>CM019068.1:86901104-88101104 GCA_009667805.1 Leptobrachium leishanense | reverse complement strand
TGCTCACCTACTCACACATGATTGAAGCCGTTTCCATTGCCCCAACATTTCCAAACCACTGGCACTAATGATCCTGCCGTCCAGTAAAATTCCCCTGGTCTTCCTCAACCCCAATCCCTCTAGACTCCTAAACTCCTATGAGCAGGGCCCTCTACACCTCTTGTTTCCATCCTATGTCCATTTATCTGCATCTTGTTCCCTTTTGTTATTGTAAAGCACTGCGGGAACTGTTGGTGCTATATAAAAGATGATGATAATAATAATGTATAAATGATGACAATGTATAGCTTTTTGTAATTTTTTTTTTTTTATTATGGTCACTTCCAAGTTTTGATCACGACTCTTCTGAAAACGAAGAGCTCAGTTATCATTCCAGTGTGTAAGTGGTGACCTACTGTCACAAGAGAATGAATGTGTAGCAACATATGTAGCCTTGGCGTTTTAAAATGTGGGAAAACGTGTAAAAAGATTGGCTGCGTCTTTAAATTCTCGAAGATGCATTTTTGACTGCAGAAGCATACAGATATCAATGATAAATGTGGATTTATCTGCCATAAGCCTTTACATTTACTGCGCAGTTTAATTTGGATTTTTATCAACAAGCTGCCAGTTAAATATTCTTTAAGAAAGTTCATCTCTGTTTCTTCTTCCATTAGTTGAACCATTTATCTAATTAAAACCAATATGAGGTCAGTGGTATGGTATGTTGTGGACATTTTCATGATCTACTTACTGTATTAAAAACTCCAATTTATAAACATTTAGCCAACGATATCAGCCGGAATTAATCACAGGCCCTCTTACATGAGAGCAAGCACAGGCGTACACGTAGAGCGTACTAAACTTGTGCAATTACTTAAAGTTTTATTTCAGCCTCCAGATGCGAACAGTCAAGCTATACATATAAATACAAGCCATATAAATCTGTCAGCAGCTGTCACCCCCTTGGACACTTTCAGATATTAACCGGTTTATGGAGTTTATGACAAAGTCAAAAATTATTCATTAAACCGACTGGCCGTATATTCACTAACTGGAAAATCGCCTGCGAGAACTGTGTTGTGTTTTGTAGTTGTGATCACGAGTAAATTTTTAACTTAATTAATTGGCCGTTCCTGCTGACAAGAAATTTATGGGCTCATAATTTGCGGGGGAATAGACGCCAAGGGAAGGAAATGAGAAATCCATCACAGAGGCCCCGCTTTTGAGCAGATGAACACACAGGACCCTTTTCTGAAGGTCTCTGCATTTTTTATTTATTTTTTTTCCTTAGGTCAGTGTTTGTGCAGTCTGGATTAAATATACTTACAATCCATTGCCTGCCTGAACAGCACCCGTGGAGGTCTGTGATAACAAAAGCGTGGTGAGTTATGGCATGCTGTGAAAGCAGAGCCTTGATGAGATTAAACTATTTCAGAGCACAAGTGTTTCTCAAAGCCTGATTTGTAGTTGCAAGTGGATGTTAAATCACATTTATATATCGGAAAGCGTGCTTGGGAGAAGAGCACAATTACACTGCGAGACAGCTACTTTCTATTTCATTTTTATCCGGGGTTCTTCTTGGCTTTTTATGTCTCTCGCCTCCCTCTTTGCTAAAAGGCTTCACCTTCAAAAGTTCTCTGCGAAAGGGAGGCCGCCACAAGCTCGCTCAATTTTCAGTTCTTTCCTAACCTACAGAAAATGTGTCCTGGTAAGCACACATACAATACTCAACATATATGTGTGTGCCCAGACGTGTGGAGTCCATTTATTGGGGTGTGCACACATGGACCTCTTATTGCTTACAAACTGGAAATAGTAAATTTTCATGGTACTCTTTATGAACCAAACACAAACCCTGAAAAAACTTAAGAGTCCTGAAAGGTGGACAAGCATGAGTAGTTCATTCATCACCCTCTGCACATGTCTATCAGTAGTTGAATATATAAATGTAAATTATGTATAGTTATATAATCATAATTGCCAGCGGCCTCAAGTGTAGACCCTTGTTGTACCTGATACTATATTCTGGATACACTCAGGGCCGGATTAACATAGGGGCTATTAGAGCAGCAGCTCCAGGCCCACGCTCCATAATAGGCCCAGATAAAGGATAACTAGGTCTTCATTGATGGCCATTTGGACCCCTGTATCTCTGACTCAATAGAAGCTACAGGGTCATGAGAAGTATCACTGGAAAGGCCCTTTCCAATGATACCAAACACAAACAGGTTTTATGTAACAATAAAAATAAAATAAAATTTCTTTATTTTTTCTATTTCTTTCTAACACAGCAATATTGTTCACTTTTCAATACTAAAGTGAAGAATGATGCTGCACTAACTCACCATCACATTTCTCATGTCACCAAGAAGTGTGAAGGCACTGGCACAATCTGTTATTACGCATTGTTCCATCAAAATCCTAAACCGCTGCACTGAAGCGTGGAGCATTGGGGGGGGGGCTTTGGAACCCTTTGTCTCTAATGTATACACTGCACAAGGTCAAATGAGGCATCACTGGACAGGTCAGAGTCTGACCTTTGCTCTAATAACAAACATGAATATGTAAAATTTAGAAGATGACGAAAATAGCACACAAAAACTTTATTAATTTTTAGTTCCAAAGCAATGGCATTCTCCATTTGTCACGTATAAAATGAGCAATACCACTGCTATTACCCACCTTCTCATTTCTCATGCTGGGAGCAAGTTCAGTGTTTTATACATACAGGGTTATCCAAAGAGATTCGAAAAGTCACCGCACATTCGGTGACTTTTCGTTCTCTTCAATTCGGTTCGTGTTGCCGATCCCATTTCGGTGACCCAGCGGTGTATTCAGCAAGCACCACAGGGTCCCCGAATTGCAGGGAAAAGCTACCGCAAACCTGCTGAAAACTAACTGCAAAACCTGCCGAATGCACGCCGAAAACCCACAAAAACATCTGGATTATCCCGTCGAAGACACCGGAAAAACCTGAGCAGGAGCCGATCACACGCAGTGAAGCCGCCGGAAAAAGCCGAGACCGCAGACAGAGGGAGGTGAATAAAATAGCATAACAGTTTGTATGAATGTGAAAGTGAAAAGCTGTTTGCAAAGAAACTACTGAGCGAAAATGTCTGAAATTTACATATGAGGTCCAGGGAATGATAATAAAAAGGGCTGTTACAGAAAAAATAAGTAAACTTAAAAAAAAAATCAAAAAAAAATCGGACTTTTAAAAAAAAAAGTTAAGAAAAATGCTTAAAGTATCCTAAAATATCTATAAATAGACTCTTTACTGCAGAATTTTATAATAAACGGTTTATTAGATATTGAATTAAAACGGGAATATGTTTAACATTGAAGCCTATGGGATTCTCCTGAATTAACTTGCCGAATTAAACCACCGAATGGCAGGGCATTTCAGGAACCTTTCACTGCTGTTTTTTGTTCTCTGAATAGCCGAAGCAGTGCTTTTTTATGGAGTTTTCACTGCCCTCGAACAGGCACGAACAGGCACCGTATGTGCAGGCAATTCGCCAGGATTTGACGAATTGCCTGCTCTCTGGATAGCCGAATGGCCAGGAAAGGTAACCGAACGTGATTTTCAGCGTTCGATTACCTTTCTCAAGCAATTCGGATCTCTTTGGATAACCCTGATAGTCATATTATTCATAAAACACCATCCTCCAAAACACATGCGAAAATTTTAATTATTTCCAGTTTTGGTTAAAATTGTGTATTTTCTCAGGAAAATAAGGTAACAGGTTCCCAATTAAATTTTTTTTTTGCAAGAATGCCCTATAGCAGGGATGTCTAAACTCCAATCCCCCCAGATGTTCCTGAACTACAACTCACAGAAATCTCTGCATTAGATGGATGGGGAAGCATGGGAGTTGTAGTTCATGGACATCTGGGGGGGCTGGAGTTTGGACATCCCTGCCCTGTAGAATATATAACCACAAAGGTTTGGATGATAAAATGTGAAAAAATTATTTTACATGCTGTATGTTTGAAATCTGAATGGACCTTTACTCAAACAGTATCTGCTTGGTTAGATATACACGTATCTGCGCGATTAAATAACATAAAATATGTCTTCATTTCACAACATTCCAAAAAAAGCCACCGAAATCTTCAGCTTGGAGCATAGAGAATTTAACACGGCCCTGGATACACTAGAGCAAAATGTTTTGCTAACACAGGGTTCATCAATGAGTTGCACCATGCATTCTTCCAGTCTATCCTACCATTAAGGTTTGCCAATTTTATTTACTACTTACTTTCTGGACTCCTACAAGCGAATTGATTCCGTTTGCAAAATAGAGCTAGGCCTTTGAAAACAGGACAGTTTGAATCCTTGTTCTATCAATCAGTTCCATTTTGAAGAATATGATGAAAAAAATAGGTCAGCGGCAAAGTTTCCGTGAGCTAGAACAGTTCAGAATTGTATGTTGTAATTGAGAGTTGCGTATTGGCTTCTCTTCTGCCATGATTACGACACTATAACATTGGAAACAACATCCATGTTACTCATATTTGATAATTGCATCACTGGAGTTTCAATTTTATAATGTGAAGGTCTATAGCTGTAAAATGTGATACACACACATTAGTGATTTTATATTGCCAGTTAAATGCCCCCAAGTTTGACATGTCTCAATCAATTTGATGATTGAGCTGTGATCACCACTGCAAATTTTTTGTAGTTTGCTATTTCACAACTTGTTTTTTTCGAATCTTTACATTTTATTTTCTTGAGGATGCTTTACCAGCTGCTACATCGCCCTACCTAAAAGTGTCATGTGCCTAGGTGTCACTTTCGATTCTGACCTAACGTTCTCTCCCCACATCCAGACAGTGACAAAATCCTGTTACTATCAACTCAGGAACATTGCCCGCGTCTGCCCCTTTCTGACGCAAGATCCCGCAAAAGGTGCTGGTTCAGTCGCTTGTCATTTTTCAGCTTGATTAATGCAACTCACTCCTTATTGGCCTCCCCAATGCCCGTATTGTCCCTTTGCAATCTAATGAATGTAGGCAGCAGGGTTAGTTTTCTCCCCAGGCGCACCTAGTGTACCTCTCCCCTCTGTCAGTCCCTCCATTGGCTTCCTGTATGTTTCAGGATACAGTTTAAAATAATGATGCTCTCTTTCAAATCGCTCAATAACTCAACCCCTCCATACATGTCTTCATCTCTATGCAAACACATCCCGTCTAGAGCGTTCTGGTCGGCGGACGACCTCCACTTGTCTTCTCTACATCCGCGTTGCTAACTCTTGCCTCAAAAACTTCTCAAGGGCAGCTCCGGTCCTATGGAATGACGTACCTCTCTCCTAATCTTAAACGACATCCCTCAAAACCCATCTCTTCAGATTAGTGTACCACATTACTGATGCAACTCCTCCCCCTGCTCACGTACTCCCACATGATTGAAGACGCTTCCGTTGCTCCACCATTCCCGAAACACTGGCACTAATGATCCCGACATCCTCTAAAACTCCTCTTGTCTTCCTCAACCCCAGTCTCTCTAGACCAGTGGTTCCCAACCGCGGTCCTCAAGTACCCCCAACAGGCCAGGTTTTACGGATTACCTTGGGGAAATACAGACTGAATCCTGCAATCACTGAGCAGCAAATCATATCACCTGTGCTTTGCTTCAGATATCTGGAAAACCTGACTTGTTGGGGGTTCTTGAGGACCGCGTTTGGGACCCACTGCTCTAGACTGTAAGCTTGTATGAGAGAAGGGCCCTCTACAGCTCTTCTTTCCATCATATGTCCGTTTATCTGTATTGTGTTCCCTTTTGGTTATTGTAAAGCACTGCAGAAACTGTTGGCGCTATATAAATGACAATGATAATAACAACATACTTGCATTGGCAGTTTGAGCAGGATATAACCAATACATCAGTATGTACCAGTTTTCAGGCAGTTTGTGACACCGATCTTATCTGAAACCGCTGGCTTCTGGCATCATGTTGCTTTATCTTGTTTATTGTTGTCTTGCTCAGGCCTGATTTTACGCCATGTGGGGTTTTAATAAATTGCAGTAATACAAAAACATCTAAAGATGCTAAACATTAGTGGAGCTATTAGGTTGCCATTTTCATGTTAATGAATTTGTGATTTTTTTTTCTCTCACTTATGTTGAAAGAAACATAAGACAATACGTTGCAAAGAAAATTTGCTGATATTTAATATTTGACATTGATTTATCGCATCAGTGTTTTGCCTGTACGTTGCAGTCACTCTGGAGCCCAGGCTAATGTTCCATTCCAGATTGTTGTGTCTAACACGTAATGAGTAAGGAAGACGTTAACTATAGGTATCCGTAAATGTTTTGCAAGGAACAGGACGAACTGACCCCGCATATGAGAATAGACAGAGCCCTTGCAGAAGTGGCCAAGATGCCCTTTCTCCTTGATTAATGCCATCATTATTTTAATTTTATGTAGCAAGTCCATAAAGCATAATTTAGATGGCAGCAAATAAGCATGAAAAAATGGCGAAACAATGCACAATAAGTTATAAGAGTAGGTCATGCAGACACACTGTAGAAAGACGAAGGCATTTTAGAAATTGTGTTTATATTACTGTTGCCTGTGGAAATCTGTCAGCACAGATTTATTTCCTCTATTATTAATAATATAGTGTTGATTAACTCCTTTAGTGGTCATGTTATAGAAGATTTCTCCTATCGAGCTATTGTGCTCTCTAAAATAAGTGTCGTTTTACAGCAACCTGTATGTGATGCTGAAGAAACCGATCTATAAAAGTGTATGTAAAAAAAATGGTGTGTGTGTCCATTGTAGGTGGTGATTTGTTTGTATGTATACATAAGTGTATGTTTGTATTTTCCAGTCTGTCATGCATGGAGTGAGAGCATATTATAGCCCCGCGGGTAGAATTGTGCTTCGTGGCCTGTTCACACTAATGTTTACTTAAGCAGGTATAAATAGGTATAAACATAGTTCTGGTCACACAGTCGGCTCCTTAAAATTCATCTGCATGTGCCGCATTAAGTAGGTAGCTTGCTGGCACGAGCCATTAACTCCCTGTTTGCATGTAACCTCTGCTTGTCGTACAAAAGGTGCGCAAGAGCATCTCTCTTCTACATGCTGATGACCTTCCGCAAACACAGAGGATTAACACCTTCACTACTTGGAAAAACCTTCTATTATTATTGCTACAAGTTTGTATTGTGCCAACTACACACCGTGGTACAGTGCATACAATAATTTAGGCTAGTACATAGTCGTACAGAAATGAAGTAGACTGGGCCCTGCTCCCTAAGCCGTTTATATTCTAAAGGGATTACTTACTATGGATCATAACTTGATCATAACTTGATCAATAGGCTTTGCATTTGACGAATTGAACACTATATTTTCAGACTGGTCAGGGGAATTCGTGACCTGTATGGCTACTGTATTTTACCTTAACAATTTTCTGCTAATTTATGAATAATAGATATTTTTTTAAAGGCACTTTTACTATGGATTACACTAACAAGGGATTGCTTAGGGAAATAAGAAGCTGTAGTAAGAAAAAAAAAAAACATATTCTGGGAGGTGGATAGGTAGATGGGTGGAGTCCTTAGTAGAAAATAAGGTATTTTAGAAGTGAGTCCTCGGATGATCGCCCAACCAGGAATGCAAGAGATGGTGGAATCCACCATTTGTGGAACAATATTATCTTTTATCCGGGCTGCCATTAGAATTCTCTGGGCCCCTTTCTATTTCCTAACTATAGGTTTACAGGGTCATCCAGACGTGGACCCCTTGCTTGATGTGCCTAGAGTGGTGTCAGCTATACCCTCCTGTCGAGGCCTAATAAGGCCGAAAAGATCGTCGGGGGTTGCTGCATCTCTCGTGCAGGGATGACGTCCTTGGCCATCAGTACTGGCCACCCTTTCTTGGTGAGAGTAGGCTGATTTGCATATAGAGCATTCATCCCTGTAATGGCAAAAGCAAGCTAAAACCTTGTGAGACCTGAGTGGGCACCCACCGTAGAGCAGGCCACTAGTGCTGTTGCTCGTTCTCAGGACCCTCACAAACCCCCCCTTTCTATTTCTAACTTATTTGGTTGGGACCCCTTCCTTCAGATGCTCATTTCAGTAAACTCTATCCCCTCCAGTATGGCGATAAAAAGTGTTCCTCCAACTTGGTGCAGCCCATACTAATTACTCCCTCAGTGATGAGCCAGAGTGCTCTTACTGGACCCACATGCTATCAAGAAATGTGTTGATATCTAATCTTTGTGTGCCAGTCCTGGTGGCATGGGATATCCTTATGATTGTGGCACTTAGACAAAGTGCACAGGATTTGGCCAGGGCCCCCTGGACCCACTGGGCCCCTGCACATATCATAGGCTGTCACCCCATATTGGGGTTCATGCAGCAGAGGTGTCGAGGGGGATGTCGTGGGCCCAAGAAGGTTACAGGATTTGATTGCATGTGGTAAGAGTCGACGGGGCTGGACGGGAAAGTGGGGCAAGGGATTGACCAAGCTTGGTCGAATCATCGGCTAGGGGCACAAGTGGGATGCGGGAAGTAGTGCCAGAGTCGGGGGCGCTTGGAAGTACGTTAGTGAGCAGGTTTTTAGATAGGTCAGAGGAGGCGGCGGGGCTGGTTCCAGAAGTGGCGTTGCATAATGCCCCCAGACTTGCATTTGAAGCAGGATGTGCAGGAGAAGATTTAGAGAGAGGAATATGTGGAGTTGTTTACTATGCTTCCTTTGGACAAGTCATCTGAGGTATATAGGTTAATCTGAGCTGTGGCCAGCACCAAAAATGTATTTCCAAGCAGATAAGAAGCTGTCTCACGTTATTACGGAAGGCAAGTTGTGGGTTCATTATCCTGGAGCGTAAGAGTTGGCAGTGGGCAACTCATAGGGATCAGTTGACAATTTGCAATTAATCAGAATAATAAAATAACAAGATGATATTAAAATATTTGGGCCCTAATCCATCTGAACTGGGAATAGGGAGCGGCCAAGATGTAATATCAAGCCGCTGTTACAAGCAAGCCGCTCTACTCGTAATATGAGTGGGCCTCTAATAGTTCCTGACATGGCAATCTCACTCCAGTGGCAAGGAGTCCATGGATGTTTGCATGAACCTTGGCGAGCTAATATAAAAGGGTTCAAGTAGGGTCAGCACAAGGTTCCTGGGAACTGTCTGTCACAGTTTCCTTCTGCAAGCGAAAAGAGGAGGTGGATCATGCCATGCTCTGCACTGTGGAACCAGATGTAAGTTTAGATTTTATTTCTTTATTTTTTTCGTGTGTGAACTGATTTTACATTTCCTAAATTACTTACTGGTTTCTGAGAGCCAAGGGATATATATATATATGCTTTTGGCGTGAAACAACAAGGGAACTTGAAATTGCTAGTTATTCTCTGGCTGCCTACAAATTAGCACTTCCTATTCAAAGTAAATGAATCTTTACTGTAAATGACTGTAACAGCCAAACTGCAAAGGAGGTTTACAGCACAACTAGACATAGTGCAGTTTTCATACGCAGCCATTAACATGATGTATTTGTACTGCAGGGTCCTAGTTTTTCATGGTGGCTATGCCTTTCCTGTTGTTGGAAATATCTGCATATACTTACACGTGGCTGGCGTTTGGTTATAATCACAGTATGATAATGTTGTTGGGTTTTGGCAGTTCCCGTTCGCCACACACATCGGTGCGGTAAATACTGACTTCACTGCGGGGTCGTCGAACTGAAATCGCAGAAGTTCGCCTAACAAGAAACCACTGAAATTTCACTGAAATAACCTAATAAGCTTCTGTGAAAAATGCCCATGGAACACCTATGTTCTTCCGATCAAGAACTAGACATCCAGAACAAGAAAAATAAATTAATAATTTTGGTTGAAAACCATTTTTTACAACACACTGAGTTGCAATCCAAGCACTATGCCAAGACTTGTCTGGCAGGTAAAAGCATGAGGAAGGCTCTTTTTAAGACAGTCTATGAGCCTACATTGCTAGGTAGACTGCCTTTGGAGATGTGTTCCCCTAGTGTGGCTGGACACTAATAGGGGGACTTCAAGAACTTACTACAGTATTATCTTGAAGATCCTTTATTAACCTCCCTGGCGGTTTTCCCGAGTGTGGCTAAGGGTTAACCTTCATTACCGAAAGCGGTAACCCCCGAGCCACACTCGGGCTGCACAGGGGCGTCGCTACGTGGGGGCAGGGGGTCTCACCCTCTGCCACATGTTCGCTCCCTGCGAGCGTCCGAAGCATGCAGCTTCGGCGCTCGCCTGGGGAAACACGTCACCAGCCAATCGCGGCTGGTCATGTGGCTCCCCCAGGCGAGCGCCCAAGCTGCACACCGCCGGACTCTCAGAGGGAGCGAACACGCTGCGGAGGTGAGCTGGGGCATATCCATGAGTTGGGGCAATATCCATGAGCTGGGGCAGTATCCATGAGCTGGGGCATATATCCATCTGCTGGGGCATATATCCATCTGCTGGGGCATATATCCATCTGCTGGGGCATATATCCATCTGCTGGGGCATATATCCATCTCCTGGGGCATATATCCATCTCCTGGGGCAATATCCATGAGCTGAGGCAGTATCCATGAGCTGGGGCAGTATCCATGAGCTGAGGCAGTATCCATGAGCTGGGGCAGTATCCATGAGCTGGGGCAGTATCCATGAGCTGGGGCAGTATCCATGAGCTGGGGCAGTATATCCATGTGCTGGGACAGTATATCCATGTGCTGGGGCAGTATATCCATGTGCTGGGGCAGTATATCTATGTGCTGGGGCATTATCCATGAGCTGGGGCATTATCCATGAGCTGGGGCAGTATCCATGAGCTGGGGCAGTATCCATGAGCTGGGGCAATATCATGAGCTGCTGGGGCAATATCCATGAGCTGCTGGGGCAGTATATCCATGAGCTGCTGGGGCAGTATATCCATGAGCTGGGGCATATCCATGAGCTGCTGGGGCAGTATACATGTGCTGGGGCAGTATCCATGTGCTGGGGCATATCCATGAGCTGGGGGCATTATCCATGAGCTGAGGCAGTATCCATGAGCTGGGGCATATCCATGAGCTGGGGGCATTATCCATGAGCTGGGGGCATATCCATGAGCTGGGGCATATAGAAACATAGAAAAATGTCGGCAGATAAGAACCTTTCGGCCCATCTAGTCTGCATATCCATGAGCAGTGGCAATATCCATGAGGAGCTGGGGCAGTATCCATGAGCAGGGGCAATATCCATGAGCTGCTGGGGCAGTATCCATGTGCTGGGGCATATCCATGAGCTGGGGCATTATCCATGAGCTGGGGCAATATCCATGAGCTGCTGGGGCAGTATCCATGTGCTGGGGCAGTATCCATGAGCAGGGGCAATATCCATGAGGTGCTGGGGCATATCCATGAGCAGGGGCAATATCCATGAGCTGCTGGGGCAGTATATCCATGAGTTGGGGCATTATCCATGAGCTGGGGCATTATCCATGAGCTGGGGCATTATCCATGAGCTGGGGCATTATCCATGAGCTGGGGCAATATCCACGAGCTGCTGGGGCAGTATATCCATGTGCTGGGGCAGTATCCATGAGCTGGGGCAATATCCATGAGCTGGGGCAATATCCATGAGCTGGGGCAATATCCATGAGCTGGGGCAGTATATCCATGTGCTGGGGCAGTATATCTATGTGCTGGGGCATTATCCATGAGCTGGGGCAGTATCCATGAGCTGGGGCATTATCCATGAGCTGGGGCATTATCCATGAGCTGGGGCATATCCATGAGCTGGGGCATATCCATGAGCTGGGGCATATCATGAGCTGAGCATTATCCATGAGCTGAGGCATTATCCATGAGCTGGGGCATATCCATGAGCTGGGGCAATCTCCATGAGCTGGGGCAGTATCCATGAGCTGGGGCATATCCATGAGCTGGGGCATATCCATGAGCTGAGGCATTATCCATGAGCTGGGGCATTATCCATGAGCTGAGGCATTATCCATGAGCTGGGGCATATCCATGAGCTGGGGCATATCCATGAGCTGGGGCAATCTCCATGAGCTGGTGCAATATCCACGAGCTGCTGGGGCAGTATATCCATGTGCTGGGGCAGTATATCCATGTGCTGGGGCAGTATATCCATGTGCTGGGGCAGTATATCCATGTGCTGGGGCAGTATATCCATGTGCTGGGGCAGTATATCCATGTGCTGGGCAGTATATCCATGTGCTGGGGGATTATCCATGTGCTGGGGGATTATCCATGAGCTGGAGCATTATCCATGAGCTGGGGCAATATCCATGAGCTGCTGGGGCAGTATCCATTGCTGGGGCAGTATCCATGAGCAGGGGAATATCCATGAGGTGCTGGGCATATCCATGAGCAGGGGCAATATCCATGAGCTGCTGGGGCAGTATATCCATGAGTTGGGGCATTATCCATGAGCTGGGGCATTATCCATGAGCTGGGGCATTATCCATGAGCTGGGGCAATATCCACGAGCTGCTGGGGCAGTATATCCATGTGCTGGGGCAGTATCCATGAGCTGGGGCAATATCCATGAGCTGGGGCAATATCCATGAGCTGGGGCAGTATATCCATGTGCTGGGGCAGTATATCTATGTGCTGGGGCATTATCCATGAGCTGGGGCAGTATCCATGAGCTGGGGCATTATCCATGAGCTGGGGCATTATCCATGAGCTGGGGCATATCCATGAGCTGGGGCATATCCATGAGCTGAGGCATTATCCATGAGCTGAGGCATTATCCATGAGCTGGGGCATATCCATGAGCTGGGGCAATCTCCATGAGCTGGGGCAGTATCCATGAGCTGGGGCATATCCATGAGCTGGGGCATATCCATGAGCTGAGGCATTATCCATGAGCTGGGGCATATCCATGAGCTGAGGCATTATCCATGAGCTGGGGCATATCCATGAGCTGGGGCATTATCCATGAGCTGAGGCATTATCCATGAGCTGGGGCATATCCATGAGCTGGGGCATATCCATGAGCTGGGGCAATCTCCATGAGCTGGTGCAATATCCACGAGCTGCTGGGGCAGTATATCCATGTGCTGGGGCAGTATATCCATGTGCTGGGGCAGTATATCCATGTGCTGGGGCAGTATATCCATGTGCTGGGGCAGTATATCCATGTGCTGGGGCAGTATATCCATGTGCTGGGGGATTATCCATGAGCTGGAGCATTATCCATGAGCTGGGGCATATCCATGAGCTGAGGCATTATCCATGAGCTGGGGCATATCCATGAGCTGGGGCAAATCCATGAGCTGGGACATATCCATGAGCTGAGGCATTATCCATGAGCTGGGGCATATCCATGAGCTGGGGCAATATCAATGAGAGGAGCTGGGGCAGTATATCCATGAGAGGAGCTGGGGCAGTATATCCATGAGAGGAGCTGGGGCAGTATATCCATGAGAGCTGCTGGGGAATATCCATGAGAGCTGGGGCATATCCATGTGTGCTGGGGCAGTATCCATGAGAGCTGGGGCAATATCCATGTGTGAGCTGGTCTGGGGCAATATATCCATGTGTGAGCTGAGGCGCAATATATCCATATGTGAGCTGAGGCGCAATATATCCATATGTGAGCTGAGGCGCAATATATCCATATGTGAGCTGAGGCGCAATATATCCATATGTGAGCTGAGGCGCAATATATCCATATGTGAGCTGAGGTGCAATATATCCATATGTGAACTGGGGCAATATATATCCATGGGTGAGCTGCTGGGGGCAATATATATCCATGTGTGCTTTCACTGCCTTAGAACAGGCACCGTACTTGCTGGCAGTTGGCAAAAATTTGTGTGAGCATATGAGAGAGCTCCACAGCAATAAACCTCACAGTAATGTGCGCTGTGTGTATGAGCATTCAATGTTATATGGGAGTACTGATTTAGGAGTAAGAGTAGTTAAAAAAAATCCGTAAAACTCGGGGGGGGGGGTGACACCATAAGTTACCGCACCGGGTGACACCAACCCTAGTGACGCCACTGGGGCTGCATACATACCTGTTCCTGTGCTCCCTCGCTAACCTCCGCAATCGCCTTCTCCGGCGATCTTAGCCTCCTGCTTCCCTTCTCACGAGAATGGAACCAGGAAGTAGGATGTCGCGATCATCCGGAGGTGACAGTGGGGGACAGCGAGGGCGGCGCAGGGACAGGTATGTATCCAGCCCCGAGTGTGGCTTGGGGGTTACCGCTTTCAGCAATGAAATTAACCTTGAGCCGCACTCTAATACCGCTAGGGGGCCAAATAAATTGTAACGAATCGTAATGCCAGGGAGGTAAAATCAGACTCGCTGTTTAACATCATAGCTGGCAGTGATGACTGAGCAGAACTTTCCACTACCATACCACAAATGGCATTATTTCTTATGTTGGGTTGGTGATCATGTGACAATTGTCTCAAATAAGTTTGAGAAATATTTTTCCAAATACCCTAGTAAATATCAAGTTGTATGTATCTGTAGATTGGCAGGAGCAGCTGATCTGGATTAGGTTTATATCATTTTCGAATTACATCACGAATACTTATTTTCTGTTACACAGAATCAAACACCTGTGGTTTTGTATGAAATGCTTACATGCAGTGTGTGGTATGGGAATGTATTTCCATGCTGCATACTTTCATAAGTGGGTGCAGTCTGATAGCCTTCCTTATGGAAGTGTCCAGAACATAGAACATCATTGTCTTCTCCTATCTCTGTTCTTTGTTCTGACCTTCGACTCACCTGCGCGCTCTCACATGGTTGATATCTTTTGTGAAATAAGGGCCCATTAAAGGCTGTTGTCTTTTGCAAGTGCTCCTAAATGTTCAAATTTCCAGAAAACATCAAGCAAGGATCTATCAGTGGCTTAAAGCTCAATAGCCCAGCGTGATCTACTGATTATTGATATCAGTAAGTATTCTGATCCCTTCTCTTTGATCATTGTTCCTGCTCTTTAAATATAAGTGCTAAGCATGTGTCCATGCTACAATCCTACAAATATGTACCCTCTCTTTAGAACCACTTAAGAAGAAACTTTGTGCCGTTTTGCGTTTCATGAGAAAGGTGACCTTCTTGGAATAAACAAGGGGCTTGACATAGCAGTGTTTCATATAAACACTTCCCAGTTACACCACCTGCATCAGCTTTCTGAGCTCATGGTGTGAATGTTATTTGGAGGTTTCTGTAGCATAAACAATCTGTCTAGGTAAGATGTGTAGGACAGGTATATTATATGCCCCTAGTGACTCCAGAAACCTGGACATATGAAGCTACTGGCATTTATTATAGGTTGGCTCATTATACTCGTATGATGCTTGAGATAAAAAAACTGATGCAGATTCGATCTCCGGTAGATAAGGGAATTTGTTTAACACGTTTGGAACTCTTGATAGATTCAGTATATATATTCTGTACAAGAAAGAAATTAATTGAGGGTTAAGCTCTTAAATATGCAACTAAACAAAACATATATATACTGTACAGACAACTAAAATTTTATAAAGATTATGAGAGCAGGACAAAGTATTTGTTGTTGTTAGTTGCAAAGTCATATCTGACCCATCGCGACCTCATGGACAAAGCTCCTCCAGGCCTTCCTGTCCTCCACCATCTTCAAGAGTCCATTTAAGCTCACGCCTACTGCTTAAGTGACCCCATCTGGCCACCTCATTCTCTGTCGTCCCCTTCTCTTTTGCCCTCAATCTTTCCCAGCATTAGGCTCTTCTCCAGCGAGTCCTTCCTTCTCATTAGGTGGCCAAAGTATGAGTATAAGAGTCAGGATCTGGCCTTCTAAAGAGCAGTCAGGGTTAATCACTAGGACTGACCGTTTTGAGCGCCTTGCAGTCCAAGGGACTCGCTGGAGTCTTCTCCAGCACCATAGTTCAGAGGCCTCAATTCTTTGACGCTCAGCCTTTCTTATGGTCCAACTTTCACAGCCATACATTGCAACTGGGAAAACCATGACTTGACTACACGCACTTTTGTTGGCAGGGTGATGTCTCTGCTTTATAGTATGCTGTCTAGATTTGCCATAGCTTTCCTCCCCAGGAGCAAGCGTCTTTTAATTTTTTTTGCTGCGTTACCCATCTGTGGTGATTTTGGAGCAAACAAAAGTATACATGGTAATAATTAAATAGACCAGTATAAACAGATAAAATAAACCAAATAGCTGTAACCCTTAGATGAAATTAAATATATTCCAATATGATCCCCAGAAGTAAAATGACAATAGCACTATTCAAGAGGGAGCAGGGAGTCCCCAATAACTGGTGATAAATGTAATTGTAAGTAGTAAGTGCCGTAGCATGTATCCACATTCCCTTATGACCTTATAGTGATAGTCTCGGATATTAGGTACTATCTGATGGACAGAAAGACTGCTCAGAATAATCTAATTGCACAGTGAATGATAGAGGACAGGGAAAAGTTGCCCTTACTTAAGTCCCTGTGTATCTGATTCCCCAAAAGAGTACACCTACGGGGCTATTCAGTAAGTGCCAAACATTCCACCAAATTGCACCAAACGGTGAATTACACTGTACGGTGCAATTTCGTGGCAGTTCAGCTATTCAGAAAGCTATCCAGAAAATGTTGCAAACAAGGAGCGCTGAAAATACAGGTGGCCATTATAAATCTATTTTTATGTGGAGCCCAATTGGGATAGAGCAAAAACTTTGTAAATTTATTTGGATGTCAACGCTATACGCCACACTCGTGCAGTTCCCAACATGCACTAAAATATTTCTTCATACAAGCAAAAGTGGACAAGAGCAGCCGTGATACATGCAGAAATATAGCGCATGCAGCTTACATAAAAATATATTTCGGTATAAGAACTTCTGGTTCGTATGTTGCGATCACACATATCCATGCTGAACGGTAGATATTCCAGATATCCTCAAAAAATGACCAGAAATAATACAGATAATGAAGCCTGTATTTCTTATCATATGAATGTGCTATGATGGTAACTCACTGACTCTTTGGGGCGACACGACTGGCTCTACAGTACGCACCTCTGGGCTCTTAATGGGCTCGCCCAATGGACTCTGAGTGATGTTGTCGCTCTCACAAAAAACTGTTCCTCAAAGAGATAAAGCTGCACATAGTGTAGTGTCACCCATATAAATGGCCTGTAATAATTCACTTGGTCCTCACATTTAGATGAGCCACCAGCTGGCTCTGCCAGTCCCGCTTGGGGTTGTTTCAATGGCCACAACCTTCCGAAGCCAAAGCCAAAGTTTGGTCAGCTCTCCAATCTGTGGATGTATGAAAAGTAAAGGAGGAGACAAATCTAAGCTTTCATATGGCTCCTCAGACCTCCTTGCAAAAAATAAAACATGTGCATAACATAAAAATACAAAATATATATATCTCTCCAAAACGAACATCAGGGTTACTGCACGTCTCGTGCAAGGATGACGTTCTTGGCATTCAGTACTGACCACCCTTTCTGGGTGTAGCTGTCTGATTTGCATATGGAGCAGTTGTCCTTGTAATGGCACAATTGAACTAAAGCCTTTTGAGACCTGAGCAGACCCACTAGTGCCATTGTTTGTTCTTAGGACCCTCACAACCCCCCTTTTTGCTAATGTTTAGGTATTTGCCTGGATTTTTCAGGCAAAATGTTTGATTCCCATTTTTTAATGCCGTTTGTTTAAATTCTGTAACAGAATGTTTTATTATTCTTATAGGGTCTTTTTTTATTGTTTCCATGCATTTCTATTATTTTAAGTGTCTTTTAAAGAATATCATTTTTTTTTTAACAAAAAATGAACCCCAGTTCGGCAGCTAATTGGCTTTTTTCGTCGGCGTTCGGCAGTCTTCTGCGGCACCCATTTGGCGCACTTCGGGAATCCTACAGAGAAAACTGAATTCACCGCAGAGTCCGTGAACTTGAATTGCACCGAACGAAATTTCAGTGGTCTTTGAATAACCCTCCTATTGTTTTGGGAATAAACAGCTAGAAGACTATGAACAGTCTGTAATTCATACAATTTTCTAGGAAAAATGAAAGATGCAGCCATGTAGTGACAGAAGTATGAGGTAGAGAGGTAGAATGAGCTTCCTAAGGAGCTTACATTCTAAAAGCCCTTTTAAAAGTCTGCAATGATATCCAAGTTGGGATGGAACAAGGAAACCTAACTGGAGCCATCTTCCTTGATTTTGCCAAGGCCTTTGACACGGTAGACCATGGCATCTTGTTAGAAAAACTTAAAAACTCTGGCATTGGTGATCGCACGCTAACCTGGTTTCAATCATATGTATCCGACCGATCACAATATGTGTCAATTTCTGGCAGCTCCTCCCTCCCCCTCCCAGTCACTTGCGGTGTACCCCAAGGCTCAATACTAGGCCCCCTACTATTCACAATATTCATAAATGATCTGCCCAACGTCTGCAAAGTCTCAACTGTACACATGTACGCAGACGACACTGTAATCTATACCAGCAAACCAAATCTCCCGCAGCTGGAGGCCGTGCTGCAAGAACAATTCACAGAGGTAGAAAAGTGGATCAAAAACAACAAACTTTTTTTAAATACTGACAAACTGTAACGATGCTCTTTGGAACAGCACCTAAACTACACAAATTGCAAAATCCCCATCTATGTGTTGGGACAAAATCAAATGGCATGCTGACCACAGTCACTTCTCTCAAATATCTAGGTATATGGTTGGACCCTAATCTATCCTTTGGCCCCCACATCGAAAAACTCTCATCTAAACTTTACCCCAAACTTTACCCCTGTACAGAAACAAATCCTGCCTGAGTCCCGCGGTAAGAAAGCAGATTGTACAGCAAATGCTTATGCCGGCTATTGATTACGAAGATGTAGTGTATGCAGCCGCCCCGCAAACACACCTTCATAAACTTACTACATTGTATAACTCATTCTGCCACTTTGCACTACAATGTAACTACATGACCCACCATTGTGACATGTTAAAAGAGCTAAACTGGCCATCGCTGGAATCCAGACGCACCCTTCACCTTTCCAGCCTGGTGTTTAAGAGCATTTCTGGGAAGCTGCCACCCTACCTGAATAGACTGCTTCCCCCAGCAGCTCCCTCATCCTATAACCTCCGATCCAGGACCAGCACCTTACTTGCAATACCACAATACATAAAGACAGTGGCTCGGTCCTCATTTTCCTACAGAGCACCACAATTATGGAATAACCTCCCAGACACCATCAAATCTTCCCCCAGTGTTAAGTCACTCAAGAGCTCCTTACTAGCATACCTCAATACAGAATGCACCTGTAAACCTGTAACCTAGTGACTATATTTCCTACATATTTATTTTCTGTTAATGTGTATATTTGTGTTGTTTTTTTTAATATCTTGCATTGTATTTCTGTAACTGTAACACTTCAATGTTCTTGAACCCAGGACGTACTTGAAAACGAGAGAAATCTCAATGTATCCTTCCTGGTAAAATCCTTTATAAATAAAATAAATAAATAAATAAAAGGAAGTGGGTGGAGGCAAAGGAAATGGTATAGACATGGATTGGAGAATTGGTATAGCATGTGGCTTTTTGTGGAGACCATTGGTTCCTGATAGCTTCCCTTCAAATGTCCTGTCTGATTGTTTCAGCAGAAAGAATAGACAGCTTGACCCACAATGCTAGTCTAATTGGCCAGAAGAGGCAAAATGTTCTGTTGACAAGAAGTATTTTCATAGGAGTAGTTCCAAAAGTTTTATTTAGCACCTTGTAAATTTATCGGCACTGCCTGTTGACCAGGTGGCATCCGAAACCTCTATCAGCTGAAAGATTGTCTTGAAATCTCTTACCCAACACTCTTTTTTGATAAATGTTCTACTGACACTATGCAAGAAATGCTGCCACTTACAGGAACTTTTTTTTCTGAGCAAATACCTGTTGTGCTGGTCAATGTTGTGGAGCATCAACATACTGCTGTTACTATTCCAAACCTCACAAGTTAGACATGGTATGCTTCCATTACATTTGTATCTTCCATCTTTGACCAGATTCCATAATTTGTGCCATAACTTGAACATATTCGTGAGTTTCTGCTTATTTTATTTACTTGGGATAATAAATCCTATTTTTTATTTTTATTCTATTGGCTCTGCTTTTGATTTTATTCAGCGGAACCTACTAGCCACAGCTCCTGACCAATTATCAACACCTACAATCCTATTGAGTGCGGTGGGACCCCCTCTGAATGATTTAAGTGGTCATATGCTCATTTACAGAGCCACCAAATCTCAGAGGCTCTGAAGCACGTGAGGTGATACCTATATAATAATACTCATTTTGTGCTGATCTTACACTATCCATACCATTAATTTATTTGATATACCATTATTCTGCTTGGAAATCTATCTATACTGATGAATGGTGGGAGAGGTCCCCCTTAAGAGGCCTGAAAGCACACTATGAGCCATTTGGGGCTCCTCTTCTGTGAGTGTGACCAGCATCATGTATATGTAACCGTTCACTTGTCACTTTTACTACGTTATTAGTTTCCTTATTCATGTTATAGGGCATAAAATCAGCAGGAAGAATCAACTTTGAACATTTTGAACTGTGTAAGAGAAGTCTTTTTGTGCTCAGCACATAGAAGTGAAGATTATATCCCCTTTAGCGGTCCCAAACATGGCTTGTGTATTTTATATATTTATAGGGTGAAGGATACACTCAAATTGGTGAGCTGCATTCGGTCATTTATATCTGCACACGCACTAGCGCGTTTTCTCTGTGAATCTAATTAGGTTCAATTTCTTGATAACTTGAACATACTTGTGGATGTACTATAGGCGCGTTTGGTAAACCAATATTACCTACCAAAAATCTGTTGTGCATGTAGCATGAAGACCACGGGCTTCGCAATGCCATCTTGTTTTCTCATTCTACCATTATAATAAGTTTTCTGTCCGGTCTGTCCTCAACAGCTTGTGCTGTATGAAAGTAAGTGTGATCATACTAGTGGTGCACTTGCTTTGAAACGGCTCAGTTAGGTACTGGAAAAAAACACCTCTAATTGCAAGTTGTGTTATTGGTCAAGCCTTCTTTTTGCAAAAAACTAATCTAACAGGGTGAATGCAATTGCTCAGTCGGTTGTGAACAGACCCATGTTTCTTGATTAGAGGAGCCGGCGGTGAAAATAGTTGCCCAATACGTCGCAGAATGTCACAGACTGAGAGGAACATGAGAGATCCTGGACTTATAAATCCCCAACACGGACTCGCCCCCATCCCCCTTCAAATTATCCCTTACCCCTGATAATGTCCATGGACTTGCCCATTCCCCCCCCATATATATGTCCCACTACCCCCCATATGCTTTGGCAATGCTAAAATGTATTTGGTCCTGCCAATAAAGCTTATTTTGATTTGTTTGATTTGATTTGATTAGTATTAGAGATATCCTCAGAAGGTAAGCGAGAATACTTTTCTTTAGTCAACGGTGTCAGGAGGCTTTCAATCTTTGTGTTGTCCTGTTAGGAAAGCAATTTACAATAAATTAAATTCAATGTTTTACTTGTGTCTTGCACTTTACATTGTTCCTCTTATCCATTTGTCAGTGTGCTTTTATATTCAAATTGTCGTTTACAGCTCAATGTGATATGATGTTGCTGGACGTGAATATATTGCTCCATTATGCTGGTGGTAATTTTGCAAGGTATGTGACGTAAGTGGTCTCCCCTCTAGTGTTAAATGTAGGCATGATGCCAATGGTTTTTCACATGTCAAAGTTCAACCTATGAAATAATGTTAATAAAGATGAATCCATTGGATCTCATTGCCTGTGTTGCACGCCGTGGTCGATTTGTGGATGAGTGAGAGGTATAGGTGGGCCTCTTTGACGTGGGACCAGGTTTCCCTGCTAGCCAGGACTGGGCTCTCCCTGTGACGGTATGCCATGCATCCTGTGATAATGTGCTATAAAATGACATGAGGTATCAAAGTCAGGATTTAGAACCTGCAAGTCAAAATTGGGACAGACATGGCAGGATATACTGGAACCCAGGCTTTATCAGCAAGTTACACTACAATATTATGACTCTGCATCATTTACTACCATGTAAATTTACTCTATGTATGAGCATAAAATCAGTCTCCGCGGGGGCGTGGCTTGGCAGCCGATGGAGACGGCTGCTTGAACGCAGAGCTCCGGCGGCAAGCACCATTGAGGAGTGATTACCCACGGCGGAGAGCCCTGATGGCCCATAAAAAGAAAGGACAGGGGGGAGGTAAGCTCCAGAGCACCCCCAAACCCACTCGATCGGAGGATATCTCCTCCTTCTTCACTGAACAAGATATATCGCCATTAACCTCAGCATTGGGCGTTGCGCCTCTGACTGTTCCAGATTGGTTTGCTATCCCTAGCGTGACTCAAAATACTGGCCAGGTCAGGCCCCAACGTTCCAGATGGCAGACTCCGGTGAAACGCAGGAAACCACCTCAAAGATATCCTGATTCTCCACTTAACCAGCTGCCCAACACACCATCCTCCTGTGGCTGATTATGCAGCGAGTATTTCTGTTCGCACTTTTTTACCAGTCCTTGGGCATATGGGCTTTGGCTCTAAATGGATGGCATGGATACACGCGCTGTATTCCTCCCGTACGGCGCGGATTAGAATTAATGGTACGCACTCGGCCCCCTTCAGCATTAGAAACGGGACGAGACAAGGATGCCCTTTGTCCCCCCTGCTCTTTGTCCTTGCTCTGGAACCCTTTATGCAAAGGGTTAGGGATAATGACAATATTCAAGGTTTTCGTCTCCCATTCCACCACTATAAAGTGTCGGCTTACGCGGACGATGTCCTCTTCACTCTCACCAATCCCCTAAAATCCCTTCCACATGTATTACAAGAATTACAAACCTTCCAGACTCTATCCAACTTTCTAATCAATGATACAAAGTGTGAGGCCATGGGGGTGTGGGTGACCCCGGATGTTTATCAGGCCCTGACAGACATATGCCCCTTCCAATGGACGAGGAATTCCCTACGTTATCTGGGTACTACTCTTACTCGTTGTCCCAGAGACCTGTTCGCAGCCAATTATACACCACTCCTGAACTCCACGTTGAGTGAGCTTCGTAAATGGCATAAGCCACATATTTCGTGGCTTGGCCGCATTAACTATCTGAAAATGTCCGTTCTACCAAAGTTTTTATATGTGTTTCAGGCGGTTCCGGTTAAAATCCCGCGGGTTTATTTTCAAGAGCTGAAATCTGGCTTTCTGAAATTCATATGGGGCTCTACCTGCCCCCGGATATCTTATGAAGACATGACTCGCCCCAGGGATAAGGGAGGTTTGGGACTACCCCATATGGAATCCTACTACCATGCGGCCCTGCTGACGCGGATTTGTGGCTGGTCGGTATCTCCTCCTGTTAAGTTGTGGGTGGCATTGGAGCAATTCGCCTTTCAGGTACCGATTACATCTGTACCATGGCAACTGGCTTCCATCCGTTCTCTGACGACGTCTCCAGACCACCCAACGGCCCCACAGCTTCTCCGGCTGTGGAGGGAAGTTCGTTCCCGACCTGACCTCTCCCTGGATGTCTCCCCCCGTACCCCGTATTGCATAACCCTGACTTCCCTCCGGGTAGGCAACGGTCTTTTTTGGATATAGACCCAGACGGGCCATACCTTCACATTGCACGTTGTTATACGGATAAGGATCTGTCTCCATTGTCTCTATTAGCCCCAAGAAGCACCTACACTCCCCTTGAATGTTTTAAATATAGCCAGTTAACTCACTTTGTAACCAGACTGACTTCGACTATACCACTCCGCTCCACCATGACGGTGTTCGAGACTTTATGTACGATGGACCCCCCCACCAACACATGTTCTCTCGTCCCTCTACACCCTACTCCTTTCCTCGTCCCAACCCAGGGTACCCTCATATGTGACTATCTCGGAGGATGACTGGGCAAAAATTTTTCCATCAATAAATACTCCTCCGTGAGCCTCTCGGTGCAGCTTTCTAATTTTAAACTCCTATCACGCTGGTACCTTACTCCAGTACGCTTAAATCGTATGTTTCCACAATCTACCTCCCAGTGCTGGAGATGCCTCACTGCTACTGGCACCTATCTGCACTTATGGTGGAGTTGTCCGGTCCTCACTGCTTACTGGTCCGAGATTTTGGCGCATATTGCTGACATTACGGGCGTCATATCTGATGACTCACCTAAACTGATACTTTTTCATTTGGTCCCGCTTCCAGTCAACACCTACAAAGCCTCTTTATTGTTACACCTTTTAAACGCGGCCAAATCCCTCATTCCTCGGAAATGGAAACAGACTTCCGCACCCACTGTTAGGGAATGGATTGAGGCGGTTGAGCGCATTCGTACATTAGAGGAGTTCCACTACTCATTAGAGAACCAGTATCAAAAGTATTTTAAGACGTGGTATTGGTGGTCAGATTTTCTCCATAAACGTTCATCTCCCTCTCCCGTGGTGCAGCAAGTTGAACCCAACTCGGACCCGGTACCTACAATAGCCCCTCCCTCCCTCTGAGATCAATGGATCTAATACTCGACTCTTTAGTACTGTCTACTGAGGTCTTGATACCTAACCTGGACCCTACAAGGATCTGTACACTTCACAACGCATCTTCCCTGTTGT
The DNA here is from genome assembly GCA_009667805.1 of Leptobrachium leishanense. Classification (NCBI taxonomy): domain Eukaryota; kingdom Metazoa; phylum Chordata; class Amphibia; order Anura; family Megophryidae; genus Leptobrachium; species Leptobrachium leishanense. The sequence goes on along the minus strand of CM019068.1, from coordinate 88,076,500 downwards.
TTCCTTTCTTTTGGTTGTTTTATACTGTATGTCAAAATGACCGGTTTAGGCTAGGGACAGATGAGCGCATTTTCTGCGGCCACCGTCAAAATGTACGTCGATGCGTGCGCACGCATTTTTTCACAGAATACGCTTAAGTGGTCAGACGATGCGCAATTCTGGACGTATTTCATGACGATGGGGTAAAAAGAAGTCTAGGGAAATCCGGCTGTTTGAACGTTATGTTGGCCGCACACTAGCAGAATCTGACATCTCCTAATCACGCACACACGCTGCTATGCGGCCGCAGCGCACTCTGTACGTCAGTACCAGCGGTTTAACGTTCTCGAAAAAATGCGTTCATTTTCCACTTGCGTTGCGCGGCCGGACTTTTGTGCGACCGTACTTCGTATATTGGCTGTCATTGCCCGGCATCTGCTGCTAGTGCGGCCGTGATTATGTGCGCCAGAACGCGCGTTCGCACTGCCTCAGTCTGACCCTAGCCTTATACGACTTATCTGTTTTTCATCTATATTTCTTATTGTTGAATGTAATGCCACAATACAGAGCGCTGTGCCTAGCGCAAACTTGCGATACTGTTGCACTTATGGCATTTTTGTTTGGAAAATAATAAAATAAAATTTAAACCAAAAAAAAATCAGTCTCCGCATATTCGAGAAAAAATTCACTCCACTACATTTTGTATGCTTCCTTTTTATATGTGCATCTTTTTTCTAGACACATATTTCATCAGTCTTGACATGTTACAGACGTCATTTTTAGTTTCACCGCATTTTATATGCAGGATTTTTATGCATGGGAATAAAAATCGATTTTTCAATAGGATACCCCCCTCTAGCACCAATCACTTTGTTTCTCCTCCTATGCTATCAGTGTAATACCAGTCCTGAGGGAGCCTCCTATATCAAAGGAGTCCTGCAAAGCTGAAGAATTCCTGTCCTTGGAAACCTGCTTCCTAGCCTGATGTGAACTCTACAATGTCACAGCGAGGTCAGATCTATGTTGTTTTAACACATTGTCTGCATGTCCAGATGTATCACCAGATAAACTGTAGCAGTGTTTACACGTTTTCTCTTTTTCTTCTTGCTTTCGTGCAGTCTGGGTCTTGTAATTAAATTGTGTTGTTGGAAGCCTTTGAGAGACGGGAACAGGCCCAGACGCAGGGAAAAAAATATCACTTCTAGGTATTAAAGTCCTTGATGTTGTCAAGAGATGGTACTGAGGTCTGTGCGCATGTGTGTTGGCAAAGCTTCATGCGACTTTTATTGGTTTTTAAAAATCAAAATATGTAATATCACTAGGCACTTCTTTGACACGGACGAGACTCTGTGTGCTTTAACCATTTGGGTCTAATAAGACATTTTGGGCTCCATTACATTCTTCATGCAAAAATGCACGGTAAACACGTGAATTTTTGCGCAAAGCGTCAAACGTTAAAGCGCGTAAATCAATGCTGGTATTACAATCCTCGCGCATTTTTTAAACCGGCAAAAAATAACGCGCGTAAAACGTATGCGCAAAACACAGAAATCAGTGTGCGGATTTTTTTTTTTTCACGCGATTCAGCCAATCAGGATTAAGAACCTTAATTGTCTCACATTAAGTTTTTGCGCCTGTCAAAGTCAATCTGCGCATACATGCTGTAAAAAAAAAAACACTCACAACTTCTCAAATTTATTGGTTTGGGTATGTGTAGAATGTGTACCTATACATTGCTGTATTTTTTTTTTTTTTTTTGTGCTGGTGTATTTGGTTTCGGCCAGGTCTGTCAGATTTGCCTTTAACACCAGCTTTCAGGAGTAGCTAAAATTATGTGCGCAAAGGCTGTGCGTTACAAACTGCGCTCACAATGTTAAGTATAGGATGCGCAAAGTACAGTAAGCTCGCGCAGGTTCACCCGCGGTAGACGTTAACGCGCATTTTTTGCACGGACATTGTAATACGACGTTCTGCGCAAAGGGTTTTGCCCCTCGCGTTAATGCGTTTTTGCGCACGCGTGAACGTTTGCGCGAAGAATGTAATAGAGCCCTTTATGTGTATATGTGAGAAGAGAAGGATAAATATTCCTCTCCCTTGGAATTGTGAAACATGGTAGTAAAGTGGCCGTGACATAGCCATGGTTTCATGCTTGCTTACACCGTTATGTCTATTGTAAGGCGGCGGAAAGACCGCTTGGTATACTGGAAGCACTTGGGTTTAGGGAGGAGACCGGGATGTGCCTTTGTCAGTTAGATGCCAAGTGCTTGAGAAGCGCAGAGTCTGCAGCATGTTAAAATGTTTGTCAGCCTGACAGTTCTGGCCCAAAGAGCTCCTTCTCCCCAAGAGCAAATAAACCCAGTCTTGTTTCTTTGCTTTTAACTTGCACATTTCACAGGCCCGTGATTGGAAGCACTATTAATAACCTTCAGTGCGTGGTGACAAGCTTGATTCTAGCATTCAGCACGCTGGGAATCAGCCAAGTGCCGTAAATGCTTGCTTTAATCTGCAGCTCAAGCAATACTCCATTTGCATCTTAAATGGATGACACACTAGCACCCCCTTCTGCTGACAGGCCGGCTTTTCAGCCGGAGTCGCTTCCATCACACTATCTCACATTGCAGGATTATCTACCTTGCTGGAGACAGGGCCCACCTGTGCACTGACAATAACATGTGCTGTTTCTGGGATCCTGAGGAAAAAATGCGAGCAAAACTCACGTTAATTACAATGAAATCTAGCAGCTCAACTATTGCAATGTGCTTATGTTTAGGATTAACATTGTGGAAGGGGAAAACTTGAGATGAATTGAGTAATTAAGCATGTGTGGATGAGGGTTTATCTGCAGGTATTTCTCTCCTGCTGCGACTGGTTCCATGAACATCCTCAGCCGCCAGATAGGAAAAGGAATTTGTTTCAGGCTGAGCATTATAGGAGTTGTAGTTGCTGTATAAAACTGACTGAACTATATCACTTTCAATTAAGCAATTCATCTATAATTAGAGCTTGGGTGCACAGTACTGGTCAGCCAGCTCCCTGCTACTTAGCAGCCACAGCATTGATTCCAATGCTAAAAGCATAACGTGGCCTCTGTTACATTGATCTGCCAGTAGGCCGTGTTGTGACAGCCTTTGATGCATCTATAAAAGGTGACAAAACATATATCAAAAAGGCATTTTCATTGTTTCTCTCTACAGGAATCAATAAAAGATATAGACACGTACTGAAATTTAGGCTAAGTGAGGGATACAATTCTTCATCCAAACGTGTTAAAGATGGACATCTTCATTGCTTTTATGCTGTTTCTTGTACTGGAAGGTGTTTTCTGATGATTTAGGAATAGACACTCATTAGTTTAAATTCTTATGCGGTTTCCAGTTTGTGTTTTTTGTAGTCTATAATACCCAAGTCGTTGCCATTAACCCCTTCACTGCCAAGTGTTTAACCCAAAAAACCATTGTCAGAAACCAGTGTTTGTTTGTTTTTAAATCATTTTTAATTTTAAAATAGGAAATATTTGAGCTTATACCCATTGTACATATTTCTTGCTGTAAATAACGTATTTTTGGCCAGTAGATGGTGTCATCTACTGCCAAATTGAGTTAGAGGTTTGAGCGGCTGCTCTATTTTCTTCTATTTCTCCCTGCATCGGCTGCTGAAAGCCCGATATTTCAGAGCTTTGAGCAGCTAATTTGGGCATTATGCCCACAGGGCTAAAACTTTGTGGGCACCTTCTGCAGCCAAAAGGCAAACAAAATTAGTTTGGGAGTAAACTAATTTCTTTTGCTTTTGGGCTGCAGCTCAGCATACCGAGATATCTCGATATCAAGGCACAAGATATCGGTAGTGAAGGGGTTAATGTATGGACTGTTCAGTATAGCAACCCCACTCGTTAATACTATTGGCCCCTTTCTTGATGCAGCCGAGATGCAGAGGTTCTTGCAGGCCAACTGTACTTTTCCTATAGATTGTATAGAAAGCACTAATGTTGAAGCAGCCAGAAAAAAAACATTTCAAAGTTACTCATTACTCTCGTTTGCTGGAACCCCCAAAAAACCTGCTAACTAAATCATTGGAAATCAGGTTCTCAGTGCGCTCAGTGCTCAGTGCGCAAGCCTACCGACTCAGAACAATCATTTTTTTTTTCCCCTATTACTGAACGATTTATGAAGATTCAACAACTGTTGCTTTGTCAGGTAGAAATGTGTGTTAAAATTAAGTGACCCGAGAAAGGTTTGGAGGTCTTCTTTATTTCTTGGAAGAGGACCTATTAGGATGGCTTCAACATAATTGAATACCATGTGCATCAGTTTACGAACCATGGAAGTACATGCTTGTTATACAGAAACATCCCTTTCTGTGTAGTGGTTGTGGGATTTTCTATTGGGTGTTTGAGTTCCTAGTGGACCAGCGCTAGGGTTTGGCTGTACATTAAGGACGGGGTCAGACAAGCGTTTTGCATAGCAGAAGGACCGTCCGTGAGAGTGGACGTTCCTTCCACTCTGAAGCCTGTCTGGCCACCTCGCTGAACGCAGTTAGTGCACCCAGTGCTGCAAGGCTCAGTCCTCCTATGGAGGATCATGCCTTGCAGCCCCGCGAACGTGCGTCGTAGCGCTTCGACAGGGAGGCTTTCAGAGCGTCTGCAGCACGCCCGCTGTAGAGCACGCAATTCGTGCGCGCACTACAGTGTGTGGGCTGCCCTGTCGAAGTGTCACAACGCTGTGACGGATGCCGGGAGGCATGTCAGTACGGGTGCACATAGTACGCTCGTCTGACCCCGGCCTAAAATACTGCTCTCTTATGTGTGTTTTTTTTCTGTCATGAATCTCTAGCAGAATATACCGGATAGGAGTTGGATTTCATTTGTCTTATTTTCCTGTAATGGTTGTGTATGTATTTCTTAGGGCTATTATAATACATATATTAATTTCTTTGTGCCATTGAAGAAATTTTGAGGGGGAAAAAAACCGTCCATGTGGGATCTTTATAGTGTGCTGCAGAGGTTTGCTGTACTCGCATCCTTCTGTTAGTGTTGGGTTACAATGGCTTTTCTTTGGCAAACCCGTGCGTTTGCAGTTATGCAAAACCGTATTTTGGAAACTAACAGCTGTGCGAGGAGAAAGTTTCTTTAAAATCCATCCTCATTCCTCACTAGATTTATTTAATGTGCGTTACCTTTGTTAAAAGGAATGTATCTCTTTAGAACATACATATACAGCCTCCTATACAAGCACTGCTTCTTACGCAATAATTAAAAGTAAGGTTCTGCTTTGCTTGGGCTATTTGTTGTAATGCTTCACATTGTGAATACACAAGCCTAACCTCATAGCAAGCATTCTAAACTGGTACCCACTTTTCAGATTGCCTGCACAGTTCTATATGGTAGTCTATATACTGTGATATATACACGTGACTGACGACAATGTCTGTTGAAGTGGAAACAGGTCACGATTTCCGGTGGAATGGGTGCAAAATGAAGTAAGAGGTAACCCTGCAAACAAACCTTACCTTAACCCTTTGAAGTCACAGGGTGTGCTATGTTGTCCCAGCGGCAGGTGGGTCTAAACACCACTGGCGGGCATAGCACGCCCCGCAGCCTGCCCATAGATGTGATTGGCACGCAATGTAGGTGAGCTGAATGCCAGCCTCCGCGCCAGCAGGATACGCTATGCTGACCCACGGTGCTGAGGTTGCTGGGACCTCCCTGCGTCAATGGGTTAAGAATCCATAAAATTAGTGCAAATATTCTTTTGGCTACAATGGATGAAGGTTATAATGTTTATATAACCTTTAAGAATTAAAACAACCCCTGTCAGAAAACTGCATTGTACAAAGCACCTGTCACTCAAACCTATGTGCACCACATGACTTATCTTTAGCCAGGCCCCGCTGACCTCGGAGTCGCCCCTAAAATGACCTTTAAGGCTGACAATTTGACAGGATGTCATCAATCCTAAAATGTCAGATATTCCTTCTAGAGATTTTCATAGTAAAAACCTTCTTTGCTACAAATAGAATGAGAATTGCGCCATTCCGGTGTTTTCTAACTAGCGCTTTCAAAGTACAGTTACAAGAAGTAGTATATGAAAAAGGGTTTCTGTGTGTGTACCAATACACTTAGGGCCTCCGTGTTTTTGACAATGTCGAGATAGGGCATGAAAGGAAGATATTGTGTGTGAGCCAATGACTCGTAATGGTTCCTTATTACCTATTCTACTATTCTATTCCCAACAAGCTGCTGTATTAGCAGCTGAAATCAGAATATTTGGGAGCCACATGCAGATACTCCCTGGAGCCATGTGCAAACCTGTGAGTATATGGTATTACTCAGGAGCTGCAGTTGGACACTTGGAACATTTGTTTGCCAGTATTCCAATGCTCGCAGTCAGCGGATATGGCGGATCATAGTCGGACCAGAGATAATGTTAGGATTTTCTAGAGTCATTGTTTTGTGTTAAGTGATTTTGCAAAAGGAAAGCTTAACCCCAGACTCCAAAAGATAGCGTACTTTAAGGAATACCGGCTTGAGAGTAGCACGGCAAGCTATGCTGGACCAGCTCCCAGTTCTTGAACCAAGCCCTTATTAATGGATTCTATACTAAGGATAAGAGCAGTTAATGTAGAGTAGCCTGCTGCTAATTCAGAGTCACAAGCAAAGTTTGTGGCAAGGTCAAAATAGCAGTTGGGGTCCGTATTTTATCGGCAGTGTCAGAATAGTGCCCCTAGCCATTACATCTTAATAGACCAAGAATATTCCCTTTAACTCTTATTTACGACTATCTTTCGGATTATTACTGGAATCATATGTTCACAGTTTACAGTGTTTATTCGTTTGGCAGCAGCTGGTACCGTCATCTAATCTGCTTTTTCTGGCTGAGGCTTGGCACATTAATTTCAAGGACTGCACCATAGATGCTCACATAACTTGGCCTTTAAATACTGCCCCCACCCATTGAAATGTCTAGCCCCTTTCCCAAGTCTTAAGGAAACAAAAGCGCAGTTGTTATTACATGCTCTCTGTGCTACACTGAAACAAATCAATCTCAGCTTCTCAGAGCCCTTGTGATTATGTGTGTGTAAAGACTTTCAGGGCCTTTGATCTTAAAAAGTCATTTCATCCTCTTCCTTAGTCAGGGCAGCTTCAGGCTGTTTAAACAGCAGAGAAGTCTGGGAGGGGGAGATCAGGGAGGGGAGAGGAAATGTTACAAACTGCTAGGGGATTTTCCTTTACTATTAACCAACCTTTTATCATTATTAATACTTTTACTTAGTTGCGCCACTCCTGCTCCAGGTCACTGGTGTTTCCTTCTACCTGTGAGAGCACTTCAGGACCTTCTTCAGGTGTTCTCTGGCATAAGGAGAGTAGGGAACATAGTGTGCATATTAAAAATAAAGAGGACTAGGTGCAGAATTGATCACCAAGTGAAAATGTTTGATCAGTGGGGGGGAAAAGGTCTTCTTGCTCACAGTGACCTGGATCAGGAGAGTCTTTGATGGAGATCTTTGATGCACAGGAAGGAGTCTGCTTATATCCAGTTGGGTGTCACCCCCTCCGTGGGTGGTAATGTTAATAATGTGGCAATTTAGTGCGATTAATTGGGACAGCATTTCTGGATTAGAGACTCTTCTGTGTCCTGACAAGGGAAGGGGGTATGGGTAGAGAGTTTAAAAGACCTGTGATCTGTCAGCTGAAAGAAAATTAGTCAGGGCAAGCTGGATCCAGCTTAAAAAAACTTTAAGGGTATTAAATCCAAAATGGAAAGGGATATTGAAAGATGTTTGCAAGAGAAACAAGCCGTTTATTGTTATCGCAGGTCAAATCTAACTTTTTGTCCGATTTTAATCTTTCAAGATCTGTCTCTTTCTTTATGCATTAAACTGACAAGCTTAAAAATAAAGCCTTTAAGTGCCAATTTGAATTAAAACGGAAACTAAGCTCATATCACATAGTTGATCGTAGGAGCGGGAGCACCCTGGGTCTTTCAGTGTAACCAGTGCGCCCTGATACTGTCAGAGGTTTATGACCGTGAGAGTCATGCAATTCAAGAAAAGAACACAGTGATTATTCTCTAGTCTGGAGCAAAAAACATTGTTACGTTGCACTTAATTGAAGCACAATAGCTCCTCAACCTATACAATATAAGAAGAGTAGGCCTGTTTAGTATCTGTGAATTATTTGGGTTTCCTACTTTATGGACCAGTAGCATCTCAGTCACGAAGTCACAGAGAAGATTCTAATCATAGTTTTATGTAATAAAGTTTAAAATAAATGGCTTCCCATAAGTTATGGTCATGTGACGGTTTATATAGGATATGATGGGAATTGACAGGAGTTGGCTCTACCATCCATATCCTTTCACAGTAAATGATACATAAGAAAGCCTAGTGCTCACTTCGGCACCACATATACTAAAAAAATAATAATTTGAATGATGCAGAGAAGATTAGGATGGCCCCTACGCAAGGATGACAAACAAATTTGTGAAGTGCTCCATATTTTTTAAAAAAAAAAAATTAAAAAGCCTGGTGAAATACCATAATATTTGAAATTGTTAGAAGCCCAGCAGCAAATACAGTAAATCAAGTGTACATTGTACTCAAAACCAAACGATAATTCCTTCCTTGATAATGTATACTTTTTTTGCAAAATATAAAAGGATGTCTAAATAACAAGAAAATATATATATACATTGTATGTATGTATGTATGTATATATGTGTTGTGGTGGAGGGTAGAAAATTAGCTTAAAGGCCTCCACACTGCAAATAATAAAGTGTATTATTGCATAGGCCTTTTACACACCACAGCAATTCAAAGAACTGCATCACAGAGCTCCTGTGCTACATTCCCCATATGCAGCCCAGAACTCTGGGTAAGACATGCAAATTATGCATCCTGGGTCTGTTTTCACACACAACCCTCTAATCAATGCCATGCCATACTAGATGGCTCTTTCTTAAGCAGAGATCAGGTTTATGCAGCTGGTCAAAGCCACTCCTTGACAGCGCTGTTTCGGGTTTATTTGACCCTCTTCAGCAGGAGCTAGGCATGACCAGTTGCAGTTTGATGCTATGCCCGTAATAAATTTATAATTTGCAGTGTGGAGGCTTTTAATCTCATTTTTTGCCCTCCACCACAACCTAAATAAGTACTGCTTTACCCTACGAGCCAAGCATCCAACTGCAACTGGTCATGCCTAGCTCCTGCTGAAGAGGGTCCAATAAATCCGAAACAGCGCTGTGCAGGAGTGGCTTTGACCAGTTGCATAAACCTTATTTCTGCTAAAAAAAAAAAAAAAAAAACTCTAGTAAGTAAATTGATTGAAGGGTTCTGTGTAAAAGCATACCCAGGGTGCAAAAAAAATAGGAAATTGCAGACGTCCTTTGCATTTCCTACCCAGAGTTCTGTGCTGCATATGGGAAATGTAGACAGGAGCTCTGTGATGCAGTTCTTTGAATTGATGTGATGTGTAAATGGCCTCTGCTATAATAAACTTCTATAATGTTATTGACCTCATTTATTGCTTTTTAATTTTGTAACCGTAGTTTAATTAAAGATCCATATTGAGCCATAATAATATCTTCATACAGTGGTTATAGAGCAAGAACCTTGTCCCTGCAGTTATAGTTTTCAAAACGAATTAGGTTTCTTAATTCTGAGATTGTAATTCCACCCAGAATTAAGAAACTTAATTCCACCCATGTCTTTGATGACATACCATTAAACCAATGTTTCTCACTTTCTTTTCAAGGACCTGCGTTTGCAAACAAAGAATAGTTTCTAATAGAGACCTGAATTTTCCCTAATATGTGTCCCTTGTCCATACCCACCTCGCCTTACCCCCCTTTACTAGTGTTCCCTGCTCCAACCACCATTGTTTCCCCTCTCTCCCCTATATATTATCTAGCATTTCAAAATAAAAATAACTTATTATATAAAATCTATCTAATCTGAACATGACTGACTTCACTACGGAACTTGTTAGTGCTTTATAAAAACTTGTAACTGTAACTGGGTTTGACAAAGCCTGTCACCATTGACATGACACAGATGAAAGGTACAATGGCCAACTTTGCGCATCATAATTACCTGTGCTGTAGACAACATTCCATCATTTATTTTTGAGCCGTGTACCTTGTTCAAATTTTGACTTATGACTTACACGTAACATTATAAATGAAAAGGTCTGGGATAATTCTAAAGTTCCAGAAATCAACCTATGTTATTCTTACATACCACTATCATTGTATGTCCATATATTGGATAAGCCTTTCCATTCCTCATCGTGTTTCATTCTTTCCTTCCACCATGTATTTCACCCCTCTCCTGTTCACTTAAATCGCACTCTTTGGACATCAGCCATCTGTTTTATCCATGTTGAAATATCGATGATTCTTTTCAGATATTGACATTTTTTAAAAAAAATTCTACAATCAAATAATTTTTATTAAGGTAAAGATATACAGAAAGTACAGAAATAGGACGATAATAAGGAACAGTAATACATCAAAAGTGTAGGTTAAAATGATTGCCGTCTGGGTACCATTGTAAATAACAAGTATCGTGTCCAGAGAAATCCGATCAATTCTACTGGAGTAAATGTGAGTTGTACTGTGCGGAAGTACTCAGAACTGCAAGGGGTAGAGAAGGAATATATAGAAAGAAGAGTAGTAAAGTGAAACAGAAAAGAGAAAGAGAGAGGTGGAGTAAGGAGGCAAAAGTATCAATCAAAACAAACAATTTTTGAAAAAAAAAAAAAAAAGGAGGGGGGTCATGGGGAGGGGAAGCAAATCTAAAATAAGCAAAAGGAGTGTAGCTCAGGTGCTAAAACCTGTAAGAGAGAGCTCCGGGAGCAGGGATCTCATCACCGTGCCATCCTCTCAATCTGGCGTCAGCCAGCGTCCGCAGGCCGAAGAGGACACGAATGTGTTCCAGTGGAACCATGTGGTGTTATGTACCTCTGTCCATCCACCTGGGAAAAAGGTCGCAGTTTCGAAGTTTCTTAACTTAAGGATAGCTATATATCATGGATGAGATACATTACAAACCAATTGAAGAAACCATATTAAGGAGCAAAAGCAAAGGAGCAAAAGATACACAGGGTTATTCAGAGAGCAGTGAAAAGCAGGAGAATGACTGGAGAATGGAAAATTCTAGGTCAAAATAGCCAAACCAGAAAAATTCTCCCATTTATCTCACTTTCCAAATCAGCTATTTTGACCTAGAATTTCCCATTCTAAAGTCATCCTCCTGCTTTTCACCTCTCTGAATAACCCTTATAGACATGTAACTGCTCCATCACAACCTCCCCTGTGTGTGTGTGTGTGGAGGGGGGGGGGATTGGAATACCAAAAAACATATTCTAGTAAATTTCAACTGCACATGTGTCATCTGTATTACTAAATCAATGATAATGTAATAATTTCATGTTTATGTAAATTTATTTATGAAGTGCCAACATATTCCACAACACTGTACAATGGGTAGGACATTAAACAAATAAGTTTGATTGACACACAGATTGATAGGAAAAGAGGTCCCTGCTCAAATGAGATGACAATCTAAGTAGTATAGATTGCTCATACATTATTTAACATATTTATAATAGCACTTTTTTTTACCCTTTTCATTCATAAACCTTGCACTTTGCAATCAACAACACTTTTCAACTATGTTCACAGAAGTAAACCAAGGAAAGCTTACCGCTGGGTGGGTTGTGCCTGACAGGTGGGAGGGTGTTACTAGTACGCCCCAGTTTCCGGCTGCCGCGACGGGCCCCATCTTCAGCCTGCCTGCACAGCCGACGTGCAAAATTTTCTGCTGGGGGACGGCCTGAGTTCATCGAATGATGCGCACCACGCAACAGCTGGTGGGTGGGCCTGACGCGGCCGATAGATGCCAGCGGGGCGTGCTATGCTGCCCCGCAGCGTATAGTACGGCCAGTAGCATAGAAGGGTTAATATAATTCCATTAAGTCTTAACCAAGATAACTTGATTGTGAATAACAAAATTTGATGTTCGTAGTCAAATTGCAGGTTAAGGTCTGGGTGCTGTTGTAGCATTTCTGTGTATTGTGTGGAGGATGTGACCTACAGATGTCATGCAGTGAATTCAGTGAAAGGTTGCCACACCACTTCGGAAAACCTGGCCTGTTAGGAGTACTTGAGGACCACGTTTGGGAACCACTGCTCTAGATTGTAAGCTCCTATAAGCAGGCCCTCTACACTTTTTGTTTCCACATTTGTCCTTGTATCTCTTTCCCTTTGGTTATTGTAAAGCGCTGCGGAAACTGTTGGCGCTATATAAATGATGACAATGAAGGCCTGAAGCACCTAAGGCGTAGGGGCCTTAAGTTGCCTCTGAAGCCAGGACGCAGGGAGGATTTTTCTAGAAGGGTTTTCAGCGTGTGTGGAGGTTTGAGTGGGAGAGGTGTGGGAGGAGTCACCAGGAGGGTACTTAAGGCGCATGTGGAGAGGCTCTGCTTGCCTTTTTCTCCTGAGGTAGAGCTAGAAAAATCCCCACCCTCCCACCCTGTTTTATTTAGTTACGGGTTGGGTTGGTTTTTCGTTAGAGTATTAGATTTGTTGGGCTCCTTTTGTCACAGCGGGGGCTTGTAGGCAGTGCTGGCTAGGGGTTCCTTTTATTTAGGCTAATTTTGGTCAGATGGTTGGGAGTTGGGAAGTTTTTGTGGTTGGTTGGTTTGGAGGTGTGTGGTGGTTGTGTGGAGTCCTCTTTCAGCACTGGGTTATTGTATTATTTTTGTTATGGGAATTTTTATGTCATGGTGGTGGGTTGATTGTGTGGAGTTTTTAGCTGTGGCCTGTATATATAATAAATATATTATTCCACAGTTATGTGTTCTGTATTTTTGAGTATTTATTGTCTCCCTGCGTACGACTCGGTCATCAGTAGGTGACTTATAATAATACGGTTTCAACGCTATCCTTTTGGTCAGAATGAAATATCACTCTGCGTATTGGTGGTGACCTACAACTATAAAAATGCCTAGCTGGAAATCTACCCACTGGCTGTCTCTGCATCAAGTATTTAAATGTTTCTAAAAAGTCCTGAAATAAATAATGGTATAGCGAATAACTAAATAACTGAGCATAGAGATCTGTTTTATTTACAGTATGTTTCTGTGTAGGTAAAACAATCCATGTATTTCTTGTTGACGAGCACTTTAATGCAACAACTCTAGAAAATTGCCAAACTCCATTACTGACAACTACAACTCATTTATCAACTTTTCTTTGAGTGGGGAAAAATACATAACTGCTTACTGTTAAATCCTTCAATAATGCAAAATAAAAGCTCTTTGAGAAGTGACTGATAACATTTGTAGAAAACACATACATGTAAACAACAAAGACAATGTTAAATTGTTGCCACATATATAGTATATACAAAAACGGAGTTTCTGTGTAACTTTTATTTCAAAGAATGCCAATAACTCCCAGAAGAAGAAAAATACATCAAGTGACATAAAATCACTGCTGAAATCTAAAGCAAAACAATAGACGTATTGAGAATACGAGTGGCGAGTTCTATGGGTGTGTAGTGATCCATGTTTTGCACATACTTTAAAGGCTACTCCAACTGCCAATGGCAAGAAAATGTTTGTGAACCCTTTGGAATTACCTGTATTTCTGCATTGATTACTCCTAAAATGTGGTCCGATCTACAAACGCATTATGACTAAACCTTTCCAACGCATGCTGGATAAAGTGACTGCACCCTTGAGTTTACGAGATCCTCATTTAGCAGCAACATCTACAAATCATTTCCTGCAGCTGCTTATATTATTGCAAAACAATGAGGGAGCATTTTTTGGCTATTCCTTCCTACAAGTCTATTTCAGTTCATCGATATTTCTATGTTGTTTTGATTGCACAGTCTCTTCTAGGTCATAGAACAGCAGGGCCGACTGTCGTGTTTACAGGGGCCAGGTGCAAAGGGAAAACTTTTTTAACCCAATTTCAGAAAACCAGTATTAATCTGGATGATAACACTGTATACACATAATATACGGAATTTGAGTGTATGCATGGTAATCTGTGTAACATGGGAGTTAATGTAGCTGATGAAAAAGGGAGGAGTGAGTGGTATGGGACTGAGAATGTGTGTCATGGAAACGGATGAGCGTGTGTGGCTCACCAAAAAAAATCAAACTTAAGGGAAAGTTGAGGTTACACACTAAATGCAGAAATATACGTATCTGAATCAATGCGGAAGACGCAAGAAGATTGGAAAAATCGGTTTTCAAGAAAGGGTTTTGATTAGAGGGGGTATATATGGGGATATACATTTTGTGACCATTTAGTGGACTTTTTACCTTGAGAAAGTCACTCAGTGTGACGAAATGCGTTGGAACCTTGTTGGTCCACATTTTATCAATGTTATTTTACTAAACCAGTATTTAATTAGTTTTCGGCATCCAGCCTTTTATTTTTACCATTGCTGTTATTCCATGTGCTGCACTTCTCATGGTTCTCTCCTCTGGTCGGGTCAGTTCCAGCAGATCCAGCACTATTGGAATATGCGCATTATAATCTGTCATCTTGTAAGCGCACTCTACAGCAGGGGCATCTAGCTATTTGCAGTTGCAATATTGCATTATGTACATTCTATCTTGTTTTATATATATATACATATATAGTGATTCCTGTACTATTTGATTTTATAAGAGCATGCGGCTGCCTGAGGGAGTGTCATTTTCTCCATTTGTGCCTTGTCATCTGCTACCAAGGTCTGAACTGAGACACCCATCCCTATCGGCCATCTCCATTGCTGATCAAAGAACAGGACTTTTACATCTCCTGATTTCCAAGGAACTTCTTTGAGGATTCAGTGGCCTGTGATTAGAACTTATCCTTTGAAGCTCACTGATAAAAGTTTTTTCAGAGTCTTATCCCCCTCTTTTGCAATGTCACTTTATTAATATTTCATAATGTGAGCCCAGGACATAGCTCCTGCCTGTGACAATTACCTCGTCACATGCCAGGCTGGTGGCAGCAGCCCTATGGAATGCACTTCCCAATTACTGTCGTCCTCTCTCCCTGCATTAACACCATTCTCATCCCTGCAGTCCCACCCTGTTTCGTACCCTCCACCCATTTAGATTGTAAATTCTCATGGGAATAGGGCCTTCATTTCCTCCTGTATCTGTTGGCAAAATATTGACTAGCCTTTTTGGTATAATGTAGAATTGTCTTCTCTTTACCCATTATACCATTGTACGTACAGCACTGTGGAATGCGTTGGTGCTTAATAATAATAAAATATGCCCATGATCTAGACGCACTAGCTAACTGTACCATGAGTTCAGGTGTTTTTACATGCTATTATTAGTGTGTGTCATACTGTTGAGATCTTTTCATTGTTAAATTTTGTAGAGAGAAAATTAAGAATATGTAATATGCCCCACTGGGTTTTGGGGCTACAAGCCCCCTTCTCATTTCTCCCTTTCTTTTTCTTTACTCCTACCCCCTCGTTCTACTTTCCTTTTCCCATCTCCTCTTGTGATCCCTCTTTTTTTTACCTGTGCTTCTTTAGTCTCCTTTGTATTTTCACTTTAATCCGTTTCTAAATTTATAGAATGGCAGTAGTGTTTGCACTACTTCAGGTATTCTGCTTTCCTAAGCAAAGCTGTGAGGCGTGGGTGCTTTAGACTAGTTACGTCTGTATTTGACCAGTACTCACACGATGAAGTTCAGCAGATAGCTTCAACTCAGCAAAACTGACATGTAGAAAGATGAATCCAGTTGAAGACTTTAATGATCAGACTGACAATCTTGAATAGTGTACAGCAATGCAGATAAAAAGACATTAGTTTTGTCTAGCAGTGAGCACAGAATGGCTACTATGTGACCAGGAAGTAACAAAAAACAAGACACAGAGCAGAGGGGTGGAACTAACTGGATGCAGAAGGCTAAGGATGCCCAACAGAGACAAAATAGCTATGAAATCAATGGCATGTCAGCAGCAAAGGCAGATTCAACACAACACAGAAAAAATATACAATAAATCCTAATCATGGGGCATGACATCAGGTGTTTTCACAATCGCCATTCTATAAATTTAGAAACGGATTAAAGTGAATGTTAGCGTGTTAACATTAGTGAAATCTTGTAGCACTAAATTGTTCTGTTTTATGCAAATCACATTAATAGATTTCCTTTTGCGGATTTTAAAACTTTATCTTCTTGCAGGTTTTTTTTAATTCTACAATCTTTGTGACCTCTTTTTTCTACGTCTACGTCAAAGCGATAATTCGACAATTTAATTTCAGAAGGATATGAATGCTGCAAACCAATACTGACGCCAATGTGAAATTTGTCAGAATTGTGCTTAGTTCCCCAGGATTAGATGTAAATTTTTGTCATATCTGGCATCTTGTCAAGCCAACGATTAGCTAACAAAGCATAATGCAAGGTTGTTAAGAAGGATTGAACAAGTGCATGCACGAAAATAAGGAGACAGGCAATCAAATGTCACAGATTTTCCATCTTTGTTTTGTGTGAGTTATAACCGGAGACACAGTTCAAATGTGCGCGAGGATTGTATCCATGTTTCAGCCATGAATCATAAATGGGAAAAAAATTTACAGTCTAAATTGCACTTAAAAGGAATAAAGTCATTTTATGTCAGGCATGATTTATCAAAATGATCTCATTTTAGGAATACGCCGATGTATCTTGATTAATAACATTAGATAGGATGATAAATGGCCTCTCTAATGGGAAGACAGAAATGCAGAATCAAGGATCGGAGGCAGCTAAAAAAAATAGCCAATTACTGGCAGGTTATTGCAAGTCTTGGTACTCAAACATATGTA
This sequence comes from Leptobrachium leishanense, assembly GCA_009667805.1. Classification (NCBI taxonomy): domain Eukaryota; kingdom Metazoa; phylum Chordata; class Amphibia; order Anura; family Megophryidae; genus Leptobrachium; species Leptobrachium leishanense. The sequence goes on along the minus strand of CM019068.1, from coordinate 88,059,687 downwards.
CTGTGCATTGCTTAAAGGGAAACCAAATCTTTTATATCATCATATCGTATCTTACCAGTGATCTTACTGTATTAAAAAAAAAAAAGTGTTAATCCTTCCCTCCTCCCTTATGGCAGAGTTTTCAAAGGCATCCATGATTTATGCTTGTTAACACGAGTTGTCAGTGAGGTTATATGGTGTAAAAGTCTAGTCCTGTAATATCTCAAGTGGCTCTAAATGGTCTAGCTCGGCTGGCTCACAGCCACCACCAGAAATCGATTTGTTTAGCAGATGAGTTTTCGGAGCGCATCCATCCACCCATCATCTCTCTCATCCTCCTATGCATTTGTTGATTTATTTCTAATCTTAGACTATATATAGTGTATGTCCTGCTTCCCTGTGCCTCTTACCTTTTAATGTTTATTGTTCAGAAGCAAATTGCCAACTTTTTTGCTCCCGAAGCAATACAATGTGACTCTCGAATCAGATATTGTGGTGGTATGGTTCAACCACACTATCGGCTGTGAAGCCCAGTGGTAACATCTCTGCTCTTCGACCATGGGGAAGCAAGTCAAAATACCGTTCAGCACGTCAAAATCCCGTTCAGGACATCCCTCCAATACAACTGTGGAGAAGCAAGTCTCGACTTTACGAAAAGCGAGATCAACCTATCCACAAGGTCGCTGATCTACGATCATGGAAAGCCCACTCAGAAGACGCCACCAGAGTGTCCTTGGGCAAGACACCTAATGCTATGGATGCGCCGACCTCACAAAAATACTTGTACGTTCTCACAGATTGTAAGGTCCCTTGGGAACAGGGTCCCCGTGAATCGGGTTATCATCCATGTGTGATATTCTAATGTATTAACACCTTGTACACTGATCTTGCAAAGCACTGCAGAATGTGTGGTGCTACATAAATAAAGGATAATAATAATAATCCATTGCTTTCAAATGAAAGCTGTGCAGCCTGCTGGTATCTTATTTCATAAAAAGATTAAAGAATTTAAAGAATAGAAATATTGTGAGCATTAAGATAAAAGTGGCATGTGCTTTCACGCAATTTGCTCTAAAAAAAAAAAAAAAAATTGATTAGGGGATCGACCTATCCCCATTCTCTGTAATATATGCAGCTCTTCTGGTTATGGTGAGTTGGTGATCTCATCACCCCCCCACCCCCTTCACCTTTACAATCCAGTGACAGCAAGTATTTATCCCCAGGGTACTTCACAGTGATTGGCACAGGAAGTAGAGACGGAAGTGGCCCCGCAGGAGGATGTCTGGTTTCTAGAAATGGACCAGCCAGCATCCTTATGTCATTTTTTTATCATTCATTTATTTTATTTTTTACAATAATTATAACCCAAAGACTGGGGGCTCACAGGGATTTTGGCAGTGGAGGTGGGTGGTCCATATGAACTCTTTCCACACGGTTATAATTATACTAAATTATATACTCAGAGTTCAGTAGAAATGACTAACAGCAGCTCTGAATATTAAAACTGACTGGAAAAGCTGAACTAGTCAACCTTTTTCATGATGTTCTCCATCTTTTCCTTACTTTATAGGTTTTCCGTAGTCCAGACTGCAGCTCTCCAGATTTGTCTTACACCCCCTTGCCATCAGCATCCAGAGATCCAAACCATCACAAAGGTACAGTGCATATACCCTGTTTTAACATGTCGTATTATCCTGTGCATGACATGTTTATCTCTTTGATCACCTCAAAGTTTCAGAGGTTTGTATTCAAATGCAGTACAATTCACATATTTAAACAGGATTTGGCTCCTTCCAGTGCTACAATGTACATACCGAGTTAAAGGAACATTTAGGCTGGCGTCAGACGAGCGCGCTATGTGCGCCCATACTGACGTGCTTACCGGCATCCATCGCAGTGTTGTGACACTGCAACGGGGCCGGTCACACGCTTGTGCGTGCGCACGACAAGCGTCCGTTATCCAAGCCTCTCCGGCAAAGCGCTAGGACATGCGTTGACGGAGCTGCAAAGCACGATTTTCCATCGAAGGATCAAGCCTTGCAGCGCTGAGGGCGCTCAGCGAGGTGGCCAGATGGGCATCGAGTGGAAGGAACGTCCACTCTTACGGACGTTCCTTCCTCTCTCCAAAGACGCTCGTCTGACACCAGCCTATGTCTTTTTGTTTGATTCTTTTATCCTAAAACCGCTTAGTTGAAAGTCACAAGGAATTTTCTGAAGAGGAAAATTAGCCATTCTGTCTGTTAGAGTAGCCAGTCATTAGCTTGATGCAGTAATGATACAAGGGGTTAAAACACGGAACAGAGATTGCCTGATCCAGGAAGCCAGTATGTGGGCTCTGGCACCCAGAGGTTATTTGTGAGACCATGTAAGCAGAATGAGTTTGACATTTCAGCTTCAATCTTGAAGACAACATTTATATCCAGAGGCTGGCAACACTTATATCCCAGTCTAACTGCAGGAAGCAGAATGTCAAATATCACTGAATATATCGATATCTGCAGGGGTTGAAACAGAGATGAGTGCAAGAAGGAAGAAAAAACTGTGTAAAGTGTGATTATGCTTGTTTGTTTTCAGATAACCTCAGGGATCAAGGAGGACTAGTTTTTGAGGGATGTCATATGAGTAAACTGTGAATTTGTTAATCAGTCCTATCTAGAATAAGGAAGCTATCTGTGGTCAAAGTTAAGATAGCGTCAGACTCAAATCTAATGGTTTTACTGGAGCAGGTGCAATTTTGACAAATATTCTATCCTGTGTTCAAGGTTTCATTGATTATGGAATCAGAATGGCGAAATATCAATTTCCCTACTTTTACCAATAAACCCTTATCAGCATTGAGTATTTGTATATGTGTTGCATCATAGTATTGGTACTTTTAAGGATTTTAATTTATTAAAATTTTAGGCTATATAAAGCAACGGGGATGCTTGATTTCCAAATTACATTCTGTTCATAAAATTCAAAGTCCTCTTCCCATTCACACAAGCTTTTGTGTAAATGTTCACGTAAGGAAAAGGAAGAAGGGATAATAGATTACGGAAACACTCTACTTTGAGAATGAGTCGCTCAAACCATCTCTCTTAGAGTTCTTGGTTAAGCCAGGTGTCAGACGTCCGCACTATGGGCGCTCGTACTGATGTGCTTATGGGCGTCCGTCGCAGTGTTGTGACGCTGCAACAGGGCCGGTCTAACGCTTGTGCGCGCGCATGAAATGCGCACGCAACAAGCGTCCGTTATCAAAGCCTCCCCGTCGATGCACTAGGACGCGCGTTGATGGGGCTGCATAGCGCGATCCTAAATAGGAGGATCGCACTTTGCAACGCACTCAGTGCGCTCAGCGAGGTGGCCAGACGGGCGTCGAGTGGAAGGAACGTCCACTCTCACAGACGTTCCTTCCGCTCTCCAAAGATGCTCGTCTGACCCTAGACTAATAAAGAGACAAATATGGGTTGAACGTAGGGTTTTTATTGTGGTTTCCTTATTTCTGCTAATTGTGAATATTCATGTAGAGAGGTGTATTCTATCCTTATATACCGGTTATAAGTACATTAAGACAAAGGGCATGGAATGGAAGAACAGCAAAAACTACTGTAAATTTGCATAGGCAGTGTTGCTATTCAGCAGCTTTTGCATTATCCTTTTTTATATAGCGCCAACTGTATCCCATGTGTTTTACAATAAATAATGGGGAATTAAACGCCACTATAAACAAAGTAAAAAAATATTGAGTTCCGGGTTGTATAGGGCCCTGCTCAAATGATGTACAATCTACAGTATAGGTGTATATGTCACAGGTTCTCCACAAATCCAACTGGATCTATTTTCATCATGTTTATCAACCTATGTGGATTGTCTTACTATATGTGTGGGAATAGTGTCGCTCATCAGGACAAGAGAAGCACAGAGTGATAGTTTGCTGGTCTGCTTTGTTTTCCAAATCTTCCTGTGCTTAAACTCTTATGACATGCAGGCTGAACAAGCTCTCTGTGTATGTCTCCTAGTGGTTATTGTTTGCCAGTGATACTTACATACATCTTAAATTTAAGCGGGACTGGTAAGATTTAGACAATGTAAATTAACCTTGTACAAACATTCACCACAGACTAGGAAAGATGTGTAACGTAGCAAAAGGTACCTCATCAATAACGCTATTGTGTGTACTAAGCATACATGATTCAACATTTTATCCCAGCTTGAAGTTTGTTCTATATGTGACATTAAATACTCTGTGTACAGAGCAAACAGAGGTGGTGTTGAGAATACTTTGCCAGGTCTTTGTAATGATAGAGAAATTATAATGTGCAGCACCAGAATAAGGCTGGCCATCCATTGGGTCCGTAGGACAACTTTTTTGAAAGATCTGGGTCATCCACTGGAAGCGAATATGGGCGACCCAGATCGACCGAAGGGAACACAAAACCGCTGAACACAAAAAAAAGAAAGAACCTGCAGCCAAATGCTGCCAAAGACGTGAAGGAAACTTTGGTGCTGTCCCTGGTGCTCAAAGGGCTTTTTAAAGCCCTTTGAGCACCAGGAACAGCACCGGAGTTGCCTTCAAGTCTGCGACAGCAGTCGGCAGTGGGGTTTTTTCAGTTTGCTGGCGAAGGAAAAAAAGCAGCTTTTTAAAATAAATCAGGAATCAAACCTTTATTACATATAATACTCAAAAAAATCAATAAAGAAGCTTTTTGCTGCAAATGAAAAGAATAAATGCTAGAATAAAAAAAATAGAATCAAACATATTATTTTACATTGAATCCTATGGGATTCATCTGTTGAACTGAATCACTTCTGAGACAATTTCTCTGCTGCCTATTGGCAGTTTAACTATACAATTCCTTTTTTTTCATGTAAATTGTACCTGATTGTCCTGACTTCGCCTGACAAATCCCATTCAAATGGGAAAGATCGTTAGTCTGTTGTAGTCACCCAAAGTCATCTGAAGTCGTCCAATGTAAGTTGGAGGCAGTGGACGAGGACTGAATCTCCTCCATGTTGTGGGAGTCTGTGGACGGTCAGCCTTAACGTGGATGGTCTGTGATATACATACTATGGAAGCTCCGATGCCTCAGTATCCTACTAGTAGTTTTTGTTGCTTCTGGGTTAAAATCCGAAAAAAATGTTTGCGATACAACCCATGCAGAGTCCTCCAGTACTTAACAGAATACATTGATTTGTTGCTCATTCTAGAGAAAAGCAAATGTAATAGATATCCTGTGTAAAGCATAAATGAAGTAGTGGAGACAAAAAACATCCCAGAGAACATAACAAGCAACCGAGCCCCAAAACACATTGCACAATAACAGATGCGATGTAAGCATTGAGAAATATAGTAATAACATCATGCGCAATATATTAGTTTTTTTTAACTTTAGTAGTTAGAATATATACACATTTTCTTTGACCAGGTGAGTTGTTAAAAGAAATGTTTAGTTTCTCACAGGTCCATATTTCCTCAGGGTTTTCTGAGGGAACTCAAATGTGATGTTATGGATAGATACTATGGGTCACAGGTATGGGGTTATTCCATGTCTGTTATCTTCTTGACATGTTTAGATGAAAACTGGTATTTTTTGCTACAAAAGAGTCTTGTTCCAGAAACAAAAGTAATATCTTCATAATGTTGTTCAGTTAACTTTTAGGAGATAATGTGCCCCCCTTGTTTACGCGTTCTGTTCTTTGTTTGCATGGCCTTGGTTATGCTTTGTTTCTAAAGGAAACAATAAATACAGTGATCAAATTGCTGTGTATACAAAAATGATTAGCTTCAGACCTGTTTGGTTATGGATTGCATAATACATATTAATCTCCTGTCCTGCCTTTTATGCTTTTCCTTTTGTGTATTTTAAAAGTGACATTTTTGCAGCCATTAATTGGAGGTTTGAGCTTCCCTTTCATGTCGAGATCAGAAATATGTTTGTGTCATTTATTGATACTTTTTAAGGGACATACTTCATTCAAAATTGTTGTTTTTGTCCATGCATGTGGGTAGGATATTTCCTACTTTATAATTCATTTCCTACTTAAGGAGTTATTCCTATTTAGGTCGGGGGGGGGGGAGAGAAGTCTGCAGACTCTCCTTTTAAATGCTTTTAAACATGGTCTTTACTTTCCATCCAAGTGCCTGAACTGCCTTCTGCTTCCGCATTGAACTGTTGCGTGAGTCACATAAAGGTTCAGAGCAGAAGGGGGGACAAATTAGTGCCGGGATTTAGCTGGTAAATAGAACACGTGTTTCAGTCAGGAGCAGTATGAAGACTCCTCTTTTAAATCGGAATGGCACGCTAATGTCGGAAGAAAAAAAAAGGACAAGCTCCGGAAATGATTATTATCACACTTAATTTTAGTGAAGCTCAAAAAAGGCAAGAAGGTTCATTTAAAGTGCACCTGTCCTGTCCAACTGTCATTTGATTACGTGATAGGGGCATCAATACTTATATATGTGTTATTTACCAACATATAAACAGTAAAAAGCGAGTAATTTCCCATCAAAAAGGTTACGATCAGTTACATCCAGTGCATGCCACAAGGGAGAATGACCGCCGTGAGTGGAAATGCTATAGGCCAGATCTCTACCAACTCCTCCCACCTGGTTGTCGGCTAGCACACTGACGCCTCCAAAGTAAACCAATCGTGCAGTGCAACGGGCCTCCGTAAACTCCACCTACAGAAGTAAAATTGGAGGAAGAGCGGGTTAAGTAGAGGCTGTGATACCTCCTCAAGGGATGAAATGTCGAATTGCTCTGTAAGACCAACACAACACATGGGATATCACAGGCAAATGCACCTGACCAGTACAGGTGCACTCAAAATTATATAAGGTAGTTCTATTGTATTCTACATTGTAACAGCTAAAATATCAGTGCATAAATAAGCTGGGTGACATGTGTGAAACCCATAATACAGGGCATTTGAATGGCCAAACACTGATGGGGCCTTTTCTTCTCAGCCAACTTACTACTTTGCATCTGGTTTCCACTGATAATAACTCCAATAAAAAAAGAAGCCACGGTTGATTATGACATTTGCTATTAATCCACCATATACAGACCTGCCAACTCTGGCAGGTCTGATATTGAGACGATGGAGGTGTAACTACTAAGGGGGCACGGCTTTGATACAGTTTGCATCACTGGTTTCGTACAACCCCCCCTCCAAAAAGGGTTTGTGTCATCCCTGCATTCATGTTTGTCAGTATTTCTGCAGCCCTTCCACAATTTAACAGGCAGACGCCATGTATTTTTCCTGACGTCCTCCCAAAAACAGAATAACAGTTATGGGATGTCAGGTCATCGGAAGGACTGAGGGAAAACAGTGTGTCACATTGTCAAACCATGGGACTTGGCAGGTCTGCATTTCTCAGACATTCCCATCACACTAACCATTAACATCATAAGCACGCTTGAGTAGGGGCCTCTTTTCCTATAGTCCTTAGGCCGGGTGCACACTAGCGGTTTCTTCCGCGCACTAGCATGCGTTAAAAAGGACGCACTTTATGACGGAAGAAATTGGTAGATGCTAGACGATGCGTTAATTTTGACGCACGTCGTAAAAACTGAATTTGAGTTGAATGGAAAAAAAAAGCTGGGCTTTTGACATTTGACGTTCAGCACGCGGCCAACTTTGCGTCAATCCTAGCGCAAAAGCCTTGGTGTTTCCATGACTGACGTCTTCAGCGCGCGTTATGCGTTGCGCGCGTACAACGTGTGTTCTTCTCTATCCGCGTAATTATATGCTACAACGCATGTCATAAAGCGTGTCCTAACATGCGCTAGTGCGCAGAAGAAAACGCTAGTGTGCACCCAGCCTTAGTGTGCCAATCTGGTCTCGTGTTTGTTTTATCCTACCCATTGTGCAGCACTACAGAATATGTTGGTGCTATATAAACTGTGATAGCAGTATATATATATAGCCTTGCTTGTTATACAATGCTTTACAATGTTAATGCCTTGATGTAAGGGAATGCAGCTTCCTGGGCAGTAATGTCCTTGAGGTTTTACCATTTTGCAGCTGGCAACAAGCAGCGTTTACACCCCTCTCCTAGGCCTATGTAGGTCTGCAAAATGTTCCTACCCCCACAAATGCTGACTGTACAGCATACTATTTTGGCAAGGACTCTCAGTGCTTAAGCACGTTGCACATAGATATCCTGGAGATCTGGCCATCTGCACCATGTTAACATGAGAAATCGAAATGCTTCCACGCTTACAGGTATGAGTGATTGTAAGCCCTCAGTTCTTTATTAGCGGCAGGAACTCTGCAAGCTGACTGTCCATGTCTGGCTGATTTACTCCTCTGCTCTCCCACATCTGAGTCCCATTGTAATGTAACCAGTGTGTGGGGAAAGTTTGCAGGCCAAGGCAGCAGTGCTTCCTGTGTAATGTCAAACTCAGCACATTCATCAATGACAGTCAGAAAGGGTCATCCAGATGGAGAGCCTCTTAATGTCTTCTCCTGCCAGTGATTGCAGAAATCTGCACGCCTGCATTGTAGGGGTTAACAGACTCCACTCCAGCTATGAGAAACCTAACCTCAGTGCATTGGTATGTATAATTCGTTAAAAGGAATTGTCTCATACGAAGATAATATTTATTTTGTTTGCTTTTGTTCATAATTTCTGCTTCATCTTTGCCTTAATTAAAAATTAATCACTACAAACTGGTGATATTGAAAGCATTTACCCCACCTTGTTTGTTATTTTTGTGTACTATTAGAATGTTACAATTCATAGATCGGTAATGATACGGTACAGTTACATGATGAAGCTACATATACAGCCAAAAGGTTCTCAAGTGGAATTGGCCAAGTCAATCTGAGGCCTGTGTCTGCTGCCTTCATAAACCAAGGATAGGAACGTTACATGGTATCATTTTAATCCAACAGGACAAGTCCATTTCGTTCAAGTGCCCTGCTGGCTGATGAATTATGACAAGTGATGTCACTTCAGAATGATTCAGATGAATGACTTGCAGGGGTCACTTCTCCCTGTTGAATCCTGCAGAATTCGACCCCCCCCCCCCAAATGCGCTGATCAGCGCAAGAATGAGCTGAGCTGACATGTAATTGTGTGGTTAACCTTACTACATGAAACCTTTTCTGTCACAAACTGAGGCGCACATCTCCTCCTCAGCAATCCCCATCCCTTTGGAAGTCTTCTAAACTGGAACCAGAGAAGGTGAACAGAACATCAGGGGGTGGGGGCACGACTCCTAATTTTTCCTTTTATCTGGCTCATAAAAATGCAGTTGATTAATGGCAGTGCTCAATAAATTATCCGCCCTCCACATGGAGGATGAGCTAGGAGATTTATTTTACATTTTCACATGTTCTTCATTTAGCCTGTGGAGGACTGGAGAAAGATGCTGAGCCTGGGGAATGTGAGAGCAGAGGAGGGGTGCAAGGCTGTGGTGGAAACCTCCGGCAAGAACTATTTAAGGATGGTTTGCATATTCTCCCCAACAGTTCTTTTAAAGGTCTCTCCAAATGTACCATATTAAAAAAAAAAATCACTTTTCTATAGAGAAATTAATAGTCTACTTGACCTTCTAAATTAAATTTCTGCATTGCAACAGCAGATGTTTTGATACTTATTTTTTTATGCATAACACTGATTTAGTTGTTTATTTTTTGGCCTCGTATCTATGTTCACATTGTCTTTAGGTGAGAGCCTATGAGTTCGTGAACCTACTAAGGGTGGCCATTGAATGTAAAATCAAACTCGTTCAATAAATCACAAATCTAGATAAACATCTCCAGTCTGGTCTTTTTAAACATAATGTTTAATTGCATAGCTAAACCGTTATGTTTAGTCACCTTTTGTTGTAATAACAATAATCTCAAACAGTGGCATTCGAAGTTTCCTTTTTTTGGGGGGGGGGGAAGTATTTTACCAGTAAGGATACATTGAAATTTCTCTCTCTCGTTTTCAAGTATGTCTTGGGTGGCGAGTATGTACCATTAGATGTCTTGCCCAAGGACACTTACTGGATTAAACTTTGTAGACTGAATATCCCACCTCAAGACAACAAAACTATTTTGTGGTTGCAGTAAGTGTAAACAAAGGCGATTAATTAATAAATAATAAAAATGAACTTCATTTGCTTTTGGGCTGCAGAGCTGCAGATCGAAATCTTTCAATATCGGGGCACCAGATGTGCCTTTAAAGGCCAATATATCTCGATCTCGGTAGTGAAGGGGTTAAAAGTGTTGTGCATGGCTTCTTGGGTAACCGAAGAGCTGGAGATTATGTTGAGCTTGTAAGCAAACTTCTAGACAAGTATCCTCACTTAGGCTGCAACATGTTCCTCAAAATGCACTTTCTCCACTCTTTCAGGTAGTAATGGCAATTCCTCTGTTTTCAGCATTTTGTTTGTTTTAGTTTACGAGTCATTAAATGAAAATAACTTTCATTTACATTGTAGTTGTGTAATTTAATACTGTTGAAATTTGCTTTTCTCTATAATATATGTAGAGGAATAAGTTGTGTATCGCTGAAACTAATTAAAAAAACTATTCTCAGATTCCTTTTTTTTTCGACCCAAATTTACAGGGTTATTCAAAGAGAATCGAAAAGTCACCACACGTTTGGTGACTTTTTCGTTCTCTTCAATTCAGTGCGATTTGGCAATCCTATTTCGGCAACCCTGCGGTGTATTCTAGACTTGTGCACCGATTTTTTTTCGGCTCGATCCGGTTCGATTCGTTCGGATGTTTAAAATTTTGATTCGGCTCATTTCGGCCGATTTCTGTTTCGATTCAGTAAGGCTCGTTTTTTGTATACATTTTTTTTTCGGAATATCGACCATTTTTCGTGTTTTCGGGTCACTCTGCTCGTTTTTTGTATCGACTTTTCGGGATTTCGGAAATTTTTGGTTTTTTCGGAACGTCTGTTCTCATTTCAAAGTGTCTAACTCTATTCGTTTTGACGTAAACTACTATGGTTTACTTTTTTTATACTTTATATATTTTTTTAGAATTAATTTTTGGTTTGTTTTTCGGATCCGATAATTCATTCTGTCGATACGATAATTCTGGCGATTCTATCGTGTTTTTTTTTTTTATTAAATAAAGATCCTTTTTTTCTTATGAATATACATTTCACAACTTTATTTAATCATATTAAAATGGTATGAAAGCCAAGGAACAAAAAAAATGAACAAAACGATTTAAAAAACGCTAAACTGACCCGAATGCCACAAGAATCAAGTGATACGCATTTACAAATACAAAATTTACAGAATCAGCGATATAACCGATAATAGTTAAATATACGATGTCCAGAATTACCGAAATGGAACCGAAATCATGAATAGAGCAAAAATAAATTTCGATTTGACACATTTCAAGTCCATTCGAAAAATCCGAAATTTTTTCGTTTCGGCTCGGAAAACTTTTCGGATCTGTCAGTTTTCGGGTCCGATCCGATTCGGAAATTCGGCCGAATCTGAAGACACGAATCGGGAAATTTCGTGAAAATTCCGAAATTCCGAAACGCACATCCCTAGTGTATTCAGCAAGCACCACAGGGCCGTCGTAATGCAGGGAAAAGTCACCGCAAACCCGCCAAAAACTCACCCGCAAAACCCAGTGAAGGCTCACCGAGACCCGCAAAAACATCTGGATTAACCCCCGCCGAACACGCCGGAGAAACCTGAGCAGGAGCCGATCACAGCGCAGAGCAGCCGCCGGAAAAACCCGACACCGCAGACGAATGGAGTGGGGAAAAAAGAAACGGTACGCTTGAATGTTTGAAAAGTGAAACGGTGTTTGCAAACAAACTACTGAACGAAAACATCTGAAATTTACATATGAATGAATAAATGATCATAAAAAGGGCTGTTACAGAAAAAACATTTAAAAAAAAATCCCGAAAAATGCCTAAAAGATCCTAAAAAATCTATAAATAGACTTTTTACTGCAGAACATTATAATGAACGGTTTATTAGATGTTGAATTAAAACGGGAATATTTTTAACATTGAAGCCTATGGGATTCGCCTGAATAAACCTGCCGAATTAAACCACCGAATGGCAGGGCAATTCGGCAACCTTTCACTGCTGGTTTTTGTTCTCTGAAAAGACGAAGCATTGCTTCTCTATGGGGATTTCACTGCCCTCGAAGAGGCAACGAACAGGCACGGTATGTGCAGGCAATTCGCCACGATTTGCCGAACTGCCTGCTCTCTGAATAGCGGAATGGCCAGGAACGGTAACCGTACGCTGAATTTCAGCGTTCGGTTATACCTTTCACCAGCAATTTGGAGCTCTTTGAATAACCCTGTTAGTAAAGTTTACTTTCATTCAGGAAACCTAAAAAAAAGTTTTTTCTTCTGTTGAGCAGTGTATTGGGATCAGCTTGGGAATATCAGCGTCCGCTCTCACATCTCATTCTGTCACCAAACATAAATTATACCCAGAAGCTTAAAAATAATGAGTCCAGCTCGTGTAATGTTAAACAAAGAGCATAGGAGCATATTCCTCCGTTCTGTTGTCCAGGATGGATACTGTAAGAAAGGAGTGTTACAGTGAGCATGCAAAAGCATCTTGTTTTATGGATTGACACTCTATTCATCCTGACACAGCCAAACTAACTTAAGCAAATAAGAAAAAGTGTGGTTGCTTAGAGTCCCATTTGGGGCCTCACACGTCAAGATCAAATTATGTGAATATAGTCACCCACAGGTGTCTTTCCCCTCAACCACAAGACTCCAAGAAATTAATAAACTTTTAATGAAAATATACATGGGGCCAAATTACATGCCTAGCGCTAAAACGCAGGCGCTAGAGAGGAAAAACTGCGCCCGCAGTTCCCCTCCCTAGCGCCCGCGTTTTAACGCTAGATTACAATGCAGGCGCTAAAAAAGCTGCATGCATTGTTTGCGGGTGCTAAGCCCCAGGATGCGCGCAGCAGCACTAAGGGCAGCCACGCGCATCCACTCAATGGAGTCCATAGGACTCCATTTAAGCAGACGCCAGCGGTCACATGACCAGTCGGATCTCGCCTTGCGAGATCCAGCCGGTCAGCGTAGTGATACGCAGGGGGAGACTGAGGGGACTTTTTCCCCCAGTCTTTACCTGCTCCCGCCGTACCGAGGAGGCGTACCGAGCCGCGGTCCTCGCCGTGGGACAGGAGGTGAGTATCTGATTCTTTTTTTGGGGGTTTTAACAGATTCTGCAGAATCGGAATCCATTAGTACCAAGTCCTGGTTCTGGTTAACTTTTTCTTAACCGTAGCCGGACGTTAATCAGCGTTAGGACTTGAATCCTAACGCTGTTTAACACTTTGCCCTCCCTATACTTAACATAAGGAGTGCAAAGTACAGTAACCTTGCGCTGCGAAGCGCAAGATACCAAACACTAACAGGTTACTTAACCCGTTAGCGTTTGGATTGAAATATGCGTAAATAATTGGACTAACGTTAACGCTCACGCAGGTGAGCGCTAACGTTAGCGTCAAGTATGTAATTTGGCCCATAGACTATAATTTGCGTATCGCAAAATCTCGTTACCGAGATCTTGGGCAGCTTCCCTGGGAACATTCAATGGTGTCCTATGGACGGCAGAGTGTAACGCGTTCGCGCTGAGAGTAGTAGTGCTTGGCATAAAATGCCTTTTGCAACTACTTTAATCTTACCAGTAACCTGCTTGGGCAAGTGGGTTACAGGGAGCGGCAATTAAGGCTGGTGTCAGACGAGCGTAGTGTTCACGTCCGTGATTGCGCCTAAAAGTACGTCCGTGATATCATGAAAGTAAGTCCATTGGAGCCTGACACATGAAGTACGTCCGCACTGAACTGCGGACGCACAACGGCCGCGGCAAACGGACGCAGGTTAGGCAAGAACGTAATACTGCTAGAACGGACGTGCGCAGTGCGCCACGTCTACAATGTCTGCATAGCTTTGTGTGTGAGTGATGGAGCGAGGTCAGACGGACTGCATTTATACGTCCAGCATTTTTGACGGACAGAATGTTTTTTCATTGTAATTTATTTTCCCCTCCTACATCCGTCAAAAAATAACTTCAGTGAAAAAACGGACTGTGTGACCACTACTGCGTCATCCGTACTGACGATGTCCGTACTGCACGGACGTACAGTCCGTAGAAATCACGCTCGTCTGACCCCAGCCTAAGCAAGCTTGTGCTTGCAGAATTCTGCTCCTAAGATATGGCCCAATAACATTTATTTGAAACATGACTGTCTAGTGTTATTTTGAGAAAGTATTTTACCAGGAAGGATACATTGAGATTTCTCTTGTTTTCAAGTATGTCCTGGGTGGCGGGTATGTACCGTTAGGTGTCTTGCCCAAGGACACTTACTGGAGAGGTGCTCTTGCTGGGATTCAAACCTAAGTCTCCATGGTTGAGATCAGTGGTGTTACCTCTACTCCACACTTTTTATTGCAAGGTAATACTTTGCGTTTGCTTGAATTGTTATTTTGAGGCAGTGAAAAGAGTAAAATAATGCAAGATTTACTAATGTACGCTTTATTCAATTATCGCTTTAGAGAAATATTGATGAAAGGTTCTAAACTGGAGATGGTATCCATTAACTCACACTATTTGAAATAGGTCTTTGTTATTAGCATACAGATAGAAAAATTTGGCAACTACAGTACATGTGATAAATATGGAAAATAAAAAAGATCAGAACACCTGCTTATTTATTGTGATTATAATAAGATCATTAGCAATGCAGTTTCCAAAAAATATATGGACATAATGCTTGCATATTTATATTACTCTAACACTTAAATGGCAGATGAAATTTAATCTAGATAAATGTAAAGTTATGCACTTTGGAGTGAAGAACACACAAGCAATTTATACCCTAAATGGTACGGAGTTAGGGAAATCCAAGCAGGAGAAGGATTTGGGAATAATCATAGACTTCAAACTAAGTAACAATGTGCAATGTCAAACAGCAGCCGCCAAGGCCAGCAAAGTACTGGCATGCATTAAAAGGGGAGTTCACTCACGGATGAAAACATAATTTTGCCTCTGTATAAATCAATGGTCAGGCCGCACCTTGAATATGCCGTGCAATTTTGGGCACCTGTCTTAAAAAAAGATATTATATCGTTAGAAAAAGTGCAGAGACGGGCAACTAAATAATAAGGGGATGGAAGGGTTAAGTTATGAGGAAAGACTAACCAGCTTAAACCTGTTTAGTTTAGAGAAAAGGCGCCTTAGAGGGGATCTGATAACCTTATATAAATATATACGGGGCCATTATCAACCATTGTCTGATAACCTATTCATTAACAGGACTATACATAGGACAAGGGGTCATCCATTTAGACTGGAAGAAAGAAAATTTAGCTTAAAGCATAGGAAGGGTTATTTTACGGTGAGAAAAATAAAGCTGTGGAATTCTCTGCCTGTTGAGGTGGTTGGGTCAGAGTCTGTACAGACTTTTAAAAAACTACTGGATGACTTCCTGCAGACACAGAATATTAAGGGTTATAATATTTAATATGTGGGTAAAAGCTTCTTGATCCAAGGAGAAATCTGACTGCCATTCTGGGGTCAAGAAGGAATTTTTTCCCAGTATGTTGCATATTGGCAAGCATTCAGACTGGGTTTTTTGCCTTCTTTTGGATCAACAGCAGTAGGTTATGTGGGAGAGGCTGAACCCGATGGACGCATGTCTTTTTTCAGCCTATATAACTATGTAACTATGTAACCTTATCTCTAATTTACTGGGATTTTTGCAATAACCATCTGAATTGTATCCCTTCACAGTAGTGTGTGACCTCAGATTTCTCCCTGTAATCTGCCCTCTCCCTGGCTTCTTTAACACCGTAGTAAAGTATATCTGCCCTTTCAGTATGGTCAGTGTGTTTGCACCCTTTACATTCTGCATGTCTTCATTGGGACATCCAAATCCCCGTCTTGCAGTGAGGGAGCATTGACACCCCTGCGCCTCCCCAGATGCCCGGAGGGACCAGGAGAAGCACAAGGCTTCAGGCCTGCATTAGACTGCAAGATGGCGGCACCTGTGTTTCCTGCCTCCACCAATTTAGTGTCTGGCGTGCCATGGGTGCTGATGACTTCATTAGAGGCCCTGTGATAGTGAGAGGGGCTCTTGGGATGCTGTCACAAGAGCGCACTCGAGCACGGAGTGAACGTCCATGAGAACAGGCGTCCTCTTCGCTCGGACACCCGTGTGGCCACCTCGCTAAGTGCTCAGCCCTACAAAGCACGAGCCTCCTATGGAGGATTGCACTTTGTAGGCCCGTCGAACGTCCATCGTAGCTTTTTCATGGGGAAGGCTTCAGCACATCTGGCGTAACGTGTGATAGTATAACGCGCGTTACACTGCGTGGCCCTCCCCGTCGAGCCATCAGAAAGCTGCGACAGACGCACTCAATGCGCTCGTGCGACAGCAGCCTTAGAGCCTTCCCCTATATAATCCAGCCTCTGCCCCCCCTCCAGTATTGAAGCATTTTCCTTAGGGATCAGTTCTGTCCTATAGGTTCTCCTGTTATTATGTGTATCAACCCGGACTAATGACCGTGACTTTGCATGAACATGGCCTGCCCCTAACCTCTCTCCATTCTAACATATACCACCTCTCTGGCATATCCCTAACAATAGAGTTGATGATAAAATGGACACTCTAAGGCAGGACTGTCAAACTCCCCCCCCCCGATGTTTCTGAACTTCAAATCCTAGATGTTGAGGCCTACAATTACCAAAATTCCTCCAATGTAATAGTTGGCCAGGGAGTCATGGGAATTGTTGTTCAAAAACGCCTGGGGGGGCCTGAGTTTTTGACAGCCCACTCCTGGTGTGTTGCTTTAAGTGGATGTTGGGAAAGGTTACTAGTGGTTTTGGTGGTGTGACATAATGCCACTAGAGGATGAATATGCTTCCAATCATATCATCCTGCTCCACTCTCACATGGCTCGACAATCACATATGGATGCCTTGGAGCTGGTATCCAACCTTCATCAGAAGTGCAGTAGATATGACTGGCATGTAATGTTCCAAAGTATATTCTTTACTAAATGTTGTAATAACCAAAATTGTTATTGCATACATGACATCATAGTAACAACTGATATGATTTTTGTTGTGAAATCTTCCTCGGCTGATTTTATTATGAAGAATCCCGAATCATCTTCTCAATGCATCAGTGCTAATGCATGAAAATTGAACAAGGAACCCTGGAGTGGACGCCTAACGTCCTGCATCCCCAAATGCAAATCCGTTCAAACTATTGCCTCCTCTGCATTCGATTTAACTTTGAATGTGTTTGTTGGTCCTTGACTTTTGATTTTAGGGTAGTTTGGTGACTTTGATGTCAGACATTCAGACATCTTGTGTCTGACCTATTCATTCACTCCTCACTTTGACGTTCTTACTAGCTACTTTTTATCAGAGTCGTGTCCTCATCACAACCATGCAAAGCTGTTCTGGTATTTTATTACTTATCATAGCCGCAGCAGTTGTAAGAGTAGGTTCCAAGTATTTCAGTCTTTCTGTAGAATCTTGCCTTGGTGGCCCTAACAGCTGGCCGTCAATACTATGACACAATAGCTTTATCATTGCTATTTGCAGTTGCATGTCTTTAGCTACAGATATAAGATGATATTTATACCTCAGTCCTTGACTCATTGTCCTACTTTGCTGATGTCATGAGCTTACCTCATCTTTTAATGCAGTCAGACACATAATGCGCAGTGAGCCCTCTATCATGCACTATTATAATTAGCACTGTCAAGCCCAGAACTCTGCATCTCTCATGCATATCAGATGATAATATGTCTTCATAAGCAAGTGACTATACATGCACAATATTTCTCTCCTTTTGAAGATTGCATGTCAATAAAGTAATTGAGTCTCCAAGGCTCCAGCAGGGAAAGATTTAGAGGATGTGACTTGCAGGGCAGTGATGTATAGCCATTATTATTCTGCTAGTCACAGCGCCGAGGCAGAAAGCGGAGACTGGTCAGATGACTGAGCTGAAGACGCATGTATTCATTTTTAAATCTATACATTTAAAAATGTTCAATGCAACGGATATCCCCTGAACATGAATATATTCATTCTAATCATTGGTCTCCTCTGTGAATATCACAGATTATTTTTTTCAAACTTTGCTCTTCCTTTTCCAATTACATTTAATTTCAATTCACCTTGTGTTTTGTTTTATGTGTTGTTACACTTCTTTCTTGTTGGACTGTCCTCTGGCTGTGTATGAAACAGGTGTCAGTCATGCACAGTCATACCGAGACTTTAATCTGTAGCTATCCATCTGTATTTTTAATTTATGAAGAGAAAGAATTAAGAGTGTATGTTTCTCGGGTGCCGGACAAAATCCTTACAGCCAGGTTCCCTAATGCCAACATCCCGACGGCCAACTTCCAGACAGAACAAGTGCTGGACATCCCAACTTCCCTACACGGCCAATTTCCAGACATCCATAATCCCAGCGGCTAACCCTAATACTAACACCCTAACCCTAGGTTTAAGGGGGTTAGGACTAGGTTTGGGGGTTAGAGTTAGGGCTAGGTTTAGGGGGGTTAGGACTAGGTTTAGTGGGTTAGGGTCAGGGCTAGGTTTACAGGGATTAGGGCTAGGTTTAGGGGGGTTAGGGTTTGGGCTAGGTTTAGGGGGTTAGGGAGTAAGGTTAGTGTTAGCCACTGGGATTTTGGATGTCTGAAAGTTGGCCGTCAGGGAGTTGTCTGTGTAGGGAAGTTGGCCGTCGGAATTTTGGCATTAGGGAACCGGGTTGTAGGGATTTCGACCCAAACCCATGTTTCTCTCCTTCTAAAGCAGAGGGTTATTCAAAGAGCGCCGACATTTCGGTGCTCTTTCTTTCAGCACACTTTGGTGCAATTCGGTGATTCCAGTTCGCAATTCACTATTCACTTCAGGGTCCCCGAAGTGCACTAAACGTGAAGCCGTCGATCAGGCCTCCAGCCTCGGATCAGCCTGCCGTAGACAACCGAACTGCAGGGAAAAAAAAAACAGAACACTGATATTTGTTAAAAATGCGTGGAAATAATAAAAAAAAAGATCATCTGAAAAAATAATAAAGGACCACTACAGAATTAAAAAAAAAAAAAGCCTTTAAAGAATTGGGAATCAACAATTTCACATTAAAAAATCCTGAAAAATACCTAAAGAATTCTAAAAAATAAATAACAGGCTTTTTGCAGCAAATGAAGAAAATAAACGGTTGAATAAAAAAATAATGAAAATACAATTTTTTTTTTTTTACATTGAATCCTATGGGATTTGCCTGTTTAAACATGTCATTTCACTGACCCTTCAGAGCAGTTCGGCGTCTCTGAATAGATTAACCATTACTTCTCTAAGGGACAATTTCACTGCTGCCGAAGATCGCCAAATTGCGGCGATCTGCATCGTATTTTCCCGTCAATTCGCCAGTATTTGGTGAGTTGACAGCTTTTTGAATAGCCGAACTGCCACAAAAGTGCACCGTACGGTGAAATTAACCGGTGCAATTCGGTAGCAAGTTCGGCGCTCTTTGAATAACCCTTGAAGATTTGTTTTTGTCTGCACCCCAAAAACCTGTCTTGTCCCCACATGACCATTCATTGCAGGGATAAAGTTTGTCCATAGTTTTCAGACTATAGATCATGCAGTGCACACATTCTAACGTCAAACATCTGCTTTATCTTCCTCGGCTTTATGACAGAATTTCAAGGCAGGCAGAAACAGGAGACAAACCACACTAATGCTGTCTGCTGTGCTGAGTTTACCTGCTCAAGACCTGTCTGGCCATAAATCACAGCTCACACAGAAACTCAATGGGAAGTTTGGGATTTGGTTTAGAGTATAAATTTGTAAGGTTGTGACTACTGTAAACACAGGAAAATTTATGCTTTAAATAAAGCATAACAGTCTGGTTGGGTAACAGCTCTGCAGATCGGTCTGTGGGTTGCCAGTCGTCTTTCTTTTTCCATGGGAAACCGACCGGGTAACGGAATCTATATCTTTCACAGGCAGATAAATCAAAGTTGAGCCAGGAGAGGCTCATGGATGTTTCACCTCTGACCTCCTGCAAAGGTTATCAAGCCTCTTCTACTGGAATTACCATGTATGACACTCACACAGTATCATTATGTGGGGGAGACGACATACTAGGTTAATTTTGAAGTCCATTTCTAACAAGGACCTTGCTACTTTCTGTCCATGACTTGTTTATTTTATCTCATGTAATTAGTATTGGGGTATTGATTCTTATCCGGCTGTGATACAATGTCAAGACCACAGCTGAAGTTTAAACCAGACGAACAGAACTCTCTCATCTCATTAATTTGTGATTTGAGTATTGGAAATACAGGCAAATGCAAGTAATTAAAACATTTGGGTTATACAAGTTAAGCATTTATTAGAAAATATTTGAAACCATTAGTCGTGTATTTAAAAATAACACATTTACAGGGCCACTAACTCGAAACAATGAAATGTCCTTATTTTGTTTATTTTATGTTGCTGATCTTACACATGCTTTTCGTGCTTTCTTTTCTCATGTATGTTTAGTTAACAAAATACTTAACTGTATATGTGGGTGCATCCGTTATGTGATCTTCTTTGTTGTAAACTGCCCCAAGTATCTTTACATTATTTGCTCTTAACTTGTGCCGGCTGGGTGGAGTAGAAGTAACATCACTGCTCTGCATGGAGAGAGCCTGTGGAGACATGGGTTTGATCTCAACAAGAGCTCCTCTCCAGTAAGTGTCCTTGGACAAGACCCCTAACGGTACAGACTCGCCACCCAGGACATACTTGAAAACGAGAGAACTCTCAATGTATCCTTCTTGGTAAAATCCTTTCTCAAACTGTGTGGCAATGGCCGAAGAATGGAGTCTATGGGTTGGCAGCTGACTCAAATCATTGTATTGTATGGGATGGATTCAAAGGAGATCACTAGGGGGTAGAAGTCTTATAACCTTCCTGGCGGTTTTCCCGAGTGTGGCTCGAGGTTAAATTTCACTGCTGAAAGCGGTAACCCCGAGCCACACTCGGGCTGTATACATATCTGTACCTGCGCTCCCTCACGCTGACCTCAGCAATCACATTCTCCTCTGTGCGATCGCGGCTTCCTGGTTCCCTTCTTGCGAGAAGGGAAGCAGGACGCCGCAATCACACGGAGGTGACAGCGGGGGACAGCGAGGGAGCGCAGGTACAGGTATGTATACAGCCCGCATGTGGCTCGGGGTTACCGCTTTCAGAAATTATATTAACCCAGGTCACACTCGGGATACCACTAGAGGGCTGGATTAATCGTACCTATTCTGACATAAAATGTCAGAACCGGAACGCCAAAGAGGTTAAGCTCCCTGTTACATCTTATTCAACTGCCAACTCTTATCTGAAGTAGCCAGGAGAACAAAAGCCTTATCTAAACCTCCCCTCCTAGACTTCATTAACTGGTAAAAACTGTAGAAGACAAAGCCCAGTCACAAAGTAAAACTCCCCATTAGATTTTGGTAAATGTTGCATCATTGGACAATGCACAAAATGGAAACAAGATTAAAAAAACAAATTTTATTTTTCCTTTCTACATGCAATTCCTTCAGCAGCATGTGTTTTATGTAGTGGTTTTGTTTCTAATGCACAGGTAATCTAGTTACAGCTTGTGTAAGTGGTAGTGTGCCTTTAAATGGTAACATTCTGTTACAGTGGTCCTACTTTTTTCCGCTTCCACAAACTCGTTTGGGTTCTATACCATGTGGAAACTGGCCAAGGCCATCGTGTTTAGTATTGCCTTTAATAAATGTACCTAAAAATGGTCAGAGATGTATGTGTCATAGAAACATATCATATATTTCCATGTAGTTTAATCGTTTTTTGCTCTGATATTGAAGGGTTATTCAATTGTTCAACTGCCCCCTGAAAATATTCTACTAACACCTACATCACAATATTCTTTAACTCCTTCAAAGACTTTCCAAATAATGAAATGGATGAATCCTTTACTTTTATTCCTGTCTTCACTCCATAATCTGAGACTAACTCCCCTTTGAACAGAACTGTCGTTTCCCCAATCCCTACTTTGAACAGACGAGCTATGGAGCAGAATTCTGAATGTGACCCATCCTAAAGGTTTGCTGAATTCATAGGATTAATGCCTTGGGGTGGAAAATTATAAATTTTAATTATAAAATGCTTAATTTGCCAGTCCGAATTTATTAAACCCTGCTCCTTAATAACACGATTTATAGTAATATTTAATATTATGTAGCGCTCACCCCCGAAGGAGCCGCTGAATAACCCCAGGATTGGTCTCACTGCACTAACAAATCACTGTATACCAGCACACCTTTATGGATTTTTCTCAATTATACTTTACTGAAGCAATAAACGGCAATAAGTATACATGTACTTTAAGCATGAAATCGATCAGACTAAGAATGAATGACGGTAATACGTAACGTGGATCTATGTATATGGCGAATAAACGATTAATAAGGTTTCTCAGTTCTTTGGTTCAAAGTCCCACTCAATAATGCTCGTTAGTACCCGGGTACCCTAGGACATAACTAAGTCCACTGGCCAGTGGATGGACGAATATCTTCGACTAGTCAACGTTGGGGCCCTCCAATTTGAAGCAATCAAATAACTGCGCACTGTTAGCAAAGTCATAGGCCAGAGGCCTCTCACCCAACCGGCGAAACAGCTTGTCCTGGACCGATGAACTCTGCCGACTGGAACCCGATGCTGCCGAAACCACGCTCCCAGGCTGGATCTCCCCAGCCAGAAGTCGAATGCCACCAGCACTCCGCTCCGTCTGCGGCCTCCTTACACAAGGTCCTTCTCGAACACACTCGCCACCGGAACAGCTCAGAAGGATACACTGCAGGTCAATGAACACTCTCCCCGATCACTCCAGCAGTGGATGCCACCGAATCTCCACACTCCAATCTGGCCTGGATCCCGGGAAATTGTCTCTCTTGCGACTCTCTTCATGCACCGCTCTCCTCGTTCTGCCCACGCTGCACATGATGCTCCACACATCCTACCACCAGTCCGCTTGCTTCCTTCCTCCCTACCAAGGGTTTCTGGGGGATGTAGTCCATAAATCCATTATAGTACATTACGCTCTGGCTCCCTCTAGAGGCAATATGGTTTCAGTTCTCAGAGCCAAGTTAAACACAATGCTACAATTACAATGTCATTTTGCTGCCCTGTCCTGGGATACTTGTAATTAATAGAAATCCTGGTGTAATTTGTTTCTGATATTTAGATATTTATCAAAGGTTTATAAATGTTTGAGTGGCTAAGCATCATGGAAAATGTAGTTCCAAAACAACTGGGAGGCCATGGTTACTTATGCCTGGTCTAGAGTGTCCCTTTAATGACTTGCAGTTATATAGTGTATACAAAGCTTAATAGGAGTAACATATATGACATTAAATAATGTTATGGCTTCATTGGTTTGTTCTGTTAAAGAATTTATTTAATGTACACATTTATTTTGATGTCAAAACATAACCTGGACAAGCTTTTCAAAGTTTGGTTTCCCACGACTGGTTTGGTAAATATCCTGGTGTGTTAAGCATGATGCTCCCAATTTCATCTTGATGTTTGTTGGTCTTTAAACATCTTGTCTTGTAGCCTGACCCGTCACTTAATTCCTTGATATAGTATGGAATTCCTATTTTCTTTGCGGATCCAATCCTTGTGCAAAAAAACTATTTGTTGATTCCTGGCTTGTAGATCGATGATATCCCTTAGAGTTTTGATGGCAATCACTTGTCAAATTATCCCACTTCTTCTAGAAGAATCATTTAATTACCAGCTAATTAACTCAACTCTAATTTGCTTAAGAAGACTAATTTATGTCTGTGCTTCCGTGAAAAATAATGGTTCTGTCTATTGCTTTAGAGATAATCTACCTTTGCCTAATAATTATCAATGTATAATTGTTTAATATGCACTGGAAGGAGGCCTGTACACCCTTAGGCCGTGTCAGACGAGCGCATTAGGTGATCCCGTACTGACGTGCCCACCGGCAACCGTTGCAGCATTGTGACGCTGCAACGGGGCCGGTCACACACTGTAGCGTGCTCTCTAAAAGCGCATAAAGCCTTTCCATCAAAACGCTAGACGCGCAATGTCGGGGCTGCAAAGTGCGATTCTCCGTAGAAGGATTGAGCCTTGCAGCGCTGAACGCACTAACCGCGCTCAGCGAGGTGGCCAGACGGGCATCGAGTGGAAGGATCGGCCACACTCACAGACGTTCCTTCCGCTCTCTAATGACGCTTGTCTGACCACGGCCTTAAACATGCTTTTACACCCTCAGTTGAGTACCTATAATGGAAGTATAAATTTTTGTTATGCCTTGTAATGTAATCACATTTCTCATAAATGAAGGGTTAATTAAGAATTCTAGCTTTGCTAAAATACATTCCTTGACTTGAAAATGGAATGGGCAAAGAAGGCCGACATCCAATGAAAATAGTCCTTGGTTTTAAATACAATAAATATTAATTACAAAGATATTAATGGTTTGGACTAATGTTGTTAATGGCCCAATCATGATTTTGAAAGCAGATTTTGGATATCTCGGAAAAGGAAGTTGCCGAGTAAGAAATTCTAATCATTTCCCCTGCATATGAGATTATACTGCCTTTTCTTTTACCATTAAGTTACAAATAGCATCCACTGTTCATCAGTATGACCTCATCCTCCATAAGTCTTGTCCCCTTCATTTTTTTGTTTTCATTGTCAGATGTTATTGTAACCTATACTCTTGTTATGAATAATTAGAGATGAGATTAATCGTTTCCAGTAACACCAAAGGCTAAGATACAGAGCCATAATTGCTGACTTCCTTAGCTGCAGTTCTATAGCCGTGAACTTTAGCTTGGCGCATTCCTGTTTTAATTTGTACAGGCGCTGAATTGTATGTGCCAGCAGGTACATCATTGTTTAAAACAATGCTGTGTTCGAGTAGGGGCAGCAATATAATGTGCAGGGCCGGTGCTAGGATTTCTGCCACCCTAGGCAAAAAGATTTGTTGCCTCCAATCCCTAGTGTTTCCCACCAAATATGGTCTCTGCTCCCTCAATATGTCATACTCTTGTGGAGTACAAACCAGGGAACAGCAGCCTTGCTTGCTCTGAGATTGCAGGCAGAGGGCGCTTGCAGTTAGAGAGCTCTTGCTGCTTTCAGCTGTCCTTGGCTAAAGGCAGGAGAGGACTGTTGCAAGCTCCGCGTCACTGCAAAACCGACATAACCTCTGCCATAGTGACTGCGGTTATTGTAGCTCATAAAGATGCCCTTCCCCCTAGTGGTGCCCTAGGCAACTGTCTAGTTGGCCTAATGGATGCACCGGCCTTGCTAATGTGGCATTTTCCAAATATTGCTTTAAAGAAACACTCTTTTAAGAAATAGAGGTCCTTTTTTGCCATTAAATAACAGGGCCGATTATTTTCCTTTTGGACTCTTTTATTTATTTTTATTCACCTTTTGTCCCTCGCCAGGCGCAGCTCCGCCTCTTCGGCTCAGGGACTCTTGTACTCACCAAAGTTTGAGTTTTTGGGAAACGGCGTAGTGATACACTCTAAAATACACAGGAAACAACATGTTTACCAAGGTATACATTATATAAGATCCAGCTGCAGAACAGTTAAATGTCTTTTGCTGCATGTTTTATCATTGGGGTAAACATTGTTTCCTTTGAAGCACATAGCTTGCATGCTGTAAAAGGTGTTACATATGTTATTGATATTTTGGTAACTTTCTAACGCCCTGTCTGAAACACAATAGCCTTATTATAAAGTTATTCTCTTCCCCTGGCTCCAAGTAAACATTTCAGGAGATGTGTCTGAGTGTTATTGACAGCACGAACAAAGCAGCCATTATGAACCTTTTGTCAGATTCTGTAATATTCATCACATGCCTCAACTATTAGCTGTATTGATTTGCTAACAGCTGAAATGATAAGCAGTGAAAGAGGAAGTCATAATCATTCTCCTGTCGGCGTATGTGGAAATGTTGTCATGTGGCAAGGGAATACAGCTGGACTGAGAATCTGTTTACCTTTTTATGTACCCGAACTAGCACGACATAAGATCCAGTAAAGATGAAGGACATCAGGACCTCTTGTAGAAGACTTTCATTCATGGGGAAAGTAAATATCACGGTCCTGTATCTAGGAATAAATGTCTGCTATAAATGCTTGCAGAAACAATAGTAAAAGCACACTATAAGAGATGACAGGTAATAATGTCAGCTGCTCAAGGATGAAGGTGATGCAGATACCTGTTGCAAGTGTGGAAGGACAACGAGGACAAAGGGAAGGAGTGAAGATGACGGAGATTAACATCATGAGATACGATAGGAAATGGTAGTAAGTAACTGATCAAATGTCAGCAACCAACATACAGTCAGGTCCATAAATATTGGGACATCGACACAATTCTAATATCTTTTGCTCTATACACCACCACAATGGAGTTGGAATGAAACAATCACAATGGGCTTTAACTGCAGACTGTCAGCTTTAATTTGAGGGTATGTACATCCAACTCAGATGAACGGTGTAGGACTTACAGCAGTTTGCAGATGTGCCTCCCACGTGTTAAGGGACCAAAGGTAATGGGACAGAATAATAATCCTAAATCAAACTTTCCCTTCTTAATACTTGGTTGCAAATCCTTTGCAGTCAATCACAGCCTGAAGTCTGGAACGCATAGACATCACCAGATGCTGGGTTTCATCCTCTGCCAGGCCTCTACTGCAACTGTCTTCAGTTCCTGCTTGTTCTTGGGGCATTTTCCCTTCAGTTTTGTCTTCAGCAAGTGAAATGCATGCTCAATGGGATTCAGGTCAGGTGATTGACTTGGCCATTGCATAACATTCCACTTCTGTCCCTTCAAAAACTCTTTGGTTGCTTTTGCAGTATGCTTTGTGTCATTCTCCATCTGCACTGTGAAGCGCCGTCCAATGGGTTCTGCAGCATTTGGCTGAATGTGAGCAGATAATATTGCCCGAAACACTTCAGAATTCATCCTGCTGCTTTTGTCAGCAGTCACATCATCAATAAATACAAGAGAACCAGTTCCATTGGCAGCCATACATGCCCACACCATGACACTACCACCACCATGCTTCACTGATGAGGTGGTATGCTTAGGATCATGAGCAGTTCCTTTCCTTCTCCATACTCTTCTTTTCCCATCACTCTGGTACATGTTGATCTTGGTCTCATCTGTCCATAGGATCTTGTTCCACAACTGTGAAGGCTTTGTTAGGTGTTGTTTGGCAACCTCTAATCTGGCCTTCCTGTTTTTGAGGCTCACCAAGGGTTTACATCTTGTGGTGAACCCTCTGTATTCACTCTGGTGAAGTCTTCTCTTGATTGTTGACTTTGACACACATACAACTACCTCCTAGAGAGTGTTCTTGATCTGGCCTACTGTTGGGAAGGGTGTTTTTTTCACCAGGGAAAGAATTCTTCGGTCATCCACCACAGTTGTTTTCCGTGGTCTCCCGGGTCTTTTGGTGTTGCTGAGCTCACCTGTGCGTTCCTTCTTTTTGAGAATGTTCCAAACCGTTGTTTTGGCCACGCCTAATGTTCTTGCTATCTCTCTGATGGGTTTGTTTTGTTTCTTCAGCCTAATGATGGCTTGCTTCACTGATAGTGACAGCTCTTTGGATCTCATCTTGAAAGTTGACAGCAACAGATTCCAAATGCAAATAGCACACTTGAAATGAACTCTGGGCCTTTTATCTGCACATTGTAATTGGGGTAATGAGGGAATATCACACACCTGGCCATGGAACAGCTGAGAAGCCAATTGTCCCATTACCTTTGGTCCCTTAACAAGTGGGAGGCACATCTGCAAACTGCTGTAAATCCTACACCATTCACCTGAGTTGGATGTACATACCCTCAAATTAAAGCTGACAGTCTGCAGTTAAAGCACATTGTGTTTGTTTCATTCCAACTCCATTGTGGTGGTGTATTGAGCCAAAGATGTTAGAATTGTGTCGATGTCCCAATATTTCTGGACCTGACTGTATAGTAAATGTACGACGAATGCCAAGGACGGATTATTTGAGCTTTAAAAGTTTCATGTTTCAGTTACATAATTACTACATGGAAAACCATAAGCTTATGTTTCAGTAGTTATAATTTGAAGGAGTCTCTCCCTTTCCCCATCCTCCTAAAAAGCACTAGTACAAACATTTGATGACCGTTGATTAACAGGAACAGTGCAGTCCTATACTTTGGTAACATCTTTGGCAGATGTATGACACTGTGGCTTTTTTATATAAGGTTTACATTTTTTGTTTTTGAATGTATTTCAACTAATTTTATTTACTGCAAATATTTTATAATAAATCAGCACATTTGACACCTATTACAAAAACCTAGGGCTGTATTCCAACCGTGTTGTTAAGTTTACAACAGCTCTGGTTAAGTTTACACCATGGTTGGACTAGGGCCCATAATGTCTGTCTAGAGTGAACTCAATGGAAGACCTAGCTTCTGATGTTAATTGTGGTTGTAACTGTGGTTGTAACTATCTGCCCCAATTATTAACTGTATAAACTGATTACTTGGCCTTGCCGATTGTTAACATAAGTTGGGAACAGACTCCATGCACAACAGTCCCTTTAGGGTGCTCATGGGCTCCAGAGGGACCAATCTGTCACGTTCTCGGTCCCTGGGGCTCCCCGGCAGCGCCATCCTCTCTGGCCAGGCGCCGAGTGATATACTGGCCAGGAGAGATTGTGTGGTTGGCCAGGAGGCGGGGCGCAGCGTGATGACATGGAGCCGCCAGTTTTAAAAGTTAGTTTGCCACGTTCGTTCATTGCCCTGTCGTGGAGTTTCTTCCCAAGTGCTTACTGTGTACTAGTGACCAGTTACTGACTCGGCTTGTATGAGAACCGCTCCTGTTACTGACTTGGCTTGTATGAGAATCACTCCTGTTACTGACTTGATCTGTATGAAAACTGCTCCTGATACTGAACCGGCCTGTATGCGAACCACTCCTGTTACTGATCCAGCCTGTATGAGAACCACTCCTGTTACTGACCTGGCCTGTATGAGAACCGCTCCTGTTACTGACATGGGTTGTATGAGAACCGCTCCTGTTGCTGACATGGCCTCTATGAGTATCACTCCTGATACTGATCCGGCCTGTATGAGAACCACTCCTGTTACTGACTCGGCTTGTATGAAAGTCACGATCCTGGTACCGACCCAGTTGCGTATAAAGACCACTCTGTATGCTCTGTTAATCCTTGTTTGTTGTATTAATATCGAGTCCCTATAGTTAGCAGTTCCTCAAAGGACAAGAATCACTGATCATTCAAGGATCGGAAGTGTAGACAGGGCTCTGTATACAGGGACCGATATCTGGTTGTCAGGGGGGAAATCCGTGACACAATCTCACATACCCATATGAAGAAAAGGAGGACTCTGGACACTCCAATTCCAGCAAGCAATGCATCTTTAATGTGACACCAGCAATGTTCTACAGCCTTTCCCAAGCTTGAGAATGTCTTCTAGAACAGGCAAACTGTCACTTGTATCACATTAAAGACTATTTTTCTTTCTGGAATTTGAGTGCCTGAGTACTTTTCGTTGTTTGCTGATGGTTATCATCATTCCTGGCACTAGAGGAATACTATATATAAAGATTAAGAAAACAAACACATTTTGGTTGTAGTGTTATTTTCACAAATTCCCTTCCTATTACAATTCCGTTGTACACTCTTTAAACCTTGTTTATGACAGAAGCCATGCAAACATTTTTAATTATACATGCTGGTAATTATCAGTCAAACGGAATCAATTCTTGTTTATTAGGCTACTGTTGTAAGAGTTCCTCCGGGTTTTGTATTTGTAACGTAACAATTTGTAATGAGAACTGTCACAAGATTCCATTCTTCCAATAGCAAAACGTCATGGTGTTATATAGCAGTTACCTTAATGAATTGTAGTGTAGAGAATATGCAATAAGTGGCACATGCATATTGTGCCTCCGGGTGATCCTGCCATAAAAGCAACAAATGAGGAATGGGTATTTGGCCTCTAGTCATTGCAAAATATGTGTAGATTTCAGTTCATGTAAGCATGTGTCAATAGTTCTCTTAAATAAATTAGTACCCAGTGGCAACCACGATCTAAATTAATGTAAATACCTGGGAACATGCAAATCCCTTCATATCTTTATTTCATTATTTATAAAGTATTTTACCAGGAACGATACAATGAGGATTCTCTCATTTTCAAGTATATCTTAGGTTCAAGAACATTGAATTGTTACAGAAATACAAAGTAATAAAATGCAAGATATTAAAAAACCAACACAAATATACAGATTGACTGAAAATAAATATGTAAGAAATATACTCATTATTTTACATGTTTACAGGTGCATTCTGTATCAAGGTAAATTTAATAGAGATCTCTTCAGTGACTTTAGACTGGGGGAAGATTTTCTGGCGTCTGGGAGGTTATTCCATAATTGTGGTGCTCTGTAGGAAAATGAGGAGAGAGACACTTTCTTTTTGTATTGTGGTATTGTAAGTAAGGTGATGGTCTTGGATCGGAGGTTATAGGATGAGGGAACTGCTGGGGGAAGCAGCCTATTCAGGTAGAGTGGTAGCTTCCCAGAAAAGCTCTTAAACACCAGGTCATTATTTGTCAGTTAAATGGCTGATTCTCACCCCCCAAGCTTAAAATCGCTTTATAAGATGAGCACAGCTAAGCACAAAATAAGATTGATTTGTATACTTGTGACTGTGTGTGTATATATACTTCTTCAATACATTTTCAGTTTAAGTTTTAATCGCATTAATGTTGCCCTGTGCTTAGCTGCACGTAATACACAAACTTGAAAAAAGGCCAGTACACCAAGGTCTTAAGTTTTTTCTCCTTTATTATCGAATTATTTGTGTATTTGGATTTGCGTGTGATGATACAATAAAGGAGAAAAAAAAACTTAAGACCTTGGAGTGATGGCTGTTTTGCAAGTGTGTGTGTGTATTAAATATACAGTGTATATAATCTATATACACACATACTTCAGTGTACTCCACAAGATATGGGGGAGGACTTGGCCCTTTCTCTATATCCCCTGAGGGAGTCTTTTTGTTATTTCTGTATGCACTGCATTTTTAAACTATCCCTATGGTTGACAAAGATGTCATTCAACTGGTCTAGCGATGGTTCGTATCTAAAGGATGTATACAAGCTTTATGCAGCTGTGTGGCCAACACTGAGATAATCAGAATACACTTTAACCATGACACCATACTATTATATTACAGGGCTTTCCTGAACAGTTTTACTTCCCTAAATCGTAATACACTGACAAATAAAGCTTATTCAAGGAATTTGTGGAACATTTCCAATGTCAACAGTCATTTAAATTATCCTAACTTCATACTGAATCTTCCAAATCCAATTAACAGCTAGTAATAGTTGTCACTTTTACTTTAAGTCATTAATAGGAGGTCGCAGGGGATATTGTAACAGTGAGATTAAATTGTTTCAGCCTCCGGTTGTGGCCTGCTTTTAAATCACTCGCCTCTTATCTATTGCTAGCAGGGGCCTTTAAATTGTGCTACTGAGTTTTCTGCTCTTCTAAATAGAATGAATGTCACCAAAAATGAATTTAAAGTCTCCTAGATTAGCTCTTCTGGATGATTTCTCACTTCACTCAAAATGTATAGCCTGGCAAACGTACTTTTCAATTTTCCTCCTTGTTTCTTGCCAGTTGTATATTTTGACACATTATTTTACACTTTGAGATTGTGTTTTGCTTATTTTTTTATGTGAATACATATGTATAATGGGACATCCTAGCAACCAGGACCACCTAAGCTTAAAGGGCCACTACCACTAAAAAAAATGAAATGTTCTTATTTTATGTTGATGGTGATATCTTGTTGGTGCTTTGTTTTTCTCGTATGTTTAGTTAAGAAAATATTTTACTCTGTCACTGGGTGCATCTATTTTATGATGTTTTGTCTTGTAAACTGCCCCCCACCCCACAGTATCTTTACATCACTTGCTCCTCATTGTGTGTCATTGGCCTTATAATGGAGTTAATAGGTCAGGCAGCCAACTCCTATCAATGTATTGTGTGGGATTTATTCAAAGGACATCACCAGAGGGTAGATTAGAAGTTTTATAAGATCCCTGTTTTATCTCATTCAGCTTCCATCTCTTATCTGGAGTAGCATGCAGAATACAATAGACCTCTTCCTGCCCTATCTAAACATTCCCTCCTCCACTCCATTAACTCTTAAATACAGTGTAAGATAAAGCAAGGCCACAAAGTAAAACTCATTAGATTTTTGTAGATGTTGCATCATGGGAACACTGCATGAGATGAAAAACTCAATTTTAGGTTTTCTTTTTACATGCAATTATTTAAAAGAAAGAAAAACAGCAGCATGTATTTTATAAGGTGGTTTTATTTCTTTTTTTATATAATTCTTTATTTGTCAAGATGCAAGTGTAGCGCTGTGGTAAAATCTTGCTGTGGCAGTACCTATTTTTGGCCACAAGATGGAGACTATCGCGATCAGAGATACTGGATATTGGGACTACAATGCCCGGCATGCTTTGCGAGAAGACAGGAAGTGGGTGGGGACTGGAGCCTTACATCCTCTGCCTCGTGGAGAACGCGGCAGAGCGCGCCAGGGAAGGAAAGCGAGCAGACGCATCGAAGAGATCACGAGAGGGCCTAGGCCAGAGACCAAAAGAGACCAAGAGAGACCTGTTAGTCCAGAGAGGATCACCCAAGCTGAGGAGAAGAAGACCCGCCGGGATCCAGGCATTGCTGCAGACCGGAGGAATCGAACGGAGAGCAGGCGGTGAGCTGGAAAAGCTGTGTGGAGTCAGACAACGGATCGGGCCGCTAGTATCCCCAGTCAAAATCGGGTGGAGAGACGTCCTGGGTCAGCGGAGCCTAAAGAAATCGTCGGATGGGTGAGAGGCCTCCAAGGCTGTTTTATGATTAAAGGACGCTCTGCTGTTTTCTCTTTAAAGTCCACAGGGCCCCAACTGACTAGTCGAAAGACCTTCCTTTAATAAACTCACTGGCCAGTTGAGCAGTACCCGGGTACCACACACACAGATACACTTTTCACATTTTGGGACTTAACCTGTGCAGGACTCATTTCCTTTTACGAATCGGAACGGGGGTTAAAGACAAAGATACGTTCCGAATACATTTTTCTCTTTTTCCGCTGCGCGTTTGTGGTAGTACGAAGGGATTGTATGTTTGGGGTTTTGCTACGTGTCCCTTTTTCTGAACTATCGGGAAATTGCATTGCTTTTATGTTCGGTTGCGAATATTTTATTTTCCGAAATACGAAGCCTCGTGTTTCGTTTCTTTTCCGCTACGCGTTTTACCGGGATACGAAAATACTGTAATAATACTTGTGAATACCGTGTCTCAACATCTGCTCAAATATTTTAGTAAACTATATAAATATAAAAACTCACAACTGTGTTGGAGTATATTTATTCCCTAGTGCGGGGAGACTGACCCGTGGTTCATTTTCAGCGGCTCCTCCGGGAGTGAGCGCTACACAAGCATAGACAACAAAACAGCCCCCCATTGGGGGAAACTTTCCTAAAAAAGGACAGCATCAATTTTCGGGTATAAACATAAATAACAGTAATCGAGTGAGGAAACCAAAAACAAAGAAGAAAAAAAAAACTGAGGTCAAAGAAATAGAAGAAAAGAAAAGGAGCAAGGAAGAAGAGGTGGGGGGAGGGGGGAACCGACAATCCCAACCACAGTCACATGATTGGCAGTCCCAGAGAACCCAAGCCGAGTTCCCTGTTCCTCCTAACCGGGCTCGTACTCCAGCCAAGGGGCCCATACTCGGTCAAACAGATGCATGGTGCTGTGGACCATCGCTGACAATCTATCCATAGTCAAGGCTTCCCTTATGTTAATCCGCACCCTCTCCAAAGAGGGGAGGTCAGGTGCTGTCCAGTGTCCATTATTGCGCCACAGCTCTCCGCGCCGCCAGCGCAATTCTATGAAGAGGTTTATTTTCCAGAGGGGGCATTGCCTCCTGAGAGCGGTGGAGCAAAAATGTCCAGGGGTCCTTGTCTACTCCATGACCCAGCACCTCCTGTGACAGCTCATGTATCCGAGACCAGAAGACCTGAATATGTGGACAAGTCCACCACATGTGGTAAAAGGAACCTTTCATGCCACAGTTTCTCCAGCAAAGATCTATGGGACTCTGACCCATATGCGACAACTAACATTTTATAGGCTTGTTCTTGATGGGCCACATTGACGGAACAGTGCGCTACATTGTCCCAAATACCTTCCCAATCCTCCCCCGGGAGAGCCTCCCTCACGTCTCGTTCCCATCTATTCGTATATGTGAGTAGCCCCCACTCTGGGGAACCCGAGAAGAGGGTGAGATAGAGGGAGGAAATCAATGAGCACGGGTGGGCATACCTGGAAAAAAGGACTTCAAAAAAAGTAAGCGGATTGGTAGCCGCCCTTCTAACCTCTGGCGACCTAGCAAAGTCTGAGAGCTGTAGATATCGAAAGAAATCTGACGGCCTCACCCGGCCTCGGTTTTGGATGTCCTGAAAAGTGAGCGGCGAACCCTGGTGATACAGATGTTGGAGTCTCTGTAGGCCTAGCCCTTCCAAAGTAGCGAAGGCCTAGCTAAGGCTAAGGCCTGGCTTGAAGGTCCAGTTCCGGAAGATAGGAGTCAGGGCCGACATGTCCGAGGAGAGTGAGTGCCGGATTCTGAGTCTGTCCCATATCCTCAGGGAGTTAAGTGTGGCAGAACATGTCGAGCGAAAAATGGGTCTCTGGGCCTGGGGCATGGGGTGTCCGGAGCGGCCTAGCGGGATTCCAGGTCTGCCCAGCGGTGAGTGCCAGGTGGGGCATAGAAGACCATTCTACCCAGTCGAACGCCTTCTCTGCATCCAGAGAAAGGAGCAGAGAAGGCGTCTGGGAAGCCAGCGCCCATTCTATCAAGACAGCGTTCCGCCACATATTTTCAAAAGCCTGCCTGGAGGGGATGAAGCCCACATGGTCGGGGTGGACCAGTGAAGAGAGAAAGCCTCCCAGTCTATGTTCTAATCCATGTTCAATAAGGAGATGGGGCGGTGGCTTTGGGGCACTGAGGGGTCCTTCCCCCCTTTAGGGATCAAGACCACGTCAGAGTGTAAGAAGTCCGGCGCAACTGGAGAGCCCTCCAGCAGTGAGTTATAGAACCTAGTTAGATGGGGAAGTAGTTTAGTGGAAAAGCTTTTGTAATAAGAGGCCGAGAACCCATCCGGGCCCGGCGCTTTATGTGGTTTCATACTCTGGATTATCGAACATACCTCAGCCTCCGTCACTTCCCCCTCCAGGCAGTTCAGGCAGTCTTGAGAGAGGGCCGGCCCCCTCCAGTTAGATAGGAAGGCCTTCACCCTCTGCATATGGTCATGGTTAGAGGGGACATGGGTCGGGAATGGTTGTATAGCTGTTTAAAATAATCTGTGAAGATTCTGTTCACCTCCCCGGGTATCGTAGTAGACGAGCCCAAAGGAGTGCGAGCAGAAGTCACCGCATGCAATCTATGATGGTCTCTGAGCTTCCTAGCTAATATCGTGTGTGCTTTGTTAGAGTACTCATAAAACGTGCGCTTCGACCAGGCCAAGGACTGGGCTGCATCCGAGATCAGCTCAGCCCTGAGATCCTGGCGCACTTGCAAAAGGGCCTCGTAGTCCACCCGAGAACGAGAGGCCTTATGCGCCACTTCCCTATCCGCTAGCTGGGCCTGCAGGTCTGAGATTCTCTGAAGTCGTTCGCGCTTAAGCCTGCTCCCAATTTGAATAAAAAAGGTCCCTAATAACTGTTTTGTGGGCTAGCCACAAGATATCCGGGCTCACGTCTTCCGTCGCGTTTTCGGCAAAGTACCTATCTAGTGCAGCAGACAATTCTGCCTTAACCTCTGGTTTTTGTAATAGGAATGAGTTTAACCCCTTAGTGACCGGGCAGTTTTACACAAATCCGTCCTTTAGTGACCGCTGCTGTTTTTACGTTTCTGCGCTGTTAGTGTTTAGGTCAAATTTTCCTCTTACTCGTTTATTCAACCCACACATATTATACACCGTTTTTCCCGCCATTAAATGGACTTTCTAAAAATACCATTATTTCCATCATATCCAATAATTTACTATAAAAAAAAATATGAAATATGATGAACAAATGGTAAAAACACACTTTTTCAGGAATTTAATCCCCAAAATCTACAACCACCAAAAAGACCCCGGCTAAATAGTTTCAAAATATTGTCCCGAGAATAGAAATACCCAATTCTTACATGTTTTTGCTTTTTAACCCCTTCACTGCTGAGCCAGTTCACCTATGTGTGCTGAGCTCATTCTGACTGTTTTATGCTAATTATTTTTAGATGACAGCCTAGGTACTAATTAACTAAACCCCCCCACCAGACCAATTTTTTTTTTAAAAAAATCGATATATTTTTTTTTTATATTTTTAGTTATTTTTTAAAGTTTTATTATTACACCAAACCTGGTCATATTCAGGCCTTTCCAATGATATCAAATATGACCCTCTCGCTGCCACGGATCGGGAGATAGGGGGATCCTTTGGATCCCTTTATCTCCACATGGCCACTAGGGGGTTAACTGGCCCACTGACATACTCACACATATGGTGAGGATGTCAGTGGGTGGGGGGTGATCTGGAGGTTTGAAACGCAGTTCGGCGCAAATTTGCGCCGAATCGCGATCCGGCAGCGAAACCGTTTATGCAGTACACCGCTGAAAAGGGGAGACTCTGAAGGAGCCCCCACTCCCCTCCATTGATTTCAATGGGGGCGCCCGCTGATGCATCACCACGCAGCGTGGTGACGTCATCGAGCTCACAGGCCCATGTAAATCATGAGGGCAGGCTACCTTCCTGCCAGATCTGCGAGGGATCCAACGAGGGAGGTAAGTATCGGGCGGGAGGGGGGTTAGGCGCTGCTGATGTACGTCCGCGGGTCTAAGGGAGACCCGTGGGCAGGACGTACATAGTACGTCAGCAGTCCTTAAGGGGTTAACCGCCATGACCAGGCCGCCCTCACTCCAGGCAGCGAGAGCCACAGAGAAATCAGAGCATGGTCCGACCAGCTAATGTGGCCAATGTCCGAGCGGGTTACCCATTGTATTGATGCAGGGGGGAGGAGGAAAAGGTCTATTCTAGAGTAGGATGAGTGGGGATGGGAAAAGAAGGTAAAGTCATGGTCCCCCGGGTGCTGCAGCCGCCATATGTCCAGTAGGCGAGAGTCAGTCAAGAAACGGGCCAGTAGTTTATCCTGAGGAGTCGCTGTTTGTGTCACCCGAAGCGTCAGACCCCCCTGTCAATTTCTGGGACTGGAGTGGCATTAACCCTTTCGCTGCTGAGGCGTTTCACGCCTCTGTGCTGAGGTCATTTTTACCGGTTTTGCTCATCATGTTTAAACGTGTTTTTTGAAGGCTTATTTAGTATATGACCCAGACATATTAATATATCGTTCTCCGTCAGACTTGGAGATTCATAATATGTCATTATTATTTTTTTTTTTAAATTCTTTATTTTTAGGCATCACATATCCAACAGCAGTTGAAAAGAAAAACAGTAGAGGTAGTAGTAAATCAGCGTAAGGATACGACATGACCCATTTTCAAATATTAACATATATAAACACACTCCCAAAGATCTTGGGAGAAGAATAAACAAACACATACAATAAAATCAAAAACAGTAACAATATATACAATATACACTAAAAAAGGGGGGGAAAAGAAAAAGCAAGGGGGGAGAGAGTCCAACCATCATAAAAGGGGCGCTTCGAGGATCGGAGATAAACGGGGGCTCAAGACCATATGGGGTTAATAACGGCAGAAGAACAAATTCACTGCTCAGTGTCAGCAATGTACTCGTCCCAAAGGGACCATGTCTTATTGAAAGAGCGGGAGGTACCCCTAACTCTAGCCGTCAGGTCGTCCATAAGACATGTGTCAATAATCTTCTCAGTTACCATATTCCAGGATGGGAGAATGCTCTGGCGCCATGCCGCCAAGGCCCTCCTAGCTGCAAGAGCCAATCGATTAAATAAAAGCTGCTCAGGACGGGAGAAAACAGAAATAGGGCGGGAGAGGAGAAACGCCCATGGATCTAAAGGCAGTGGTCGTGAAAATATTCTCTGGAACTCTATGTGGATAACCGACCAAAAACGTTGAACCACTGGACAGTCCCACCACATATGAATATACGTACCCTTACCCCCACAATCACGCCAACAGAAATCACTAGAAGTGACCCCCATTCGGTATAAGGATACCGGGGTCACATACCAGCGCAATAAAATTTTATATGATTGTTCCTGGTGGGTAACACAAATGGAGGACCTAGCCGTCTGCTCCCAGATCTCCTCCCATTCATCACCTGGCAAGGGATCACACAAGTCCATCTCCCACTTATCACAGTATGTGAGGGGCCCCCACTGCCCCGGGCTAGAGCTAAGGAGGAGGTATAGTTGGGATATGAGCCCTTTCTGAGGGCCATCCGCCAGACATAAACGCTCAAAGGTCGTGAGAGGAACAGTCGAGACCGTCTCTAAGCGCAAAGTTGTAGCAAAATGTCTTATCTGCAGAAACCTAAAAAAGTGAAATGGAGTCAGATGACACTGTTCCTGTAGTTCTGAAAAAGTGATGAGACGTCCTCTCTGATATAGATCTCGATATCGTAAAAGCCCCGCACCCACTAGCCCACGAAAGTCTACAGCGTTAAGTCCTGGGGGAAATTCCCTATTGCGTAAGAAAGGGGTGAGGGGAGAGGAGTCGCCCACCAGCGCGAACTTCGTCCTAACTAACTCAAAGATACGTAGGGAGGTCAACACTGAGGGGCACATCGTCCGCAAAATAGGTCTGGAAATTTTAGGGAGCCAGACGTATAGGTCAGGGCGGTCAGGGGACATAAAGGCAGATTCCAAAGCGACCCATCGTCTATTGGTGGACGAAGAGTGCCAAGCCACCACCAACTGGGCCGCACAATAATATAATAGAGATTAGGGAGCCCCAGTCCGCCTCGAGTCTTAGGGCGATATAGTAAGTGGCGCGCAATCCTACGTCTTTTATTTTGCCAAACGAACGAGTCAATTGCCTGTTGGAGTCCAGCTAAGTCCCGGCGAGTAAGTAGAAGAGGCAACGTCTGGAATAGGAAAAGAATGCGCGGGAGTACATTCATTTTTACACTATGAATGCGCCCCATCCACGAAACGGGCTTGTCGCACCAACGCTCCAAATCACACTTAATCCGATGGACCATGGTGGTGAAGTTCCTACGGTATAAGGCCTTGGGGTCAGTAGTAAGTTGGATACCTAGATAAGGTATTTCAGAAGTAGCAAGACGAAACCCATAGTCAGACTCAATTTGAGATGTATCAGCGCTTAACATGTGGAGTGGCATAGCACAGGATTTAGAATAATTAATGCGAAGCCCAGCGAGGCTAGCAAAGTCGCGTAAAAGTGATCTGAGATGGGATAGGGAGGGGATAGGATCTGTTAAGGTGAGGAGGATGTCATCCGCGTAAGCCGAGACAGTGAAATCCTCCCCACCCACCGATACTCCCTTTATTCCAGAGTGGAGTCGGATGGCAGTCAAAGGGGTTCTAGGGAGAGGAGATAAAGAAGGGGCGATAGAGGACAGCCTTGTCGAGTGCCGTTAAGGATAGGGAACCGCGTGGGATAGCAACCTGAAATCTGGACCTGCGCCGTCATATCAGAGTAGAGAGCCCTCACCAGAGTAAGATAATTTTCGGGAAGGCCAAAACAGGACATAGTAGAGAAAAGGAAGGGCCACTCCACCCTGTCAAAAGCCTTCTCCGCGTCCAAAGAAAGGACGAGAGAAGGCGTCTCGTGGGAAGACAACCACCAGATCAGGTCTGCATTGCGTCTGGTGTTGTCGTATAACTGACGATTTGGGACAAAGCCAACCTGATCCGGATGGACCAAAAGTTGGAGTAGTGGACTCAGGCGTGCTGCTAAAACTTTTGCTAAGACTTTGACATCATAATTAATGAGAGATATAGGACGATAACTCTCAACCGCAGTAGGATCTTTACCTTCTTTGGGAATAAGGGCAATTTTTGCTAACAACATATCAGGATGAAGGGTCCCACCCTCCAAACAGTCATTGAAAACCGATGTCAAGAAAGGGACCAGTTCCGGACGTAGAGCTTTATAGTACTCCCCTGAGAACCCATCCGGGCCCGGGGATTTAGAACCCCCTAATGCCGAGATGGCGCAATTAACCTCCTCTTCTAGAATCGGAGCACTAAGACTCAATTTATGAGAATCATCCAATTGTGGTAGAGAGAGGGAGGCTAGAAAAGAGGAGATGGACTCCAAGTGGTTCTTGTCATCTGGGGTATGGTGGGGCGAATGGTTATACAGAGTAGAATAGTACGTTGTAAAAGCCCCGCAAATCCCTTGTGGGGTGTTAACCAAAGTACCGTTGGCCGTCTTGATGACCGGGATAGGTGAGAATTTATTCCTAGGCCTAAGGGTGCGTGCCAGCAAGGTGTCTAATTTATTAGCCTTTTCGTAAAAAAAAGGCGGCGTGACCAAAGGATTTGTTTAGCGACATCGTCAAGTAGTAACTGCTTCAGAGAGGAGCGCGTGCTTGAAAGTTCAGAGAAAAGTTCCGGGGAGGGGGAAGCTTTATGTCTTATCTCAAGGCTTCGTAGGGTTTTTTGAAGGGAAACGAGTAAGTGCAATTTGGTGCGTTTTCGATGCGTAGCAAGTTTAATAAGGTGGCCCCTCATAACCGCTTTATGAGCTGCCCATGTCGTGGATAGGGATGTCTCCCCAGGAGGGTTATCCTGAAAATATTGGGTCAATAATATGCGTATTTGCTGCAATAATTCCGGGTCTCGCAAAAGGGAAGAATTTAAGCGCCAAGACCACGGGGTCGCTACCCTCGGGGTATGTAAGTATAAAGCAATATCAGCATGATCTGACCAGGATATAGAATTGATCTCAGCTCGAATTACGTTGGACATAGCCAGACCATTGAGTAAAAACATATCGATTCGAGAATAAGAACCATGAGGAGCTGAATAAAAAGAGTAATCTCTCACACTCGGATATAACACTCGCCACACATCGATAAGCCCCACCTGATGG
Organism: Leptobrachium leishanense; assembly: GCA_009667805.1. NCBI lineage: Eukaryota > Metazoa > Chordata > Amphibia > Anura > Megophryidae > Leptobrachium > Leptobrachium leishanense. The sequence goes on along the minus strand of CM019068.1, from coordinate 88,018,551 downwards.
AAAAACCGAGCAAACAATTTGTCCTGCCTACCCACAATCGGTACCCCGGAAGAAGCTGTTCGGTCGCTTCGATCCACTGCCGGACATGATACAGCATTCATATCACCTCCCAGAATCACCGCCCCTCGAGGGAGAGTTGATACCAAGGTACATATAGAACTCCAAAAGTCAGCGGAAGGGGTAGTAGGGGCGTATATATTCAGGAAGTGATAGGTCGAGGAATATAAAGTACCAGAGAGTAAAATGTATCGGCCCTCAGAGTCAACTTTTTGTGATATAAGTTGGAATGGGCACGTTTTCCGAATTAAAATGGCGACACCATTACGCTTACTCAAGGCACCAGAAACAAACGCCCGTGTATAAATGTGGTCAGTTAAAGATATGTTAGTAGATTTGGTTAGGTGAGTTTCTTGAATAAACGCTATATCTACCTTATCAGATTTGAGAGTACGAAGAAGCAATCTGCGCTTTGTAGGGGAATTTAGGCCTTTGACATTAAGAGAAGCTAGTTTCAGTGCCATGAGAAGCGCAACAGAGCACCTCGTATAGTCAGCCGTGAGCCCACGACCCCATCACATTCCCATTGTACAAAATTAGCCCATAGGTAGAAAGCATTCGACATCCCAAAAACTCCCCACAATAACAATAGCTGAACTCCCTCAGAATGGAAGAAAAAATTAAAAAGGGGGAAAAAAGTAAGAAAAATTACAAAAATTATGTCCAAAAGGAAGAAAGAGGAACAAGGGGGATTAATAAAAGGAAAAAAAAAGAACCAAATTGAAACGGCCCGGACTTACCCATCGCCGGGACCTGTGGGGGAAAGGGGGAACCCCTTCACAGCTCAAAAGGGAACCAAAAAAGGGGGAAGAGGGCCCAGTGGATGGCCCCCGCCCACCCGCAAAAAAGAAAATGGGGAAAAAACCTTGGCCCCCCAGGAGACCCGTCTATAATAGACAACAGTGAAAGTGTCCACCATAAGAACAAGGTGAGAAGGAGAAATCCTGAATATTATGAGTCTAATGTAAAAAAAAAGGAAAGGGGAAAAACCCCCTTCCAAGTGAAGATAGTCAGGACGATCCGGAAGGCTTCACGTAAATATGCCCACGAGGGCCACCGGGTTGTCCAAACCCGGCGGTAATGGCAGTATGAACTTCAAATCATCCACAATGGATCAGCGTCGAGAGCGGTGTACCGTCATCCATTCCCTGGAAAGGCGTGGGAGCGGGGGTGTAGGACCCTCCGGTGAAGTAAAGTCCTCTGGGAGTTGTATATCCAGAGCCCGAAAGAACTTGGCAGGGTCCGCATGTGGAAGTAGAACATGTGTCCTTTTATTACGGAAAGCCAGGATCTTGAAGGGGTGACCCCAGGCGAAAGCTATTTTGTGGGAGCGGAGTAGGTCAGCCATGGGCTTCCATAGGCGGCGGCGGCGGAGAGTGTCAGGAGAAATATCTTGGAACAATTGTAACGGAGTACCATCATATAGTACCGGTGTAATACGATTTTTCTTAAGTATGGATTCCTTTGTGGAGAAGTGCAAAAAACGGACAATAATGTCACGGGGGCGATCGTCAGCGGAGCCACGGACGCGTAGAGCTCTATGGGCACGATCCAGTTCCCATGCGTGGTCTGGAAGCTCTGGGACTAGCGGTCGGAGCATAGCCGTAATAAAATCCCCAAGGGGGTCATCCTCTGCACCCTCAGGTAAACCGCGGATCCGCAGATTATTCCTCCGAGACCTATTAGCCAGGTCTTCTAAGTGAGATTCCAGAAAATCCACCCTGTGGGTCATAGCATTTGAATGGTCTACCAGAGTGTTATAGGCCCCAGAAAGTTCTTCAGCACGATCCTCCAGGTCTGAAGTGCGTTGTCCTAGGGCCAAGATATCAGCTCGCAGGGCCTTCGTGTTGCGTTCCATTTCTCCAGCCAGGAACACTCTCATTTCGGCCATTTGCCCTATAATAGTCGCAGCATCATCACGGCTTACCCCACAGTCAGTTACCTCCGCATCCTCCAAGTCAGAGCCGCCGGCCGAGGAAGGCCGCGGTTTCGAGCGGCCGCCATCTTGGGAAGCCGGGGTCCGCCGGGTATTAAACAGCGGCGCGACGACTGCGTCTTTCGACTTGGTGCTTTGGTGGGTCCAGGCATCGTCCAGGCTGGTGTGGGGACCAAGGGTGAGGGTCAATATCCTGGGGGGGGGGAGAAAATTAGCGGTTTACAGAGCGGGTGAAGCGGAGCTCAAGCACTAAGCGGCCATCTTAGTCAGCAGCCAATACGTCATTATTATATGTATACGTCATGTCCTGTCTGTATATTATAACAAAAAATGCAATAAAATATAAATTTTCAATAATTTACAATGTGTAAAGTGTTTTTTTTTCACATTTTAACATGCGAGCAATTGCGGTTATATTTTGTATGGAGTGCGCTTGTTAAATAAATTAGAAATGGGGTCTCGTTACATTTTTTTTTTGGGGAAAATTACACGATTTTTAACAAACGCACCGCATACAAAAATCGTTAGTGCAGCATCATTGTTCACATTATAATTGAAATGGGAACAATATTGCTGCATTAACAAACAAACAAAAAAAAAACTTGTTTTTTTTTTAGAATTTGTTTTTTAAAATATTTTTTTATTTTTAATTTAAATTTTTTTAAAAAAAAAATTCACAGTCGTCTTTGGTATCGTTGGAACGGCCATGCTCTGGCCGATCCAACAGTACCAAACTTTAACCCCTAGCTGCCACGGATCAGGAGATAGGGGGTTCATTGGAACCTCCTTATCTCCACCGTTGGTGGCAGCTAGGGGTTAACTCCAGGACTGGCGTCATCGTGCTATGCACGATGACGCCAGTCCTCAGGGGGAGTTCCCGGAGGCTTGGCCGACATCCAAGATGTCGGCCAGCTCCGGGAAAGGATCACGAACCGGCGCTTTTCAGCGCCGATTCGTGATCCGGCTCCCCAGGGGTCAATGACAGCGGGGGGGCGCCTGAATTAGGCTAGGGTCAGACTGAGGCAGTGCGAACGCGCGTGCAGCCGCACTTAATCACGGCCGCACTAGCAGCAGATGCCGGGCAATGACGGCCAATATACGAAGTACGGTCGCACAAAAGTCCGGCAGCGCAACGCAAGTGGAAAATGAACGCATTTTTTCGAGAACGTGAAACCGCAGGTACTGACGTACAGAGTGCGCTGCGTCTGCTAGCGGCGTGTGTGTGTGATTAGGAGACGTCAGACGCTGCTAATGTCCGGCCAACATAACGTCCAGACACAAAAAGTGTTTTATTGATGATCCGTACAAAATCACGGACGAAAATGCGCATAGTATGACCACTATCACGTATTCTGTGAAAAAATGCGTCCATTCGTTCGAACGCACTTTTTCACAGACAACATAAAAATGCGTTCGTCTGACCCTAGCCTTAGATGTCATCACGTCGCCGCGATGACATCTAATGTCCCCGCCGGGGCCGCCGGGGTCCCGGAGTGCTGGGCTGACATCCAAGATGTCAGCACGCACCGGGGGGGCGCAGCAATCCGCCGGAATCCGGCGGATTGCTGCCTCCTGTGCTTGGACGCGCTCAGCGCGTCCGTAGCACAGGAGAACCACTTGGCTGGACGCGCTGAGCGTGTCCATAGCAGCCAAGTGGTTAAGGTCGCCCCCGACAATCACCAGGGAATCAGCGTTATCCCGTACCAGAGTCCACAGATGCTCCCAGAAGGAGGCATCCGGAGTGTTCGGCGCGTATACATTGAGGAGAGTCACAGTATGCCCCGCCATCGTCCCCCTCAGCATCACGTATCGACCCCCGTCATCGCATTCAGTTTGAAGAAGATTAAAATAACACTTTTTATGCAGCAAGATTGCAACCCCTCCACATTTGTTATTGGTAGAGGCCAGATAAGAGCGGTTGAACGAGCGATCTGTGAGACTGAACTGGCATATCCTGGTAAAGTGTGTCTCCTGCAGGAAAGTTATATGACAGTTGGTACCTCGCAAGTCACGTAGGACCAGCCTGCACTTTGCCGGGGAGTTCAGGCCCTTGACATTCTGAGATAGTACTTTAATTTCTGCCATCAAAGCTGTCGAGGAAAACGCCAACTCTCAATCATACACCAGGAGCGCCGGTTCCCCCAGGGTAAAGAAGGGATCAGAAAGAGGCAGGAAAGGAAACAGATAGGGACAGGAAAAGAAAAAAGAGAACAGAATAAACACCAAAATCAGACCAAAAAATGCCGGTCTTACCGCCGGACCAACCGTGGGGGTATTACGGAGTCATTGTCCGACATAGTCAGAGTATGGACCCCAAAATGTGACCTCCCCGGAACCCCCCGCAATGACCAAAAAGGTGGTCCCCCACCCACCCCCCCTCCAAACCACAAACCATCCGGTGGCGAAACCCCAGATAACAATCAGGCGCAAACCTCCTTATATCCATGACCGTCCAGAGCCGGTCCGCCATTATAAGGTAAAACAAGGCGAAATGGAGGTGAAGCCCTCGCTGAAAATACAAGGAGAAAAATATAAACCGCCAAACATCGGCAGCCACCGCTGCGTGGAGAGGGCAATACCACTCAAACTGAGCTGTTAAGCATATCCCAGGAGTCACTCCTCATTTTGGTCAGGGCCTTGACACTCCATTTCCTCCCTCCGAGCCGGGACCGTTTCCCATCTGGAGGCAACAGTGCGATCTTGACACGGGGGCTCAAATAGGCTCCTGGCCTCTTCCAGTGGTGGGCATTCGAGGCGGGCAAAATTTTTTGTCAAGTCTGAGTGAGGCAGCAGGACCGCCGTCTTGCCTCCTGCGAACGCCAGCAATTTAAAAGGAAAGCCCCAGGGGGGCGGAGCCAAGCCGACGAAGATGGCGGACGTGTGTTAGCTGAGCTCCCGTCCTTACCGCCGCCGATCCTCTCCTAACAGCACCTCACTCGCCTGCCACGCCAGCTAGAAAGGGGTAGGAACCTTCCCCCATCATGATACCGGCCACTAAAAAAAAAAAACAGCGCGATACGCCCATTTTCGCCGCCAGACACCGGGCGGATGAACAGGCCCAAGATTGCGCCCGTAGCAGCTCTGAGGGAGCAGACCGAGATGGCGCCCAGACCCACTCGCCCCAGCTCCCAGAGCATGATGCCCCCACAGCGGCTCCTGCCCTAGCCACCAGGGATGACATACAGGGCCTGCGGGCCTTCATTACTCACGAACTTAAAAAATCCACCAAGGCCCTATCCTTAGAAATCCAAGCGATTGGAGAACGCACTGCCAGTCTGGAAGAACAGGCCAAGAAACATATTACGTTCTCTGAGGCCATGGAGCACCGTCTCCAATATCTAGAAGAATCCTTGGAAGATCTTACGAATCGGTCCAGAAGGAATAATGTACGTCTCCGTGGCTTACCAGAAACAGTTACTAATTCTGACTTATCAGATATTTTTTATGGCATAATTAAACGACTGGTCCCTGATATACTGGATTCTCATCTTATATTGGACCGTATCCATAGAGCGCTGGGTCCCCGTCGTGATAACTCGTCCACTCCACGAGACGTGGTCGCACGTTTTCACTATTACACTTCCAAGGATGCGGTTCTTAAAGCTACGCGGAATCAAGATGTGGAATATGAAGGCGCTCCCTTATCATTTTTTCAGGACCTATCTGGCTCCACTCTTGCTCGGAGGAGAGAGTGGAAAGAGATTACGACCATTTTACGTAACAATAACATCCGATACGCATGGGCATTCCCATTTAAGATTTTGATATTTCACAACAACCATACTTCGGCCTATACATCCCTCCATCAGGCGAAGAACCTTTTGAGATCCTTGAATTTACAGGTGCCTCCTTCGATTGCTGCCCTTGCCCCTCCACAACCTTTGCCGAGGCTCACTCAAGAATGGGAGACTTCAGGAGACTGACCACTTTTTGATTGCCATGGTCCGTAATGGCGTTCAGTGTCTGGTTACCTACAACGCCCAGTGACAGGATGGGCCCGTTTTACCTCACAGCAGGCGAGTGTATGGAAATTCGATGTAACGTATTCCTCTATTTGCGGGGGGCTATGCCCCACTTTTATAATGGTTCAAATTGTTACGGATATGTTTCTTTTTTCTCTCTTCATTCCCTCTTGGGTCTGAAATTAGGAGAGGGTTTTTCTTTCTTCTACAGTTTATTTGTATTGCTGGCGGCGGAGGGGGGTAGCCGGTTTTGGTATCACCATGACACCGACTGATTGTTGTTGGTTTTTTCCAATGGTCTTCTACCTCTCCCCCCCCCCTATATCCACCTCCCCTTCGGTATTCCCGTTCGGCTGGTATTCCCTCTACCCTTCTCCCTCGTGACTGCCCATCACGAGATCTTTCTATCTTATTTTCCCGCTTATCTTCTTTCCTTTTCCTTTTCAATTCTCTCTTCTTCTTATTCCCTCGGGATCCTCCCTCCGGCTGCCCCTCGGGGCTCTTGCCCTCTGGGGGAGGGGTGGCCGGACGGGGGATCTTTCCTTCACACTCTTCTCCTATCTGATTAATGTCTAAGGTTAATGTATACTCTATTAATGTAAAAGGTCTTAATTCACCACGTAAGAGACGACTTCTATTCAGGGAGCTCCGACGGAAGTCGGTAGAAATCGCATTTCTCCAAGAAACTAGAATACCTAAACTAGCCGCTTTTCGCCTCTCAGACCTGGCATACTCCAGGACATATATGTCATGCTCTACCCCTAAACGTAATGGTGTTGCCATTCTCTTACGCAATTCATGCCCGATGGTGGTTGAGGAGGTACATGCAGATGGGCTGGGGAGGTGTGTGATAGTTCGAGGTACCATATCCTCTCAGCCATACTCTCTTATAGCGCTTTATGGCCCTAACTGCCCGGACGCTAGCTTTTGGGAAGACACGAGGGATTTTATTAATTCACATGCTAGAGGTAAGATCATTATGGGGGGAGATTTTAATGCTATCTTATGCCCCCCAGTGGATAGGTCGGATCCCCGGGGAGATAGATTGACGCAGCCCTCTTCCTCTCAGGATAATCAGTATCACGGCTTTGTGCATGAGTTGGGACTCAGACATATGGAGAGTTCAACACCCTTCGACTCGAAACTATACTTTTTACTCTCATGTTCATGACTCGTATTCCCGCATAGATTGCTTCCTGACCTCCCCTGACTGCATACCGACTGTCTTGTCCTCCGACATCGGTTCGATCACATGGTCGGACCATGCAGATGTGTCTCTGAAACTGACCCCTTTCGCCCCTTCTCCCGGAAGACGGTGGCGCCTTGATCCATTGTTATTAAATAAACCAGGAGTTTCGGACACGATTAAAGAAACCACCTCAGAATACTTTCAACTGAACAACACTCCTGACATCTCCCCTCAGATTCTCTGGGCGGTGTACAAGCCGGTGATGAGGGGCAAACTTTTAAGCTTGGCAGCATATTATAAAAAACTAAAATTAGCGGACATCACTTCTTTACAAACCCAACTCAGGCAACATGAACTCCAACATAAATCTTCCCCCAGCCCTGAAACCTTTACCGCACTTTCTCGAGTTAGGTCAGACTTAAATCAATGGTTTGTGGAGGATGCAGGACGAGCTATGCTATGGTCTAAGCAGCGCTATTACGATAGGTCCAATAAAATGGACTCCCCATTGGCCCGGCTAATTAATCCTCGCTCACAATTTCACCCAATCACAGTTATACGGGACAGGGATGGCCCATCACACACGACCCCGCGAGCTATCAGAGATGCGTTCACTAACTATTATACGGCCCTATATGATCATTCCCCTGACCACACCCATACAAATAAGGTACTGATGCAGGAAATTGAATCATACTTGAACCAGGCATCCTTACCTCGGTTGCCGGAATCTAGAATGGAGACACTGGTGGACATGATCACGGAGGAGGAGATAGGTAAGGCCTTGGGATACATGAAGCCTCATAAGGCCCCAGGTCCGGATGGCTTTACATATCACTTTTATAAATCCTTTGCGGCAGAGCTTATCCCTAGGCTACTCCTTACTTTTAATGACATGCTGACAGGGGGTACACCTCCCACAGAATCTTTAATGGCCTCTATAGTGTTAATACCCAAACCCGGTCGGGACCCTCAGCTAGTGGAAAATTATCGCCCTATATCTTTAATAAACACGGATTTAAAACTGTTCACTAAAATTCTGTCTTTACGATTGGATCGGTTATTGGGGGATTTGATCCATCCTGATCAGGTAGGGTTTATACCAAATAGGCAGGCATTTGAAAACACCAGGAAAACAGCAGATCTCATATGGTATGCTTCTACTCACAAAATACCTTCCCTATTTATCTCCCTAGATGCGGAGAAAGCATTTGATAGAGCAGAGTGGCCCTTTTTGTTTTCTCTTCTCAAACATCTTGGTTTTCCTCCAGCATACGTGGCGGCGGTACAAGCCTTATACTCATCCCCATCCGCTCAGGTGGTGATTACTGGTACAGACATGATCCCCTTTAATGTTCGCAATGGTACTCGCCAGGGCTGCCCCTTATCACTGGCTTTGTTTGCCCTTTTTCTGGAACCTCTTTTGCAACACATTAGACTTGACCCTTCCATATGGGGCATTTTGATCCAGGGAAATGAATATAAATTATCAGCTTATGCAGACGATGTCTTATTATCGATCTCACAGCCCCTATCAAATCTCCCTAAAGTTCTGCAGACATTGTCTGATTTTGCTCGGTTATCTGGGTATAAAATAAATATGGACAAGTCGGAAGCTATTCCGATTCACATAGCGGAGGGAGACACTTCTTTAATTCGCTCCTATTTTCCTGTAGTAGTTTCACTGACTTCGATTAAATATCTAGGCATTCATTTATCGACTGATCCCGGACAATTGTATGATGTGAATTATGCTCCTTTGTTGTCCCAAATTAAAAGGGATTTAGAAAATTGGGAATAAATATGATGATATAAATGATGATATATATGATATGTATAAAAATGACTGTCCTGCCTCGGCTATTGTACTTTTTTCAGGCACTCCCGATAGCTGTCCCTCCAGAGGATCTCCATCACCTTCAGCGGGTGATTGATAAATTTATATGGAGGGGCAAGCGGCACCGAATAGCAAGAGCAACGCTCTACCGACCTAAAGATGCAGGGGGCCTGGGTCTTCCTTGCCTCCTATCTTATTATTACGCGGCCCAACTGGCCCAAATTGTTGCTTGGCACACACCGCCCGGACGACACCGTTGGGTAGACTTGGAACGTGCCCTTATGTTTCCGGATGACCCCAGCCTTTGGATCTGGCTCTCAAAAACCCACAGGACTCTGTTACGCACCAACTGTCCAGCTATAGTGAACTCCATCAGGCTATGGGATAAATTGGCTGCAAAATGTGACTTGGCGTCTTTTCCGTCACCTTTATCTCCGATCATACGGAACAAAGCTTTTCTACCAGCCTATTCGGTGAAAGCGGGAAGAGGATGGATGGACTCTAATATCTCCCGGTTCTACCAACTATATCCAGGAGGCTCTTTCCTTGCCCATACGGAGTTCTCGGTGACTGGCACAACAGCCCTTGCTCGTCTCCTACCATATATGCAACTAAAGGCTTTTGCCTCTCAACCACATGTGAAAGCGGCGGCCTTATCACCTCTTACACCGTTTGAACGACTATGCAAAGCAAGCTCATACCCAAAAGGTCTTATTTCGACTCTATACCGCTCTTTAACCTCTTTGTTAGACTGGAGAGAATTGACATATATTAATGCCTGGGAGAAGGATTTTGGGGAACAATTGGATAGGGAGGAGTGGCTGGATATATGGGACTCCATGAGAATCGTTTCGGTGTGCACCACCCACCAGGAACAACTGGTCAAGACCCCAGGACATACTTGAAAACGAGAGAAATCTCAATGTATCCTTCCTGGTAAAATCCTTTATAAATAAATAAATAAAATATTCCGATGGTATGTAACTCCAGTACAACTCTCACGTATGTCCCCTCCGACCCCGGATACCTGTTGGAAGGGATGTGGCGAACAGGGCTCCTACAGTTGTGTTCAAAATTATTCAACCCCCACTGAAATTGAGTGTTTTGGGCAAGTTTGACATTGATTTTGATCATTCAGTCATCTTGCTTACAATTAAATCAAGAGGCACGTGTAGGTCAGACAAATATAACATAACATTTATAATGAAATAACCACAAATGTCTTTTCTGTGCTCACATCATTATCAGTTTTATTCAACCCCCAAGTGACATTCAATCTTAGTACTTAGTACAACATCCTTTTACAGTTATAACATCTTTTAAACGTGAAGCATAGCTTGACACAAGTGTCTTGCAGCGATCTACGGGTATCTTCGCCCATTCGTCATGGGCAAAAGCCTCCAGTTCAGTCACATTCTTAGGCTTGCACACTGCAACTGCTTTCTTTAAGTCCCACCAGAGGTTCTCAATCGGATTTAAGTCAGGTGACTGCGATGGCCACTCAAAATGTTCCAGCCTTTAATCTGCAACCATGCTCTAGTGGACTTGGAGGTATGCTTGGGATCATTGTCCTGTTGAAAGGTCCAACGTCTCCCAAGCCTCAGGTTTGTGACGGACTGCATCACATTGTCATCCAATATCTCCTGGTACTGAAGAGAATTCATGGTACCTTGCACACGCTGAAGCTTCCCTGTACCTACAGAAGCAAAACAGCCCCAAAGCATGATTGACCCCCCCGCCATGCTTCACAGTAGGCACGGTGTTCTTTTCTTCATAGGCCTTGTTCTTCCTCCTCCAAACATAGCGTTGATCCATGGGCCCAAACAGTTCTAATTTTGTTTCATCAGTCCACAGAACACTATCCCAAAACTTCTGTGGTTTGTCCACATGACTTTTGGCATACTGCAGTCGACTCTTCTTATTCTTTGGAGACAGCAAGGGGGTGCGCCTGGGAGTTCTGGCATGGAGGCCTTCATTACGCAGTGTGCGCCGTATTGTCTGAGCTGAAACTTCAGTACCCACATCTGACAAATCTTTTCTCAGTTCCTCAGCAGTCACATGGGGACTTTTCTCCACTCTACGCTTCAGGTAGCGCACAGCAGTCGAAGTCAGCATCTTCTTTCTGCCACGACCAGGTAGCGTTTCAACAGTGCCCTTTGCCTTGAATTTGCGAATGATGCTTCCTATGGTCTCTCTTGGTATGTTTAACATCTTTGCAATCTTCTTATAGCCATTGCCCTTCCTGTGAAGAGTAATCACCTCTTCTCTTGTCTTCCTGGACCATTCTCTTGACTTCACCATGTTTGTAACCACACCAGTAAATGTCTAGAAGGAGCTGAGTATCACAGTCATTTTAAAGCTGCCTAATTGGTGCTTATTATGCTTTATTGCTGCTCCGTGACATCCACAGGTGTTTTCAATACCTGATTGAAAACACTTGAATGAACCTCTGTTCTTCAGAGTGGTAGTTTTTAAGGGGTTGAATAATTGTGTCAATGAAGAATTCACAAAAGAAACATTTACTACTGTATTACAAAACCAATTGATGTCATTTTAGTTGCATATGGTTCTTTAAAAAGTCCTTGTAGGATTTCATTCTGAATACAATTACAAATGTACACTAAATTCCCTAAAACCCTTTACAGCATTGGGGGTTTAATAATTTTGAACACAACTGTATATACACCTGTGGTGGACATGCCCTCAAATACTACATTATTGGACTGGAGTCCAGACTCTTCTTTCCACAGTCCTCACGAGACATATTCCTATGGACCCCTGGGCCTTCTTGCTCTCTCGACCCAACCCGGATCTTTCCCGACAGGAACACAAACTCATGGCAAAAATCACTTTGGCGGCCCGCAGATTATTGGCCTTGGAATGGAATTGCCCTCAGGTCCCCTCATTGCACCGGATTTATGCCTTAATACAAGACGTACAAATTATGGATAAGCTGACGGCACTGGCCAGAGACTCTCTCCCCGCCTATTACAACACATGGGCCCCATGGATAGACCATATGGGTCACGCAGTGGTGACATGAGTCGGAAGTCTCAGTGGTCTCCCTTCTCACATTTTTGGCTTTGCCGCTTTTGTTTTTGCGTATAATGAACAGACTTTAGTTTTATTTGCTTTTTACATGACCTCCATGTTCTTTTCTACTTGCATCTCTTTTATTTCCTTTTTCTCTCTTTATCTCACTTCTTGGGGATCTGGGCAATTCCCTCCCTCTCTTCCCCCCCCCCTTCTTCTCTTTGAATATTAGGAAAATGGATATATTTGGAGAGTATTGCATCTTTCTATGTTGTGTTCTGCATTCTCTTTGACTGTATTGCCTTACTTTCTCCAATAAAACTATATTTACAAAAAAAAAGGAAAGCCCCAGGCGTATTTAATGTTATGGTGTGCCAGGTGAATCGTGATAGAGCGCCAATGTCGTCTGCGCTGCAAAGTATCTGGTGCCAGATCCTGGTAAAGAGCTAGGAACGAATTCTCATACTCCACTTCCACCTCCCTGCTTTTGCGCATCAGTACCTCCTTCGTAGCATAGTAATGGAGCCTCATGATTACATCTCAGGGTTGCGTCCCTGCTTCTCTCGGTGTTCTCAGCGCCCTGTGCACTCTATCAGGAGTCGTTCAGGGGGTACCTCTGGCGCCAGACGTCTGAGGATGTCCAAGATCGTGTCCTCCAGCTCCGGCGTTGTTACAGTCTCTGGGAGGCCCCGCAGCCTTATGTTATTCCTCCACAATCTATTTGAGAGGTCTTCCAGAGCAAGCTCCAGGCGCTCCACTTTAGCTTTCAGGTGGGCCATGTCATGCGCCACCTCGTTATGGGCCTCCACCATCTCTTCTGCCGCCTCCTCGAGCGTTGCTGTGGGCGCCCCCAGGACTCTTATTTCCGACCTCACCTCACACGCCACCGTCGACATCTCGTCTGCCAGGTACCGCTGCATGTCTCCCATACGTTCCAGGAGGTGGAATATGTCCGCTTTGGTCGCCGGCTGTGCATCGTGTTTAGCGGCCGCCGCCTCCGGGTCCAGGCCCGATCGCCTCGTGGGGCCGCCATCTTGGGCCTGGTGGTTTTATTTCTAATGCACAAGTAATCTACTTAAAGTTTATGTAAGTGGTAGTGTCCCTTTAACTAAGTGGTCATGATAACAGGAGATGTCCCCTACCTCTGTCCATGGTCACTGCAACATCTATTACAGAGATCATATCTTCTTGGAAGCTGTCAGAGACGACCAGCTTTCCCAGATTGTAGGCTACCCAGGCCCAAAATCTATATTCGCAAATCGATTGGTTGTGTGTGCAGTAGTCATTCATGCACTGATTGTCGTTGGACGCTTCTCAAAAAGCAGCTTTCAGTGGGGAAAAAAATATCAAACTACTTACTATACCTGGATGCGTGGTGTTGGAATTAATGAGGAGATGTTGGTGGGAGATGTCATTATTTTTTTTCCCTTTATCGTGGGGGGGGGGGAAGCAGTGGCAGGTCACAATGATTAACCCCAGTGGTTTTTATTTTTACTCTTTTTTTTCTAACAAGTTTTTATTGAAAAATATATATTTAAAACATGGGCTGCATACGTAATACTTAAATGCCCTATTTGTATCAGACCAGAATCTGTGCTGGTAAAGTGAGTAACTGTAGGGGTTTCTTTTCATTTTATCTTATTTTTTGCTTTCTAGTGTAAAAATAAGAAAATTAGGTAACATTTTTATCTGTATATGCACTATGACAATTTTTCTTTTTTTATCGTGTTCCTATATTTTGCCCTGCCTTTGTCTGATATCAGAATCACATTTTCTTGAACTGCTAATTTTTAATAACCTTGTAATTTCTTAAACCGTTTACTAAATTCTGTTTTGTGGTTTAATTGGGAAACCTAAGCCACCCCTCCAGGTTTCCAGGTTTGTTGGTAGCAGCCGTTATTTTAGATATATTGGGCTGTATTTATTATGACGCCTGAGCAGGACCGGATTTGCACCTCAGGAGCCTGTAGGCACAGAAATGCGGAGTGCCCCTACCCCCCAAAACTGAAACAGTTTTTCTCCGTGCTCAAATCAAAAGCAGAGGTAGAATCTGTTGCCTTAGTTGAATTAGTTAGTTACAAGTATTTATAAAGTGTCAACAAATTCCTTAGAGCTGTACAAAGGGAGAAACAGAATAACAAATATACATATATGTTACACACACGGAACAGAAGGAGGAAGGACCCTGCTCAAGAGCTCACAATCTAAGGCTAAGGTCAGATGAGCGCAGTATTAACGTGCGTTTAGCCGCACTAAATCACGGCCGTGCTAGCAGCAAATTACGTCCAATGCCGGGCAGCATACGAAGAACGGCCACACAAAAGTGTGGCCGTGCAATGCAAGTGGCAAACGAACGCATTTTTTCGAGAACGTCAAACCGCTAGTACTGACATACAGAGTGCACTGCGTCCGCTAGAGGCGAATGTGCGTGATTAGGAGACGTCAGACGCTGCTAATGTCCGGCCAACATAACGTCCAGACGCAAAAAGTGTTTTATTGATGATCCGTACAAAATCACGGAGGAGAATGCACATCGTATGACCGCTATCGCGTATTCCGTGAAAAGATGCGTCCATTTGTTCGAACGCACTTTTTCACGGACAACGCGAAAAATGCGATAGTCTGACCCTAGCCTAAGAGGAGAGGGGTGACACATTAGGTGAGGTTGAATAGGGTATTTGAAGTAGCGGGTTGCATGAGGACTGAATGGGAAGATGGAGCAGGAAATGACAGTGGGGGATCATGGAGTGAGTTGATGCGTTTTCAGAGATGTCTTGATGGACTGGAGAGAGGGGTGAGTCTGATTTTGCGGGGGAGGGAGTTCCATAGAAAGGGTGCAGCTCGAGAGAAGTCTTGAAGCCAGGAGTACAGGTACGAGGAGCTGATTGCATCAGATCATTGGCAGAGCGAAGTGGTGGGGATGTACCTGCTAATAAGGGAGGAGATGTAGGCATGGGCGCAGTTATAGAGCGCTTTGTATGTGAGCACCAGTATAATGAATTGGATTCTAAAGGAAACAGGGAGCCAGTGTAGAGATTAACAGAGGTGAGGTGTAAGAGTCTGGCATAGGCAAAGGAGGTTACAGTCGTCAAGGCGGGAGATAATAAGAGCTTGGATGAGCATTTTAGTAGAGTCTGGATTAAGAAAGGGACGGTTGCGTGCAATGGTTTTTAGGTGGAAGTAGCAAGATTTGGTTAGAGACTGAATGTGAGGAGTAAAGGATAGATTGGGGTCCAAGAGGACCCTGAGGCAATGGAGCTTGAGAGGTACAAGTAATGGTGGCACCATTCACCTGAAAAGAAATTGGCGCAGGAATGGAGGTTTTAGAGGGAGGGGAGATGAGAAGTTCAGTTTTAGAGAGGTTGAGATTTAGGAAATGGGAAGTCATCCAGTCGGAGACAGCCAATTAGCCAGCAGTAACCTGGTCCAACACCGGACGAGAGAGATCGAGAGAGGAAAGGTAGATTTGGGTGTCATCAGCATAGAGGTGATATTGGAATCCATAGGAAGAGATGAGGTTGTCCAAAGAGGCAGTACAGATTGAGAAGAGTAGGGGACCCAGAACAGATCCTTGAGGTACCCCAACTGAAAGAGGAACTTGTGATGACGACACCAGGGAAGGAGAAATTGAAGGAGCGAAAAGAGCGATAGGAAGAGAACCAGGAGAGAGCGATGTCACTGAGGCCAAGTTGACGCAGTGTGAGGAGCAGGAGAGGGTGATCACCAGTGTTGAATGCAGCGGAAAGGTCAAGAAGAATAAGGAGGGAGAAGTGACCTTTGGTTTCAGTGGTAGCTAAATCATTAGTCACCTTGGTCATTGCAGTCTCAGTAGATTGTTGGGAGCGAAAGCTAGTCTGGTGCGGATCGAGTAGAGAGTTAGCAGCAAGAAAACTGGTGAGCTGGTTATAGACGACCAGACGTTCTAAGATTTTGGAGGCAAAGGGGAGCAGAGAGATGGGACAGTAGTTCAAGAGGGAGGTAGGATCAAGAGATGGCTTTTCTTAGAATGGGGTGATCAAAGCACGTTTGAATACAGGGGAGAATATTTCAGAGGAGTGGGAGAGGTTAAAAATATGAGTCAAATCAGGGACAGTAACTGGTAGGACAGGCCGAATAAGGTGTGAGGGGATAGGATCAAGTGGATAGGTGGTCGTGTAGGAGGACATAAGAAGTTCTGTTAGATCCTCCTCCGAGACTGTAGAAAAGGAAGACATAGTAGAAGAGGGGGCAGGGAGTGAGGGAGTCAGTGCGGTAGAATGGTTAAAGGAGGATGGCAGTGATTGCAGCAGCATTGTTTGTTTTATATGTAAAAGCATATATTGCCTCTGCTGTAGAACAGAAAAAAAATATTTTGCATTTACTTTTTATTTATTTTTACACATTACAAGGTCATGTTTGGTATCATAGTAAAGACTAGACTCTGACCTTTCCAATGACACCTCACTTGACCTTGTGTGCTGTACAATTCAGGGATGCAGGTTCCAAAGTCCCCCTGTCCCTCCTCACTGCAGCGCCACGGTCTAGGTTTTGAATTAAACAATGCGTTGCTTCACCAGATACATACTTGTTGGCAGTATGGTAAATGAGGTGAGTTAGTGCAGCATCACTGTTCACTACATATTTTTCTAATTTTGTTTCTAACATATTTTATTTTTACATAAATCTAACCTGGTTATATTTGGTATCACTGGAAAAGGCTATAAACTGACCTTTCCAATGATACCTCATATGTCCCTCTAGTCCTTAAGGCTCCAGAGATACAGTGGTCTAAATGATTGCAAATTGTAAAAAAAGGTTTTTTTTTTTTTACTTACACACAGAGCAAGGAGCCCCCTTGTGGTAGGCGCCTGTAGGCACATGCCTACTCTACCTAATGGTAAATCCGGCCCTGCACCTGAGACAGTCATTACTGCTTACTATTGTAAGTCGGGAGTCTTGTGTTACTGCTTAGGCTTTGCATGTTTATACTGTTGGTTTGTGGTCCTATACTTTGTATATTCTGTAACAAAGTCAACGCCTCCACTCAATCCCTCCGGCCGGTGCTACACTTTGCATTGGACGTGCAAACCAGAATTTGCATTGGAATGATGATCGATTCCATTTAGCTTTATCATTCGTGTTGACATTATCAGTAGGAGAATGCTGTGAACTATTGACCAAAATGCATCTTGATATACTCAGAGGCCCCTCTAATGAACCATTTTGATATCTAGATAAATGTATGGGTCTGTTGGTGATTTCTGTTGAAAGGGTACCTTTGTCTTTCATTGTTTTTTTGTGTGGGTAATGTGTTGGTCCACTTATATGGTTAAAAATGTCTTCTGATTAATATATAGGTCTGGGACCTTAATCAACAAATTGAATCATACCCCACACAGGAACAAATTGCCGCTAACATTTAGTGGATTTTATTTTTATATGTTGTATATGTAGGGGACACAATATTGTGGGAATTTTGTTCGTCTGAATCTTTTTTAGTTTTTCCAATATGTATTAAAAGTTAAGTTTTTTTCCATTTCCCAGGTAGACCTCTTGTATCCTTCTGTTTTTTTCTGGAGGGATAGCTGTATTTTATCCGTGTTGCGAGCACAAAAAATGTGCTGCATTTGCACCTCCTAAAACCAGGTATACAGTGGTTTCTCCAGTGCAAAATCACTTAATACCTGTTGTAAATTGCGACCCTGCACTAGTACTCCCCTCCCAGGCTTCCCTGAGGTCCTCACATTGATCTGCCTTTTGCTTGCGATAGAATCGGAAGGAGAGAGAAGAAAAAATAGTTCCTCGGTCTCCTCTTGTCAGAACTTGTGAGTCACAAGGTCTTGTTTGCAAAATTCCACGTAGCTCCTGCGGGTACAGATAATAGAATGCTATGGACTAGAGAGTGTATCATGTGGGTTACTGCCTGTAGTAGTTCAGCCGGAAATGCCTTGCGATACTACTGTAATATCGCCAGTAACCGGCTCGTGTAATTGGGTTACAGAGTGCCATAAATCCGTCCGCAAGCTTGTGCTAGCAGATTACAGCTCCTAAAGGTTTAGGGCCCATTGTGAGTGATTTTAAATTGGGTTACTTAGTTATGTTGGGTCTAGGGCAGAGATATGGTGATTTTAAGTTTTCCCCACGGAAACAACTCTTATGCTTTCCTGCAGTGTGTGGTTCCCATAGCATCCTGCTTTAAGTGGAATTATGATTTACAGGGGGCATTTATATCAGTGAAAATATAATTTAGAACAGAAGCAAAGAATCTTATTTACACAGTGATTTCTAACCACATTATTATGTTGATATAATTTAGAGACTCGCTGCAGGGAGTTTTGTGGCATCTATTTGAACCCACACTACCATAATATATGGAGGAGCCAATAAAAAGAGGGACATTAGCAGATCATAGAGGGATCTGCTCCCTAAATAAGACAATCGGGAAGCATGTTATTTTGGTGTCACCAGAAGGTGGGATAAGGAACGTGTGGTTCCTGCGGAGGGCAACAGCTGAATGACACAACACGTCAATAGAATAGACACTGGATTGATATATGTGGCGATAAAGATTACCATATGGATCTCCAATAACAGATTACATATTGACAAGCTGTAACTGTTAATGAAACACTTTGATTTAATTTTGTTTCAATATGTCTGTACATTGTTAAATACTTTACCTGTCTTGAGAGTTAGGACCATATCTACGCAAAGACAGAAAACCTTGTTTTGCAAACTTAAGAATTTTGTTTCCCCCCACAACCTGTCATTTTAAAAACCTTATTGTGTGTTCAAGTTGACTCGAGTTTGTCATGAGTTTGTAATGAGCATCAAAATTGCCAGCACCAGCCCAGAGGGGTAGGAACACGTTGTCAGAAATAACATGACATTTTGAGGTGCGTGTTTGTTATATTTAAAGCAGTAAATATATTGTGTGGAATAGACTGTATATGCTGAAGATTATGTCTTTTCTATGTTCCCAAGTTTCAAGATCTGCATAATTAGATGATTTGAGTCGGATGGTGAGTCTAAAAATGACAGAAAGTTTATGGGTTTTTAGAAAGGCATTCTCTTTTCTGGTCTGACAAAATTGACAGGCACAGCATTCGGTACCTTGTCACGTCTCTGCCCCTGTTTGGTATCTCCAGAAGTGCTGTGGAGGTGTTTGACAGCCATGCAGCCTAAAATTTTATCCGATAAGTATTTTCCCCTTGGCAAACATGTAAGACATTCTCATTGCATTATATTTCAGCTGTCACTGTCTCGCTCCTCACCCTGATTTCTCACTTGCTGAGAATGTAAGGGAATTTGGCTGGGTTTTACAGGTTTTTCTCATGAGGTTCTTGGTAGAGGGCATATTTTTGAAATCTTCATCAACTGGCATTCTGCTTCACTGTACAGACAACTGCTTCATTATCTGCCTGCTTTTTGAAGAAGTAAATTTAAATTTTTGTTCCTAACCTAAAGAAAATCTTCTTTGATTATACCTAGTCTATTAACCCTTTCGCTGCTGAGGCTTTTCACACCTATGTGCTGAGGTCATTTTTACCGCTTTCGCTCATCAAATTTAACCGTTGTTTGTAGCCATATTTTGATATATGACCCAGACATATTATATAACGTTCTTTCCGGCAGACTCCACAGATTCATAATATGTCATTATTATATGTATACGTTATGTCATGTCTGTATATTATAACAAAAAATGCAATAAAATTTGAATTTTCAATAATTTATTATGTGTAAAGTGTTTTTTTTCACATTTTAACATGCGATCGTTTGCAGTTATATTTTGCATGGGGTGCGCTTGTTAAAAAAATTAGAAATGGGGACCCGTTACATTTTTTTTTTTAGAATTTTTTTTAAATGTATTTAATTTTAATCTTTTTTTTAAAACTTTTTTCATTATCATATTTGATATCGTTGGAAAGGCCATGCTCTGGCCGATCCAACGATATCAAATATTAACCCCTAGCTGCCACGGATTGGGAGATAGGGAGTTCCAATGAACCCCCTATCTCCACCATTGGTGGCAGCTAGGGGTGAACTCCAGGACTGGCATCATCGTGCTATGCACGATGACGCCAGTCCTCAGGGGGAGTTCCCGGAGGCTTGGCAGACATCCAAGATGTCGGCCAGCTCCGGGAAAGGATCACGAACCAGCGCTTTTCAGCGCCGATTCGTGATCCGGCTCCCCAGGGGTTAATGACAGCCACCGTTTGGAAGGGCAGGCTGTGCCCTTCCAAACGGTGCCTGGATTAACCCCCTGCCCCCCGGCGATCGGGAGGGAGAGAGGTCCGAAGGACCCCCCCTCCCTTTCAGGCGCCTCCTCCGCACATGCGGGGGGGCGCCTGAATTAGATGTCATCGCGCCGCCGTGATGACATCTAATTGCTCCGCCAGGGTCCATAGCACCCAAGTGGTTAACTGAGGTGGCACTTACTGTATTTAGCTGCCAGGTACCCGTTAAGTCTCCTGAACTATTAATACCATATTAACATTGGTCTGGACAATATAATATAACCCGGGACATACTTGAAAATGAGAGAAATCTCAATGTATCCTTCCTGGTAAAATACTTTATAAACAAATATCTTGCATTTGTGACCATTCTCTGCTATTCTCCTCGGAACCGAGATGCCCATCCGGGTGAGAATGTCCAGCCAGTAAATACCTGTTCCAACTCCTTAGAAGTGACAGGATTTGGCACAGGGACTTAGCTGATAAGTAAAGCAAATAACTAGGTTTGATAAAATAAATAAAAAGTTTTTTTGTCTTTTTTGTTTAAATAATTGTCTGGGGGTATAATAAAAAAGGACTTCAAATCATGTTTAAACACGATGAGCATAAAACGGTCAAAATGAATTCAGCACACAAAGGTGAAATGGCTTAGCACTGAAGGGGATAAAATGCAAAAACATGTAAAAATTGGGTATTTCTTATGTCTGGACAAAATTTCGAAACTATTTAGCCTGGGGATTAAAGTTTGAAAAAGTGTGTCCCCCCCCCCCATTTAATATTTTTTTTTATAGTAAATTAAACGATATGAGGGAAATAATGGTATCTTTAAAAAGTCCATTTAATGGCAATAAAAACGGTATATAATATGTGTGGGTTCCATAAACGAGTAAGAGGAAAATTAGAGCTGAACACAAACGGCGCAGAAATGTAAAAACAGCAGCGGGCACTTTCGGACTGACAATGGCAAAATCGCCTGGTCACTATGGGGTTAAATAAAGCCTGGAAGCTTCCACCTGCTATAGAGTCTGACTGGATGTATTTGTCCTAGAGGACCCTGCTATGGTGCCATGTGAAGGTGCTGGATCACAGTAGGTTCAAGATTTGATCCGTTCATCATATGTATTTTACTGGTAGTGTATTTTGTTTGTTTTAATACGACTCTTTCTTAGCAAGTGTGGGTCTTTGTGTATTAATCGGAGATAGAATAAAATCACATATGATAGCTTTATGCAAGCATTCAGATCACCTTTTACTGCTTTCCCAAATAGTCTTGTATTCAAATAGCACATTAATTTTAATACATTCTCCTTCTGAGTAGCTATAATGTAAAGACAGACGCCTAAGAGCCAAGAAAAGGAACATTTTTATTATCATTATTGCCCAATTACAGATGGCAGCGCAGGTGTCCAAAGCGAGGATAGATTCTACAGACTACAGTATTTAATTCCTAACATAAAGACATTATTGCAGCTGTTCCTTCTAACACAGCCATCTGGCAAGGATATGGTTAAATTCCCTGCTCTAGTTTTCACTTGGTCCATTTTCCCAGCAAAGTGCTGCAGTGTGTCCATAGGTTGCCAAATGCCATCTGTCTCATTGACCTTTAATCGCATCAGACATAAGTGTGAAAGCGCAGGATGTGGGATATGGACATTCCATCTGACCCTATAACTCAGTATGTCTGTAAACGCCCACAAAGGAGCCTTCCTTTCCGAAAAAGATGGAACATTGTTTCCTCTGTTGGTGCCCCCTGAAAACCTTAAAATGTGTTAAAACAGACAGATGGACTGAGACTCTCCTGTAACTCCTTGTCTGATCAAGTATATGAAATTAGGTATGGTTTCCACATTACGTATCTGGCTTTGCAAAATGTTACCAAATCGGACAAACACATGCAACCAAAGGAATATCCCAGATTCCTAATTGAACCAATAATGAAACGGGAGTCCGAGCACACTAAAATTCAATATGTAAAATCAAATCCATATTATTCCATCATAAAATCACTGGAGAGGGGCGGAGCTGACCGCCGATGGGTGAATGCTTTCTGCAGAGCTCTCCCGCTGTTATCCTTTTTTCTTGGATTTAACGTGACCCACCGTCGGCTGTAGTGTTTTTACCTGGCATGGGGAACCTAGGACTACCTACCGCCTTGCACTAATGACTTTTCGCTGACTCCCTGGTGTTGTTTGGGGCGATTTTGAGGCTTGCGGCCTACAGCAGGCGGCCATCTTAGATGCCTCCGTGCAAACCTTGCGGCTCTTTCTTTCTCCTGCTCCAGTCCTGCTGTAATCCCTGACCCCTCCTGAGAGTGACAATTATGGATGGGTACCCTGATGACTCCTGGCTCCTAACGAAGGGAGATGTCCGGCGCATACTGGAGGAGTTCCGTGCGTGCTGACTGGCTGACTTCCTGGATGTCAGAGCTGTGATGGCGGAGGTGAGGCACGGGCCTGAGTCGGAGCGTGGATGACTGGAGCAGACAGCAGAATTGCGGGACCTGCCGGAGCTACAGGATTGCAGCGGAGCAGTAGCCCCATGCCGTGTTGTGGAGGGACTGAGCGGGGGTACGCCTGTTGGTTCGTGGCCCTTACCTGTGACCATGGTAAGCCCAGGCACAGTGGTGGATGGAGAGCGGTGCCGTGGGAGTGAAGATCGTGACGCCGGGGTGCTGATAGACCCCTGGCTGCTGATTGAGGATACCCCGCCGTACACAGAGTTCTGGTTTGGGACTGATGACCTGTCACCCACGGCGCTGATTGCTGAGGCCCAAGACACACCTACCAATCTGAGAATGTTGTCTGGAGCGTCGTCCCCTCCATCTGGTAATTCCTGGCTGGCTCGGTTGGTTGGGAATTGTGGCGACCGCTTTGCGTGCCATATGGCTGTGGCCCTGCACCTTGGTGGTTTTCCCGGGAGACCTTGTGCTCCCATGCCGGCGGCCTGTATCCATGCCCTTTATCTTGA
Organism: Leptobrachium leishanense; assembly: GCA_009667805.1. Classification (NCBI taxonomy): domain Eukaryota; kingdom Metazoa; phylum Chordata; class Amphibia; order Anura; family Megophryidae; genus Leptobrachium; species Leptobrachium leishanense. Next base: position 87,995,351 of record CM019068.1, on the reverse strand, counting down.
CACCTGGTACCTTGCTGCCGATGCGTTGTGGGCCTCAATCCCCCGCCCTTGATCCTGGACACTGGCTGAGTAGCTGCGAGGATGCTATGAGTCCTTTTTCTATCCTGGACATTGGCTGAGCTGAACGACCCTGCATCTGGAATCCAGGCTGTGGGGACCCCCTTTACACGGCTGACCTGTCTGATGATATACCCTGCTGACATCCCCCCCTCACCATTTGCAGAGACCCCTCTATGCCGATCCTTTCCCCTTCCTTCCCCCCCCTGTTTGAAACACTCTGAGACACTATTTTTGCCTTTTCTGATGACATTTTTTGGTGTATAGCTTCTTTTTGATGTGCTGGTGGCTGCTGGGAGCCTCTCCCCCCCCCTTTTTTTTAAATGGCAGAATGAGACTTTCTCGGGGTGAGCCAATATGGCGGCTACCATGGCTCTGCCTGCCATAATTGGCCCCCGAGAGTCCTGGCCGCGTGACATTTGTCCTCCATGGCCTCCTTGTCCTTTGGACTCTCTGGAGTGAGCCAGGAGAGCCACGTAGTTGGCCTTTGCATTATCCCACTACCCTGTTGTTTTATTTATTTTTTTATTCTACATTTTGGTCTCCGGCTTCCACCTTCCATTGCTTTGTTTTACTGCTGGGATCACCAGTGTTTAATTCTTGTTGGCCTTGCGCGGCCATTGTTTCTCGCTGATTTATTGTACTGCACAATGTCTTCACAATAAAATTTTTGAATAAAAAAATAAATAAATCACTGGACACTTATAAGACATTATACTTTATAGCAGGGCTCAAAATTTCAAGTCCCAAGCTACTAACCAGGGCATAAGAGTTACTCGCCACCAGTTGCTCCACCTAACCCCTACCCAGCCCTTAAGGTTGGCGTCAGATGAATGCAGTGATCACCTCCGTGTTGCCGCACAGTTAATGTCCGTTGTAGCATAGAATGTGCACCGAACTGCGCAAGCACAACGCACGTGGCAAATGGACGCAAGTTATGCAAGAACGTAAAACCGCTAGACGGACGCGCAGAGTGCGCCACGTCCGCGTAGTGTTCTTTGAGTGATGAGATGTCAGACGTAGCACATTTGTGACGTCCAGCACCTTGACACACAAAATGACTTTTCGGATCCTTTTCAAATTTATCATTTTTCATATTAATTTTGTTTCCCATAATTCCCTTTTTTTTTCTACGTCCGTCGACAAAAACGGACCATGTGGTGTCTACAGTATCTTCCATCAGTACGTCCGTACGTCCATTGTGCAGGCACGCAGAGTGCGCTCTGACTGCGTTCGTCTGACATTAGCCTAACTCTTACAAAATAACATTAATACCCAGACATCAGACCCCAGATACATGTATACCCAGTCATCAGACCCCAGTGTGAGCAGAACAAGGAGGCAGGGAAGCGCCTCTCCACCCACTGCCTGTGACAGAGACAAGCTTGGTCAGGTTAGGCAGCTGATCCCTCTACAGTGCAAATAATTTATTGTGCTGCCTGCATGTGCATTTCCACTCGCCGTCACTTAATTTCCACTTGCCAAATGCGAGTAGGCGAGTGGAAATTTTGAGCCCTGCCCTATGGCCAGGTTAGGTAGCCAGAGCAGTTGTCAACCACTCATGTGGCTTGCCTGAGGCCGGCCCTATTCCCTGTACTCAACGTTTAGTCGGGAGCAGGTTCGGTACGGTGGTGACTTAGTTCACTCTAAACTTCGAAATATACACACCTGGTCATGTATCAGCAGGGGTCCGGAGGTCCCCCTCAGCAGTATCTGATGCCGTGGTGTTGAAGCTTTATCATGGTAGTCTTAAATTTCTGATGTGCAGGCAGGCCAAGGAATGGGAGGTTTCTATATATTGCAGTGTGCACATTTCCAAATGTGGTCGAGGGCACAGCTCCAGCGTTTCCCAATAGATATTTTGTCTCTGGGGATGATGAAGACATCAAGGGGAACATCTACAGGAACTACAGCTGCTTTTAGATTCCAGATCACTGGGAGGATGGGATCGGAGGACTCTCTCGGCAAGCAACATAAATTGGTTACAAAGTGGTTTGAGAATTTGATAAGTCCCAATTCTGGACCACATTCAGGGATACCTCTTTTGCTTGAGATTCCTCTGGTGATGTTCAGGGCTGGGTTTATAGGCAGAGTAGACATGTACTAGGGGGTGCCTAGCTCTGCTGAGGGGGGGGGGGAAGTAAATTTACAATCATTTAGACACCTGTATCTCTGGAGCGCTAAAGACTAGAGGGTCATATAAGGCATCATTGGAAAGGCCAGAGTATGGCCATGTCAATGATCACAAACATGACCAGATTTATTTAAAATTAAAATAACCAATAAGTAAAATAAAAATTCACCTGTTGATATCTCACCTTTTTTTCTTTAATAGCACTATTGTTCACTTTCAAATTCTAAAGTGAAAAGTGATGCTGTACTAACTCCCCTTCTCATTTCCCATCCTGGTAGCAAATGTCGAGGTGATGGTGGAATGTGTTATTGTGCATTGGTTCATCTAAAATACAAGCTCTGCTGCAGGGACCCCTGTTTCTCCATAATTTACACTCCACAAGATTAAGTTCGGTGTCATTGAACAAGTCAGAGTCCGGCCTTTCTAATGATACCACATGTAAAATAAAATGAACACCCCCCCCCCAGGGAGAGGCGTATGTCAGGGAGGGGGGGATGCTCAGTCACTCCAATCTGCTTGATTCACTTCATCGTGACTAGTGCTTGGAGAGTCCTAATGGATTCAGTTAGCACTGCCTTCACTCTTTCTTAAAGGGCCACTACCACCAAAAGATGAAATGTCCTTATTGTGTTTATTTTATGTTGTTGATATCTCACCTGTGCTTTGTTTTTCTCTTGTATGTTTTAGTTAAGAAAATATTTTACTCTATATGTCACTGGGTACATGAATTTTATGATCTTTTGTGTTGTGAACTGCCCACCCAGAGTATCTTTACTTGCTCTTCACTCTGTGGTAATGGCCATATAATGGACTCTATGGGTTGATCACTGTATCAAATTTAATTGTATTGTATAGGATTTGTTCAAAAAACATCACCAGGGAGTAGAGGTCTTTTAAACACCCTTTTTATCTCCATCTGTCATCTCTTATCTCAAGTAGCATGAAGAACAATAGCTCCCTGCAGCCTTATCTAAACATTCCCTCCACCATCTCATTAACCTGTCTAATACTGTAGATTAAATAAACCACAGAAGTAAATAAAAACCTTTGATAATTGTTGCATCGTGGGAAAAATTAACAAAATGGTGGGGAGATAAAAACTAATTTTATTTTTATTTTTTACATGCAATTACTTAAAAGAAAGAAAAATAAACCCAACAGCATGTGTTTTATACCGTTGTTTTGTTTGTAATGCACAAATATTCTAGTTACCACTTATGTAAGAGGTAGTGTCCCATACCATCCCCCAGATCATGGGTCATTTTAGGCCGAGGTCGGACGAGTGTTTTGCAGAGTGGAAGGAATGTCCGTGAGAGTGGACGTTCATTCCACTCTGACACCCATCTGGTCACCTCGATGAGCGCAGTTAGTGCGCTCAGTGCTGCAAGACTCGATCCTCCTATGGATGATCAAGCTTTGCAGCCCCTGTCGAACACGCCTCCTAGAGCTTTGAGGGGGAGGCTTTCGGCACGGCCGCTGTAGCGCACACAATTTGTGCGTGCGCTACAGCTTTTGGCTGCCCCGTCAAAGTGTCACAACGCTGCGACAGATGCTGGGAGGCACGTCCGTACGGGCAGTCAGTACACATCAAACTCCTTATATGGAGTTTGAAAAAAATTCTAGTATATATATATTTATTTCTAGTTCTGAGTAATCTTGTATACCTATGCTTGTTGGATACACAACACAGAATTTCATAAATCCCCTGATTTTTTTTTTTTTATTTAGTGGAAATATTGTGACCTTCACTGCATATATGTAATTCTGATTTAAAACAAAAATAAATATACAGATAAACTGTTAAATGTGACGCCATCCTAGGAATGCTGTTTGCAAACCTCCGTTCTTACATGTTACCCCTCCTGTAACCTGAATATTATTCCCAGTATTACATTTTAGAAGGGGAAGAAACACTGTACAGTTTGTGTGGCAAAGCTTATTAGTATGCGGCAGAAATGCCAGAATCTGTTCCCAAGCCTGTACAGAGTGAAAAATGGCCTGCATTTTCCTGATAGCCCATGTGGTTGTAAAGAATAAATGGCTAATGAATTACAGATGAACATTGACGCCAATTAATCTTTCCGCTGTCCCTGGGTTATATGGCAGCCATTTAAAAGTTTAATCAATACGCTAAAGTTGAAAACATGCAGGCACTGCAGTTGTTTGCCTGTAATAAACATCAGAAGGAAACAGCGGCCCTCTATAGGTCTGTGCATTAGAATGACAGGTATTTATGCTTAATGGACTAAATATTTTTTATTGGGAGAGAGCAAATGTCAACTTAAGTTTTGCGAGGCCAGCGTTCCTTCCCTTTCCTGGAAGGTGGGCGAGAGATCAGTGGCAGATCATGACAGTGACAGATGAGCGAATAAATAAGGAGGAGAAAGCATTGGGACAAAAGAAGAACAAGGATGTATTGCTTTGCCAGGGAACAGCGAGGTCTCTGTTTCGCACCAGGATAACAGCTCAGACAATACCTGTATTAATAGGCCTTGTAAATAAGATAAATATTGCTCTTATTTTTACGCATGCACCCAAGTATGTGATTTTAACATTCATCGCTTTTCAGCTCTTCAGAAATTTATTTGCCTTTCATGTCAGCAAATGTATTAAGGATCCGACACATTATCATATAAATGCACAAATCAAACTGAAAGAAACTGGATAGAAATATTTCCGTATGCAAATTATACTGAAAGCCAGAACATTTAGGGTTTCAGATGTGGAGACTGCACTCTCGATTTGGACCACGGTTTCTTTCCGATGGAGTGTGAATTTCAAGTTCTTTTAGATAGAACCTTGTAACTAGTTTTCGGGTGGAAATCCTTAAAACCAAATTTCCCGCGCATCTCATATTTTCTAGGATACCCCATTGGGCATATATTGCCTCTTTTGAAAGTGTTAGAGGTCAAAGAAATTAATAAAATTAAACAAACCCGTTGGAATGACTTGCATCAAGCACCTCTGGTGCACTTTACTTACCAGACTAGCATGGAGGTATATTACATTGAATGGTCATCGTGTCTGGATTTTCTCTTTAAGACAAAAACGTCTCTATAATTTTATCTCACCATCTAGCGATACCCAAAGATCATTAAGTCTTCCCATGCCAAACTATCAAAAATAGAGCCTCCCTTTTTTGGCCTTAAATAATTGTGAATATGCTACTAATATAGCATCTGTACAATTATTATATTTTTTTCTGAGCTAATGCAAACTTTTTGTCCATTTCCGCTCGCAACTCCTCCTCTTCAGCTAATGTGCTACCTAAACTGGAAGTTCCTGCAGCTTTGCTACGCAATTTGTGTGGCTTCTCAATTTGTGTAGCGTTGTGTCCGTAAACTGCACCCTGTACATACGGAAGTTCCGTAAGGCCTACACAAAATGCTGGATTTGTGCTAAACAGACATGCACAGAACTGAGCCATCGCCAGCCTGACTGAAAATGCTCGCTGTCGTGGGTGGTCTAAGGCCTCATTCACACTGATACGCACGTATTGTACTTTATGCAACATATGCAAATAAATGGCTCCATACACATAGCTGCGTATGGAGCCGTATATTTGCGTAGCGTAAACATGCGCAAAAACAGAATGGAACCGAGATGCGTCCGGGCAGTGTGTTTTTGTGTTTTTTACGCGCATATACATTACAAAGTTTTCAGTTTAATTAACCCCCCTGACGGTATTCCCGAGTGTGGCTCGGGGTTATCTTTCAGTGCTGAAAGTGGTAACCCCGAGCCACACTCGGACTGCATAAATTACCTGTGCCTGCGCCCCCTCGCTGACCTCCGTGATCACGTTCTCTAGCGATTGCGGTGTTTTGCATTCTGGTTCCCTTCTCGTGAGAAGGGAACCAGGAAGTATGTCGCGATCAGCTGGAGGTAACAGCGGGGGACAGCGAGTGAGCACAAGGACAGGTAATGTATGCAGCCCGAGTGTGGCTCGGGGTTACCGCTTCCAGCACTGAAAGTTAACCTCGAGCCACACTCAATTACCACCAGGGGGCCAGTCGTAAAAAAAAAAAAACGCATATACGCATTATTCAATTTGTGTGTGAATGAGGCCTAAGAGAGAGTGATGTTAGCACAACAATAGTGACCGATCTGGTGACCAGAAATCGAGAAATTCAAAATCCATGCTGCCTGGTGAGGTTTGGCGGGTGGATGAAACTCCTCCACTTCAGCCAGCGGTTACCCAGAAAGGCGCTACAAGGAGGGGGGAACGTTACACTTGAAAAAGATAAAGTGGTCAGATGAGTAGAGTGTTTTGTTAAAGGTTTTGCTCCTAACACATCTGTAGTGCAAAGAGACAGATGTGTCCATAATAATTCCTATAATGAGGACACATTGTAAAAATTTCGACGAGAAAATCTCCTTAATTCAATTATGGATCTGTAAAGAAATTTTCACATTCAAGGGATTTTCTTATTTCACCAGTGATGGACAAATACTCAAGGGTTAATGTTCTAGAATTTCTCTCTATTTTAAGTATATCTGTGTTTAACATGCAGCATCTCTTTGAATCTGCAGATTAAGGAGCGGTGAATGGTAACCCAACCTGGCCTCTTGTGACTGCCAGACTATGCAGTATTGCTTTGATATATCGCTGTTGAAGGTATCATTGTATTTATATCTGATAGTAAGTGACGGCAGACTGGCAGCTCCGTCAATCAACTCCCTCACTGCTGAGTCCTATTCCGCTGACAGCTAATCAACGATCAAGAAGAATTTTGTTCCTGATTTGCTGTAATGAGGATGTGACAAGTAAAGACCCCCTCCCTCCAGGTGCCTGTGGTGGAAGAAGTGATGCCTGTTAAAGCTTACATAGAGGCCCTGCAGTGACCATCTCTCCCCTCCCACAAAATGAAAAAGCATGCTACACCTAATCATAAAAAACCTTCAGTACTTGTATTTTTACAAGACTGTGCAGTGTATTGAAGACATTTGTTAATTAGGCATAATGCATGTTGTCAGTCCCGGGGCTTTATGACTTGGCATAGATTTTTGATGTAAGAACGATTAGAGTTGACATAGACAAACTCTTTCTGTAGCTGTAAAGCTGTCACATGGGGTAAAAGAAATTAATCATACTCTTTAGATCCAAGATGAAATCCCAGCACTATTTATCATGGGCCATGCTGACTTTTAAAACCAGGCCCATATAACTTACAATCTCAATTTATAACTTTCTCAAATACAACATTAACTTGGGGGGAATAAATATTCTATGCTACTCGACCCTCTTCTGCCAGTGTCAGATGAGCGTTTTTCAGAGCTGAAGGAACGTCCGTGAGAGTGGACGTTCCTTCCTCTCTGGCGCCTGTCTGGCCACCTCGCAGAGTGTAGTTAGTGCGCTCAGCACTATAAGGCTCTATCCTCCTATTGAGGATCGAGCTTTGCAGCCCCGTCGACTGTGCATCGTAGCATTTAGGTGGGGAGGCTTTCAGCATGTCCATTTTCGCATGCACAATTCGTGTGCGCTATTGTGTGTGGCCGGCCCTTTTGAAACGTCCCAATGATGAGATGGGCGTCAGAAGGCACGTTCGTTCGGGCGCTTGTCTGACACTGGCCTTAAAGCTGTGGTTTTATACAGACTTCTTAATAGGAATATATCCCTGCGTTTTCACCCACTTGACTACATCCAATTTAAAAACATGCATTACCAAATTTAGTTAATCCATGCCTTGTTTAGGTGCTATACCCTTCTTTGACCTAGCCACACTAACTTCCTCCACATCAGTTTATTCATTTATACTTGGAGACTCATACCTAGCAGGTACTGGCAAACTTGATGAGAAGCATTTCAGATCTTCACACATGGAATGGTGTTTTAACAACTGTAAAAATTAACAGGCTTCTTCCTTTAGAATACTTCAGAGCATCGATTGCCTGTTTTCCAGTATTGCAAAGGTTGTACTAATTCAGGCGTCTGCCTCAAATGTTACGATTATCGCCCATTGGAGTTCAATACATAGATTTGCCTCCCAGACGCTCAGCTGTTCAGTTAAAACCAGAAGAGCCTAATTTTGTGATCTTAAGAGGTCTATGGTACTTATGACCAGTACAAATGATATCAGACACTTCTCTGTAACAAATTCCAAATGCATTTTACCTAGACTGGTCAGAGACCTCTCTCCATAAAGGCAACTTAATCTGTAAATTTGTCAGGTAGCCATATTTATGCCTTAGTTACGAACATATATCCATGCCAAACTCAAGCACACTTTTCAATTGAAGAATGCAATCTGAAACTCTTATGGGTTATTGTGACGACCCCTGCGACACTGCCTGGGGGGGGTCTGGGCGCCCGGCGGCATCGCTGGCTGGCCAGGTGCCAGGAACAATAGCTGACAGATCGGCATCTGAGGGGGCGGGGCCTGGCATGATGACGCGTGGCCGCCGGCCTTAAATACAGGGCGCGAGTCTTTGCTCGTCGTCCTGACGTGGAGTATAGTTCCCGCATCGCCAGCTGACCTGTGTCTGCTCGTTTCATACCCTGGTTGTCTGTTACCGATAACTGCTTGGACGAGGACCCTGATTTGTTGATAGACCCAGATTTCCCACTGACGATTCTCACGCTTGATCCTCTGTGTGTTTGTGTTTACAGACCTATGTTGCGCAGCCTATTTTCCCTTGGGAGATCTGCCCTACAGGTTGCTCATTTAATCGACCTCCCGATTTGCCTAACGAGTCCTGAAACTGGGCACACAATATCACGCCTGATTTGTGCAAGTAGACCTGCCTCTAAGACTGTTGTATTTATCTATAGCTCAAGTTTTACTTGTACAACGTTTGGTCTATCTACAAGGTATATCGCACTATCTATGTTATTTATTCCAAAAAATGGGCAAGTAATAGCCAGTATAAGACAATTTTAAAAACCATGAATAAATTAAAACAGATGCATGAATAATAAACCGAACACGTTTCACCTAGGTCTTTTATTATCCAAATCCCAATTGTGTGTCCAATCATAGTGATATTATAATTAGGGGAGGCCACCCATCCTGTCCACTTGCCGGAGATGCAATTAACAGCTCCCTCCTCCTTCAACGGAAGCAGCGTGACTATAAATATCCGGCAGCTCGGACGATGACATCTTCTTCCAATGGAAACGGCAACCTCGCTCACTTCCGGTGGTGCAAATGAAAGTGCCTCTAACGCGCGCGCGCGTGTCCAAACAACATCTGGCGAGGCGACCTCCACTCCAATGATGCATCCTCCCAAAGTGGAAATATTCCCAACCTCCTCAAAGTAGGTGGCCATTTATCTTAAAAATAAAAAATCCCAAAAAAGATGTACAATAATATACCCTGGAAGTCGATCACCCTCAATAAAATAAACAATCTCTAAGAGCCTTGTCATCAGTAACATTACAGGAAATGGGATAACTCAAAGTCTAAATTTAGACCCCTATGTTGAAGAGTATCCAAATTAAACACCCATCTCATCTCTTCTTTATTAATTTTCTGATTAAAATCCTCTCCTCTCCAATCTTTCTGGACTATTTGGATTCCTAAAAAAGTTAAACCCAAAGGGGAGCGATTGGGTGTTTTTTTTTAAATGATGGGGGACTGAATGGTGTTCCATTCCCTTACCTATATTATAAACATGCTCCCTAATATGTACACATAATTGGTGTGTAGTGTGGCCAACATAGTGTAGCCCACAGGGACAGGTGAATCTATGTGCAACTTTTTTGACCAACAGGTTATGATACCCTTAATTTTTATTTCTCTCTCATCACCTTCCCTTTTAAGAAAACTGGGGGAAAAGCTTTAGACAACTGAAGGCTTTTACACGCCGGACATCCTCCACACCTGTAGAAACCATTTTGTAAATTATACCAATTATTCAATTTCCTTGGATTACTATGGCATAACACTAGATAGTCCCTAAAATTCCTCACCCCTCTATTAACTATCACAGGATTGTTCTTCAACATAGTGCCTAAAATGGGGTCCCGTTTCAGGATATGCCAATGTTTCTTGATAATGGCCTTAATACTCCTTGCTTGAGAATTATAATCGACCACTAATGCCATTTTCTTCCTATCCTGACTTTTTCCTTTGTAAGTCGGTTGTGTCCTCTCTATTCATCCAGTCTCCTCCACCATCCTATCTAAAATCTTTTCATCATATCCATTTTCAAGGAAGTCCTGCTTTAATTTGTTCGCTTGAATGTTGAACTGATTTAGATCCGAACAATTTCTTCTTATTCTTTGAATTTGACCTTTGGGAACCACCCTAAGCCATTGGGGTGCATGACAACTAGACTGTTCTATAAAACTATTAGTGTCAACCTTTTTAAAAAAGGTTTTGGTCTTGATTTTACCCTCTTCTAGATAGATACTGAGATCCAAAAATTCTATAGATCATTGAATCAATTTTGGTGTCCAAAATAATACCCCAATTGTTGTCCGCTAAATGGGTGAAAAATTCCAATAAACTGGGCTCACCCCTGTGACAAAATCAGCTACTCAGCAGGAGTAGATTCGTCATTAACTCCGTCCTTACCTTGGAGCACTGGGAGGTAGCATGCCAGCCGAGGTGTCTGCCCTAGATGCAGTGAAGGTGGCTGCTCAGAATCAGCCAGGGATCCGCTGAATGGAGCCTGTAATGCCGCTATTAAGAGGGCATCAATCCGCTGCTTGTCTCTGCCTGGATCCGAGAATACCGAGGCTCTGTGAGAATAGCCCTGTATCCCTCCCCAATCACTTAGTCGAGACAAAAGTGTAGATTGAAGGTAAATCAGAGTGTATTTAGAAAGGGAACAGACAGTGCTTATATACATTGACAAGATCTTGATAACCCAGCCCCTCCAGACATCCCGGCGCCAGCTCTGCAACCGCCTCCAGCCCGAGTCCCTGTGTATATCCAACAAGGGCTCTTTTTAGCGTTGTGGGTCTGTAGGGGTTAATTCCGCTGGAGCAGCAACATTTTCTGGGTTCTGCTGGCTAGCTCTGGTCCCCTGGTTACTGTTGCCAAAAGAGTGCCCTGATCCAGGAATGGGGGACCGAGCGGCAGTGATTACAAACAGCCCAGCAGCGGGTGAGGTGTATTCAACCTTAGAGCTCCATAGCTGTAGCTGCTCATTTGGGACCGTCGGATGGAGGGGTTCCCGACGGCGCTTCCTCTTCAAACTCACCTCACACCAGGCAACCCTCCCTGGAGACCTAATGTCCAAAAAGCGCCCTGGTGGGGGCAAAGGGGGCTCCAGGGAAGGCGTTTGAACAGGAGTAGGGTTTTGGCAGCTTCCCAGTGGTATTCGCGATCTCCTGGGGAATATGACCAGTCCAGCCGGGGTACACTTTGCAGGAACACTAATAACATATTTTGTTTGTACAATTGGCACTGGTACAAGCTGGACACAAAGGGGAATGAGTTATTAATCAGCACAGGAGATATACAGACAAATTGCAGCCGGGCTGTTTCAGTGACTGATACATTGTAGCAAGCATGTACTCCGTGGTTACTAGCAGGATCGGTGCAGGGGAAAAACATGATTAATTAGAAGTCTAGCAACAGTTTTACACTAAATCTAACAAGGGAATTAGTTCCTATAAATAAAGGGTAAATGAAATATAACAAAATAAGAATGAAATTAAACTAAATAAATCCTGTGGCGGCCGATCCGTCACAACCCTCTTCCAGATAATGATGTCTTTGATGTAGAGACCATTGAGAACCAGGTGCTGCGCCCAGTCACGCCCCATAGACAAAACTGGATTCCCAGTCTGCCATAAATAGGTTGGTGTAACTGGGCGCAAACCTGGTCCCCATGGCCATGCCTAACTTTTGCAAATAGAATGTGTCTTCAAAGAAGAAATAGTTGTGTTCCAAAATGATTGATAGCCTGTACGATAAATTCTACCTGAGATCCAGGTATACTAGGATCTGCACGCAGAAACTTCTCCACTGCCAAACACCCTAAATGATGTGGTATGATCATATAAAGTGAATGTCATGCCCCATGATTTAGGATTTATTGTATATTTTTCTTTGTGTTGAATCTGCCTTTGCTGCTTACATGCTATTGATTTCATAGCTATTTTGTCCCTGCTGGGTTTCCTAGCTTGCTTTATCCAGCTAGTTTCCACCCCTTTGCTCAGTGTCTAGTTCTAGGGACTTCCTGGTTACATAGCAGCCATTCTGTGCTCACTGCTGGACAAAACTAATGTCTTTTTACCTGCATTGCTGTACACTATTACAAGATTGTCAGTCTGATCATTAAATTCTTCAACTGGATTCATCTTTCTACTTGTCAGTTTTGCTGAGTTTAAGCAATCTGCGGAACTTCATCGTGTGAGTACTGGTCAAATACAGAAATAGCTAGTCTAAAGCATCCACGCCTCACAGTTTTGCTAGGGAAGCAGAATAGTGAATGAACATCACATGTGGCCAAGAATAAGCCTTCTTCCCATTGTATACCTTCCAACAACTGCATCACATTTATACTATCTCTAAGGTACGAAGGAGTTTTTTGTACATACGGCATATTATTATATATAGTAGGAATAATAAATTGATACTAATATAGTTCTTTTATTTGTCAGATAATTAACTCGGTGGAAGCAAGTATTCCGCAATGCTGTATGTACAAAATTGCAGAAGGCATGTCTCACTGCATTTAATCAGCAGAAGAGTGGTGCTGGGAGATTGCCTGTTCGCAGGGTTGGATTTATAACTAGGCAGAGTAGGCATGTGCCTACACGTGCCTGTCACAAGGGGGCACCTTGCTCTGTAAATATATATTATTATTTTTGTGCAATCATTTTGGCCTCTGTATCTCTGGAGCTCTAAGGGCTAGAGGAACATATGAGGCATCAAAGGAAAGGCCAGCTTATGGCCTGTCCAGTGATACTAAATATAAACCAGGTTAGATTTATGAAAAAATAAAATGTCAAATAATATTTCTTTCTGTTTTTCAGTTTACAATTCTAAAGTGAACAGTGATGCTGTGCTAACTCACCTTCTCATTTCCTACGCTACCAGCAAGTGTGGAGCTGATGATGCAATGCATTGTTTCATCAACAACCTAGACCATGGCATTGCAGTGAGGAGAGACAGGGGGGACTTTGGAACTTGCATTATTATTATTATTGTCATTTATATAGCGCCAACAGTTTCTGCAGCGCTTTACAATAATCAAACTGAACGAGATACAGATAAATGAACACGTGGTGTAAAGGGCCCTGCTCATAGGAGCTTACAGTCTAGAGATCTCTGAATTGTACCCCGCACTGTGTACTAGTACAACCCATTGACTTCTGTGGGCTGCCTCAGCCCGCTTGGCTGTCGGTGCTTGCCACATGACGGCCTGAACTCGGGCTGTCCGCTAGCAGCCAATTACAGTTACAAGTATTTATAAAGCGCCAACAATTCCTTAGTGCTGTATAATGGGAGAAACCATAGAACAAATATACATATACGTTACATACATGGAACAGAAGGAGGGTGGACACTGCTCGACAACCTGCAATCTAGGAGGAGAGAGGTTGATACATTAGGTGATGATGAGTAGGGTAAGCGAAGTAGCAGGTTGCATGAGGACTGACTGGGAAGAGGAGCAAGAAATGTGCAGTGGGGAATCATGGGGGTGAGCCGATAGGCTTTGCTAAAGTATTGCATTTACAGAGACTTCTTGAAGGACTGAAGAGAGGGGGAGAGTCTAATGTTGCAGGGGACGGAGTTCCATAGAAACAGGGCAGCTCGAGAGACGTCCTTAAGGTAAATGTTGGTGCAGGTACGAGAAACTGATGGCATCAGATCATTGGCAGAGCAAAGTGGTCGGGATGGGATATACTTGCTAATAAGGGAGTAGATGTAGGCAGGGGCGCGGTTATGGAGAGCTTTGTATGTGAGCACCAGTATTTGAAATGGATTCTAAAGGAAACAGGGAGCCAGTGTAGAGATTGACAGAGGGGCGAGGTGCGTGAGGTGAGGTGTATGAGTCTGGCACAGACGTTCATTACGGACTGCAGAGGGAGAGTCTGGGATCTCTTAAGGCCAGAGAGGAGGAGGTTGCAGTAGTCAAGACAGGAGTTAATAAGAGCTTGGATGAGCATTTTAGTAGAGTCTGAATTAAGAAAGGGGTGGATGCATGCAATGTTTTTTAGGTGGAAGTAACAAGATTTGGCTAGATACTGAATGTGAGGAGTAAGGGATAGAATGGATTCCAAGAGGACCCGGAGTCACAGAATTAATAAGGTCCTGGAAATCAACAGATATCATGCTTCATTTGGACTCCAATCTGGTGTTCTAATTTCTATTCATCATTGAGTCTATAAACTGTCCAATTCGGTCTTCTCTTCTTTTCCATATGACAAAAACATAGTCTATTTACCTTTTTATAGGCGACAATGTTGTTCACCTTTTTCCTTAGAAGGGGTTTTTCCCACTTTGCCATAAATAGATTGGTGTAACATGGGGCCAATCTTGTCTCCATCATTGTCCCCTGGCTGGTAAGTAGGGCTCTGCTGTGTCAATCCTCAGACAACACTCTGACAATTAAAAAATCCAGATTCCTTGATTCTTATAAAAGTAAATCCAGGTGGACCTCAAACTCAATTTAAAGTAAAATCAAGAAAATCACTCAACCCTGCTGTTACAGATTTCTTTAGATCTCCCAAATGGCGGTAATTCATTCTGGCCTTTGGAGTTGGCTGTAGTAAGATTGTTTTTCACTTTTAACCCACAGGAATTTCTAGATGGCTATATATAGTTATTTTTGTTTTACATTAAACTATTACACACCCCTTCTTTCTGTTTAATAACAAATACAAAGAAACTATTGCACTTTTACCATTTTTTGTGCCGTTAATCTGTGAGCGCTATACAAATTTACACTTAGTGCAGAGTTATGCATGTGGTCGTTCCTTTTTCAGTAAGCATCATAAACATTTTCACATTGCGTGCAGGCATTAACATGGAGAAGCTATTCCTAACACAATCAGGCCTTTAATGTGTGCCACACGGACGGTTAGATTGAAAACTCCAAAGCCTGATTTGAGATGGAGCACCGAAAGTTACCTATCATTGCAAAGGTTTTAAGGTCCAGCATATGTTCCGGATTTGCTGGAAACAAGATTAATGTGACACTGTAGGATGTTTCAGCCTGATTAAAGGGGGTTCAAACCTTGCAGTCATAAATCTGTGCAGAAAAGTGACCTGTTAGTACGTCACTCCTTGATCTCTGACCAGCATTCCACAGGCAAATGGTGCGCAGAGATTTGTGATCCTTAAAGTTTGTTTTTGCAGATGTATTCCCATAAAACTCTTCTTCCAGTCAGAAGCAGAAATTACTTATTTCAAAAATGTTGCTGTGTTCCAAATCGGTTAATTTCTTGTTAAAGAAAGCAAACACTCACAACTGTTTTTTATTTATATAATCTATATATATACATATATATATCTCCTAAACAGTGGCGTCACTAGGGTTGGTGTCACCCGGTGCGGTAACTCATGGTGTCACCCCCCCCCCCCGAGTTTTACGTTTATTTTTATTTTTTTTAAACTACTCTTACTCATAAAGCAGTACTTCCATATAATACTGAATGCTCATAATACACGGCGCACATTACTGTGAGGTTTATTGCTGTGCAGCTCTCCTATATACTCGCACACAAACTTTGGTGAACTGCCAGCAAGTACGGTGCCTGTTCGACGGCAGTGAAAGTCCCCATAGAAAGAGTAATGGTAAATCTGTTCAGAGACATCGAACAGCAGAGAAATGTCCTGATGTTCAGTGGTTTCATTAGACAGGTTTATTCAGGCGAACACCATCAGGGCTATTCAGAGAGAGGTGAAAACCTTGAGAATTGCCAGGAGAATGAACAATCTAGACCAAATAGCCAATTTGGAAAGTGAGATAAATGGGAGAATTTTTCTGGTTTGACTGTTTTGCCCTAGAATTTTCAATTCTACAATCATTCTCAAGGTTTTCACCCTTCTCTGAATAACCCTGCATAGGTTTCAATGTTAAAATTATTTCCGTTTTTACCCAATATCTAATAAAACGTTTATTCCATTAATCTGTAGTAAAAAGTCTCTTTTTGGGATGTGCGTTTCGTTTCGGACCGATTCGCTTTTTTCACTAATCTGCCCAACTCAGTGATTCGGATTCACACGATTTTCCGAATCAGATTGGAACCCCAAAACATCCGAAACGATTTCCGATCCGAAACTAAAAAATTTCGGAATCGGAAATCATTTTCTTTCAGTTCGTAATTTCGGTTCCACTTCGGTAATTTTCAAAAAATGCTTAACAGATCCTAAAAAAATCTAAAAGTAAAGAGACTCTTTACTACAGAATATAATAATAAACGGTTTATTAGATATTGAATTAAAACTGGAATATTTTAACATTGAAGTCTATGGGGCAAAACATATCCCAAACCCTGTGGCTCAGAATTTTTTTTTTCAAAAAAAGGTTAAAATATCCTAAAAAATCTAGAAATAAAGAGACTCTTTACTACAGAATATAATAATAAACGGTTTATTAGATACTGAATTAAAACGTGAATATTTTTAACATTGAAGTCTATGGGGCAAAACATTTCCCACACCGAATAAACGAAAATGTCCGAAATCACGAAAAAAAAGTCGCTACGAAAAACGAACCGAGATGGAAATCAGCCGAGGCGATCCGAAATGAAAATTGTCGAATTACGAACGAAACAAGCCGAAAACGAAAAAAAAAATTGGTGCACATCCCTTGTCTCATTATTTGTTGATTTTTTTTTCTTAGTATCAGCCATTTTTCAAAAAAAATAATATTTTTTTTTCTTCCTAATAGCGTTTTGTTTCTGTAACAGACCTTTTTATTATCATTCATTTTTTTGAAAACAGCTGGGAACGGGTTCGTAGTGGCATTCGGTGGCTGATTCCCTGCACTTCAGGGACCCTGCGGTGAATTCACCAGGGAAATTTGATTCCCCGAAGTGCGGGGAACAACAGAACACTGAAATGTCTGCGTCATTTCAGTGCTCTGTGAATATCCCCTTTAGTGGTGTTTTTTTTTTGCTGCCCCCTGGAAAGTGCCAGCCTAGGCCTTGCCTACCCAGGACATACTTGAAAATGAGAGAATTCTCAATGTATCCTTCCTGGTAAAATAGTTTTGTGTAAAAAAAAAAATAATAAAATATTAGGGTGTCACCCTAGGGGGTGGTGTCACCTGGTACGGGCCGCACCCCCCACCCCCACCTAGCAACGCTAGTGCTCCTAAAGACTGATAGCCCCAGTTTTAGCCAAATGTAAGGTGTTGGTTTTCGTATCAGCTGAAAATTCCACAGTTGTATGGGTTCTAGAACTAAACCTTTTCAATATGGAGGCACATTTTCAAAGCCTTTTAAATAAACTACCCTCCTTACAATATGTTGTTATTCTTGAACATTCAGGTCTTCTGGTGATCTCTGCAAGGCCTCAAGTTGTGGCTGCACCAGTCCCAAGGAATGGCTTGCCTCACTCTACCTTATTCTCCTATATCCAACCATTCCTTTTATAAAAATCCTTGAAAATCCATTTTTTACAGTAGCATATCGCCTTTCTGTATAATCTCCTTTTCTGCCCACATACTTGACGTTGCACAGCCCACGTTATTCCCAGGCCTTCTGTCATTCTTTGACACGAACACTAGGGGCCATATTACATACTTGGTGCTAACTTAACCAGAGCTGTTGTAAACTTCCCAGAGCCATTATAGCCTATGGAGGTTTTAAGTTTACAACAGCTCTGGTTAAAGTTAGCACCAAGTATGTAATATGGCCCTAGAACTGGTAATCACAACCTCACAGGTAAATTGTTACTACTCTTATTCTTTTCCACTCCAACTCCTCCAGTCTCAATAGAAAATTGAATGTAAACGTATTTTCTGCAGTACTGTTTTTGTTTCTTTAACCTTGTCCCGCCGTCCCTGCAGTGGGTGGGTTTTGAAGACACCGGACAAACTAGTATGCTCTGTTGACTTCTATTGGCTGCCTTGGTCTTGCCTAGCATGTTGCATGCACCGTTGGCTGCTGCGGGACGGCCTGAACTCAGGCATGGGCGGGCCGAAGGAGAGGCTCTCCACAGTCCCTGGCAGCGGGGCGTATTAGTAGACCTGACCGCCCTCTGGGTCTTGAGTAGGCCCGGCCGCTGTCAGGGCCACGTGTAGGCACAAGGGCCACCTGGGTCTCGAGTAGTAATGTGCACTGCATATGAGCATACAATTTATTGCTGTGGAGCTCTGTGATACATTCATACACATTGTACGTTAATGTGAATATTATTGCTGTTGAGTTTTTGTGATCTGCTTATACACCCCACACATTTGTCTAACACTTATTGCGGGTGTATTTTTTGGTGGGTGTTTTTTTTTCTTTTAGGGGGGCAGCGTTTCATCCATGGTCCCAGGCAGCACAGTGTCTTGGGCTGTCCTTGTCTGCTATGTACAGCCAGAGCTCATCAGCCTTCACACACCCTGAGCCTTACATAAAAAAAAATATATATATATATATATTTTTAAACTACACTTGCAGTAATTGCTTTGTTTTTTTCCCCCACAATTAGGCTTTGGAGGTACAAAATCACGAAACACCAGAAAATAGAGTTGCCCACTGACGAGTCGACCATTCACTGAGAAAAAATTATAACTGTTATTTATATATACAAATTGACACCAACTCCTTCTTATTCTTTAGAATTCTTTTATTGCAGGCCACAGATTAATTTTTGATAAATCTGTATTTTGCAGACGTGAAATAAGTCCCTGTACCCCACTTTGAACTTGGGGTACAGGGACTTAGAGATGCATTTGGGAGGTGCAGGCCAGATGTTTTATATTGAACTGCCCTCGCCTATGTTGAAGTCACCCTGTACCTACAATTCTAGGTTCAGGGTGTTTTTGTTCTCTGTTTTATGTATAAATACTGTTATTGTTTATATTGTTATTGCCTATGCTTATTGTTACATTGGCAGCGATGGGATCAAAAGCTCCTTTCTGGCGCAACAGAAAAGAACCATGGCAGTTTTGTTTTATTGGCGGATGCCAGAGGCTGTTAATAGCTACAAGTTGTGTCAGCAGAGACGGAGTTGCACTGGAGAGATTGCATCCAAGTGGAGCTTTGGCACGAGGCTCTGGAACAAGAGTTAAAGGACAAGGGAAAATACCTGCCTACTCCAAAAGGGCAGTATCAGAAGCTACTGGGCCTATGTATGATGTTCCTAGGAGAGTAGTATGTGGAGGAGATGAAGCAGAATTGGACCTGCTATTCCAGAGAGAAATGGATGGAGAGCTACAGAGGATTGTGGTGGCAGGCAGCCCTCGTCCATTATTGGATAGAGAGTGATTGATTGTCCCACAGAGGGCGAGGATAGTGATGGCCCTAGATTATTGTATAAGAGCCTTGTGGAGAATTCCAAATTTCAGGAGCGAGATGAGATGGGAAACGCAGATGGGATATCTGTAATTACCGGTAGACATTGCTGGGTCTGACTGTTCTGCCTCATTTCTGGGGAATGCTATCACTGCTCGTTCAGTGTACCTGTTCTCAAGCTTCAGCTAAAGGGACTGCTAGGGGAGAAAGGGGCTCGACAAGGAAGCGGCCTTGACAGATGTGACCCAGTTGGGGAACAGAAACTTCTTACAAAGGACAAATTTTCATAACTTAAAAACAATGACCGTTCTGCTGAATTTGTGTAAACACGGAAAATGTATAAATTTCCATAAATTTGGTTGACAAATGTGGCCATCAGCCTGTTGCCCTTTTATCCTGCATCTGTGCTTGCCTCTTTATTCCCACACATGTCTCCAGTCAAGATGTGGCACAGTTTCGGACCGAACCATACACTGTCCTCCCTCATACACTGTAAAAGCTGCTTAATGAGGCACCAATCCCAAATCATTCCCCTCAAGATGTATCCCCAACACATGCTGAACCTCACCGCTCCTCAGGGACCATAACGACATCCGCAAGAAACCCATTGCAGTCCACAAACTCAGAACCACTGGATTTGTGTCACTGATTCCAGGAAATCAAACTGTGAGATGCTCATTTAAGGCAGCCCTCCTATACGCCCAGTACACATAGGACTGGCCAATAATACACACGTGCCTTGAGCGTCCTGTAAACCAAAAGAATGTCAGTACCAGATCTCCAGAAACCATTGTAAATAAACCCCCCTGAACTTTTTATTTTTAGTATTATAGGAATCTAGAGATCACAAGAAGTGCTGCTGACCAACCTTTAGGACAGCACCTTGTATCCATCTGAGCTCACCCCCCCCCCTCCACCCGATCAACTAAGACAAAACTTGTGGACGGATGTAAGACTTAAACGCGTCAGATTTCCATCTCCCCAACTTCCAAATCTATTCAGTTAAAAGGGTAATTTGAGGGGGGTTTTCAGAGGGGGCCCAAACCAGTGGCTCATTAAGGAGCCCCGAGATTTCTGATGGCAACCCTGGTTATTGCTCCTAAACAGACTGCTTCTCTTGCCTGTACATATTGCTCATACTTTTTGTTTACAATCATGCCTCTTCAGCTACAGAACATAATTGTAGGTTTCATCTCAGTGGTTTACCTACATGTTATAGACCTTGAAATATTTTTACTCCTACAACTAACTAGTAGCTTGTTGGGATATCCCTGTCCTAACAACATCAGGGACAACCGTGTGTTATCAAACTCTGTTTGCACAATCATTCTTCAGTACTCCTCCCTGTTTGCAGTATAAATAGTAAATATGTTTCAAATGACATTAGTGGCTGATACTATTACTATAACTTTCATATCTTTTATCTGTGTGCTGACTCTGTCTCTACGGATTTTTCACGCCACCTGCGTTACTTCATGATACGCAAAGCTTGTCATCTGGTGAGGACCAGTAGCTAATTCTGATGAATGTAAGTAGATGTACTATTTTGGTTTTATGGCCTTATCAGTGAAGTGGAGTTATGCAAACACTCTTCTTTATTTTTATTTACATTATCAATATTCTACATTTTAAAGCTTTTTTTCTTTGGTCAATGTTCTATTTGGTAACTTATTTTAAATAAAAAGTACAAATAGCTCATATGGCCGTTTGTGCAGCCGGCAGTGAAAATTGAACATTTCATTTAGCAGGAATAAAAGTCAGTGTTCCCACAATGGAGCCTAATAACACAGGGGAAGATAAGGAATCTTTTTCTGTTCCATTAATCCTTTGGAATTTAAAGATACCTTGGCAGGTCTGTACACAGTGCAGATTCTGGGATAATTGATTGCTCTTGTTTACATACAGATGTAAATGGAATTATAGCGTTTATATTTTATGTTTGCTTTGAAAGATCGGTTTGTCCTCTTGAGTAATAATCCTTATTAGAACTTCAAAGTTATGTTTTTTCGCCTCATCTTTCTGCAGTTGTTTATCTTTAGAGGTGAATCTTTCTTGCCTGGTGGAGCTAGGCTTAATCGTTAACCCCTTTTTATACTACATGGGTGCCTCGTGTTGCATTTCTGTTTTTAAAGGCAATTGTGCAACAATTCCACATACTCAGAAAGCACCGGCATTCATTTCCTATTTGAAGTGTGTACATTGTGTTACTTGTTCTTGATTACATTTTTATATAGCTAAAAACCCACAAAATCAGTCCTCACTCTACTCCCACTACTCTTGGCACTACTCCTACACTGTTAGAATTCAGATCTACTTCATACAATCTACAAAAAAATTGTCATCTGGGGGTTGTTTGCCATTGTTCTAAATAAACCCATCATTTCATGTCTGTGCTGGCCAGGGGCTGTGCACTAAACTTTAGGCTCCCATGTAAAGAGGTTCACCTTGGCTTTGGCTGGTGGGCTTAGACTTTGATGGCCATTTAGGGGGGGGGGTCGTGGTTAGATCCCTAGGTGAGCAGATGTGTTTTTGTCCTGATGAAAGTTTCAGACCGAAACTGAAACGTTGATGATTTTTAAAACATGAATCAATAAATTTTTGAAACTTTGTAAATCCTGGAGTGCTGGTGAATCCCTTTGACTGATTGTATCCAAAAGAGGCCGCCGCCAAGCACCGGTGTGTGTGACCAGGGTGAACCGTGAGTGCAGACTACATCATTTTACATATATAAATATATGTATATATATATATACAATTTTCTATCCAACGTTGTGGCACAACGAACAGGGTTTCTCAGAGAGCACGGAAATGTCACGACATTTCAGTGCTCTCCCGTTTCCTGCACTCTGGCGAGTTCAAATTGCCAACCCTGCAATGAATTCAGCATTCACCGTGGGTCCCGTATAGTGCAAGGAATAAGCCACCAAATCGATCTGATAACCCACTGAATGCATTCGCTGACTTGATCCTAAAAAATTCATCGACCAGCCGCCGGAGAAAGCCAACAAGCTGCCAAACTGAGTAAAAAAAAAAAAACGCAACTTTGCAAAAAACTACTGCACAAAAATGCCTGGAAATAATATATAAGGTCCTATGAATAATAATGAAAAGGAAAAAAAAGCCTTTTAAAAAAAAAAATCTGGAAATAAATGTCTAAAAAAAATCCTAATAGTTAAAGACTTTTTACTGCAAGTGAAAAGAATAAATGGCTGAATAAATCTATAACTATTAAATCGAACGTCCGTCGCCGCACATGCGCAGCCAACAGAAACCCGATGTGCAGCGTCGGACAGACGCTGGATGCGCGCACAGCCTCTACCCGTCGGCTGTGCCCGCATCCAGGAGAGCCAGAACAGCATCGCTGTCACTGGCTCCCGCGGTAAAACCTCCCTCCCTACGTGAGTTTTGGGAGGGAGATGACGCTGGGACGCCGCAAGCCCTGAATCCTCCAGCGGTGACCGTCCTCCGGCTGTCGCAGGCTGCTTGGCCGGCCTCCAGGCTCAGGCGAGCCCCCGGCTTGGCAGAGAGTACACTGGAAGCAGGACTGCCATCGCTGGAGGACTCGAGGCCGATGTAGGTGAGTATGTGCTCTCCATACCCAGGGCCGTCATCAGGGCATTACGCCCAATGCTGCCGTAAGGGGCCCGGGCCCGGTGGGGGCCCGGGCCGCCGGGCCCGGGGGGGGGCCGCCGGGCCCCCGACGGCAGCGGCGTCGCCCTCTAAGAGCTCCGGTATCGGACTCGATGAGTCCGAATCCGGAGCTGTGTCGCTGCTGCTGCTGCTGCAGGAGCCGGAGGAGACAGACACTGTGTCTCCTCCGGCTCCTGGCAGGCAGCTTCACTTCCTGGCTGGGCAGGGCCAAGCAGCGTGTGAGGGGCCTCCCAAGCACGTTGCTTTGGCTCCGCCCCTCCACTCAGTGAAGCTGCGCGCCGGAGCTGGAGGGACCGGGAAGAAGACAGAAGAAAAGAAGAGTAGAAGATTAAAGAAAAGGTGAAGAAAAGAAGAGCTGAAGAGCAGAAGACAGAAGAAAAGAAGATAGAAGACAGCGAGTGGTGAGCCAGGGCCCAGACCCTAAGACCCAGGGCCCAGACCCCTAGGCCCAAACCCAGGGCCCAGACCCCAAGGCCCAGGACCCAGACCCCAAGGCCCAGACCCAGGGCCGAGACCCCAAGGCCCAGACCCAGGGCCCAGACCCCTAGGCCCAGACCCAGGGCCCAAACCCAGGGCCCAGACCCCTAGGCCCAAACCCAGCGCCCAGACCCCTAGGACCAGACCCCTAGGGCCCAGACCCTAAGGCCCAGACCCAGACCCCTTGGCCCAAACCCAGGGCCCAGACCCCAAGGCCCAGACCCAGGGCCCAGACCCCTAGGCCCAAACCCAGGGTCCAGACCCTATGGCTCAGACCCAGGGCCCAGACCCAAAGCCCAAACCCAGGGCCCAGACCCTATGGCCCAGACCCAGGGCCCAGACCCCAAGGCCCAGACACTAGGGCCCAGGGCCCAGACCCTAAGGCCCAGACCCAGGGCCCAGACCCCAAGGCCCAGACCCGGGGCCCAGATCCAGGGCCCAGACCCCTAGGCCCAGGGCCCAGACCCCAAGGCCCAGACCCCCTAGGCCCAGACCCCCTAGGCCCAAACCCAGGGCCCAGACCCTAAGGCCCAGACCCCCTAGGGCCCAGACCCTAAGACCCAGGGCCCAGACCCCTAGGCCCAAACCCAGGGCCCAGACCCCTAGGCCCAAACCCAGGGCCCAGACCCCTAGGCCCAAACCCAGGGCCCAGACCCCTATGCCCAAACCCAGGGCCCAGACCCCTAGGCCCAAACCCAGGGCCCAGACCCCTATGCCCAAACCCAGGGCCCAGACCCCTAGGCCCAAACCCAGGGCCCAGACCCCTAGGCCCAAACCCAGGGCCCAGACCCCTAGGCCAAACCCAGGTCCCAGACCCCAGGACCCAGACCCAGGTCCCAGACCCCAAAGCCCAAATACAAACCCAGGGCCCAGACCCTAGGGTCCAGACCCCAAGGCCCAAACCCAGACCCCAAGGCCCAGACCCCAAGGCCCAGACCCCAAAGCACAAACCGCAGTGCCCAGACCCCAAGGCCCAGACCCCAAAACCCAGGGCCCAGACCCCTAGGCCCAAACCCAGGACCCAGACCCCAAGGCCCAGAACCCAGGGCCCAGACCAAGGCCCAGACCCCAAGGCCCAGACCCTAGGACCCAGACCCCAAGGCCCAGGGACCAGACCCAGAGACCAGGGCCCAGGCTAGACCCCAGGGACCAGATCCCAGGCCAGACTCAGGTCCCAGACCCCAGGCCAGACCCCAGACCCAGGCCCAAACCCAGGGCCCAGACCCCAAGGCCCAAACCCAGGGCCCAGACCCCAGGACCCAGACCCCAAGGCCCAGACCCCAAGGCCCAGACCCCAAAGCCCAAACCCTAGGCCCAGACCGCAGTGCCCAGACCCCAAGGCCCAGACCCCAAAACCCAGGGCCCAGACCCCTAGGCCCAAACCCAGGACCAAGACCCCAAGGCCCAGAACCCAGGGCCCAGACCAAGGCCTAGACCCCAAGACCCAGGGACCAGACCCAGACACCAGGGCCCAGGCTAGACCCCAGGGACCAGACCCCAGGCCAGACTCAGGGCCCAGACCCCAGGCCAGACCCAGGGACCAGGCCCAGACCTCAGGGCCCAGACCCCAAGGCCTCATTACTGTGATATTTATTGCTGTGGATTCTGTGATATGTTCAGACACTCCGCTCATTACTGTGAGTTTCATTGCTGTGGATACTGTGATACGCTAATACACACTGCACATTACTGGGAGTTTTATTGCTGTGGTGCTATGTTATGTCCTTTTTTTTTGAAGGGGGAGAAAAGCTGTTAGAGGTTGAGGGAGTGCCAGGGGGGCCCTGGGGGGCCCATCGTGAGGTTTAGTAAGGGGCCCCATCATTTCTGATGGCTGCCCTGTCCACACCCCCCAACACCCACCCTGTTTGCTTGTCCGGAATCCAAGCTTAGGCGAGCCCCTGGCTTGGCTTGGGCCTAGAGGCCCAGCCGAGCCGGGACTCGCCTGAGCCTGGAGGACGCCCGAGCATGCAACTCGGCCGGCCTCCATGCTCAGGTGAACCCTGGCTCGGCTGGGCCTCTAGGCCCAGGCCAAGCCGGGGCTCGCCTGAGCCTGGATGCCGCCCAGGAGGATGTTGCCTACACATACTCGCCTACATTGGCCCTGAGCTCCAGCGGTGACTGTCCTCCGGCTGTCGCAGGCTGCTCGGCCGGCATCCTGGCTCAGGCGACCCCCGGCTTGGCTTGGGCCTACAGGCCCAGCTGAGCCGGGGACTCGCCTAAGCCTGGAGGCCGGCCGAGCAGCCTGCGACAGCCCGAGGACAGTCACCGCTGGAGCTCAGGGCTGAAGTAGGAGGATGTTGCGTACACATACTCACCTACATCGGCCCTTAGCTCCTCCAGCGATGGCAGTCCTGCATCCTGTGCCCGCTCTCCGTCGGTCGCCGGTATGACGTCACGAAAGCCTTTGACCCAGGGTCAAAGGCTTCCGTGATGTCATACCAGTGACCAACGGAAAGAGAGGACACTGGAAGCAGGACTGCCATCGCTGGCGGAGCTCCGGGCTGATGTAGGTGAGTCTGTGTGGAACCGGTGGAGGACTCGAGGCTGATGTAGGTGAGTATGTGCTCTCCACACACCCCCCCCCAACACCCACCCTGCTTGCTCGGCCGGCATCCAAGCTTAGGCGAGCCCCCGGCTTGGCTTGGGCCTAGAGGCCCAGCCGAGCCGGGGACTCTCCTGAGCCTGGAGGACGCCCGAGCATGCAACTCGGCCGGCCTCCATGCTAAGGTGAGCCCCCGGCTCGGCTGGGCCTCTAGGCCCAGGCCAAGCCGGCGGCTCGCCTGAGCCTGGATGCCGGCCAAGCAAGTAGCTCGGCCAGGCTCAGGCGAGCGCCTGGCTCGGCTGGGAAATGGAAAGTTCCAGACTTTTTTTCCGGCTGAATTTCTAATATATATATATATATGTATATATACACACATGGGGTTACAGGGTGTATGTGTGTAGATAGATATATATATATATATATATATCTATATCCTGTAACCCCCATATATATATATGACTGCCCTCCGGGCAGGCTTAACTAGTATTTAATAAAAAACAGGAATTTTTTGTTTACATAAGCTCTCGAGCAGAGTCCGCTCTCCTACTGCTTGGTGTGTATAATCTGTATGCATATTTGTTATTTTGTCTCTCCCATTGTACAGCGCTAGGGAACCTGTTGGCGCTTTATAAATGCTTGTAACTGTAACATTGAAACCTATGGGATTTCACCAGAATAAACCTGTGGAATGAAACCACCGAACATCTGAGCATTTCACTGACCTTTCGGTGCTTAGGTGTTCTCTGAATAGATTAACCATTGCTTCTCTATGGGGATTTCACTGCCATCGAAGATCACTGTATTTCACTGGCAATTCGTCAATATTATTATTATGTACCGGCTGGGTGGAGTAGAGGTAACATCACTGCTCTGTGACTGTGGAGACACAGGTTCAAATCCCGGCAAGAGCACCTCTCCAGTAAGTGTCCTTGGGCAAGACACCTAACGGTACATACTCGCCACCCAGGACATATTTGAAAACAAGAGAAATCTCAATGTATCCTTCCTGGTAAAATACTTTGTAACAAAAAAAAATTTGAACTGCCAGCTTTTTGAATAGCCACAAAATTGCACCGTTCAGGAAAATTGACTGTTTGGTGGCCAGTTCAGCTCTCTTTGAAAAACCTTGTAAGTTCATGCCATCCCTTCTGCAAACAATCTCAAAAATGATGTGTTAAAATTTCTTGGCCGGTTAGTCCCTGATTGACTTCTGCTGGAAGTTATGAGAGCTTGAAATGCAAAGATTGTTCTTTGTAAAACCATGACTGGGAGAAAGTTGGAAAAAAACATGGGGTCCATCAAACGTTTTCCTTTTTTTTTTTCACATTTCCATGTTATTATTTTTTTCCGAAAGCGTTAGATCATTTCATATCTTCCTCTTGTTAGGAAAAGAATTCCATAAAACTGACAATAAAAATGTTAACCTTGTACAAGAAGCAATTCGAAATGTTGATACGACTGTGTATTTTGCCCAGGGTCAGTTGTTCACTCGCATACCAATAATCTGGAAGCATATTTACTCTTCAATTAAAGCTCATACTATTAACCAGTGTAGCCCCCCCCACTCTAACAATTATTATTATTCATTTATAATAAATATATTTATTTATAAAGCGCCAGCATATTCCGCAGCGCTGTACAATAAGAACAGTATAGACAGGGTTACAATACATTGAACAACATTTGACAAACAGTACAGGAGGAGATGAGGGCCCTATTCCCGTAGGAACTCACAATCTGGGAGGGTTGGGGTTGGAAACAGGAGGAGAGGACTGTAAGGTGAGAGTGATTGATGGTTGCGTCAGTGAGTTGGGTGGTAGGCTTCCCTAAATAGGAACGTTTTAAGGGAGCGTTTGAAGGAAGAGAAGTTAGGGGAAAGTCTGACAGTACAAGGGAGAGCATTCCAGAGAGTGGGGGCTGCGCGTGAGAAATCCTGCAGTCTATCATGGGAAGAGGTGATGCGGGGAGAAGCTAGGCGCAGGTCACTGTTTGACCTTAGGGAGCGGGCTGGGGTGTATTTGGTGATTAGTGAGGACAGGTAGTGGGGAGCTGAGTTAGTGAGGGTTTTGTAGGTAAGGATAAGGATTTTGAACTTAATTCTGCAGTGGATGGGGAGCCAGTGAAGGGACTCGCAGAGGGGAGCGGCAGAGACAGAGCGGCAGGTGAGGTGAATTAGCCTGGCGGAGGCGTTCAGGATGGATTGTAGGGGGGAGAGGCGGGATAGAGGGAGGCCAGATAAGAGATTATTGCAATAGTCGAGTCGGGAGATTACCAGGGCGTGTATGAGTTGTTTTGTGGTGACAGCGGTAAGAAATGGCCGAATTCTGGAAATATTACGCAGTTGGTATCGGCAGGAGGAGGAAAGAGACTTGATGTGGGGGATGAAGGAAAGAGCAGAGTCAAGTGTAACTCCAAGGCAGCGAACTTGGAATCACTGTTGCAGTCCACCCAGTAACCTTCTATGTAGAAACGTAGTAAATACGTAAGTAAAAATGAAATAGATTACACAACCCTTTGACAACTGATCTCTTGCCAGGAAACGTGTATCTGAATATGGTTTCCATGCAGCTTGATATCTGACATCACTTCCTGGCATCATTTCTGACACTGAATGTTTCCAGACCATTTTAATTAACGGTAAATTCCAGATTGTATCATAACGGTCCTGCTGGCTGTGATTTGCAAATCCTGCACATACATTCTACTGTTTTCTTGCCACCTGAATGATATGGGTCACTAACATTGTATATACCTATAGTACTCTAGAATATTCTTTCGTGGGAGGGGTCTATTTTTTTTTTGTATTATTCTTCCCCTAGTTTGTTTTTCTAAAGCTAGGGCCTTAAAAAAAGCATACTGGAGGGTTATCCAGCACTTCTAACCATATATACAGGTATTTCACCCAGAAACCGCATAAGCAAAAAAGATCACCAGAAAAGGTAGTCCAATGAGGGGGTATATTATTAAATATAAAATTATAACTTCTATTCAAGCTTTGTTAAAATAGGGGGAAAATAAAAGCGTCCTGAGAAACCTACAACAATATCCAAAAACAGTACCATTGATGGATGTCAGGGATCCCTACCGCTGGTCCTGGGTTGCGCTCCGGTCCCGGGCGCTGACGGGCATTCCGACGCTAGTAGCGTCCATCCATCCTCCTCCCTCGTGGCCCGGCTGCAGAGTGAACCGCGCGTGCGTACGTATTCCCGGGCTATCAGAGAACGTTGTACGCAGGGATGCTCAGAACGGCCGACGGCAGTCCGCACGTCATCAGAGACCGCCCGAGAGGTTCTCCATAAAAAGTCACCTGGATGACAGTTCAGTACTAGTTTATTCTAGTCTGTTGCACTTGTTTACATACTTGTTTCCTGAGACCGTGATTCTGACTTCTGCCTGCTTTAACCCTTCGACTTCTGCCTGGATATATTATTACGCTGACTGCTTTAAGCCCTTGATTGCTGCCGGGACATTATACTACGCTATCATACTGCTCAGCTATATGTACAACTTGCATATTGGTTCCAACGCTGCCACCGCTACGTGCAACCCTGACAATGGATCATCCGAGTGAAACGCTTATTGCCATTCAACAACTTATGAGAAGCTGTTCTAGAACCATAGGGGCAGGGCTGCCATCAGGGGGTGATAGCCCATGATATGTTCAGGGGCCCAGTGGTTCACGGGGGAACCTTGGCCCTTACCAAATGCTGTGTAACTTGTTGAAATGTCTCACATGTAAAGGCCCCTCCATGCCACCCTGGACTGAACTAGCACTATAAGAAAGACATTTCCCAGAGGGCCGCAGCATCTGCAACCCATAAGAGTGCTCTGGCTAATCAGAGGGAACGATTAGTACATGTGCAGAGTGAACACTCTCTCACTCGGGTCAAGTCCTAAAAATATTAGTGCGGGAACGCACAAATATTTCTGTCTACTCCGGTCTTAAAGAATACTGGGAGCCGTAGAAGCTGCAGTGATTCTTTATGCATGAGCCATTCCTCTGGTAAACTTTAAAACCACTCGGCTAAGGAATACTTGTTGCCCTGATGTGGTTTTATCTCCTCTCAGTGCTCGTTATAGACATTATTGCTAAATTGGTTTTTGACCCCTGCTTATCTAACTTTCCTGGCCCTTAACTCTTTGGCTCCCGTTTTGACTACTCTCTCTTTGGTAATACTGACCCCAGGCATTTGTCTGACGTACTCTCTGGCAATACTGACCCCTGGCAACTGGCTGACGTACTCTCTGGCAATACTGACCCCTGGCAACTGGCTGACGTACTCTCTGGCAATACTGACCCCTGGCAACTGGCTGACGTACTCTCTGGCAATACTGACCCCTGGCAACTGGCTGACGTACTCTCTGGCAATACTGACCCCTGGCAACTGGCTGACGTACTCTCTGGCAATACTGACCCCTGGCAACTGGCTGACGTACTCTCTGGCAATACTGACCCCGGGCAACTGGCTTGACGTACTCTCTGGCAATACTGGCAACTGGCTGACGTACTCCCAGGCAACACTGACCCCTGGCACCTGGCTGACGTACTCTCTGGCAATACTGACCCCTGGCATCTGGCTGACGTACTCTCTGGCAATACTGACCCCTGGCATATGGCTGACGTACTCTCTGGCAATACTGACCCCTGGCATCTGGCTGACGTACTCTCTGGCAATACTGACCCCTGACAACTTCCTGGTGTACTGTCTGGCAGTACTGATCCCTGGCATCTGGCTGACGTTCTCTGGCAATACTGACCCCTGACATCTGGCTGACACTCTGGCAACACGTCCCTTGGTATTTCTGGTTATCCTGTGTGTCAGGTTACTGTTTCAACCCTGCTGTATCTGTGTTTACTGCGTTCTGGTTCTGGCTATAAGTAGTTGTACCGACCATATCGATAGCACCCATGTCACGATCGGTCGATTTCTGTTGAAGTACTGGGTACCTGGCACACCACCTCCAATGCAGTAGTTATAAGTTAATGATGTTTCAACTTGCACAAAATTCTATGAATATAAAGTCATGATATCAAATAGTCAGGATTACCAAAACCTCCGTTGGTTTCCAGTGGAGTTTTAACACTACAGTCCTGGATGACCTTGTCTTGGAATAATGACACAGCAACTTACCTTTAGAAGATCCCAGTATGACCGTTTCTAGCAAAAGAAAAAGAGGGAAATTGGTACAGAAAGTACCGCAGGGTACTATTACCAAAAGGGGACGTAACCCTGAGAACAAACTCGTTTGTAAAGCAAAAATTGGAAATTGGTATACCAACCAATCAGTCGGTATTAGATGTACCAATTAAAACATAACTTTTAATAGTTTACATCAATAAAAGTCTCAAACCTCACACACATATAAGAGAAGTATTGAAAAGAACATATGCAATGAAGTGCGTGGATTATTATTGCTAGCCCATGAGGGGTTAATAAATGAGGCAACGTCCTAGGAAAGAATATCTAGCCAGCCAAGGTATCGCATATAAATTGATTCGTAAGCTTCAATAAAAAAGATACTAGATTACCTGTAAATGCTGGTACTACATATAATTCGGATAATTGGTTCCTTATAGAAAGTAGCCTCAATGGTTTTGAGGGGTAGAAGTAGGGTAGGTTTTGCAGTGGATAGCCGATAGTAAGGAGAGATTTCTCATATATAAGGCACCACCCTATGCTAACCTCGGCGGTTCAAGCCACCTACGTTACCCAGCTAGCTAATTCAAAATAGACAGCCAATGCCCCCAATTGGGACAGCACCAGCAAAGAGATATAAGGACAAGGCAGTTAAAAACGACCAGACATGACTCTCAACGCGTTTCGCTGTAAACACCGCTTTTTCAAGATTGCCGTTTCTAACCTGGTTCATCTGATATAATAAATCCAATCTGAAAGATGTGTCACAAACTTTAAGCCAAAGCAGAATCAAACCGTTACTCTAATTATTTAAAGCAAAGTGACCAAATGAAATGCAGCCGATGACATATTTGGCTTCTGTGAGTATCGACTGACCCAGTCGATAAACCTTTTTGAAAATTCAACTGCCCTTTGTAAGGCTTCTGGTTGGCGTTAAAGAATTTATTATAATTTTAAGCAACAATTGTCTAAGAAACCCCAGTAGGATGTTGTCTTGATAAATGTCCGTTTGAATTAAATCTCCTCCATGGGCTTTAAAGATTCAGAGAATTGCCTGAAGTTAATGGGTTTACAAGATAAAGCTAATATATAAAGTAAAATTGCAACCACTTGTGACCAGAAATCAGTAGAGGAAACTCACATCCTGCAAATTTCTATCGGAAACTTTAGTTAACATAGCAGAAGAAAAGAATCACACCAAAGGCAAGAGCATACATGTAGTCTGTGATAAATGAATGTAACCAAGGGTTGATTAGTACCATTTTAGCAGTAACCAGTTCCATTGACGAGTATTCGCCTTTGCAAGGATAATATATTGCATTTCTCCTGTTGGAGAGAAATAAGAAACATCTTTACATATGAATTACATACTGGGTCTGGAACATGAATTTAAGTATACACCTGGAAGACAAATCTGGAAATCTCCAGTAACTCAGTGCATAACAAGTAAAACAGATGATTTATGTTTTGGTGTTAACTTACGTTTTCTCACCTGAAATGGGAGGAGCAAAATAATGTCAGTAAGAATAATGCTAGTCAGTTTTTTGCCTTCTGCTGAGGCCTATAGGTCAAGTTGAACACTTTATTAAAGTACTTTACAGTTTTTTTAAGGAACTAATGCATATGTTTTCAAGAATGGTAGGTATATGCATGTGACTCTATACTGTATGAATGCATGTTTAAAATTGTGTGTAATGGTGGGCAGAATGCATGTGTTTATTTGTGTATATAGTTTTGTGTGCACATGTAAATGCTGGTGTTTGTGTGATGGGACAGTGAGGATGAATGCTGGGATGTATAGAAATGTAATATAAATGTCTTTGTGTATACTAAAAATTACAGTCTCTCCAGTATCACCTGGCTGTCTGTATGTCGCTCCCTATTCTTCCTTCTACTTTTATGTCTCGCTATACTAATTATGCCCAGCGTAATCCACTTCCATGATGTACCCGTTCTAATTTTTCTCTCTGCTGGCCCAACTCTGTCTCCCCTTTCTCACTTGTCTGCTCTCTTATTCTTCTTTTTGTGTGATTCAAAGTTATTGTACTAGTGTGTGGGCTTTATCCACGTGAGTTGAATGAGTGGGCTGAGTGTGTGTAGTGGAAGTTTTTGAAGTGTGTGGCTGTCTTTATTTAATGAGTTGTTGGGAAGGATTGTGTGAGTGTGAGGAACTGAATAGGTTTCTATTTTATGAATATGAACCATCTGTTTAAAAAAAAAACGTTTTGCTGCTGTTCCCTGGGAGGAGGGCCCATTTTGAGAGGATATGGAAAGCTTGGATGACAGAGTACACCCTTAGCACTTGCTCACCTAGTAGTTTCTGGTTAGACTCATCCACGTGGCAGAACCTGGGGATTGGCCCGACCCAAACCTCATTGGATTGTTCTTCTGTGTCTGGAGCAGGATTGCTCTCCCATCTGTGTACCTGTACATACTTTTTGTTTCTTTTCTCTTCTCACTTAATTTTCCATCTTTCTCTCCTTTGTCCCTCCCCCTTACCACCTGTTCCCACTGACCTCACAATCCTTCCCGGGTTATCTGACCCTCCCTTCCGTACTCTCTAGAGAGCCTCCCTTCTGCGCCCATTGTCTTGATTGCTACTACCCTACCTCTCACTTAAAATTTTCAAGGGACTTGGGGCTTGGCCCCTGAAAACCGATTTCCCTACCCACCACCCCCTGATTTCCCTACTTGCCATGATCTGTGTTTCCTCGACGCGACAGAAGTCCCAACCCACATTTTACAGACTTGTAACAATATATATATACAGGGCTTTTTTTCAGGGGGTACTCGCCGGTACTCAGTACCGGCACATCACCAGCAGCCCGAACTAACAGGAGAGAGTATGATGCTCCTCCCTCCTCTTGCAGTGGCAGGCAGAGAATCGGAAGCGCACAGCAGCTCATATTGCTCCTGAACGCTTCCGATTATCAGGAGTGTATGTAGGGACCGATAGCCCCCCTCTTTTCCCAGTAAGTGAGAAGGGAGGGCTGGTTAAATAAAATCTCCCCTCTGTTTCTTCAGTGCCTCAGCTCTGGCAGATGTGTGTAAACATGCTGCACCTCCCTCTTTCTGCAGCCGCTGAAACTTTGAACAGCATGGGGGGGTGCAGCATGTCTACACGTATCTGCTAGAGCTTCAGATTGTCAGGCAAGCGGTGTGATCAGTGGAGCTGGCTCTGTAAGGTGGTACAGGTGGCTGCCTAAGAGCGTAAGACAAAGAGGGGTGCAAAAAAAATAATTTAATCCCTGGTCACTTGCCTTGACAGTGATCCAAATTTTTAAACTACAGTCAGGTCCAGAAATATTGGGACATCGACACAATTCTAACATCTTTGGCTGGCTCTGTGTCCCTGCTGCTCCTCCTAAGATGCAGCCAGTGCCCAGCAAGCTGCATTGTATCTGCCAGGTCAGAGAGTAGACTCCCCGCGGTGCTGGTTACGTAAGCCTACGCTCCCTCTCCTCCTGGTCCCCTCCTCCTTGCTGGTGCCTGGCACCCTCTGATGATGTCAAGTGGAGGGCATGCCAAAAGAAGTCTGCACTGCCGCCATACCCCCAGCCTCCCCAGCAGTTCCAGAAAGTGTGTGGTACACCCTGGAAGGCAAGAAGGTGGAAATTTAAGTTGTGGCTGCATTGCTTTGCAGGGACTCAGTGGCAGGCAGGGCTCAGAACAAAGAAAAAAACTACTGCTGCTTCCAAATACACTTCAAACCAGCATTTAAAATTATCAGCTCTGGCAACACAGATATGTTCACCTGGTCCTGCTGTTACCAGGGGCGGATCCAGGGGAGGGGGCAACGGGGTTTTTTGTTGTTGTCGGGATGGACTTGGAGGAGGAATTTCCCCATCGCATCTCTCCATCTCTCTCCACTGGCTGGACGCAGCTCCGGGTGGTCTGTGCAGTGGCGTAGCGTGGGTTGTCAGCGCCCGGGGCAAGGCAAGAATTGTACGCCCCCCCAACCTGTGGACATGATAACACACCATGATTCCCTACCAGTAGCGTATTGACCCCCTTACCCCGCAAGCACAAGTATTGTATATTACCAAAATACTGATATAATAAAAAAATGAAACACACATGCCTCCCACGCTATGCCACTGCTACCAGTCACCCTGTTCCAGTATACCCTAGCATAGATCCACTCTCACACTATACCCAGTCACTCTCTCCAAGTACCCCAGTCACTCTCTCCTAGTACCCCAGTCACTCTCTCCCAGTACCCCCAGTCACTCCCAGTAACCCCCGGTCACTCTCTCTCCCAGTAACCCCCAGTCTCTCTCTCAATCTTTCTCCAAGTACCCCCAGTCACTCTCTCTCTCTATCCAAGTATCTCCAGTCACTTTCTCCCAGTATTCCCAGTCATTCTCTCCCTGAACCTCCAATCACTGTCTCCCTGTACCCCTCACTGTGTGTTGGTCGCGCTGCTCTGGTGTCACACATTGTTGCCTACCTGTGTGGAGTTGCTGGTGGTCTGAGGGGGGCTGTCCAGGGGGCTTAGTGGAGACCGAATTTTAAATTGTGCTGCAGGGCAGGTGCCTCCCTCCCTCCTCCCTGGTCAGCAGCTGCAGGGCTGCCAGCAGCAAGGGGGCTGGAACAGTGCTTCAGGGGGGTTGACATGCGTGGTACAGAGTGTTCCGTTGAATAATGCTGCGCTGCTTCACGTGACTTATGTCGGCGTTAAGGAGTCAGGACAGGACCAGAATTTTCTGTCCTGGTCCTCCCATGTGGATGCTGAGTGCTAAGTCACCACCGGCGTGCCAAAACTGGCAGACACCTTGCTGATCCCTGCTGGAAAATATTAGTGGTTCAAATTTCTTTTGAAATTTTGCGCCCCCTAAGAAAATTGCACCCGGGGCGACCGCCCCCGAGGCACCCCCCACGCTACGCCACTGGGTCTGTGTCATGTGACACACGTGCCCTGGAAGATGCATTGAATTGCAAAGAGCCGGGGGAAGGTGAGATGATCTCCTCATGCTCTTTGTGTCACGCTCTGCTGCTGCTGGTGTTCTATCATTTTCCTGGATCACCTGGCAAACTGAAAATGATAGAACACCAGACAACCAGGAGTATGGGTGCTCTGCTTCTAACATGTGGGCTGGGGGAAGGCAAAAAGCCCTGTAGGCTCGTAGCCCCCGGTGGGGGGGGGGCAGCGAAAAGGCCTGTAGTGGTCCTTTGGCAACCTGGAGAGCTGCTTTGTAAAGTGGCAACCAGAAAAAAATAAAAATAAATTATATTTTAAAAAATCCAATCCATTTTTAAAAATATTCTGCTCCCAGGATGATCTGGAACTGCTGTGCAGCCCGTGTGTCTGGGTGAAACTAGCATGGAACCACTGCTCAGGTAATATCGGTCCCGATTCCCTCATGCGGCTGCCAGCGTTACCACCAGCGCCACCTCGCTCTGCTCACACTGGGTTCTGATGTCTGGGTAAGTATACATGTATCTGGGTTTCTGATGTCTGGGTATACATGTATCTGGGAAGGGGCGGACTGGGCCGGGTGGCATGGAGACAAATTCCCCCCTCTGGGCCGGTCTTCAGCCCAATAAAACAGCCGCTGCACTTTTTAATGAGACCAGCTGGCTGCTACAATTTTTTTGCTGTGGAGCTCTATGATACGTTCATACACACTGCACATTACTGTGAGTTTTATTGCTCTGGAGCTCTGTGATGCGCTCATTCGTGAGTTTTATTGCTGTGGAACTCTGTGATACATTCATACACACTGCACATTACTGTGAGCTTAATTGCTGTGGAGCTCTGTGATATGCTCATTCACATCGCACATTACTGTGAGCTTAATTACTGTGGAGATCTGTGATACGCTCATTCACACCGCACATTGCTGTGAGTTTTATTGTTGTGGAGCTCTGCACATTATCTGCTGCCTGCACTCCAAAAAATATGAATGAAAGCATTGTGAGGTACATGTAGGAAATTAAATATTGGTGCGGGGCAACAAGCGGTTAAATGGGCAATCTACTCAAATTTTACCCCCTTTTATCCCTTCACCCTCTTTGCTGCTGACGACGTGCTGGGCGCATCCTCTGGTTTCATGTTTGTGTTTAGAGGATGTACTCAGGACGTCGATTAAGTCCTGCAGGTCAGTGCCATTTCTTTCTTGGCATGGTTGGGCCGCACAGACCCTGTGCAATGCGCTGGGGAGAGTGAGTGTGACAAACACAGCCTGCTATTATGCACGACTCTGCCTTTCACTGCGAACACAACACCAGCTCTTAGCTAAAACTGGTAGTGTGCCCCCCCCCCCGAACCGAAACTTGTGTCTGGATCCGCCCCTGGCTGTTACCACCATTTTGGGGTGTTCTCAAGGTCAAACACCCTCTCATTGGAGCCCTCCAATATTATTCAAACAGTACTTGGTGGATGGTGGAGTTTCATTGCTGTGGAGCTCATACACACTGCACATTACTGTGAGTTTCATTGCTGTGGTGCTCACAAATGCTAGGGGATTCTCCACTCAGCTGTGGGTTTTTTTTTTTTTGCAACGCTGGCACTAACTGCACTGCAATACAGACTTTTCTTGCCACAGAGGCACTTATTGGATACCCCCATAGGGTTACAACAATAGTTGTAATTCATTTAAAGGATCACAGTATTAAAAAATATGGTTCCCTTTTATAGTGTCTTCCTTTAAGTGAACTACAACTATTGTTTACAATGACTAGTTTCATGTCCTAATAATCAGTTTTCCCCAGACGTGAGAGTACCCCCACCTATTTTTCCAGAAAAAAACACTGTTGTATATATATATATATAATGAATCCTATTTCTTTACCTTCAAACAACTGACAGATAAGGGCCATAAGGATTTGGTTGTGTTGGAAATAGCTGGTAATAGCATATTGTCTCTCCCCAAATTACAGATGTCTTCTTGTATGGATGTCTGTCATGTTGAAGAGTATTCCTCATTCCGATAGAGATAATAAGAACAGTTTAATTGCATTGTTAATTGATTTCTTGCACAGTATTATTATCCTGATTCATTGCAAACTTGATGAAAACATTGGAGGGCTACAGCACCAGCTACTAGTGAAGCGGAGGAGAGAGCCAGTCTTGCACAGGATAGATAACCTTGATGTTAAAAGCCATAGCCTTCAGATAAGTCTGTTCTTGACATATTGATGGTCCTTGAAAGAGGGAAAGCTGATTGTATGCAGAATGCAATCATTAGAGGCACTTCAAATGGTTCTTGATAAATTTGTTTTTTCCTGAAGGATTCAGGGAGAGAGGCTTTCCTCTGCTCCTCCTCCAACTCTAGATAAAGTGTCCCTGTCTGATTTGGCAACCTCTATTAAGTTAAATATACCTGTGTTTCTGCAATCCAACTGTGCAGCATTAAATTGAAAGCAATCGGCAGTTTAACACACAGAATTGTTTCTCTGTAAGGATCTCTAACCGTTTGTTAGGTAGCAGGAAAAGTGTTCTAGATTAAAGCGAGTTCAGATGATTGATTTAAATGTATCTTGCAAGAACCCCCTGCGGCGTCTAAATTAATATAAAGGAATGGTTTCTCTTACACTGTTGTAGATTATACCAGGTAGTACGGTTATAGCAAATAGTGCCATCCTTTTTTTTTTCTTTCTTTTCAATCAGTGATGATTGTCTTCAGTGACTGTTTACAGCCCGAAAACGGGCACCTTCTTTGCCTCAAACTGCAACGGTTTACATTTATAAAATCCCAGGTGAAGCATGGCACCACCTCTGTCCGATTGTAAGCTCACTAATATGTTTGCAGAACACATCAAGAATTGCATATGCTGGACCTGCCCATTGTCAAATTTCTCTGCATTGTCCTGCGTACATGCACATAGGGCTGAAACAAGTACTCGATGATAATTGTTGTTGATTAATCGGTTTGTGTACAACACGCCCTGTTTAACGTAAGACTGATTTAAACGTTAATAACCTCAGACTCTACTTCAGAGTTGATTGGAGAAGACGTGCCGCTGCTTTACACGGTGTGATTTAGTTGTAGGGTTATGTCAGGCATAACCAATTTGTTTTTATTTTGTTTACAACAGTAGCAGAACTATAGCACAGACCGTACTGCCAGTAGGTGAAGTTGTACCACTGGTGTTTTTCCTTACTTGGAGCCAGAGTCCTGTGCCACCACTCCTCCGTCCCGGCCTCCCTATTTCTGATATGGAGTTGCCATCACTCCCTTTGGTCTGGTGCCTTCCCCCAAACTACCTCCCACTTCAGGTCCAGTCTCTTGCCCACACTCGCTCCCATCTCCGGTCCCTCTGTCCACTCAGTTTGTTCATGAAATTATTTTAAAGGGACACTCTACGCACCCGGACTATTTTAGTTTATTAAAGTTCTCAGGCTGCGTGGAGGACACCTACCCATTCTTACGCTAAGCTTGTGCTGACATTATCATGTCATCCAAGTGCTCATAGTAGTGTTAGTTCAGGGTGAAAGCAGACATAAGCTTGAGCTACGCACATAGCGTCAATCCATTGCTCTGAGCAGGCGCTCTTGTGCCTTGCTTGTGAAAAGTGCCAGAGTTATGCAAGATGCACAATTTGCTTATGTACGTATGAAATATATATACACTATGCAAATTACGTACAAAAAAAGGGGAGGGATGAATTGATTTTTACATACTGCTCCTTTTAAGTAAACAAAAAATCTTTACTTTTTGGTTTTATCCGATGAATCGATTTAATCGTAAAAATAATCGGCCACCTAATTGATTATGAAAAATAATCATTAGTTGCAGCCCTACACATCTGGTTTACAGGCAGCACTCAGTACCTGACTAAAATGGAGAGTTTCGAGCTGGAGCTTGATGCCCACTTCCTCAAAACAGAGAAGGCTGTTATGGCATCATTTACCTCCAACTTGGAGAGGAGTAAAACATAGGCACATGTAATGTAGGGTGAGAGGGATGGGGATAAGGGGCATACACATTTGCAAATAGATAGGGAAGCAGAGCGATAGGAGTGGTAAGGCAGTTTACATCAACATTTTTAGATGCATTCCTATGACCCATACCAACACTGCCAACTTTCCAACCCAAAATGTCCAAGCTCACTCCTGTGCACACTGGCTTCTGTGTGGGGTTCAGGATCTATATTGAGAGCTTCTTGAAACCATATCAAGCACTACATTGATCTGTTGTTATATGAGGGCCTCTGCCTTCTCTTGTCTCTTTGTCTATGAGAGATGTGGACTGATGTTGTTAAGCAAGAAATAACCTTGTGTACTTGCAGTATTGGCACCCAAAATGCAGGAGAAGTTTGGCCCTTATGAAACACCACTTCCTGGCAGAATCCTGAAGCTGTAGTCCAGTTTTCTGGTATCATATGGTTTAGGCTGGTCTTCTAGAGTCGGTCTGGAATGTTGATCGAGGAGAGCGGCCAATCAGACTAGAGGTCATAGGCAGGCTTCAAGCAACTGAGGTCCATGGTAATAGTCAGAGAACAAGGAAACCAAATCAGAAATAACCGGACACAGGAACACATGCTTCTTTGCGAGCAGAACTACAGAATGACTAAGCAGTGAACTGTGGCCTACAGTTTTATGGGCCTGCACTGATGGGGAATTCTTTTGTTGTTCTTTTACCCATGGTGAAGTTAACCCATGTGCATGACCAGAGACTGGTGGAGGGATAAAAGCACAGGTATATCATGCGTTGTCTGCCAAGGCTAATATGGTTCAATAACCATCATTATCTGCATCGATCTCAGGTGTTGGTCTCTGGAATGATGCATAAAGTATGACAGTCGCTAGCTGACGCTAGTACCATGTTGACAGTGTCATGCACTGATCTCACACCTGAATCCTGAAGGATGATGTCCATGTTGATGTCAGGCAATGTTGAGGATGTACGCCAGGCATGGTCCTAGTGCCAGAACTACTTCTGCTGCCATGATGGATGTATACCTCCCCTAGATCAAAAATTCTTTGTTCTTGCCCTCCCCTAAACCCATTTTTCTTCTTTATATCTTTTTCTGTTTCTATTATTGTGTAATGTAGTCTGTGACCCAGATGTATTGGTATAATAATTTTTTCCAATCCTTTGACTTCCATTTCGTTGGGGGTGGGGAAGCTTCACATCAAAATGAGTACGGATTGCCTAAAATCGAATATGCTGTTTTCAGGACCCAGTTCCTCACATACTAATATAGCAGTATAGCTATATTGAATTTGCTACACTTTGCAAAAAAATCTACTTCATTGCAGTTTACATATGTAATAGCAAGCGCTTTAGATCTATGCCTGACTTTCTGACATAAATCAGACATGTTTTAATGCTTATGTCAACACAAAGACCTTGTCCTGCCATGAAATATCTGAAGTCAAGGTATTTTAAAATGCTGGGGATTGTATTTGTGCCACATAAAGTGAAAGAACACATGTGCCTCTTATACAAATATTCTGAATGCTTCTTTAAAGCGCACCTTTCATATCAAACACATTTTGAGCTAATTTCCCGTGGAATCACTTCCTATATGTCACTTTTTGTTCAGAATTTTTTGTCCTAAATTATTTTAAACACAAACAAATTGAAATATTCCTTTTCAAAGTTTAGCTGTCATTTCCGGTAGTATTCAGCCAGGGTGGGTGACTGCTCTGAATGGAAAAGTGGTCCTAGAGGACAGCCCTCTGCTTACTCCATGCAACTGATTGTATTCCGGTGCTGCTGAGAAAACTCACACAGCGTAGTGTGATGGTCCTCTTTCAGCTGTGCATGACATTGAACATGATGATGCTGGAGTGGCATAAGCAGGGCTGGATTAACATCTCAGGAGCCTTTAGGCACAGAAATCTGGAGCGCCCTACGTCCCTCCCCCAAAGAAAAGTGCCAAATATACATTTTGGTTTTGGAGTAATCAAGCAACAGTTTCTCGCTGCAATCGCATCAAAAGAAGGGGCAGAATTTGTTGCCTTAAAATTAAGCTAAAGTGGAGTAGAATGTCTCGGTTCAACCCTATAACCCAGTAATAATGCATTGCACCATCACCTCCACATTTGCTCCCAGCCCAGTGGAGGAAATGAGAAGGTGAGTGTAACCAAAGCTCCCTCCCTCTGTGCCATCACCCTCCTTCGCACATGGTTGCCCACACTATATATGACCTCTGTGCCGGTTGGAGAGGTGTGGAGGCTGGCCTCCTGTCAAGGGTCCAATGTGCCAAAAACAACTCTAAAAGACAGTGGGCATGTAAGGGTTTATGTCGTTAAATGTATAGGAATCTTAATGATTGTATTTTAGGAGTTTGGATTGTGTAAGTAATCTAATGTAGACCTATTTTTCTTGCTGTCTGTCCTTGGCTTGATTTGTTGAGTTGATGTTAACATGCTAATCCTGTCTGTGGCAAACCAATCATTCACCCTCCTGTAGACAGTGTGCGGTGTTGATTATGTCATTTTACTTCCCCTTCAGGGTTTCCCATATAACTGGTCCACATTTCAAATTAAAGATCATTCTTCTTCCCTGCAGTATGTCTTGTCTGGTGTTTGGGGAGAGATGCTTAGGATTATACAGCATTCCCTCACGTTCTGAGAGTTTTGAAGGAGGGAAAGCTGCTGCGACTCTGCTTGACTGGAGATAAGGGATGCTGTAACAGGTTCGGGTCTTTTCCTCATGCTGGAGACCAGGTGCCCCCCAGTTCTCCTTACAATGAGTTAGTGCAGCATCACTGTTCATTTTATAAAAGTAAAGTGAACAATAGTGCTGTTAGAAAAAAGGAAAAAAATATTTTTATTGTGTGTATATATAATATTATTATTATATTTTTTACATAAACCTGTACATGTTTGGCATAATTGAAAGGGTCATCCTCTGGTCTTTACAATGATATCTCATATATCCCTCTAGCCTGTAGGGCTCCAGAGATACAGGGGTTTGAATGATTATTTTTTTTTCTTTTTCAGAGCAGGCCGCCCCCTAGAGGGAAGTGCCTGTAGGCACTAGCCTACTCTGCCTAATTATAAGTCCAGCCCTGGCTGTAAGTACCAGCTGCAATATCTCAAGGGAGAAATATTGCAGGTAAAGGGCATCTGACCACTGTAGGTGACTTTAAAACATGCAGTCCTAGTGTCTTTTAGGAGTATAATAAAGTGATATTCATCTGAACCGTGCTAGATGGATGGAACTGAGAGGAGAAATGCACATTCTATCGTACAGACATCCGTCAGATTTATTTGCAAAGTATTTTACCAGGAAGGATACATTGAGATTTCTCTCATTTTCAAGTACATATGTCCTGGGTAATGGGTAACCTACCAAAGCACCTTTCGTACCATTTAACTCTACTGGAACAGTGATCAGTGGTGCAGCCAAGAGTCATGCATTTTAATTGAGCAATCTCTTAGACCGTTTCCCTCAAAACTGAAGCTTTGGTTAGAGGTAGATATTATCTATTTTTCTTTTTTTTTTTTCTTTTCCTGCTTTCTTCACTTTAAACCTGTGTTTTCAAATGTAAATATTATAGCAGGAAATGGTGTTGATAGATTCCAATTAAAATTAATACATCTGCTTGTATCAAGGGGACAGATCTGCTTGAAGTTTACACAGTGCATTGATGTTGCAACATGTTGGACGAACCATCTGACTCACATTCCATCCACACTGGGTTACACTGTGTGACATGCAAAGGGAATTGTGGTCAATCTGAGGTTAGAGTCGTAGAGTTGAATTTAGGCGTGTGCTCAGACAGTAATGATATGTACAGAGAGGGGGGAGTATGGCATGTAGATTGATGAAGGTTATGGTATACAAATTGACTCTGTCATGAAAATG
The DNA here is from genome assembly GCA_009667805.1 of Leptobrachium leishanense. Classification (NCBI taxonomy): domain Eukaryota; kingdom Metazoa; phylum Chordata; class Amphibia; order Anura; family Megophryidae; genus Leptobrachium; species Leptobrachium leishanense. Next base: position 87,951,232 of record CM019068.1, on the reverse strand, counting down.
ATAGAAGCCTCGATCAATAAACCCGCTGGTTGTTCCTTGACAGTTTTCACGGGATATCAGGGGCGCAAGGCCTCAAACAAGCTTCTCATTCTGTTTATTTAACCTTTCTCTGATGTAACATTTCTATCAGGCAATTTTTTTATCCTGTTTTTATAAAAGAAGGGAACAGGAAGACGGTTTGCTTCAGATAAAGAAACAATCAAGACATATTTCATGAGTTGTAACTGAATATCCCGTCAGGGGTTTGAAAAGCATCTAGGTTGCTATTCCACACATTTTACTACCTATTGAAAATCCCGTTTGTTGCAGCCTGCAGCTATTTTACACTGTGGCTATAAATCGACTGTTCAGTACAAAAATATAAGAAGGCTGAAATATCGCAACATAACAGCTACTTGAAACCTCAGAGAGCAGGACCCAAGCGATGGAAACAGCACTAGGATTACAGAAGGAAGCAGGTCGTATAAACCATAAAAATGGCACCTCAAAAACCGCTTGACTTTGGTCTACACTCGCCTCCATTTAAATCCTATATTTGTATTTTTTTTTTTTTATATATATATTTCCAAGAAGGACATGAGCACATGTTACAATCTTCACATACTGGATAATGTCTTACAATCTTATGCCTGAAGTTTTTACACTTCAGGTAGATAATTGCCAACAGAAATCTGTTGGTTAGAGGTAAGCAACGAGCCCCTCAAGGAGGGTCTGTTAAGCAGCAAAGTATAGAGTTGGTCATACACGGATGACCCTATAGCCATCTAGACTTTATAATATTTTTCGCTTAGATCCCACAATTTGTGAAATAAGTCAGGTTCTTTGTCATTGCTTGAATGTATCCATCATACGTCACCAGTTATTCTTAAGAGGTTATTCAGAGCGCACTGAAATGTCACCGTCATTTCGGTGCTCTTTTGTTCGGATCACTTAGGCAAGATCAATTAAACGACCCTGTGGTTCACCAGCATTCACCACAGGGTCCCTGAAGTGCGCAGAATCGACCTGCTGAATCTATCGTAAAAAACTCGGCCGAACTCCTCTTCAAACTGCCAAATCTATCCGATAATCACCGAATGCATCCGATCCACTGAACGCATCCCAAAAAAAGCCTACAGCTGTCAAAGGAGTAAAAAGAAAAAAACAACTTTTAAAAGCTGTTTTAAACAAAAATAGTGCATGAAAATGCCTAGAAATAATATTAAAGGGCCTGAATAATAAAAGAAAGGTCTGTCACAAAATAAAAACCGCCATTTTAAAAAAATAAATTAAGAGACTTTTTGCTTCAACTAAAAAGAATAAATGGTTGAATAAATATTTCATAAAACCATCATTTTTTTTTTACATTGAAACCTATGGGATTCGTCTGTTTTAAAGCTGTCGAATGAAACCACTGACAATCTGGCATAGGCGTGTGCAGCCTATTGTATTAGGGTGTGCACCCAAAAGTTCAAACACACACAAATATATATATATTCACGCACCCTTATGCAAACCTACACAGACACACATTCACGCATTCAGACAAAATATATCATTACTATAGGGGTCATTCACAGAGCACCGAAATGTCGCTGACTGTTGTTCCCCGCACTTCGGGGAATCAAATTGCCCCACCCTGTGGTGAATTCACCATTCACCGCAGGGCCCCCAAAGTGCAGGGAATCAGCCACTCGCAACAGGAACCAGGATGCCGCGATCGGCCGGAGGTGACTGCGAGAGGATAGCGAGGGAGTGCAGGGACAGGTTATGTAACAGCCCAGGTGTGGCTCGGGGTTACTGCTTTCAGCATTGAAATTTAACCCCGAGCCACACTTGGGAAAACCGCCACGGGGCTGAATAAATGCACGGATTTTGACATAAAAATGTCAAAATCAAACCGCCAGGGAGGTTAACCTTCTGCTGCCAAGCACCAATATTTAGTCTCCTACCTGTATCTCACGATGCTTTATTCACTATTCTGACTTTGTGGAGTGCAGGCAGCAGATATAGCGGTGATTCTAGGAGCAATACCAGCCTTTTGGATGCAAGGCAAGGGCCAATGCTGGGCCGAGACAAGGACACAGGTGCCGAATTTTACGAACAGCAGCCTGTTTAAAGACAAATACATGCATTTACACACACAGCCATACAGTGCAGTCAACACAGAATCCACAGCAATAAAACCCCCAGCCATGTGTGGTGTGTATGAACGTATCACAGAATCCACAGCAATAAGGCTAGGGTCAGACTAACGCATTTTTCACATTGTCCGTGAAAAAGTGCGTTGAACGAATGGACGTATTTTTTCACGGAATACGCGATAGCGGTCATACGATGCGCAGTTTCATCCGTGATTTTGTACGGATCATCAATAAAACACTTTTTGGGTCTGGACGTTATGTTGGCCGGACATTAGCAGTGTCTGACGTCTCCTAATCACGCACACACGCCGCTAGCGGACGCAGCGCACTCTGTACGTCAGTACTAGTGGTTTCACGTTCTCGAAAAAATGCGTTTGTTTGCCGCTTGCGTTGCGCGGCCGCACTTTTGTGCGACCGTACTTCGTATATTGGCCGTCATTGCCCGGCATCTGCTGCTAGCACGGCCGTGATTATGTGCGGCTGCACGCGCGTTCGCACTGCCTCAGTCTGACCCTAGCCTAAAACTCACAGTAAGGTGCAGCGTATATGAGCATACCATAGAATCCACAGCAATAAATCCCCCAGCAATGTGCGGTGTGTAAGAGCGTATCACAGAATCCACAGCAATAAAACCCCCAGCAAAGTGCAGTGTGTATGAGCTTATTACAGAATCCACAGCAATAAAACTCACAGTAATGTGTGAAGTGTATGAGCATATCACAGAGCTGCACAGCAGTAAAACTCACAGTAATGTGCGGTGTATATGAGCGTATCAAAGTCCACAGCAATAAAACCCACAGTAATGTGCAGTGTATGAGCATATCACAAAGTCCACAGCAATAAAACCCCAGTAATGTGCAAAGTCCACAGCAATAAAACCCCCAGTTTAAATACAAAAGTTGCCCCCTCTCCTGCTTTCCTTTCTTTTTGCAGGGAGGGGGTTGAGTATTGCTAGTCCTGAAGCAGGCCCGGACTCATACATGGGTATATTTGCCCCCTGAAGCTCATACACAGATATATTTGCCCCCTGCAGCTCATACACGGATATATTTGCCCCCAGCAGCTCATACATGGATATATTTGCCCCAAGCAGCTCATACATGGCTATATTTGCCCCAGCAGCTCATACATGGCTATATTTTCCCCCAGCAGCTCATACATGGATATATTTGCCCCTGCAGCTCATACTTGGATATATTTGCCCCAGCTGCTCATACATGGCTATATTTGCTCCAGCAGCTCATACACGGATATATTTGCCCCAAGCAGCTCATACATGGCTATATTTGCCCCAATGCTCATACATGGATATATTTGCCCCAAGCAGCTCATACATGGCTATATTTGCCCCAAGCAGTTCATACAGGGCTATATTTGCCCCCAGCAGCTCATACACGGCTATATTTGCCCCCTGCAGCTCATAAATGGCTATATTTGCCCCAAGCAGCTCATACATGGATATATTTGCCCCTAGCGGCTCATACATGGCTAGATTTGCCCCAAGCAGCTCATACAGGGCTATATTTGCCCCAAGCAGCTCATACAGGGCTATATTTGCCCCCAGCAGCTCATACACGGATATATTTGCCCCCAGCAGCTCCATACATGGATATATTTGCCCCCAGCAGCTCATACATGGATATATTTGCCCCCAACAGCTCATACATGGATATATTTGCCCCTGGCTGCATCGCATTGGATAGCCGCCGGGATGGGACCCTTCACCCCAGCTGACCTGGCGGCAGCCTCTGCTTCCCTGGTGGTCCGGTGGCTGTGGGGTGCTGCATTGTGATCTGTGCTTCGCACACAGACCGCAGAGCACGTCCCACAGTGAGCGAGTGACTGGACACGAACGCCGGAGGTGACCTGTCACCTGACCGCCGGCGCTTTGACACAGTCATTGAGCGCCGGCGGTCAGGTGACAGGTCTTCAGCGATCGCCGGTGCTCGTGGCCAGTCACTCACTGTGGGACGTGCTCTGCGGTCTGTGCGCAAAGCACAGATCACAATGCAGCACCCCACAGCCAAGGACCACCAGGGAAGCAGAGGCTGCCGCCAGGCCTGCGGGAATGAAGGGTCCCGGCGGCTATCCATGGGATGCAGCCACCTGGGACCCAAAGTGTTCTGCGGGCCAGCGGGGTGTGCCGGGGGCCGGCATTAGAGTGTGCCCAGGCACACCCGGCACACACCGTGCGCACGCCTATGCAATCTGGGCATTTCGAAAACTTTTCACATCTGTTTGGTGTTCTCTGAAGAGATTAACTTCTCTATGGGGAATTTCACGGCCGCTGAAGGTCACCATATTTCGCTGACAATTCGCGAATACTGTATTTGGTGAATCGCCAGCTTTTTGAATAGCTTAATGGCCACGAAATCGTAACGTTCAGGGAAATTCACCGTTCGGTGCAATTCGATGGCCAATTCGGTGCTCTTTGAATAACCCCTTTAGTTTCACTTTAATGGTTGAGAGTGGGGTGGTCCTAAGTCATTATATATAGAATTTATACTTGGAATTCCTATACTGTATTCAGGGAGTGCAAGAACATTAAACACCTTGTCAGAGGTATTTAGGAAGCAGAAATTGTCTCCACTCTTCAAATAACATGCTAGTTTTGTCCTGAAGACTCCAATCATTGTAAGGGAAAACCGTGTCTAAGCCAAGTAATCGGCTTTATTGCAATATTACGTATAACTCTTTTATAAGGTACAGAAGCCTCAAAATTGGCTGTTTCCCAGTTCTACAAGGTCTATTTCCATGGGTCTTATTTGACGAACTTATTCAGAGATAAATATTTTGAATGACAAGATCTAGCTACAAATTTTGAAAGAAAACCCAACTTGCTCTGTTACATAAAGGCAGTCAGCAATATGTTTCTTGACACATCTGATTTTGAATAACCTCTATTACAGCAGACTGGCATTTGAGAATGTCATATTTTACATTTGAGCTGAATGAGCTTTTTTTTCCCCCCAAACACTTTTTAGCTCTCAAGAAAGCACATTTTGGATTTAGAACTATCCCGATTAGTGAAAGGGGTACTTTTTCAATGAAAATTGCACGTTACAGTTTAATGAGAAGTATTTTTTCCCCCCATTTGTGCATGATCAGTAAAAATGATAATTTAAACAATGCATGAATAAAGCCTGAAACATGTCTTGGGGTTATTTCATCAATGTGGTTTTCATGTTGTGCCAACAAATATTGAGGCACTACATAAAAAGCTGAAGCATATTATGAAGCCAAGTTTGATTTTTACGTTTTCCTTTTCGTAGATTTTAAAGGATGGTAATGATGTTCTTTCGATTTTCTAGTCTACTATAATTTTATGCATCTGCCAAATAGATTGTGATATATTACAAAACATTTTCTAATAAGAAGTAAAGGTCAAATTATATTGTTGCAAACAAAAATTTGTAAGAAGTACGGGTCAAGAAAACTAATGTCCTTAAAGATTGTGCGCTACGGGCACTGGATCGAATGCTTCATAAGGTGAAGATTTTGGTAGGGATTCTACCTTTATTGGCTGGGCAGAGTTGGAGGTAACATCACTGTTCAATACCTGTGGAGACGAGGTCCCAATACCAGTCGCAGCACCCCTTCAGCAAGTGTCCTTGGGCAAGATACGTAACAAAATGCATAAGCCTGCCTCATAAAAAATATTTCTATCCCTTACAGATTGTAAGTTTACTTGAAACCTGTGGGTCTTCCTTGTTAGGGTATGTTTCCTGTTGTATATCCCCCTTGTTTGCATACGTTTTACAGCTCTGTGAAATCTAATGCTGCTATGTAAAAATAAAGTATTATTATCCATCTCTCCCTCGTACAGCAATGCTCCAGCCCAACTTATTTTCTTAAACAGGAGACCCCCAGTGACCGCTAGTAGGATGGGGCATATAATCAGAAGGATAAAAGATCAAGGGCCCTAAGAGTCGGTGCTAACTTAACCAGAACTGTTGTAAACCTAGCAACTCCGTACACTATAATGGTCTGGTAAGTTTACAGCAGCTGCTTAAGTTAGCACCAACTTTGGAATAGGGCCCTAGATCGGTTAATTTGTGAGGAAAGGCCTGGATCTGCAGCTCATTCACCCCCTGTCTAACCTTGCTGTCATGCCTTAAGTAAGTGTAGGAATGAACCCGAGAAGAGGGAGAAAATCTGATTTATAGGTAAAGCAAAGAAATGGCTGTAAATTGTAGCTTCTTAATACCGTACACTGAATTCAGGATCCTGTTGGTGGAAAGACTTTTAACACTGCAATAACTTCCATAATCATGTTCTACTATTTGTATTTTGCACCTGAGACAGAGTAGGGTAGTTGGATGTTCACATATACTGTCCTTCAGGGTTGCAAATGCAAAATTAAGATACATATTTTAATTACATAACCATAATATTTGTATTGTGTTGTTCCTCAATGAGGCTTCTTATCTTTTTATCTTTGGGGTAAAACCAAACAAAACAACAACAACTTTGTTTTCCATCAGGCAGAGTAATAATCAGCAGGTAAGTATCAACAGATAATATAAGAATTCACTAGGATCACAATTAACTGCTTTTGTCTCTTCATAGTTTACACATTTATTGAACCTGGATTATTGTATTCTGTAAAATATCAGGACATGTTCATCCACAGGAACATATCATGCTTTATTACGACCCGAATATGATTGGTACTTAGCTGATATGGGTCTAGTGACATGATGTCTTCAGCACTGTTCCATCACCTTTTGATTTGATCTCAGCCACCTTTATGGTCAAGAAAGCCCATTCCCTCTGCCACATAATACTCAGGGGCTTAATTATTACCAAGCAAGGTTGTCTTTATTATGAGAGACCTATTCGGATGTTTAAAATGTCAAAAAGAGAATGTGGACCTTTATCACTGACTATTAAATTGCTCGTTCTTTTCAGTTATTCTGGGATCCGATCCGACGGGTTGGTTCTCAGATTTCAAAAATAAGGGTCTCCAATGCGCCAGGATGGGCAATGTTAGGTAAAATATCAATCGATGAATATCCTAGAATGTCCAAGCCGCATAGGGTTTTGCTATGTGTGTTGTAGCAAAGAAGGCTTTATCTGTCGCTAAACAGTCCAATTTCTAGTCCCTTATCCTCTACCTCTGCTGATGGTTACAGACATCTGTTCATACTTTCAATCTGTTAATGCACCCCACGTCCACACAACCTTCCACGGGCCTCACTCCTGTCAGCTTTGCTGACTACTTCACTGATAAGTTTGGTAAACTAAGACTAGAAATCTCTTCATTGCCCTCCTCGTTTAACCATTCAATCTCATTCACTCCGTCACTCCCTGCCTCCTCCTCGATGTATTCCTTTTCTCTGGTCTCCGAGGAGGATGTCCTTACTTTGACTCATATTTTCAACCTCTCCTCTGGAGTATTTTCCTCTACATTCAAACGTGATCTGCTCACCCCCATCCTAAAGAAGCCATCTCTTGATCCCACCTCCATCTCAAACTACTGTCCCATCTCTCTGCTCCCCTTTGCCTCTAAAATCTTAGAACGCCTGGTCTATAACCAGCTCACCAGTTTTCTTACTGCTAAATCTCAACTTGATCTGCACCAGTCTGGCTTACGCTCCCAGCACTCCACTGAAACTGCTCTTACCAAGGTGGTTAATAATTTAGTTGCTGCTAAAACCAAAGGTCACTTCTCTCTCCTTATTCTTCTTGATATTTCCGCTGCATTTGACACTGTTGGCCACCCTCTCCATGCTGCGTCAACTTTGCCTCAGTGACTCCTCTCTCACCTGGTTCTCTTCCTATCTCTCTCTTTGCTCCTTCACTGTTTCCTTCGCTGGTGCCTCTTCTCCCCCCCCACCGTTTTCTCAGTTGAGGTACCTCACGGCTCTGTACTGGGTCTCCTACTCTTCTCGATCAATACCACCTCTCTTGGCAACCTCGTCTCTTCCCATGGATTCCAATATCATCTCTATGCTGACGACACCCAAATCTACCTTTCCTCTCCCGATCTCTCTCCTCCTGTGCTGGAACATGTTACTGCCTGCCTGCTGGCTGTCTCTAGATGATTTCCCGTTTCCTAAAGCATAATCTCTCTAAAACTGAACTTCTCGTCTTCCCTCCTTCTAAAACCAACATTCCTGAATGTCTATGCCAGGCCCATCCAACTCCCCTCCCGCACCTCGCCCCTTTGTCAATCTCTACACTGGCTCCCTGTTTTCCTCAGAATCCAATTCAAAATATTGGTGCTCACATACAAAGCTCTCTATAACCGTGCCCCTGCCCACATCTCTTCCCATATTAATGGGTACATCTCATCCCGACCACTTCGCTCTGCCAATGATCTAACGTTTTCATCTCCTTGGACCTACACCCCCAACTCTCGCCCTCAGGACTTCTCCCGAGCTGCCCCCTTTCTATGGCACTCCCTCTCCCGTACCATTTAGACTCTCCCTGTCTTTCCAGTCCTTCAAGAAGTGTCTGAAAACAAATTACTTTCGAGAAACCTATCATCTCACTCCCTAAGCCCCCTTCTGTTCATCTCTTACTCCATCTTTTCCACCCAGCCCCATGCGCCCCGCTACTTCATGTTCTTTATTTACCCTCACCTAGTGTGTCACCCCTCTACTCTGTAAGGGGGCGCCAGGCTGGCGCCCATCCTCAGATATTCCACCATGGACTGGCTGCAGACATCCTCTACATCCTAGCGTACAGAGTACAGGCATGTACCGGCAGAAAAAAAGCCCCGATTATTATCATTTATGTCCGTGTTTCCCAAACCTGTCCTCAGGACCCTCTGCCTCACTAGGTTTGCAGGATATCTGAAGCTCAGCACAGGTGATATGATTTGCTGGTCAGTGATTGCAGGATTCAAAATCTGGCCTGGTTGAGGGTCCCGAGGACGGGTTTGGGAAACACTGATTTATGTAGTGCCAACAGTTTCTGCAGCAAATTACAATAACGAATGGGAAGAAGATAAAATTAAGGGAGGGAAACAAGAGGTGCAGTGGACCCTGCTCAGATGAGTTTACAATCTAGAGCAGTGTTTCTCAAACCTGTCCTCTTGATCCCCTAACAGGCCAGGTTTTCCAGATATCTGAAGCACAGCACAGGTGATATGATTTACTGCTCAGTGATTGCAGGATTCAGTCTGCATTTCCCCAAGGTGATCTGTAAAATCTGGCCTGGTTGAGGGTCTCGAGGACAGGTTTGGAAAACACTGATCTAGAGGGATTGGAGAGGTGGAAGACCAGAGTTTTATTGATCATCAGGTTCACTGGTACCAGTGATTGAGGAATGGCGGCGGCCATGGAAGTGGCATCTATCTTGATGTGCGTGTAGGTAAGAGGGATAGGTCAGCATCAGTGATGTAGTCCGCTAATCTGAAGAGATGGATTTTAAGGGTTTTCTTGAAGGCCCAAAGATTAGGGGAGACTCTAATAGAGCATGGTAAATTATTCCACAGGACTGGAGTTGTTTTAAATTGTATCCTAAAATGTACAGGAAGCCAGTGGAGGGACCGGCAGAGGGGGGAAGGTATGCGAGGAGGGCCGGGTGAGAAAAATAAGCCTGCAGTTGCATTCGCTACAGATAGCCTGGGAGGCCTCCATTCCATGCTTCATCGTTGTGCAGTACTTACCTTTTGTTCTACCGTGCATCCGTTTTCTTGCTTGTCTACTGTTTATGCTCCATTTCCTCCTGCCCTTGACTCTCTTGACTATGACTCTTGGACAGTCCTTTTTGTATCGCTCCTTGGATTATCAAACCTATCCAAGTTTCATTCCTCCGTACTATCACCCTATCTTGCTGGTGCAGAAAACTTCAACCTGTCCTGTCCTGAATATATTTTTATCTTTCTTAATTAATAACTGTAAAATAATTAAGGAATAACTAGGGTATTTCCAGATCATCAAATGCTCCAAAGAGAGAGGGCTGTAATGGTGTAGCAAATGCTGGAGCACCTGCAAATTGTAGAAATTGTTTGCAGCTAGACTATCGCTCATTTGAAGAGCTTGGGTCCATAGGAATGCATCTTGAAATATTTGAATATAAGAGATATGTTTGGTAAGGGGACCAATGTCTAAAAATGAAATTCATTTGTTTCATATCAACCTTATGTGCATAGCCTAAAGGTGAATTTATTCAATATTTTTAATAATTTTATCCTATCAAATGAAGGTAGGCGTGGAACTTTCCTCTTACGGTGTCATGTCAGTGGTCAAACAGTTTTTGGATTCTGGGATATGGCATATGGGATGCTCAGTCTGTATTAACAATAAACCCACTCATTAATTTTTGAAGCAGCCTTTGCTATTAGTAAAAAAAGGCCTTAAATCGAGAATTCGAGTTCATTCTGACAGACCTCTCCCTCTCTGTAATCAGCAGAGACTCACTGAATTTACAAATGGAATTTATCATCTTATGTATTCATCCAAGATGAGAACTGTTGAGTTAAGCCAGACATTAAGCGGCTAGAACACGCCATCCGCCTACATGTTTTATCGTTTTGGCAAGTGCTTATAATTTATTATTTTTATTATTTCTTTAAATTGTGGGTGAAAATAGTTTGTTCTTGAAATAAAGTCAGCCTACTCACAATATCAAGTTTTGTCATTTTTTTTTTTAAAGTTTTGCATAAACTTCTCTTTGTGCTGGCTCAAAAACTATTCAGAGCCTTTATCGGTTACACTGATCGATGTAAGATTCCAATAGTATCTCTGTAATGCTCATTTTAACTCTCAATGGCCACAGTAATTGTATGATCACAGCTGGTTTTAAGTTGTACCTACACTGCGCAGAGTGACTGTATCTTGGATTGGAGACTCCATGACTTTTCTTGTTCCGAGTCAAACCACATTTCTGTGAAAGCCAAGGCTTGATATATATATTAATGGATGGTGACCCCTAGTGGCTAGATCCTAAATAGCTAGTCCTAGTCATATGCTACAATGTATCATTTAAACCTCATGCCTCTTTCCTCTAATGTGAAAATGCTGAGTGGACTTTGAATTACCTGTGCCAGGTAAATTGATGAAATAACTCCTAAGAATGGTAAATTAATTTCTCCCTGACCTAATCACCAGATTATTTTTTTAACACATTCTCCGGGCATTATTCCAAGCAAGTCATTATGGTTAACAAGTGAGCCTTTACGTTTGTAAATACCCCACTTGTAAATTGCTCCTGTCCTTTTCCAGGTGAACTTTGCTGAAGCTCAACTGTTGCAACTGCTTATTGTTTCTTAACACTTCCCAAGCCTTCTATAGGCCGAAAGGAAATATTGAGTGATTTCCAGGTTGCTCATTACTCTTGTCCCGAGTCAGATTTATTTAAGAAAAAAAAAATGGGCAGCTTCTCCGATCCTGTTGTTAGGTGTTTTTTTAGCATTCCAAAATCACTTAGTAAAAAAGTAGATAAAACTATATGCACCTCTGGTCCTTTGTGCAGATGCAGAGTATGGTGTGATTTGCCACTTCATCATTTGAAGAAGGATACTGGAACCAAATAGGTCTCAGTGTCCTTCTGCTCTCCATCCACTAACACAAAGCTTTTGGAAGTCTCTAGACCAGTGGTTCTCAACCTGTGGACCCTCAGGACCCACAATTGTCTTTAGTCATTAAGTTGCGACCCAAAAATAATTGAATTTCTGAAACATTATAATTTATTCCACAAAACAACATGTGCAATATTCTACAATGTATACACTTTTTGAACAATTTTGTAAACAAACAGGGATTCTTTCCAAAATGGATAGTGCCGTAATCTCCGCACTAGTGAAAACGAAAAGTGCTGTTGAGGCAAAAATCCAATAAAATAAACTGTAATTGAAACATATGACATTAATTAGAACTTAAGGAAAAACTAGGGATGCTTCTTGCTCCTAATAAGTGTCTCAAAGTGTGAGGTGAAGGTAGACAAGCAACTCTAATTTAAATCACTACTGAATGAATAATAAAATATTACAAACAACTTAACAAACTCACCTGCTCCGTGCTCCCCGCCGTCTGTCTCTGCCGCTGCGCACATTATTTTTTTGCAGCGGTCTGCCCTCCCTGAGCCTACCTAATTTGTGTAGCTTAACGCTACGCTAGTCGCCTAAACTCAAGCTGGCCAGGAGATTGAGAAGTCTGCAGTACGCGTCTGGCGCTGACTACTTCCTGAACCTACGCTCTTCAATGCCTCAGAGAGACACTGAAGAGCAATGGAATAGCTTGGACCAATGTGAAAGCACCATTGGTCTAAGCCATTCAAAAAACGCCTCCATGAGAGGCTGGCCTATATAAAAATACTTTGCTTCACTGAGATGTGCATTGTGCACCGTGGCTCCTGGTGTTGGGGATACAGAGTGTGCCACCTGTCACTGAGTCCCACCCCACACCTTCCCATTACAGACCCCCCCACACCTTGCTATTACACAGTATCTTACCTGATGCAGCGGGCCCCAGGTGGCACCTGGGAACATTCAGAGGTAGCCGCCCCACCTGGGACCCGCTGCCGCAGGTAAGATGCATCAGCGGGTCCCAGACATTAGAGCGGCCTGGGGGCAATTGCCCTGCGACCCAGTCCGCCCCTGGTCGCGACCCACCACTTGAGAAACATTGCTCTAGACAATAGCAGTGATGTTGCTGCCAGCATCTATTGCATCTTCCTTAAGGAGTCAAGCTGCTTATGTAGCGGGTCACTCCTAAAAGAGCCAGTAAGAAACCCTCCAAGGGTTAATGGTTTGCACTGCATTTCCCAGTTAGCGTCTCCCTATTACCATCTGGAATAGGGCTCTCACAGCTTTAGAGATGTCAATAAATCTCAAAGCTAATTCTCCATTAATACATACCTCATCTACCATAGCTTTCCATGTGTCCGCTTACTATTTATACTGACTGGCCTGCCTAATAAATCAACCCATAACCTGACAATACCCACTATGTACTATATTGAGCACCTGGTAAAACATTTTTTAAGTAAATGACAGTATATTACTCCGGATATAGACACAGAACAATGTATGCCTGCCTTGTATTAATATTGATGATTCCTTCAACACACTTTCAACTGAAAAAGTGACACATGGGAAAATGTGCTGAACGGGGAGAACAGAACAGAGGTCCTCAAACATTAATAAAACATAGACATATCCTTCCAAAATCACCAAGTGGATATATATATATATATATTATTTTTTGTAATGCAATTAAGCATATTCCTCATAAAAGTCTGTAAAAACATTGCCATTTTCTGTGTTCCACAATGTTTGCAGCTCCCAATAGAGAGGCCAAGAATTTGTTTTAATAAACATTAACATATAGGTGTTTATAAATGAACTGTATGTCCTGAGAAAGAGCATGAAGACCCTACCGGGAAGTTCTTGAACCTCAGAGGTTGCTTCATAGACCAGTACATTTGTACTATAATAAATGCCAAGACTGTATCAAATGTTTTTATTGGCTGTAATGATTGTGTTAACAAAGACGCTGATTGAATGCTTGAGAAAAATCTCAAATGCCTACTATCGGGTAGAATGAGTCCGGTGCCTGCCTGAATGTAACCCATATGTGGTGTGATAAAGGCACTGGATGCAAGGCTCAGTACTCCCTCTTTCTTTTATTATTCATTCATAAAAACAGCAGAACATCAAATAAACAAAACATAAAACAAACGCCTACTCCTGTGGAGTCTGACTAAACCTACGAGTCCCTCTCTAGCTATTGGGCTGCTAGGCCGCTTGCCAATAAATTGAACAGAATATCAAAGTACATCCTTTCGAGTTCAGGAGTTTCTTTCCCCCTTCCTTGGTGAAGCCAATGCACAGACTGCTCACTCTCTCAGGAGGGAAACACACACACACACCTATATGGGCAGGGCAGACTTAATTAGGCATAGGTTCAGAATTAACCCTATAGTGGGAAAATTGCATTCTCCATACGCCTACTAATATATCTATGGTCTACCACCCTGACCCTACTCACAGTGGGTACATTATACACAACTAGTGTTTCATGATGTTGTACTGGAGTGTTTGTTGTTTGGTCCATTTTATTGGCCTTTTTTTCTCTGCTGCTTCACTTCTCTCTCAGTTTAACCTTGCTATGACCAAGCTCTTGGTCTATCATCATGCAGTGTCTGCTATACTCTCTGGTAATTATCTCCACACTCCCCCTGCTCCCTTTTGTTTCACTTACCTCAGTCCCTTAGATTGTAAACTCACAGGATGTCTGGCTGAGCACTTGTTTAAAGTGCTGTATTAGCAGGACCACTTTCCCACGGGCAGGGCCGTCTGTTCCTTACGTTTTTATTATTTATGTCTTCTGTTCGTGCTTCCCTATTGTAAAGCGCTACAGAATCTGTTGGCGCTGAATAAGTACTTGTAACGGTAACTGATCAGTAAATTTGGATTTTTGCCTTTTAAGTAGCAGCAAAAGAACACATTGTTTTATATAGTTTATATGAAATCAAAGAATAATAGCTGTTGCAGTGGTTTATCTTACCGTGATTTGTTCTCTTAGTTTGCTAAGGTATTGTTTTTTTAATGAAGAATAAATAGCAGACACTTCCAAAGATTTACAAACCCAGTGGATGCAGATATAACAGGATGTCTGTATTCTGATTTCTTTATGTGATAGATTAGATACAAGATCTTAAAATGTTAATATATGTCCGTTAGAGATTAGATCACTCCCTAAGGGTAATTGTTGCCCAGGCACTCTCTTTATCCACTCTTTCCTACTCATGACCTCCCTTGGCATAACTGCTAGCGCCGCAACTGATAAAATATTACAGAGCATTTGGTATAAACTACAGACGCAAAGCATCAAGTGACAGCCCATGTCCAGATAACAGCCAGTCATGTCAAAGTCGTCCAAGGAGTTAAGAGCCTCCCCTTCCAACTTATTATACAAAGTACGACATCCAAAGAACAAAGTGTTGCTTGTCCCACAGCCAAGATGCACATAATGGAAACATTAGCCCGCAGATAACTTTTAATGTGTCAGCTTAATGGTTCCTTAATATGTAAAGGGCTTGAAGGAAATGTCAACTGGGGCTGTGGAGAGTAATGTAGGCTGGAGTCCTGAATAAGAGTTTGGAAGTCTCCTCCCCATTACACAATACAGATTATGAAAGCCTGAGAGATAACATCATGTACTCACATAACATTGGTCTTATCTTACTTTATCTTTTCCTGACATAAAGTCTGTATTTAACAGAAATAAGCTGGCTGGACATAAATCTTCCCCTGCCCCTTATTTAATTTTATGTTTTCAGTAGATATGAATCTTTTTACTTAAACTCATTATTTTAATTCACCGCATTACTGATCCGTCACCCCTAGAATGACCATATATATCAGACTTCTTCTCACAGGACTGCTCCTGCTTGATGCGTCTTAATTCAAAATATTGTGGAGCTGCATACTGTTCTTTTCTCCAATAAATTGCTGTGGAATATCAACTCGGCAAAAGTTTGTTTTTTTGTGTGTATTTTATTGTTTTAGTCCAAATTTCCATCCCATCTCCTTCTTGCCCACTTCTCTGCTTCCCTTGCTCCTTTTGGTTGTCCTATCCCAGATGTTCTATGTGTGTCGAGCATCATTTCTAACAAGCTGCACTAAATCACACATCAGCTGCCCGCTAGTTTATACTCAACATTTCTGGATTGTGTTCCTGGCCTGGGATTAAAACTTCACATCTCTTTTTCCTATCACCCTCAGGGCATATTTATTTCCAACTGTCTCCTGTTCGCAGACTGGCCAAGCTGTTTTTCTTCTTTTATCTTTTCATTCTGTCTCATTCTCACCTCCCTCCATCATTTTCCTGTCGTGTGTCTCGTTATGCTCAGCTCTTTCTAAACTCCTTATGTGTTCACTTTCCCTTCTATTAAAATAATTTAAGTGTTATGGTCGTTGCATTTATGTACATACGCATATATTTTAATTAACCCATTAGTCTACCATTTTTGGCATATGATTTTGAGACCTTATATGACCTACGCTATCACATTTAACCTGCAGGCTGTATATACAGTATATAGGTATAGAGCACTTGGAGAGTGTCCATCCTTTCTCTTTTCCTGATGTAATTGGCCTTTTCAGAAAGGAATGTTAAGAGCGTTTCTGCAATTTGGTATGATCTGCTGCCATCAAGCATAATGCAGTTGCCTTCTAATGTGACTTCATAAAGTCTGTTGCAACCCTTCTGCAATCCTGATGCTTTCTGCAAATTTGTTCCCATTGTAGGGTCTCCTTTATCTCCTTTTTAAAATATCGCAGGACATACTTGAAAACGAGAGAAATCTCAATGTATCCTTCCTGGTAAAATACTTCATAAATAAATACATTTTTTTTCTTTAGCTGTCTTACTTTGGATTATGTGTAATTTTTTGGACTTTTAAATCTAGTTCCTGATTTAAAAGTAGGAGACAGAAGCATCCAATGTAAGATAAATGGCACAAAGGAATAGAGAGATGGAGTGGTCATATGGGACAATTGTGGTTTCTAACCGGGCATCTGAAAAAGTAAGAGTAAATCAAGGAGGTACCAACATTAATCTGCATCATATTAGATGTTACGAGACATGTAGGATTCCTTTGTTTACAGTACTTTGATTTTCAGGATTTTGATTTGCCAACTTTTCTCATGTGGATGGAAAAAGCCTAACACCCCATTATTTTTAATGTATTAATGCTATTCCATGGGACTGTTTGATTACATATATCCCTGTAATTTGATAACACGGTAAAACCTGAGTTAGTCCTGTTTGTAAGCACCAAATAAAACAGTACATGTATTGCTGTACCTACTGAAATCTATTCTAGTGACCCGAACATATTCTACGGTGTCGAGCTTTCAGGCATTTCTAAGCAGAAAAAGTAAAACCTACAAACATGCAAGACAAACTACTTAACAAGCAGCATTTAGGCTGGGGTCAGACGAGTGCACCATGTGCGCCCATACTGACGTGCCTTCCAGCGTCCATCGCAGCGTTGTGACGGCCACAAAGCTGTTGCGCGAGCATTACAGCAGCCATGCTGCGTCACTGCAGCAAGCCTCCCTGTCAAAGTGCTAGCATGCACGTTGATGGAGCTGCAAAGAGCGATCCTCCATTGGAGGATCGAGCCTTGCAGCGCTGAGCGCACTAACTGCGCTCCTAAACGTGGTCAGATGGGCGTCAGATGAGCGTCAGAGTGGAAGGAACATCCACTCACAAGGACGTTCCTTCTGCTCTTCAAAACGCTCGTCTGACCCCAGCCTCACCTTAGGCTGGACATCCATAGTCGTGCGACCGACTTGGTAGTCAGACTAGGAGCGATATCGGTCGTGCGACTTGGTCTGATGAGGGTCATCCATTGCATCGGACTAGCAATCAGCGACTATGGACAACTATGGACCCAAAAACGAGTTTTTTCTTGTTTTCATTTTTTTCTGAGACTATTGCATATTGCATTCTGCTTTTAGAGACACTGCAGTCCTTTGTGTGCGAAATTGGATATGGAGGAGCTGGATTATTATTATTTATTTATAAAGCGTAAGCATATTCTGTAGCTCTGTACAGTGGGCACAACATAGACAGGGTTACAGTACATTGAACAACATTTTACAAACCAGTAAAGGAGGAAACAAGGCCCTATTCCCATGGGAATATACAATCCAGAAGGGTTGGGGGTGGAAACAGGAGGAGAGGACTGCAAGGTGAGAGTGATGGGCTGCAAGGTGAGAGTGATGGACTGGCGGGAGTGATGGACCGGTTGCGTCAGTGAGTCGGGTGGTAGGCTTCCCTAAATAGGAATGTATTAAAGGAGCGTTGAAGGAAGGGAAACTAGCAGAGTCTGTTAGTACGAGGGAGAGCGTCCCAGAGGATAGGGGCTGCGTGTGAGAAATCCTGGAGTCTATCATGGGTAGAGGTGAAGCAGGGAGAAGCTAGGCGCAGGTCTGGATGCGCTAGTTCGGTGTGTGAATTTGAATCCCTATGCGCAGCTGAAAAAGGACCTAGAATTCATTCACCCTGTACCCTACCCAAACATGGCTAGTCCCACCCATCTCCCATACTCAAAATATACATTTAAATATCAAAACAATTAATATAATAGCATTTTTAACTCCCCTAATCAACTTCTCAGCATCCATGTCCTTCCCTGATAGACAATCAGGGAAGGACATGGATGCTGAGAAGTTGATTAGGGGAGTTAAAAATGCTATTATATTAGTAGCTGTCTGTGTTGTATGTACGATATTTCCAAAAATTTTTGTCTGATCACTAGTCTGCAGCAGACTTCAAAGTCGCTGGAAGTCGCAAGTCTGGCGCAATGGACGATGGTACATTCACAATAGTGTTGTTGGATTGGTCTGACGACATGAAAGACTTTCAGGGTTATTCAAAGAGATTCGAAAAATCACCGCACATTCGGTGTCTTTTCGTTCTCTTCAATTCGGTTCCTTTTGCCGATCCCATTTCGGTGACCCTGCGGTGTATTCAGCAAACTCCACAGGGTCCCCGAATTGCAGGGAAAGGCTGCTGCAAACCCGACGAAAACTAACCGCAAAACCCACCGAATGCACGCAGAAAAGCCACAAAAACATCTGGATTAACCTGCCGAAAACCAAGCCCGAGCAGGAGCCGAACACAGCCGAAGCAGCCGAGACCGCAGACGAGGGAGGTGAATGAATTAGCAAAATAGTTTGTGTGAATCTGTGAAAATGAAACGCTGTTTGCAAAGAAACTACTGAGCGAAAATGTCTGAAATTTGCATATGAGGTCCAGGGAATGATAATAAAGAGGGCTGTTACAGAAAAAAGAAGTAAACTTAAAAAAGAAAAAAAAAATCGGACTTTTAAAAAAAAAATGCTTAAAATATCCTAAAAAATCTATAAATAAAGAGACTCTTTACTGCAGAATTTTATAATGAACGGTTTATTAGATATTGAATTAAAACGGGAATATTTTTAACATTGAAGTCTATGGAATTCTCCTGAATAAATTTGCCGCATGAAACCACCGAATGGCAGGGCAATTAGGGAAACCTTTCACTGCTGGTTTATGTTCTCTGAATAGCTGAAGCAGTGCATTTTCATGGGGATTTCACTGCCCTCGAACAGGCACCGAACAGGCACCGTATGTTCAGGCAATTCGCCAGGATTTGGCGAATTGCCTGCTCTCTGGATAGCCGAATGGCCAGGAAAGGTAACCCAACGCTGATTTTCAGCGTTCGGTTACCTTTCTCAAGCAATTCGGAGCTCTTTGAATAACCCTGTAAGTGCGATGTCGTTGTCGCACGAATATGGATCCAGTGGACGCCCAGCCTACAGGAGATGTGCATTAGATTTATAGTTATCTATTTAAGTATACATGAAACATTGACTAACAATCAGGACCAGGTACACTGGTGGGATCCATCAGGAGCTTTTCTTACACGGATGCCACAATGTTTCATCTCAAACTAGAGCCTTTATCAAATAGTACGTGAAGAAGACTCAGTTGAGACAAACTACTGTGGCATCTTTGTAATTAAAGCTCCTGAAGGATCCAACCAGTGTAGCTGGTTCTGACTATTATTTGGTATTACTGTGTGGGGATTGAGCTTCCCTGGCTGGTGCAGTGACCGACGAGGCAAATGGCTTTCCTGTGTATTCCATTATACACCTAAAATAAGAAATATATCACTAACCTATATTATGGTTTTATAAAATGATCCATTATCTGGTTGTACTGTGTGTGCACATTAGTGCTATCGGAGGCCTTTGTGTAGACCCCATTTTGAGCATAACACCCAAGCATGAAGTAGTAGGTTTGTAGCCTTCTCGTTAAAATTATTTGTTTTGTATACGCTATACCCTATAGTTGGCTCGCAGTGGGCCCTTGTGCCCAAGCAATAACAAACAAATCCTGTGCTGTTCTGCGTGGCTTTTACTTGCAGTGTATGGAGTTAAAAAGTAAATCACATCTCGTAACCTGATCACTAAAAGCAATTCCGACAGGCCTTTATGTCACTCGGCACCTAATAGCGCTCTTCTCTATTCACGTTAAGTGCAATCAGGTTAATAGTCCCTGAGTCAGGAATACATGAATAGTAAGCAGGCTGGATTTAAGGTCACATTACATCTTGGAATCGGCAGAGAAACAGATGGGGTCAGGGAAGGGATTGCTCAGTGCTTGGCTCTAGATCCATTCACACATCTCCAAGAACCAGAGTCTGAGAGGTGCTGTATATAAAAAGGGACATAATGATATAGTCACAGTTTAAATACTAGAGGCCTGTTTTACATATGCTTTGTATTATAGAAAGCATCTACAAGGTCGGATTTCCAGGTGGCTTTCCCATAAGGCTGTCGGACCGGAGAGAGCTAGCAGTATAATTGTAACATTGTATATTTGTATCAATGTATACAAATGTTTATTGTATTTATAAATCTCTCTCTTAATCACAACATTCTGTTTGCAGTATTTTTATTGTTTTCTCTAACCAAACTATAATTAGGTTAGAATTATCTGACCCAATGAAGATCTGTCCGTGTATCGGTGTGGAGATGGCAAGGAATTGAGTTACAATTTTCAAACCATGTGTGACCATTCATGATGAGAGGAAGAGCGTATGTGATATCAGCATCCAATGAAATTATGTGATTTTCAGAGTACCTCAGCAGGTCACTGCACAGATTATTCCAAGTATTAATGACAGGGCGCCATGAGGAAGTTGCGGTACAAATTTATCTTACTATTAAAATCATTTTATCAAATTTTCTGAGCTTTGATTAAACAAATGCACAGTTACTATTGAAGTGATGTAAAATGGGTTGCTCCGATTTAATAAAACTAGATGCCTTTTATTTTCACGTGAAGATTATACACTCCAGTGGACGATAGTGTGATTTTAAATATTGTCTAATCAAGTATTTCATTAGCTGTTTAAACACAGTGGAGATGCCATTGTAATTAAGTTTTTGAGCATTTTGAGTATTAATAAAGTTTGTAAACCTTTACCTTTCTTTATTATGCCAGGGGTCCAAACTAGCTGGGCTGAGCTTTGTTCAAGGTACAAGTTTATTATTCGCTAACAGAGTACGTTTCCTCCGCCCAGTGTTCTGTTTCTTGGTAAATTCATTATAGGGTCTATTTACAAAGCACCAAAATTGGGTGCAATCTCGGTGCTTTGCCCCATTTCAGCTCATTTTGGTGATTCCATGTCGGCGAAAATACGGCAAATTCACTATTTAACAAATGGTCACCATTTTTTGCCAAACTTGGAGTCGCCAAAGCAGTTATTGGACGTCGGTGAAAACCACCGAAACCACCGAAATGGCATCGGCGAAATCCAATATAAAAATATACTCTAACAAATTTCATTTTACATTCAAACCTATGGGATTCGCCTGTTTAAACCTGTCAATTGAAACACCAAAAATCTGTGCGTTTCGCCAGAATTTCGGTTCAATACGGCGTTCCAGAATAGAAGACATAATAGTCTTCTATGGGACAATGTCGGAGCCGCTGATTTGCTGTGAATTGCACTGTATTTTGCCTTTATTTTGTGAGTCGATCACTTAATGAATTGACCTGAAATTCGGGGCCAATTCGGGGGTTAGTGAATGACTCCTTTGGTGTTGTATGAAGATTTACAAGTTTTCTTTTTCAAATGACAAAAGTGTGACATATGCGTCTTAGAGAATGTCGCTGAAGGGGACTTCATAAACTATCAGTGTTATTCAAAGAGCTCCGAATTGTGGCTGAATGGTAAATGAACAGTGAAATTCAGCATACAGTTACCTTTCCTGGCCATTCGGCTATTCAGAGAGCAGGCAGTTCGCCAAATGTTGGCGAACTGCCTGCACATACGGTGCCTGTTCGAGGGCAGTGAATTCCCCATAGAGAAGCAATGTTTTGTCTATTCAGAGAACAAAAACCAGCAGTGAAAAGTTGCCGAATTGCCCTGCTTTTCGGTGGTTTCATGCGGCAGATGTATTCAGGCAAATCCCATAGGCTTCATTGTCAAAATATTCCCGTTTTAATCCAATATCTAATAAACCATTTATTATTTTATTCTGCAGTAAAAAGTCTCTTTATTTATAGATTTTTTAGGATCTTTTAGGCATTTTTCGGGATTTTTTGCGAATTTTTTTCCTTTCTTTTTTTAATCATTTTTTCTTTTTTTATGTAACGGCCCTTTTTATTATCATTCATTGGATCTTATATGTAAATTGCAGACATTTTCGTTATGTAGTTTCTTTGTAAACAGCGTTTCACTTTTCAAACATTCAAGCGTACTGTTTTTTTTTTGTTCACTCCATTCATCTGCGGTGTCGGCTTTTTTTGGCGGCTGCTCGAGTTTCTCCGGCGTGTTCGGCGGGGTTAATCCAGATGTTTTTGCGGGTTTCGGTGTGCGTTCGCTGGGTTGTGCGGTGAGTGTTTGTCGGGTTTGCGGCGTCTTTTCCCTGCACTACGACGGCACTGTGGTGCTTGCTAAATACACCGTAGGGTCGCCGAAATGGGATTGCCAAATCGCACCAAATTGAAGAGAACGAAAAGGCACCAAACGTGCTGTGACTTTTCGATTCTCTTTGAATAACCCTGTATGTTATACCTACATTTTTTAAGTGGCATTACGTCCTGTTGAGGCCGTTTGCTTTTCTCTAACCCATTTTTATTGAAACAAAGTATGATATCTACAACGACCACTATTTAACAGTATTTGTTAGAGTTTATAGACTCATTGTTGGGTCTTTGCAGCTCTGTTATACAGTTACACATCCTGAATATACGAAGGAGCAATAATCACAGGGACATAATCAAAGAAAATCGGGACATAAAGACTTGTGTCCGGAACAGGAAGTTATGCCTCCTGAATAGGGACATTTGGGTGGTATAGTTTTGTCACATCCCTTCCTAGACTTTTGAGATCCCAGTGACGCAGAGGCACTTGTCTTGTAACAACATGACCTTTTCAAACTATCTAAAACTGTAACATGATCAAAGACTTTATTTTACATGTACAGCCTGTGCGCACCTAGGTGACCATGTCTGTTCATATGGTAAAGTATTACGATATTAAAAGCACTCATGTCTTTATTGTAAGAGTTTCGTCAATATATTATTAGATGTTGTTATATCTCTGCGTATAAATCTGGTGCTTGTTAAACCAGTGTGAGTTTAGTTCAGGGGTGCGTGATAACAAGTGTATCAGTTATTTTGTGTAACGTGCCCTGCAACACCAGCTGTGCAATTGTCTGATTCCGTTTCATATCATATAACAATGTGTTGGTAACCGCGCATCTTTGTTTGGATGTCCATATCCGTGTAATTGTGTGACCTGTGGTTTGCTACCTGTCCCCGGAGACCTTTTGCTCAGCACCTCTGCGGCTCCCTCTTGTGTCACGTCACCATTGATTTTTCATGTACTGTCAGGCTGAGAACTGCATGGCCTTTTAGAATTTATTTTTTTTATCCTGCTGCCTGTTTTGTCACAGCGTAAGCATGATCCTGGCAGTATAAAAGAGGCTTTTGTAATAGATGTATCTTCAATCTGTGGGGTGTCACGCTGCCTGTTGGCGTATATGTCACACCAAGATAAAAATATTTTTTCTTTATTTTGTGCATTTTGATAAACATCACCCCTCAATCCTAAGGCAAGTGCCAGCATGTGGCAGTCTACGTTTTTCCATATTTTACCCCCAATGAGTCTGTCATCTGTCCCATAAAGAAGTCGCCCGAGCTTGAGACCGTAATACGATTTGACAGCTTATTCACACTTACAGTATCTGTACCAACTCATGTCAGTGAGGTGTATGAGACTTTTTTCTTAAACTCTCAATGTGAACTGACTGTGATACACCTGGGGCCTGTCCAGTGATGCTGCCAAATCATGTCCGAGCTCAACCCAGGAAACTCAAAATGATATTTTTCGGGATTGTTTACGTATTTATGTTGAGCTATTTAAAATAAAGTCAACATAGAGTATTGGGCACAGAAAGCTACAGATAAACTAACATCAGCGGTGGGCATACAAGTTTGCGGTTACTGTAACACTCATGGACCTTAAGCAGGGATCTCTAAATCTGGCCTCCCATATGTTTCTGAACTACAACTCCCATGATTCTCTGGCCATTGATTGCATTCAAAGAATTCTGGGAATTGTAGGCAATAAACATCTGGGGGGGGGGCAGAGTTTGCGATCCCTGCCTTTTTTAAGGATCCTAGATTATATCTCCACAGTCTGTAATAAATGCTGCTGCCAGAGTCCTCTACCATACATTCTGCACCTTTCACACCTCACCCTTTTGTCAATCTCTACCATGGCTCCCAGGTTCTTTTAGAATTCAATTCAAAATAATGATCGTCATATACCAAGCTTCTGTAATCATACCCCTGCCTACATCTCTTCTCATTGGCACGTTCCATCCCGGTCTCTTCTCCCTACGAATGACCGGTTATTATCCTCCCCTCATACCCACATCTCTCTCACTTGTCCTGAGTTACCCTCTTTTATAGCACTCCCTACCTCGCAGCATTCGACTATCCCCGTGCCTCCAGTCTTTCAAGACATCTCTAAAAATGCATTCTTTTAGGGAAGGGATTAAACCCCCCCCCTCTTGCTCAAGCCCCCATGCATCCTGGTATTTCATATTCTCTACACTCTATCAGGGTTATTCAAAGAGAATAGAAAATACACCGCACGTTCGGTGACTTTTTGTTCTCTTCAATTCGGTGCGATTTGGCGATCTCATTTTGGCGACCCTGCGATGTATTCAGCAAGCACCACAGGGCCGTCGTAGTGAAGGGAAAAGCCGCCGCAAACCCGACGAACACTCACCGCAAAACCTGGCGAACGCACACCGAAACCCGCAAAAACATCTGGATTAACCCCGCCGAAGACACCGGAGAAACCCAAGAAGCCGCCGGTCACAGCGCAGAGCAGCCGCCCTAAAAACCATACACCGCAGACGAACGGACTGAAAAAAAACCAAAAACGGTACGCTTGAATGTTTGAAAAGTGAAACGCTGTTTGCAAAGAACCTACAGAACGAAAATGTCTGAAATCTACATATAAGATCCAATGAATGATAATAAAAAGGGCTGTTACAAAAAAAGAAAAAGTGGATAAAAAAAAAAGACGGAAAAAAGATTTCGCAAAAAAAAACCGAAAAATGCCTAAAATATCCTAAAAAATATATAAATAGACTCTTTACTGCAGAATAAAATAATAAATGGTTTATTAGGTATTGAATTAAAACGGGAATATTTTTAACATTGAAGCCTATGGGATTCGCCTGAATAAACCTGTCGAATGGAACCACCGAATGGCAGGGCATTTCGGCAACTTTTCACTGCTGGCATTTGTTCTCTGAATAGGCGAAGCATTGCTTCTCTATGGGGATTTCACTGCCGTCGAACAGGCACCGTATGTGCAGGCAATTCGCCAACATTTGATCCAAGGAGAAATCTGACTGCCATTCTGGGGTCAAGAAGGAATTTTTTCCCGGTATGTTGCATATTTCAGACTGGGTTTTTTGCCTTCTTTTGGATCAACAGCAGTAGGTTATGTGGGAGAGGCTGAACCCGATGGACGCATGTCTTTTTTCAGCCTATATAACTATGTAACTATATTTGGTGAACTGCCTGCTCTCTGAATAGCCGAATGGCCAGGAAAGGTAATCGTACGCTGAATTTCACTGTTTGGCTACCTTTCGCCAGCAATTCGGATCTCTTTGAATAACCCTGTATATTTACTATCGCATTTTGTGTTTTAAACCCCCTCCTCTTAGATTTTAAGCTCACTTTAGCAGGGTCCTCGTTTTCCTATAATTTCTGTGTTAATTTTGTTTTTGTTTTGTTGTACCCATTTTGCACTTTGAAATATGCTGGTGCTTTATAAATAATTATAATTGTTACAAAAAAACACCTTTATGACAAAAAACACTCATAATAAAAGAGGAATGTTAAATTCTTTTTTATTATATATAGATGTAAAATTTAGTGCTGTAAATATGTAGCGGCCTTTTAGCAGCTCAATGGTGTTCTTTCTATTGTGGTTAAACATATTGTTCGCTGACATAACTGCCAGCCACTTTTCTGCATGCCACCTTTTAACCTGGCATTAAATTTGCCAAACATTGCAATTGCAGTATGTTACTAGACAGTTAAATGTTGGTAGTGGCGTTTCCAGCTAGTGATCGGCCACCTTCGGTCTTGACTGTACAACGTAGCTACAGGTAACACTAATGAGACCGACCTCTACTCGCACAAAACGGCAGGTAAATCTGTATTTTGATTTTTAAGCAATTGAATGGAAGAACATAAAAATAAAATAGAACAAAACGACTCGATTAGATGTCACAATGCATGGGTGAATATAGTAACTATGACTTGTGTATAAACTGTAATAAATAAGGCAAATATGAAAGTGAATTAAACCATTAGTGACTGACCGGAGTACAAACAAACATGTCGGGTAAACAAAAATGTGATCTGTGAGGTTTTCAGATGGCTGCTTTCTGTCGGCCATTCCCATATAACGCATAATATTACAGTTACTGCTTTCTGGTCTTGGGATTGAGGGCCTGACACTAACAAAATGAGAAGTCTACAAATTGACTGCAAAGGAGGGTCAACGAACACATCAATTTAACGGTAAATGTTTATAACTGCTCCTTATTGTTCTCTTTTAGATGACTGTTTACAAATCCAACAAAAAGGAAATAAAAATGCCTTTTTCAAATTGCCCGATTAAAATAAAAATTAAACTATGATATACTGTACCCATATGGTATTGAAAATACTGCCATTATTGAATTTAATAGTTACGTTAAGGCTTGCAGATATGGTAGTTAAATTCCTATTTTTGTCATGCATGCTCGCAAAACGACATACTCGTTGTATTAATATTCTCCAGCATGGGACCCACAATACACTGGGAAGGTCCTATCATTCCTCCAGTACTGCGGCTTGGAGTGGGGTCTCGGAGAAAAGGCTAGTGATGAGAGAACCTCAAGATGCTGGGGAAGGTTGTCACCTCTTGTTATGGATGTGATCCGTTCGTGTAGATTCTGGCACCAGTATCTCTGTCAGCAGCTCTGCTTTCTGTCACCGCACACAGCTCCCGTTCCTCTCCACATTTCTGACATTGTCTTTTCTGATTATGGCTAGAACTGAACTTGCAGGGTGGCTCGGCACAATATTCTATGTTCAAAGTCTGGGAATCGTATTCTCTTCGTATTGCTTTGTTTTCTTTTTGACATTTTTTAAATGTTTCAGGCTATAACAAGCCTGACTACTGCCATCCTCACTCCCATTTTCTTTGTGCGCTCCAATCTGACCGATGAGCTTTAATAAAAGAATGTATTTTGGGGTTAGTAACGCAATAAAAGCTTTTCTGCAACTATTCAATCATTCTCATGAGGCCAGGACAGGCAACTCTGAGGTGGATACTGTATCCAAGTCTTGAAATGATAGACAGCGAATTGTTGTGTGTTATTTTAGGTTTACATTACATGTATGTATCGCTTTAATTGTCTGAAAAGTTCATTTGTAGGAAATTAATTATTGATTCTTGAAGATGGCAAAAGTAATCTTAATGTTTGACCATATGGCTTTACTCAATGTTACAACCAAAATAATTTTAAGGGAACACCTAAGTGGTTGTGATTGTAGAGCATTACCATGGAGGATTTTTATTCAATTTGAGACCGGAGGTGTAATGTAGAGCATTCAGCCCTCATTCACATAATGACCTTAATGATGAATTAACTCTACAAGAATGTGGAGACACCATAGACATACAGGGTTATTCAGAGAAAGGTGAAACTCTGGAGAACTTTTGGAGAAGTGAAAACTCTAGGTCAAAATAGCCAATTTGGAAAGTGAGATAAATGGGAGAATTTTTCTGGTTTGGCTATTTTGACCTAGAATTTTCACTTCTCCAGCTTTTCACCTATCTCTGAATAACCCTGATAGTTAATACTATCATGTGCATATTATAACTATTACCAATACAGGTGGTTTATTTATTTTTGTACACGTACTTACAAATCGACTTCACGTATCGGCACTTACATGTGATATCATACCCTTGGTACAGCATGTGTCTGATCAGTCAACAGGGTTGTTTATGTTCAATGAATTTCTACCTAAAACAACTGGAAGTGTATGTAAACAGATACTGCCCCTAGTAAGCCTTATGTTTCCTGACATGACCATGTGCCAACAAATATTTATCAACATTTAGTGCCTTTTGTACCAACAAGAGGACCTATTACATTGTTAATGCTAACAGTAGCGTTCGGGTGAGTAAGCGTTAACGTCAGGATAAGTGACTTTAACGCATGCCCCCCATATTGCATTCCTAATGCTAAACCGTGAAAAAATCTGTGATTGCTCAAGCTTGCATGAGCTTACTGTGCTTTGCGCATCCTATGCTTAGCATGGGCAGCGAAATCGGTACTTTGCGTTCGGTTAAGTAAGGTATTACAAAGTCCTAACGCTAATTACCTCACGATGGGTTAAATGGATTTTTCTGTCACCCAGAAGCCGTTGAGAACTGATTCTGCTTCTGCAGAACCATTTGGCACAGCTAACACCCCCCCAATTAATCAGATACTTACCTCTCATCCCGCGAAGAGAGCGGTAGCCCGATCTACTGCTTCTTGCCTCCCCCGAGAGCAGAGTGAGACTGGGGACAAATGTTCCCCGGTCTCCCTCTGCGATCACTCAGCGACACTGCGCAATCTCGCAGGGCTCACAGCCCAGCAGCGCAACCATCTATGGAGTCCTATGGACACTAGCAGGTTATACTTGCAGCGGCACAGAAGTGCTACCGTGAGTATCACCGAAGGTAGCGGTGCGTTCCTGCGCAGGCTGCTGATTTTGGCGCCTTCCTCGGAATATGGTGCTAACGGAAAAACCAGAAGATGGAGGTTTTCCTCGTTAGCGTCCCCATTTTAGTGGCGAGTATAGTGCCCATGAGCTGGTAATTGCTATAAATCTTAATCTGGTGTTCGTGCACTTAATTTTCCTGTGCAGATGCTCATAATACTTGGTCAAAATGTTGATATACTGTAGATCAGAGTACATGTTTACCTTAACTAATTTAATGACCACTGGCACTATACGTCATCACCACAAACTACAAGCTGGCATAAGGCCTCTAAGAAACAAGGTCCAGTAGCAAAATGGGCATCTCTGGAATAAGGTGCTGATAGAGGGAGATAACCCTATTCGTATTTAATGAGAACTAAGAAAACAATTGTCAATCTATACAAACCGCTAATAACAAATAGAACTGGTCCTATGTATCGGACTCTACCATATACCCCAATCACTTTGCAAATCTGACACTATAATAAATAATTTATTAATTCAGAAAACCTCATACACCTATAGGTGCGTAAACGGCTGATACAGGTGACAAACTGTTATGTAAACACAAAAGGGTACCATTTTTACATGTCCCTTGAAAAAGGCAGCAGGGATTGTAGAAATGATGGTGAGAGGCCTTCTCGGCATGCAGCCCTTTGCCTTTTGGGATCTTGTTCAATGATAACTCTTTTGATGTGAGTTACCTTATGAACGTTATGTCACTTAGTAATATATAGGGATATTTGTACATAGGTACTGTTTACAAATCCATATCTGTATGTGGTTTTAAGATGTAATTTATTTATAGTACAGTAAATACCTTGGATTACGAGCATAATTCGTTCCCGAAGCATGCTTGTAATCCAAAGCGCTCTTATATCAAAGCAAATTTCTCCATAAGAAATAATGGAAACTCTGACGATTCATTCCACAACCATTTATTCATATGAGCATATCACAGAGCTCCACAGCAATGAAAATCACACACAGGGGGAACAGAGAACATGGCCAGATTGCCAGTGCCACCTCCTCATCTGTTTACCTAGCGGGGGGAATGAAATGGTAGCCAGAAATAGAGCAGAGGCTAACACTCCTAATCCCCCTAGCACATACAGTACAAATTTACTTGGAAGGCTAGAGATATTTGTCAAGTCAAAGAAGATGACTGACTTCTGTTCTGATCGCACTTGCTCATCGTAGCCCCGTGCAACAATGTTAGTAACCACCACTAAACCTTTGAACATTGTGTTGTCATTCCAAGACGGCCGCCTCCATGCTTAAACCCTGATCTTCAAAGGGATAAATAAGCTTACCAATGCTGGGCTATATGGTAAATTAACATGAAACTATACAGCTGTACCTGGTGGGTGTCAGTGAGAGACGCTTGATGAGGGGAGACGAGTGGCTGGTGATTAGATCCGCCCCACCACACATCCGCCCATTGATCTGCACTCTCCCCCACTTCTGGTTGCATGAGCATAAACGTGCCGCGGTCACGCTGCCAGTACCCCAGCCACGCATGCGCTGATGCGCACACACTGCTCGTAGTGCAAGATGGCGCTCGTGTATCAAGACAAAAATTTGTAAAAAGAGTTGCTCGATGTGCGAAACACTCGCACACAGTTACTTGTAATCCAAGTTATTACTGTGTATATTTGTAGTCTTTTGCTCATGGTTTCTTGTATATTTGCTTGTATAGTTAGTCTTTCAGTTCAGTTTAACTGTGTCTGTTGATATCCTCCTCTTTACTAATGGAAGCCCATCATTCTTTCTCCCATTGCAGGCGTGGCAGGGAAATGTCGCTATGTCTACTATGGGAAACATTCGGAAGGCAACAGATTTATCCGTGATGAACAACTATGAATAATGCCACCAACCGCATTGAGAGTCTATTGTCATCTTTTTCTATTGTCTTTTGCATCTATAAAGATCAGCCAGTAAGGCGGGGAATTCAGGGCCAAACTGGGAACAAGCATCAGCTGTAATAACCTAATGGGATATGAAACGTATAAGGATTTTCTTAAATTTTTTTCCATACTTCTTGAATATAATAAAGTACACATTTTAAAGAGAGAACCTGCGGTTTTTCATGTGACATTTTTAATTTTTTTGTGCTTGTATTGTGATTTATTTTTTTTTCTTATTAAGATATAATGAATTTTGTTAACTTCACCCCCAAACTTACTATCACAGTGATAATCTCAGCACCTCCTTTCCTACTCAACGCCCATAGTATTTTTCTTAGAAATTGAGTAGAGGTGCTTTTAGATAAGCCGAAAGGTGTAGACTTGTTGCTGTAGCAATTTGTGTATGAAGTGGAAAGCAAACACCGTCCCGTGGCATGATGTCCTGCTGTGTTCTCCTGCCTGACATTTCTGCGACTGTCAGGATCAGTCACTACATCGTGTGATGCTGGATGGAGAGTGACAGGTCTGCCTCCAGCCTCCGCTGTCCAGTCCTCTGAATGGCAGCTGCAGACTAACACTGGACTCAATACAGAGAGTGGGCAGTGGAAGAGGGGAATAGAAGGGCAGATTTTTAGGTTTTCGACATAGATCTTTATGTAAGCCATAGTCTTAACCCTTACACACATTTTGGTTATATGTTTTGTGCATATGTATCCTTCTGCTCTTTATGTATGTATGTATGTATGTATGTGATTTTGGCATCTGGATCTGGACTAACACGGCCTACCTAATCTATCTATCTATATATATATATATATATATATATATATATATATATATATATATATATATATATACACTGAATTTGATGTATGTATATGTGTGCATACATACAATCTCAAAATCCGTGAAAGCGCACACATGGTCTTGTTTCTTCGATCCATTATGTTCTTTAAGTCACATCAGGTTGATGTTTCTGTTCTCATTGGAAAATTTGGAACGCAGTGATGAATGTACCTCTCCCCATTTTGTTACAGACCTCACTTTCACACACCCGCTCATTTTAAACTTATTCTGTTGATTTTATGTCTTCTAATAAAGAAAGATCCAATGAGGCCTGAAACCGTGACCTGAAATGATTTAAATATATCTGAATAAAAATAACATGATGGATTAAAGCACTGATACTCATTGTACGGCTCGCATAGCCGTGTATGACTCGCGTAGGCAGCAGCGGCAGCTTGCAGATCCCCGCTAACAGCATGGAAGGTGGGCGTTTTCTGGTGACACGGGCACCACCCTATGGCACAGAAGAGCGGAAGATGCACAGAAGAAAGAAGAGGAAGAGGCTGATGAAAAAGAGAGGCAGAGGAAAGCGGCACAGGATGGAAAGGATAAGGCTAGGGTCAGACGAGCGCATTTTGCACGGACTGTGCGTCCATACAGTACGGACGTACTTTCTGACTGACGACAGGGTAGTGGCCACACAGTCCGTTTTTTTTCACTGACGTTGTTTCTGACGGATATAGC
Source organism: Leptobrachium leishanense (assembly GCA_009667805.1). NCBI lineage: Eukaryota > Metazoa > Chordata > Amphibia > Anura > Megophryidae > Leptobrachium > Leptobrachium leishanense. The sequence continues at coordinate 87,918,865 of CM019068.1, read as the reverse complement.
AGGGAAAATAAATTTAATTGCAAAACCATTTTGACCGTCAAAAATGCTGGACGTATAAATGCAATCCGTCTGACCACGTTCCATCACTCACACACAAAGCTATGCGGACGTGGCACACTCCGCACGTCCGTCCTAGCGGTTCGACGTTCTTGCTAACCTGCGTCCGTTTGCCGTGTCCGTAGTGCGTCCGCACTTCTGTGCGGACGTACTTCGTGGGTGGGCCTTCATTGGTCATGATTATCTGCTACTTCAGACGTACTAAAGTGCAGCTACACGGACGTTAACACTGCATTCGTCTGATCCCAGCCTAAGGGGGGCACAGAGGGCACAGGAAAAGAGGAAAGGGACACAGAGAAAGAAAGAGGCAGAAGGGGCACAGAGGGCAGAAGAAAGGGATACATAGGGCAGAGGAAAGAAAGAATGAAAGAGGACTACAGCGAGCGGAGTTTGCAATGAAAGAAGCTGAAGAAAAAAAATGTGAAATCTGGAATGTCAAAAGCTGAGACAAAATTACAGTTAAGGTAATTAACAAATTTTTCCGCTCACCTCTGTATTGATTAAAGCGAAGTTTTTTTCTTCTTGGCTCTATTTAAAAATTTAGAAGTGTTACAGTTGTCTGTATTATAGGCTTAAAATATACAGGGCTCTATTACATTCTTCGCGCAAACGTTAATGCGTGCGCAAAAATGCATTAACGCGAGGGACAAAACCCTTCGCGCAGAACGTCGTATTACAATGACCACGCAAAAAATGTGGACCCGCGCGAGCCTTTTGCGAACTTAATGTACTTTGCGCGTCCTATACTTAACATTGTGAGCGCAAATGCGTTTGTGCACTGGTGCGCGCAAGGTATTACAATCTTAGCGCAAAATTTAACAGACAACGTTTGCGCGCATAATTTTAACGTCTTTGAAAAGCTGGTGTTAACTGCAAATCTGAACGTTCTGGCCGAAACCAAATACACCAGCACCAAAAAAAAAAAATATACAGCAAAGTATAGTTACACATTCTACGCATACCCAAACAATAAAATTGAGAAGTTGTGCGTGTTTTTATTATTGCTGCAGCATATACTGTATACTCAGATTGATTTTGACAGGCGCAAAAACTTAACGGGAGACAATTGTGGTTCGTAATTCAGATTGGCTGAATCACGTGAAAAAACAGTCCGCCCACCGATTTCTGCGCGCAGCGTTAATGCGCACGCGTTTTGCGCTACTTTGTTACACGCGGTATTCTTTGACGGATTAAAAGATGTGCTCGGATTGTAATACCAGCGTTAATTTAAGCGCGTTAACATTTAACGCTGCGCACAAAAAAAATAGCGCTGCGCGAGCGTTTTTGCGCAAAGAATGTAATAGTGCCCACAGTTTTCAGGGGGGGGGGGTAGCCAAACTGATAGGCCACAGGTATTTCGGTAATGCGGCTCTCCTCTTGCCGCTGTGGCTCCCGAACAAAGAGCAACAAGTATCCCCCCAACGAGGTTTCATTTTGAAGTCATATCATTTTATTCACTTTCCAAAATACATGAAAACACGAGGCAGTGCAGGTAGGTTGAACACGCTGCTACAGATTCATAGTAAAACCAAAATCTTTTCCTTTCATTATTTAGTGCTGTATATATTTTCATACACAGGCATGTATAGAAAGAGGGAAAAATCTTACTAAATAGTTTAGTTCAGTGGTTCCTAACCGTGGGCCTCAAGTACCCCCAACAGGTCAGGTTTTCCAGCTATCCGGAGCACAGCACAGGTGATATGATTTGCTGCTCAGTGATTGCAGGATTCAGTCTGCATTTCTCCAAGGCAGTCCTTAAAACCTGGCCTGTTGGGGGGACTTGAGGACCGCGGTTGGGAACCACTGGTTTAGTTCCATTCAATAGCCTGTGTAGGCCAACAAGTCATTTCATTAGTCTGCAAATTGCTTGCACAAATGCAACACGTTATTGTTCAGGAGCAATGATAAAAGGAGTTTATTTTAAAACAACACATGTGGTGTTTATCCATTTATTTACAACAATAACAATGATATAGGGATCACTCTTTCAAATTGTTATTTGGTCGTGTCTTGCATATCTGTGCCAGAAAATTTAGAAAAACAGGTTCCCCCTTTTTTCCCTTCTTGCCCAGAGCCTGTCTCACTGGTTCAGGTATATACCACATTGGCAGACATTAAAGGTGCTGCCTCACCTTGTTTCCTGAGTCGTCCTGGATTTCCTGGTCATGTAAACAAGTACAGAGGGCTGCAGCAGGGTTAAAAAATATTTTATTGGATTAAAAAGTGAGAAATAAAATTGCTAGCATTAAAGAACAGTTGTTGGGTAATAGATACACGTTTCGCTGGTAAAGCTTCTTCAATGTAAATTTTCGGCAAAACATGACCAAACAATATTTTGAAAGAGAAATTGTTATTGATGACATTGTTACTGTTGTCCTTTAAGGCTAGGGTCAGACTAACGCATTTTTCGCGTTGTCTGTGAAAAAGTGCGTTCGAACGAATGGACGCATTTTTTCACGGAATACGCGATAGCGGTCATACGATGCGCCTTTTCGTCCGTGATTTTGTACGGATCATCAATAAAACACTTTTTGCGTCTGGACGTTATGTTGGCAGGACATTAGCAGCGTCTGACGTCTCCCAATCACGCACACACGCCTCTAGTGGACGCAGCGCACTCTGTACGTCCGTACTAGCGGTTTGACGTTCTAGAAAAAATGCGTGCGTTTGCCACTTGCATTGCGCGGACGAACTTTCGTGCGGCCGTTCATCGTATGTTCCCCGGCATTGGACGTCATTTGCTGCTAGCACGGCCGTGATTTCGTGCGTCTAAACGCACGTTAAAACTGCTTTCGTCTGACCCTAGCCTAATTGGTGATTGAAGATTTGAGGAGCCATCCTTCAGGGATTTTCACTCTAAGTTAGGTGTTTACACATTTATGTTAATTATTATTCCGGTTATCCTTTAATATACAGTTTTTAGCATCCATTTATTTACGCTGATCCTTCGGGAGGGAATTTAACAAAATTGAAAATTGTCAAATTATTACAGAACCATGTGGGAGAATGGTAAGTTTTGTTCGTTTTTATTCTAGCAGAGTTGTCTATATACTGTATAATTTAATATGACATGGGTTTAATCTTTTTTATGTTGACTGCAGCTTTATATGTCCGCGATTTGTTGTAGGTGAATAAGGAAATTTGCTGTTTATGGCACTTTGCAAGAAACACGAGTGGTCACGCATACCCGTGCACATACAAAAACCTGCGTCCATTGTGTGTGCACATTCATTTGTCCTGAGAGATGCCTTATAGGAGGAGATTCTGGCCACGGAGGGGAACGAGATGAGAGTTGAGTTTGTCAGCATGATGGTGATGCCTTGTGAAACTAACATGACTGGGACTTACTTTGCCCACAGAAATGTACGCTCTCTGAAAGCTTGTGAAAAGGCTGATCCCGCAGTTCTGGTCACACTGTCAGGAAGATTAAGGAAGGACAGAGAATATGGTCAAAAAGATTCAACCGTCCTATGTCTCCCACTCTGTTAACTCTTCATATAATTATTTTTAGTTTATTACAGCTGTACAGATATCACCTAAAGGTTTGTTCGTCAGTAGCCATGCCTATGCTAAACTGTATCACATTACCTGTCACACGCGCTGCTTCATACGCTTATGGAAGTTGTCATTACCTCTTGTTTGCAGAATTCTATGTCATGTGTTGCAGATTAGTCAAGTGCGGATAATGTTTAAATCCTCTGTCCTGCCTTCAATTTCTATGGTTAATTATTATTTTTTAAATTTTCACCTTCACCTTTCATTGTACTGTATTCCCCTTTATTATGACATGGGAATCTTCTAATGGAACAGTAACACCGTGCATGTGTAGATGTGTATGCCATATTTAGTGGTGTTAAAATCTTTATATGTTTCTGTGTATCCACCAGTATTCATTGTGGAAAAGTGACATCTCTCCACAGGTGATTTACATTTTCTCTCAGTATCTGGCCATGTGTTTTTTTTCTTCTTCTAACCATGGCTTGTGTGCCTCTTCTCATTCCCACCAGTGGACCTGAATGTGAACCGCACAGCTATTTCCTTCCGTGTCTATCCACTTTTTCCATTTGTACGTTGCATGGTGCGTTACTCTTTCTTAACATATAAGGCTAGGGTCAGACGAGCACATTTTGTGCGTCTGTGCACAACGTACGTACTTTCTGACTGACGACAAGGTAGTGGCCACACAGTCTGTTTTTGTGACTGACATTTTTTTTTAACTGATGTAGAAATAAATTAAAATGAAAAAACATTGTGTCCGTCAAAAATGCTGGACGTATAAATGCAGTCGGTCTGACTTTGTTCCATTACTTACACACAAAGCTATGCGGACGTTGCGGACGCAGCGCACTCTGTGCATCCGTTGTAGCGGTATTACATCCTTGCCTAACTTGCGTCCATTTGCCGCGGACGTACTTCGTGTGTGGGGATCCATTGGTCAGAATGCTATGCTGCCACGGATGTACAAATGCGCGGCAACATGTACGTGATAACTGCGCTCGTCTGACCCCAGCCTAATATGATGCCTCCATACAAGTATATCTTTTACACCAAATAGAGCCACAACTAGGGTTGCCAGATCAGCCAGGTTTTCCCAGAAACTTATTACTATTTCACGTAGAGGGGGCGAACAGGGAAAAGTGCTGCCCTGCAACGTTTACAATTCATATGCTGCAGGAAGCAAATCAAGGCAGGTCAAATGCCGTCGTCACGTCATCACGCACACAGCCACTACGCGGATGCGGCGCACTCTGGGCATCCATCATAGCACTTTTACTTCGAGGCCTAAATGGCGTCCGTTGCCACCTGCATGGTGCGTGCGCACTTCGGTACGCACATACTTCGTGTGTTGGTGTCTATTGATCACAAATCAATGCTACGACAGACATTAAACTGTGCGGCGACACGGATGTGATGACTGCGTTCGTCTGACGCCGGCCTAAAGGAACTCTACCACTAGCTGTAACTAGATTACTGTACTTGTACATTACATACAAGCACACCTTATAGAACACATGCTGCTGTGTTTGTTTTTTTCTTTGTTTGAAGTAACCACATGCAAAAAGGAAAATCTAAAGTTGGTTCTATATCTGTTATCATTTTGTGGATTTTCCCATGATGCCACAGTTACTAAAATTTAATGGTGAGTTTTACTTTACATCTGTGGTTTAGTTTCTAAAGTATTTAACAGCCATTGGGTTAGAGGACTGAATGTTTAGTTAAGGCTGTAGGGATCTATGGTGTGGAGTGGGCTACCTGAGATAAGAGCTGGCAGCAGAATGAGATAAAACAGGGAGCTTAAAGACGTCTAATCTACCTTCTGGTGATGTCTTTTGCATACATCCCACACAATACAATGTTTTGAGTCGGTTTCCATGACTACAGACCCTTAGACTCCATTTTATGTCCAATGACACAGTGAGGAGCAAATGATGTAAATATACTGTGGGGGGGGGGCAGTTTACAATACAAAATATCACAAAATAGATGCACCCCGTGACACATAGAGTAAAGTATTTTCTTAACTATGCGTAAGATATCAGCAACATAAAATGAACAAAATAAGAACATTTCTCTTGGCTGCATTATGTATCCCTAATAGATGCAGTAGTTCGCCCTCTCGACCCGACGTGTTGTAGTGCCCCAGGCGGAGCAAGTCAGTTGGGGCTCTGGCGTTCTGTGCAGGGGGACCGCGGAGTGATTTATTATTTATTAAATCTTATTTTTGTCGCTATGGTTTGTCATTGTTGTTCTTTAAGCTGTTAAAATGAACAAGTTGCTTTTTCTTCTTGCTGGTCTCTAGTAGTAGTAGTAGTAGTAGTAGTAGTAGTAGTCCCTATCTTGTCGTCTCTACGTGAAATTTCATGAAAACTGAGTATTTATAAAAATCTTTGTCAATGATGAACACAAAAAAATATTCCATCTTCTTATCATAACAGTTTGGTCTAGGCTCAATACCACCGCGGAATGTCCTGCTTATATGGAACCAACAGCTTTAACCCCATGGATGCGGAATACATGTGGGGATTGGAACGTCATGGGAATTTCCTGCTATATGCAAAGGACGTTCCCCACACGTCGTCCACTGAGGGGGCTCTCCCTCATCATTCTCGCCTCTCACTCCAGGGACACGCGACACTTTGCTACAATGTAAAGTAGTGAGTGTACAGCTTGTGTAACAGTGTAAATTTGCTGTCCCTCAAAATAACTCAACACACAGCCATTAATGTCTAAACCGCTGGCAACAAACCTCTAGTGACTAAAAGGTGCTCAGTCACAGTTTCTAGCACAAGAGCATAATAACACTCACTTGAAAGCAGCAACAGAAAAAAATAAAGTGCAAGTATTCAAACAACCATGAAATTATTGAATTCATGTAAACATTTTCCGAGAAGAGAAAACCAGCTTAGTAAAAAGTGTCCATATCACTGGAATATACAAAACTGATGGTAAGTTCGAGAAAAAAATTACAAGGTGCCCTTTTAAGGCTAGTGTCAGACGAGCGTTTTTGGAGAGTGGCAGTAATGTCCGTGAGCGTGGACGTTCCTTCCACTCAACGCTCGTCTGGCCACCGCGATCAGCGCTGCAAAGCGCGATCCTCCTATGGAGAATCGCGCTTTGCAGCTCCATCAACACACATCCTAGCGCTTTGCCGGAGAGACTTGGATAACAGGCGCTTGTTGCGTGCGCAAGTGTGCACAAGCGTGTGACCGGCCCCATTGCAGCGTCACAACGCTGCAACGGGCGCCGGTAAACACGTCAGTACGGGCGCACATAGCGCACTCGTCTGACGCCAGCCTCGATGGGCAAACCTCATTTTGCCCACGACAATGGCGCTTTTATTTCTGCATAGCATACTAATTTGAAATGTCGCAAGAGCGTAGCCAAATGCCACCACAATCAAACTTCAAAAGTAAAACGGTTACATTATTTTTACGGTTTAAGTTTGTGTTTTGGTGGATGTTTTTGAAAATGCTGCATAATAAAATGATGAGTTTCTTCCCAAGGCATTGCAAAACACCCTCTTTTTATTTTATAAACTCTGTATTTATGTCCTCAAGGCATTTTAATTGCATGATTTTTTTTTTATAACCTATAAAAATGTTAAGTCTTCCAAATATCAACAGTGATATTAAAACCTTCTTCCCCTCCCAGTCATGCACAGATGGAAATTCGTCCGCCCTGCATGTTTTATATGCCAAATCATTCCACTTAGATGAGGAAAGGGAGGTTGTAGGGTCTTCCATGCATGGCATTGTGAGCATCAATTTTCAGAGCACTGAATACTAAAAGGTCACCTATAGTCTTTTGTTCACAGTGATTGGTCTTGTATCTTGTTTATTCTTTCCATCCTTTCCTCCCTCCCTTCACCTCTTCGAAACATATAAATAAACCATTGTCTTTTTCTTCTTCTTAAGGCCGGAAAGGATTGAATAGTATGTTGTCCAGACCTGACAAAAAACATTGGCGTGTTCTACGACATGGATGGGAGAAAACTACATTTGACAAGTGGATAGGGCGGGAGGAAGGACTGGGCTGCAGTGCTCCTGTTTGTCATAAAATGCCAACTTCCCAACCCTGGTCCTGTATCTTCTTATGTCCCTGTAAGTGCGTCTTGATTGAAGCGGGTGGCAATTGGAAGAAAAGGAGGGGGCAAGGGGGATAAAAGATGAAAACAGATATATAAAAGTTTCTGACATGTGTCAGGGACTCGGCCATTGAGACAGTGCATTTTGATGTACTAGGACGTGACATTAGCTGAGCCATCCACGCTAGCTCCAGGACATGTGGAGTTTGGTGTGTGTCACAATATATTCACGTCAGGGCACGTCTAGAGGAGGGGATGGTCTACAAAATATATATAAATTATAAAAACGCAAGGGATATAACTTCATATAAAAGAAACAATACTAAAGCGACATATCTTGGAATTTTGTCACTAATAGTAATGTTTCTGTAAATCATATTTACTTTCCTATTTAATCCGTAAAGCGATATTACAGTTATGTGCTTTAAATGACTGAAAATTATATAAGAAACAAAAAAATTTGACTTTGGATTTTTTTTATGTTTTTGATTTCAATCCTATAGGCTTTGTATCTTCTGTGAGCCCTAATTGAATTTGGCCAATCAAAATACTCCCATTATTGGCATATGGAACCATTGCTCATCGGGGATTTAGGCCCGTGTCAGACGAGCGCGCTTTATGCGTCCGTCTGACCGCACTGTTTGCTGTCCATTGTAGCTTTTCAAAGGAGTCAATAAAGAACAACGCACGAAGCACGTGCACAGTTTTTCACACGCGCGCAACGCATGTTGCAACGGACGCCAAAATGGCATCAACGTGAAAAAGCTAGATGGACGTAGAGAAACTGCATACAGTTTTTTTTTCTTTTTCTCAACACATCAGTCAAAATTAACTGATACAATGTAACCACAATCTCATCAGTTAAAAAGTACATCCATTACTGTGCGCAGTCAGTGCGCTCGTCTGACCCCAGCCTTACCTGACAGGATCAGCGCAACAACTGATCCTGAACTATCAAAGAGAGCCGATCTGGCTACGAAAGGTAACCGAACACTGAAATACAGCATACGGTTACCTTTCCTGGCCATTTGGCTATTCAGAGAACAGGCAGCTCGCCAAATGTTGGTGAACTGCCTGCACATATGGTGCCTGTTCGGGGGCAGTGAATTCCCCATAGAGAAGCAATGCTTCAGCTATTCAGAGAACAAAAACCAGCAGTGAAAAGTTGCCGAAATTCCCTGCTATTCGGTGGTTTCATTCGGCAGATTTATTCAGGCGAATCCCATAGGCTTCAATGTTAAAAATATTCCTGTTTTAATTCAATATCTAATAAACCGTTTAATATTATATTCTGCAGTAAAAAGTCTCTTTATTTATAGATTTTTTTTAGGATCTGTTTTTTTTTTGGGATTTTTTGGGATTTTTTTGGCCATTTTTTTTTTTAATAGTCTTTTCTTTTTTCTGTAACTGCCCTTTTTATTATCATTCATAGCAGCTTATATGTAAATTCCAGGCATTTTCGTTCAGTAGTTTTTTTGCAATCAGCGTTTCAAATTTCAAAGTTTCAAGCAAACTGTTTTTTTTCTCTTTCACCTCATTCGTCTGAGTGTGTCGAGTTTTTCCGGCAGCTGCTCTGCTCTGTGATCGGCGGCTAGTCGGGTTTCTCCAATGTGTTCGGCGGGGTTAATCCAGCTGTTTCTTCAGGTTTCTGTGAGTGTTCGTCGGGTTTTGCAGTGAGTGTTCGTCGGGTTTGCGGTGGGTTTTCTCTGCAGTAAGGCGACCCTGTGGTGCTTGCTGAATACGCCGCAGGGTCGGCGAGCTAGGATCACCAAATTGCTCCGAATTGCAGGGAATGAAAAGTCACCGAACGTGCGGTGACTTTTCGATTCTCTTTGAATAACCCTGTAAGTATTAAGCTACTGCTTCACTGATGAATCATCTCCTGCTGTCTGATGAATTTGTATTTGTAAAACGCCAAAGTTTGTCACGGTTGCAACAGCGGCAAACACTAGCACTCTATGCTCAGAGAAATAAACATAAACTTGTCAAACCACACTATGGCGGTTACTCCATAGTGTTGTGGTTTGACAAGTTTGTGTTTATTTTTCTGGTTACCAACAATCATGTTTTCAAAGCTAGTACACTGAATCAGTAATGAACCCAGTCCTTCATACATCAAACTTTGAAAGTTTGCAGATTGTCATGGTTATTCAGAGAGAGGTGAAAAGCACAAGAATGACTGGAGAGTGGAAAATTCTAGGTCAAAATAGCCGATTTGGAAAGTGAGCTGAATGGGAGAATTTTTCTGGTTTGGCTATTTTGACCTAGAATTTTCCATTTTCCATTCTCCAGTCATTCTCCTGCTTTTCACCTGTCTCTGAATAACCCTCTGTGTGTTTCTCTATCTGTGTGACTGAACTTTAATGAATGGACAGGCTGAGTTCTTTAGGTATGGCTATCTCTTCCACATTTTCTAAAATAAATGTGCATGTATGTATCTAACAGTGACTGATATTCTAGGATTTAGGAATATAGCTAAAGGATAATCACAACAGTCAATAATAGAAATAACTGATGCAACAAGCAAGATACAGTGTATACACCTACTCCTGTTATGGTAGCTGGAAAAGTACATTCTGCTGCATTTTTAACTTTACTAAAATAAATTCAGCATGTTAAGACCAGTATTTTCATCCTTAATTTACAGCTTTTATAGAGTTTGTCAAAGTCCCTTCCGCAGGAAGGCTGAGAACTGTGCTGCTGGACCATGAATAGCCCAGGCAGCCCCCTTCCTGGCATGTCTTGCATGTTTTCAGCTCTCCTGCAGGCTCAGCAGGTGATCCCCCTCGTTAGCCCTGACTGTCTATTTAATATGGTCACACCCATTTCGCAATGCTTCTGCATTGTTTCTCAGTACACGTTGTAGCTGCGTGTCAGCTAGTAGCCACTCTCTGGACTCCATTTATCTGTGTAACGAACCTTTGGCCTTGTTTCCTGGACTTCCCTTCTCTCCACCAGTAAGGCCTTTACTTTATGGCCTTTGTTATATGGATCACCCCTTTATGGATACCACACTTGGAATACCCTGCTGCCCCGCCCCTTGCCCCACTGTGTCTCCAGAGTATCCCCACTGTGTCTCCTATATCCCTGCAACCCTGGTCTCCAGCCCTGCTGTGTTTAAGGTACCAGTCAGCTCTTTTCCTGACCTGCCTGTCTGGAGTCTTATGTAAGTGTTCCTCTTGTACCTGTGTCTAGTAGTCCCCCTACATTTCCCATGTTTCTGTCCTGTGCTGTCTCTGTCAGTTACCCAGCCCACAGTATCCAGTCAGCCCTTTTCATGTATATGTATCAAGGAACCCCTTGTTTACCCACCATATCCTTGCTGCCTGTGTATCACTGCATGGGCTGGTATCCTTGCCATCCCCGTGGCAGAGTCATTCCTGAATAAAGGAAGAGTCTGCGGTGTTACATTCCTTTTCTTACCAGTTTAAGGCTGGGGTCAGACGAGCGTAGTGTTCACGTCCATGATTGCGCCTAAAAGTACGTCCGTGATAGCATGAAAGAAAGTCCATTGGAGCCTGTTACACAAAGTACGTCCGCACTGAACTGCGGACGCACAACGGCCGCGGCAAACGGACGCAAGGCAGGCAAGAACGTACAACCACTAGAATGGCCGCACAAAGTGCGCTGCGTCCACAACGTCCGCATAGCTTTGTGTGTGAGTGATGGAACGTGGTCAGACGGACTGCATTTATACGTCCAGCATTTTTCACGGACAAAATGGTTTTGCTTTTTAATTTATTTTTCCTCCTACATCCGTCAAAATATATACGTCAGTGAATAAACGGGCTGGGTGGCCACTACTGTGTCTTCCGTACTGACGTACGTCCGTGTGTACGGACGTACAGTCCATAGACATCACGCTCGTCTGACCTTAGCCTAATACCTGGGTCTGATTTTATAAAAGCCTGAAACAGCTCATAATTAAAACGCATGCAGCTGTGCCGGAAGAAGCCGTACTCCTCTCAGGGACATGACTGGTATGTAATGTGTATACATATTGGTCAGACGGTAGACTTCTGCGTCATCTTTTAAATGAGAATTGCTTGCTTGGGGAAAAAGTAGGAAATTATCAATGGATGCAAATTAGGAAATAGTTTTAACATGCTGATTTTAATTTAGGTGAATTTCACAAAGCAGGCTATACACTTCGCATATTCACATATTTTACAGGTATATCTTTACATCCTTCATTTCTGTGTGTACATTGAACCCTTGTCCTGTTATTTTGTCTTTTTTTTTTCCCCCATTTTCAGGTTTTTCAAGAAATGCCAATGAAATCTTGCTTTCGATTCTGATAATGAACTGCTATCTCTTCAACCACCTGAAATGGTAAATATCAGGTATGTTGGGCACTTTGAAAAAAAGATACATTTTGGGTCAAAATATGTGCAATATTTACTCAAAGTGCTATGTGTATATAATAGAAATATGTATGCATTTTGCTAGTAATGGCTACATTTTATGTATAAAGGTAGGAATTAATAAATGATTTTATTTCTAAAGGCTCTTTAGGCTGGTGTCAGACGAGCGCATTTTGTACGGACGCACTTTCTGACGGAAGACGCAGTAGTGGCCACACAGTCCGTTTTTTTTTTCACTGACGTTATTTTTGACTGATGTAGGAGGGAAAATAAATTCAAATGCAAAACCATTTTGTCCGTCAAAAATGCTGGACGTATAAATGCAGTCCGTCTGACCTCGTTCATCACTCACACACAAAGCTATGCGGACGTTGCAGACGTGGCGCACTCCGCACATCCGTTCTAGCGGTTTTACATTCTTGCCTAACCTGCGTCCGTTTGCAGCGTTCGTTGTGCTTCCGCACTTCAGTGCGAACGTACTTCGTGTGTGGGGCTCTATTGATCATAATTGTATACTACCAAGGACGTTAAAATGTGCGGCAACCTGGACGTGAAGAGTGCGCTTGTCTGACACCGGCCTAAATGAGATGAAACTGTCAAGGCTCCACAAGAGGGGGAGGCCTCACAAATCACATTTTGGCAGCTCCTCACTGCTTCATTTGATTATATTAGGGTATAATTACAAATGAGCTCAAACGGCAATTATTCTATTTATTCATATCAATGGAGATCTTGTGGCAGTAATGTTTGGCTAGGGTCAGACTAACGCATTTTTCGCGTTGTCTGTGAAAAAGTGCGTTCGAACGAATGGACGCATTTTTTCACGGAATACGCGATAGCGGTCATATGATGCGCCTTTTCGTCCGTGATTTTGTACGGATCATCAATAAAACACTTTTTGTGTCTGGTCGTTATGATGGCCGGACATTAGCAGCTTCTGACGTCTCCCAATCACGCACACACGCCTCTAGCGGACGCAGCGCACTCTGTACGTCCGTACTAGAGGTTTGACGTTCTAGAAAAAATGCGTTTGTTTGCCACTTGCGTTGCGCGGACGAACCTTCGTGCGGTCGTACTTCGTGTGTTCCCCGGCATTGGATGTCATTTGCTGCTAGCACGGCCGTGATTTCGTGCGTCTAAACGCACGTTAAAACTGCTTTCGTCTGACCCTAGCCTTATCTGAATCCAAATGCAGTTAGACACTAGCCATGATTTATTTTTTAGAAAACTTTTTATTTTTTATTTTTTTAAATGTATTCCCCAAACTAATGTGCTATGTTGCAGATTGATAGTTTGATCCGAGAACCTTTCTGCAGGGTCCATTTGGGAATGATTTGTGAAGGTCTGTCACTTACTTCATGACATGATTGCATATCAATGTAAATGTGCTTGTCGCGCACAACAGATTTACCTCAAATGGTCCTTCTCCATCCCACCCAGGCAAACACAAATGTTTTTTAGACATTGGATTATTTAACACAGACGGGAGATATTGTCAGTTTTTGACAGAGACAGCGCATTCGTTTTTAGATCTCTGCATCTACTCTTCCTTTTATGAGGGGAAAAAGCTATTTATTGTGTGGTTTGACAGTAAAGGGGAAAAAAAATAGGATTGGGTTTGTGTATTGTGAGACTTTTTTTCTTTCAGTGCCACCAGGGTTAAAGTTGAAATTATTTAAAGCGCTGCCAGTTGCATAAATGCACTGAGAGCGATCCCATTGTGACATATTGCATTGTGACAGTGCCTGTCATTCTTCATTAGTCACTGCCACAGTGTCCTGCTTCCTCTGGTTTTGGAAAGCTGGACTCCTGAAATAATCCATTCCAACAAAGCAGCACAACTATGAGACGGGAAAGTTCTCTCTAGACATTTTGCTTGTACCTGCAAGCTACTCCGTGTTCCTGAATCTTCTATTCAGAACACTTAGCAGTTCTTCCTTCTGTGCTGAGCTTCACATATATTATTCAGCTTGATCTCACACCTGTGGAGACCTACATATTGACCTTTTGCTACCAGACAAGAGAACATTGTAGAAAACCGTGTTACTTGTCCACGTGGCTTTCATGGCCAACTGCTGCTTCACATTCACGTTTGACCTTTATATTCCTATTGTCAAAAAAAGGAGCTATTAACATCTTTATTTTTAATCTATTTTTTTTTTTAAATGCCCAAATAGGAGACAAAGTGTAAATGTGTACATGAGCTTAGCATAACTTTCATCTTCCATTACATCTTGTGAATTTTAGTACTGAGCTCAAGCCTTTTTTTTTTTTGTCTTGCCAGAAAGTTTTATTATATTATGTTGCCCTTCATTCATAGAAAATTACTATCAGGGTTATTCAAAGAGATCCGACTGGCTGGAGAAAGGTAACCGAAAGGCTGAAAATCAGCGTTCGGTTACCTTTCTTGGCATTCGGCTATCCAGACAGCTGGCAATACGTCAAATCCTGGAGAATTGCCTGCACATTCGGTGCGTGTTCGAGGGCAGTGAAATCCCCATAAAAAAGCACTGCTTCGGCTATTCAGAGAACACAAACCAGCAGTGAAAGGTTCTCGAATTGCCCTGCCATTCGGTGGTTTCATTTGACAGGTTTATTCAGGAGAATCCCATAGGCTTCAATGTTAAAAATATTCCTGTTTTAATTCAATATCTAATAAACTGTTCATTATAAAATTCTGCAGTAAAAAGTCTCTTTATTTATAGATTTATTTTTAGGAAATTTTAAGCATTTTTCTTTTTTAAGTTTACTTATTTTTTCTGTAACAGCCCTTTTTATTCCCTGGACCTCATATGTAAATTCCAGACATTTTCACTCAGTAGTTTCTTTGCAAACAGCATTTCACTTTTCAATCATTCATGCAAACGATTTTGCTAATTTATTCACTTCACTCGTCTGCGGTGTTCGCTTTTTCCGGGGGCTGCGCTGCAGTTTATTGACTCCTGCTCGGATTTTTCCCGCGTCTTCGGCGGGTTAATCCAGATGTTTTTGCGGGTTTCGGCGTGCATTCGCCGGGTTTTTGCGGTGACTTTTCGTTGGGTTTGCAGCAGCTTTCCCCTGCGCTTCGACGGCCCTGTGGTGCTAGCTGAAAACACTGCAGGGTCACCGAAATGGGATTGCCGAATCAGGCCAAATTGAAGAGAACGAAAAGTCACCAAACATGTGGTGACTTTTCGATTCTCTTTGAATAACCCTATATATGTACATATATTTATGACTCCTCTAGAGATCGTGACAAATTGCTGATGTTGACGTAACTATTTTTTCATGGTAGATAAACCGGGTAATTCAAAGAGATTCGAAAAGTCACCACACGTTCGGTGACTTTTCGTTCTCTTCAATTCGGTGCAAATTGGCGATCCCATTTCGGTGACCCTACGGTGTATTCAGCATGCACCACAGGGCTGTCAAAGTGCAGTGAAAAGCTGCCGAAACCCGGCGAATGCATGCCGAAAACCCGCAAAAACATTTGGATTAGCCCGTCAAAGACGCCGGAAAAACCCAAGCAGGAGCCGACCACACCGGAAAAAGCAGACACCGCAGACTAAGGAGGTGAATAAATTAGCAAAACAGTTTGCTTGAATGTTTGAAAAGTGAAACGCTGTTTGCAAAGAAACTACTGAGCGAAAATGTCTGAAATTTACATATGAGGTCCAAGGAATGATAATAAAAAGGGCTGTTACAGAAAAAATAAGTAAAGTAAAAAAAAAACAATCGGAATTTTTTTAAAAATAAAAATCCAGAAAAATGCTTAAAATATCTTAACAAATCTATGAATAAAGAGACTCTTTACTGCAGATTATTATAATGAACGCTTTATTAGATATTGGATTAAAACAGGAATATTTTTAACATTGAAGCCTATGGGATTTTCCTGAATAAACCTGCCGAATTAAACCACCGAATGGCAGGGCATTTCGGGAACCTTTCACTGCTGGTTTGTGTTCTCTGAATAGCCGAAGCAGCGCTTCTCTGGGGATTTCACTGCCCTCGAACAGGCACCGAACAGGCACCGTATGTGCAGACAATTCACCTGGATTTGACGAATTGCCTGCTCTCTGGATAGCCGAATGGCCAAGAAAGGTAACCGAACGCTGATTTTCAGCGTTCGGTTACTTTTCTCCAGCAATTCAGATCTCTTTTGAATAACCCTGAAAGTGTGTCTTTTCCAAGGGAGCCTATTGCATAACATCCACTGATGCTGAAAAAGGCACAACTGCACTAAAGAGAAACCTGGGATATTTGTGTCATTCCTGCACCAATCTGCTTACATACTCACAAAAGTATCGCTCTAGTAAGTGTCCTTGGGCAAGACACCTAACGGTACACACTCGCCACCCAGGACATACTTGAAATCGAGAGAAATCTCAATGTATCCTTCCTGGTAAAATACTTAAAAATAAATAACATCTCATGTGAATATTGCTGAAATAAACTGAATGAAATAAACCCTGCTCACTTTTTCTGTGCTTGTGACTAGAGACCCTGAAATGGATACAGAAGAGTCAGTATAGGGACATCTCAACTTTAAAGAGTGCTTCGTGTGGAGGAATGTAAATTTCAAAGGTCTAGCAGAGGGGAATAGTTTAGTCATACTATGATGAGATTTCTAAAGTATGTTACAGGAAGGAGTATCTGAATGTTTCATTCAAAGTCTGATGGAGACTCGTGTGGCCACACATTTCATTCTATGAGCTTCAAAGTTATGGCACCCCCGTACAGAATCTATTTCAGATTGACATGAAATAAACACTCGTGCTGAACACTAGGTTAGCTATTGTAAGTTCAGAGGAAGTGTCTGCCATTATGTGCTTAAGTAAACTAATATTCTTGTCATTAAACACTCATTGAAAACCCATCAATTCAGGGAAGCATAACTCCTAGCTATCTCACGCATGCCACTACAACTCAGAGCACCCATGGCCAAACACGGCTTTTTTCTACACCTGCTTCCTCTTCTAGATTGTAGTTTCCCTTGGTAACTGGTACCTCTGTTCTTATAGTATCAGATTTGGCAGGTTATGTCATACTTGAATGTATTTATTGTACCCTTATCCCGGATAACTGTACTGATTTGGCATTGAACAGCGGTGCAGAGTGTTAGCACTTAAGTAGTAAAAATAGTAACATATATGTCTACCATGTGACAACACCATATCTTCTGTTACAGGAACAGCATTTTCTACTTGCTTTCCTTTCAGGTTTTCACAGATATTGTATCTATTTTTTTTAATGGCCAATTTAGGCTGGGGTCAGACGAGCGTAGTGTTCACGTCCGTGATTGCGCCTAAAAGTACGTCCGTGATAGCATGACAGAAAGCCCATTGGAGCCTGTTACACAAAGTACGTCCACACTGAACTGCGGACGCACCACGGCCGTGGCAAACGGACGCAAGGCAGGCAAGAACGTACAACCACTAGAACGGCTGCACAAAGTGCGCTGCGTCCGCAACGTCCGCATAGCTTTGTGTGTGAGTGATGGAACGTGGTCAGACGGACTGCATTTATACGTCCAGCATTTTTCACGGACAAAATGGTTTTGCTTTTTAATTTATTTCCTCTCCTACATCCGTCAAAATATACATCAGTAAATAAACGGACTGTGTGGCCACTACTGTGTCTTCTGTACGGACGTACAGTCCGTAGAAATCACGCTCGTCTGACCCTAGCCTTAGACAAAATACTTCTAGTATATTTGTTTCTAGCAGTTAATGCCATTGACAATACTTTTCACTAGTGAAGCAAAGCAGAATTGTAGAACACAACAGGGCTCGCTGTTCTTTTCCCACATTTCTATACAGGACAATTCTTCTGAGAAATGAGTGGACTACACCTGCAGCCTTAGCATTTTATGGATGTCTGGAAGTAATAAGCCACACAAATGTTTTTAATTACTGTTTTTATTTGACATTGGTAAAAATTACCCTTAAATAAACTTGCTCCTTGTGAGCAGCCAGAAATACCTCTTAGCAGCCCTAGTACCCTGCATGCTTTATTGTATACATTGTGTCCTTGCTCCCTGTAGGGAATAATAATGTCTTGTATCTTTAAAAGTAAATGTCGATTTTTATTATTTGTAGACCCGACATATCTTTAATTTAACTTCTTTTCAAGAAGCGAGGCTGGCTGTTCCCTGTTTTCTCGAAGATGAAAGGTTTTTATGCTGCTGATTTGTCGCTCGGCAAGTCTGTTGTCCCCTTGTTTCAGATTGTTTCCCCTTCTTCTATTCCTCCTCATGTTATATTAAGTTTCCTGACATTCTGCGGGAGTGTTGAATCGTACAAAATGCATCATTTTGTTCTGTATTGAAATGGCTTGTAGACTCATGCATTAATAAACATGCAATTAATAATACATAGGGAAAATATATTGCATTTGCACATTTGGCAAGAAGGTAGTGGAGGAAGTTGATGCAAAGAGAGCTTTATGCCTGAGCAGCAATTGGGTGCTTTTTTTGATAAGTTTTGCCCTGAGATGCACAAATAGAATTTCATACAGATAGATTTAGTGGGTTGTAAGTCTGTGAGTGAGCCCCCAGGAGACGAACA
Source organism: Leptobrachium leishanense (assembly GCA_009667805.1). Taxonomy (NCBI): domain Eukaryota; kingdom Metazoa; phylum Chordata; class Amphibia; order Anura; family Megophryidae; genus Leptobrachium; species Leptobrachium leishanense. The sequence continues at coordinate 87,900,311 of CM019068.1, read as the reverse complement.
AAAAAATACTCTATTAATTATTTCCCAGGGACTAGATAAATGTTCGTACTAATTATATTACAGGCTTCGTGTTCTGGCACTTAAAGGTTACTGGTATACGGGAAGCCTCTTTGTCTTAAGTGACTGAATGAAAAACTGCTCTAGGCTGAGAGAAGCTGGAACAGATGATACAAGGACACCGCTTGGAACCTCTAGGACAAGATATTCACTTATTGAGACATGCAGACAGCTATATTTTGGAAAATAACATGTCCTTTCCATTTATGTTCTTGAGTGCTTCCTCCTCAGTGAGGTGCTTTAAAATAATGCAAAAGAGGTGTGATAATTTTAGTGTTTTCTCTTTCCCCCAATGAGCTGACATTGTGTCCCGGTCTATTAAATATATAGCTTTGGCACATTACATTCTGCAGAGCTTGCAATGTCACTTCTGTGTATGATTCACTGGTAAATCTGGATCTATATTTTGCAAAGTAACCAGCTCATTTAATGACTTCCTCCCACTATCTGAATCTGAGTTTAAGATCACTTCACAGCGTGAATTATGCAATAATTTGGGAATATGAAAATTGGTGTTATATCAGAAATAAGTTTGAACATAGGCCTAAAGCAGTTATGTATATTTTTCGCCTATGCATACCTAGCGCAAAGAATGGAATAGGGCCCTAACATGTAGACGCTAACAGGCAAAATCTGCCTGCAGATTTTCCTCTAGCGTCCCCATGTTAACACGATATTCCGGGGCAGGCCCTAGCTCAGCACCTCACACCAGAACACAGCACTAACCACTGGGATACTTGTGGTAGCGCTTCTGCGACGTCATGAGGTATCACCTCCTGGAGTTCATAGAACTCCATGGAGGGTTGCGCTTCCAGGCGCTGACGCCTCGTGAGATCGTGCTGCATCGTAGGGAGACTAGGAACTATTTGTTCCGAGTCTCACTCTGCTCCCGGGGACAAGAAGTGGCGGATCGGGCCACCGTTCTTCCCGTGGGATGGGAGGTGCGTATCAAATTTATAGGGGGGGTTAGGGCAGTGTTAAATCACTTTGCATAGTAGAATCATTTGGCACCATCTTTTAGGACTTGCTAAAATTTTGCTTTGTGAGTCTCGACTGTAATTCACGCTACTAACTATGGGATGTGAAAAGTACAGTAAGCTAGTGCAAAAAACGATGCACTAACGGTTTTAGCATCAGGAATGTAATATGGGGGCATGTGTTAGAAACACCTGTTTATCCTAGCTATAACATTTACAGATACAGACGCTTATGTTGGCGGCAACTAGGGATTAGTGTGTGTATTTCATTAATCTCCTGCATTGAGTGTGTGTGTGTGTCTTGACTGACTGACTCAACGCCCAGCTCAAACAGTTTCACCTAGGAATGTGAAATTTTGAAGGTGCATTGTTTTTATGATGTAGGCAGTGGCACCCACTAAGGGTTTTTGGAAATTCCGCCCCTAAGGGGGTGAATATTTTAATCCGGATACCTATGTCTGAAAAACCAAAGGTGTTATAGGTGTGAAAATTGGTATTTTATAATCTGCTTGAAAAATAAAAAAAACACCATGTTGTTACCAATTTTCAAACATCTAGTTGATACACTGGATCAGCAGATCAGAGTGATGCCATTACGTCACACAGAATGGAGTCTCTATGCAGCTCCTCTCAAAACCAGGGCTCTCACACACCCACACTGCTCCAGCATGTCTGCTTCCCTCTCACAGCCATGCCTCACACACACCTTCAATGCTCCAGCGTGGGAGAACCTGTGGTATGATTGCAAAACCTCAACCCACCTAAGCTCTGTAATGGCAACAGATTGCAAGTAAAAGCACTTAACCGAAATGTGATTGAGGCTATGTTGCTAACCAGTTCTGGCTGGGGGATTCAATGTTCATGCCATGAATACCTTCAGAATAGCCGTTTCAGTTCACCCTAAAGGTTTATTTTGCGATGACTTTGAAGGTAGCGGGGATCGATCTAAGAGCAGTCTGCTTCTCACATGGGCAGTTTTACGTTGCCTGTTCCAGAGTGAACTCACTGAACTCTCTGCTGATCCAAGCACCTGAAAGAACCTCTAATGTAATTTACGCAGTACAGTACTCAAATATTATATCTATGTTCCAGATGCCAAAAAACAAAATAGATTTTTGTCTGTTTGTATTTACAACACAAAAATAAATTCATGGACGCATATGAATAAAACAACTTTGTTTTGTAGCCAATATGCCCTGACTAATGTCGACAATAAACATTACTTCTTACTTTAAGACCTCAACTTGTAAACTTTATTTTGTGCAGTTTTGGACAAAAGCTCATTCTTTTAAAAACAATTGCAACAAATTCCACGCGAGCGAAAACTAGTTAAAGTTCTTTTTTTACAATTAACAATGTTTGTAATTTTGTTTGGATAATTACCCAAACTAAGAAACCAAAAACTAGGTAGAGGGCCCTGATGAGATGAGCTTACAATCTCAAGCCATTGGGGTGAAGGAAAGCAAGGAGTAAAAGATTTTAGTGTCAGGATCGCTAGTACATAGGTTCTTATCTGCCGACATTTTCTATGTTTCTTTCGGCCCATCTAGTCTGCCCAATTACATGGATACTTTACCTGGATTTATCTTTTGTTTAGGACAGCCTTATGCGTATCCCAGTACTAGTGATTTTTGTATCAAACATTGAAGAGCATGGCAGAACAGCAAGCTATGAAACCTAGAATGATTTTGGGATGGGGAGGAAAGGCATTCTAAAAAGTGATTACACTGAGGGGGGGGCAGTGGATTTCTTGAAGGACCAAAAATTAGTCGCGCATCTCCTGAGGTGAGGTCGGCAGGGCTCGAGTCCTGCAGGAACGGCGTTCCCGCACTTCTCCTGCCACGGGAACGGCGTTCCCGCACTTCTCCTGCCGCGGGAATGCAGCTTGACAGCCACAGGCAGTTGCGCTGGAGGATTGAAGGCTGGGAGCATGATCGCGGCCAGTCAGTATTCAGTACTGCAGTCTCATGTGATCATGGCCGCTCCTGGCCGACACGCATCTGTGCCTCTGTGGTAGGCCGGAGGACCGGTCACGCGCCCTAGGCGAAGACATGTGACACGTGCATGCTGTGTGTGAAGTCACACCGTACGACCTGGCACTGGAGGGCCCCAACCTATTCCTGGAAGCTCCTGGAGGCTGCCGAGCGCCAGCGACTGCCACATCTCACCTGCAGCAGAGGAACAGCTATTGCCAGCCTGTGCCACCCCCCCAATCCAGCGGAGAGAAGAGCGTGAGACCTGTGCCACCCCGAAGTCCAGCAGAGAACTATATAGGTAAAAAAAATAATGTAAAATTTATTTATGCAATTCTATTTATAATGTACCAGAATTATTTACCAGTCCAGCTGCAGGGACCCTTGCCATCTGAAGTCCAGAGGCAGAGAACAAAAAAGGTAAAAATATAATGTAAAATCATTTAATTTATGTAATTATTATTTATATATTTATATTCAATTGTAAGTCAATTATTTCTTTTTAACCAAAAAAAAAGGAATGGATAATGGGATAATATATATACAGTTGCAAGAAAAAGTATGTGAACCCTTTGGGATTACGTGGAGTTTTGCATGAATTGGTCAAAAAAGGTGCTCTGATCTTCATCTAAGCCACAACAATTTGAAAAACAGTCTGCTTAAAATAATACAACACAAACATTATGTTTTCATGTTTTTATTGAAAAGAACATGTAAACATTCACAGTGCAGGGTGGAAAAAGTATGTGAACCCCTAGCCTAATGACTTCTCCAAGAGCTAATTGGAGCCAGGAGTGAGCCAACCTTGAGTCCAATCAGTGTGATATTATTGGATGTGTTGCTGAAAGCTGTCCTGCCCTTTAAAAACACACACCAGTTTTGGGTTTACTGGTTTCAAGAAGCACTGCCTGATGTGAGCATGCCTCGCAGAAAAGAGCTCTCAGAAGACCTATGATCAAGAATTGTTGACTTGCATGAAGCTGGAAAGGGTTACAAAAGTATCTCCAAAAGCCTTGATGTTCATGTGTCCACAGACGGTCTACAAATGGAGAAAGTTCAGCACTGTTGCTACTCTCCCTAGGCGTGGTCGTCCTGTAAAGATGACTGCAAGAGCACAGCACAGAATGCTTAATGAGGTAAAGAAGAATCCTAGAGTGTCAGCTAAAGACTTACAGAAATCTCTGGCACATGCTAACATTTTTGTTGACACATCTACAATAAGGAAAACATTAAACAAGAATGGAGTACATGGGAGGACACCACGGAGGAAGCCATTGCTGTCCAAATAGAATATTGCAGCACGTTTGAAGTTTGCAAAAGAGCACCTGGATGTTCCACAGCACTACTGGAAAAATATTCTGTGGACAGATGAAATCAAAATTGAGTTGTTTGGAAAAAACACACAACACTATGTGGAGAAAAAAAGGCACAGCACACCAACATCAAAACCTCATCCCCCACTGTAAAACATGGCGGAGGGAGCGTCATGGTTTGGGGCTGCTTTGCTGCCTCAGGGCCTGGACGGATTGTTGTCGTTGATGGGGAAAAATGAATTCCAGAGTTTATCAAGACATTTTGCAGGAAAACGTAAGACCATCTGTCCGCCAACTGAAGCTCCGCAGAGGATGGGTGACTCAACAGGACAATGACCCAAAGCATACAGGTAATTCAACAAAAGAATGGCTTCAACAAAACAAAATACGCCTTCTGGAGTGGCCCAGTCAGAATCCTGACCTCAACCCGATTGAAATGTTGTGGCATGACCTTAAGAGAGCGATTCACATCAGACATCCCAAGAATATTGCTACACTGAAACAGTTTTGTGAAGAGGAGTGGTCCAAAATTACTCCAGATCGTTGTGCAGGTCTGATCTGCAACTACAGGAAATGTTTGGTTGAGGTTATTGTTGCCAAAGGAGGGTCAACCAGTTATTAAGTCCAAAGGTTCACATACTTTTTCCACCCTGCACTGTGAATGTTTACATGTTCTGTTCAATAAAAACACGGAAACATATACAGGGTCATTCAAAGAGATCCGAATTGCTTGAGAAAGGTAACCGAATGCTGAAAATCAGCGTTCGGTTACCTTTTCTTGGCCATTCGGCTATCCAGAGAGCAGGCAATTCGCCAAATCCAGGCGAATTGCTTGAACATACGGTGCCTGTTCGGTGCCTGTTTGAGGGCAGTGAAAACCCCATGAAAAGCACTGCTTCGGCTATTCAGAGAATACAAACCAGCAGTGAAAGGTTCCTGAAATGTCCTGCCATTCGGTGGTTTAATTCGGCAAATTTATTCAGTAGAATCCCATAGGCTTGAATGTTAAAAATTTTCCCGTTTTAATTCAATTTCTAATAAACCGTTCATTCTAAAATTCTGCAGTAAAGAGTCTCTTTATTTAAGCATTTTTCTGATTTTTTTTTTTTTTAAAGTTTATTTATTTTTTCTGTAACAGCCCTCTTTATTATCATTCCCTGGACCTCATATGTAAATTTCAGACATTTTCGCTCAGTAGTTTCTTTGCAAACAGTGTTTCACTTTTCAATCATTCATGCAAACTGTTTTCCTAATTTATTCACCTCCCTCTGTCTGCGGTCTCGACTTTTTCCGGCAGCTTCGCTGCGTGTGATCGGCTCCTGCTCGGGTTTTTCCGTGGTTTTCGGCAGGTTAATCCAGATGTTTTTTGAGGGTTTTCGGCGTGCATTCGCTGGGTTTTGTGGTTCATTTTCGTTGGGTTTGCGGCAGCTTTTCCCTGCACTTCGGGGACCCTGTGGTGTTTGCTGAATACACCGCAGGGTCACCGAAATGGGATCGGCAAAAGGAACCGAATTGAAGAGAACGAAAAGTCACCGAACGTGCGGTGACTTTTTGAATCTCTTTGAATATCCCTGATAATGTTTGTGTTGTATTATTTTAAGCAGAATGTTTTTCAAATTGTTGTGACTTAGATGAAGATCAGAGCACATTTTATGACCAATTCATGCAAAACTCCTCGTAATCCCAAAGGGTTCACATACTTTTTCTTGCAACTGTATATATTTTTTGCTGAAGTTTTGCCATAAATACTGTGAATTTACTATTTAGTAAATGGTCACTGTATTTTGCCAAACCTGGAGTCGCTTAACCCCTTCATGCCGCAGGACATACTATGCCATCACGGCGGGAGGACTTTGAAGACACAGGGCATACATGTATGCCCCAGTGTCTTCAAAGGTCCGCCTCAGGCCCCTCCCCACAGCAGGCCTGTGCCATTGGCTGCAGTGGGATGGCATGAAGTCAGGCCATCCCTCTGCAGCAAATGAGGCGCGCCGCATGTCGGCTTTGAGGACGGTCCAAGTTAGGGGCCTGTGGGAGGCAAGGCGTGCGTAGTCGTACCTGTACATGTCACGGAAAGAAAAGAGCTAGCTAACTACCTACCTTGCCGTGACATGTGGAAGGAGTGCGTACAAGGGGATACGGCTCCAAGCCTCTGGACTTACTAACTCTACCTGCTCAAAGGGCCCCAAGTTATGCCAACCTAACCCCCTTACCACCGTACACACCCTTACAAGTATATGCTGCCAATACAAAATTATTAGGGCACTCTCGAAACCCCCACTAGCTGTATACCACCCCAATCCAGGAGCCCAACTAAATATATATATCTATATGTATATATATCTCTCCAAATGTTAAATACTACAGTAACGATACCTAAGCGATTGTATTCGCGAGGCATGAATTATCTAGAGCAGAGGCAGTACTGATTTTTAAGTTTTAATGGAAGAAGATAAAAAATATACAAACTTTACAGTGCCTGTATCACATAAATCCACGAAAGCCCCCCAAAAAATCTATGTTTTAACTTTTTTTCCCCTGCAATATAAAAAAGCTAGTATTGCCCCAGCTCACATGGATCTATATTGCCCCAGCTCACATGGGTATATATTGCCCCCAGCTCACATGGGTATATATTGCCCTCCAGCTCACATGGGTATATATTGCCCCCCAGCTCACATGGGTATATATTGCCCCCAGCTCACATGGGTATATATTTCCCCCAGCTCACATGGGTATATATTGCCCCCCAGCTCACATGGGTATATATTGCCCCAGCTTACATGGGTATATATTGCCCCAGCTCACATGGGTATATATTGCCCCCAGCTCACATGGGTATATATTGCCCCCAGCTCAAATGGATATATATTGCCCCACCTCACATGGGTATATATTGCCCCCACCACACATGGGTATATATTGCACCCAGCTGTCATGGGTATATATTGCCCCAGCTGTCATGGGTATATTTTGCTCCCAGCTGTCATGGGTATATATTGCCCCCAGCTGTCATGGGTATATATTGCCCCCAGCTGTCGTGGGTATATATGGCCCCCAGCTGTCGTGGGTATATATGGCCCCCAGCTGTCATGGGTATATATGGCCCCAGCTCTCATGGGAATATATGGCCCCCAGCTCCCATGGGTATATATGGCCCCCCAGCTTCCATGGGTATATATGGCCCCCCAGCTCTCACGGGTATATATGGCCCCCCAGCTCTCACCTGGCTCTGCTGGCATCTTCTCCCTTGGAGGCGAGCGGCCGCTGGAAGCATGCATCTTGGCCACGCGCTGAGTACCACCTGACCAGCGCAGAGGTCACACGAGAGGATCTCGTGCGCTGGTCAGGTGGTTCCCATCCCATGCGAGTGGCCAAGCTGCATGTCAGCGGCCGCTCGCAGGGAGAGGAACGGCCGGCGGCGCTGCTCCCAGATTCCGGCAAGTGCGACCGCTGTGACCCTGGTACTTCCGCCACTGGTACAGTGAGTGCTGGTTCTTTGTCCAACATCCCCCAACCATTTGGTTCAGGTCTCAAGTTTCCCCCCAGCCCCAGAGATCAGATAAGAGGGTTGTAAACACAGTGGCCTTCCTTTGCAAACTCCTTTTGCAAAGACCAGAGGAAAAAAATAAATAAAATTATGCGTTTAAAATCTTGCACACTGCTTGCAAAAAATGATGCCCGTTTGTGACAGTACGCCTCGCCGTCGTTAACTGACATGCGACGCCCACCCGTCGTGAAGGGATTAAGCAGTGGAATTGCATATCACGGCACTCCACAGCAATAAAACTCACGCTCATACAGACTGCACGTTACTGTATCACAACTTCAGAGATATATATATATTATATATCATCTTTTTTTTTTTCTTTTCAGGTGGTGGGGGTAGTTGAAATCTTGGGTGAGTTCACTCACTTTTTTCCCAGGACTTGACCCCTGGAGGCCAGTCATTCCATAAGAAAGTCTTGGAGACACAATTTTAGAGGTGTGGTTGTATACAGAGGACAGAAAGAGGTCAGTTGTGGAGGAAGGAAGACCTGAAAGAGGTTAGAATCACTGTGTGCTTTGAACATGAGCATCAGGATTTTATGCTGTATTCTGAAGGGTATGAGGAGTCAGTGAAGTGCTACCAGAGGGAAAGGTTGGTGAGGTGCCTCAGGTGAGAAATAAGCCTGGCAGCAGGATTCAGAACAGACTGCAAGGGGCACTGTGGGCAGGGCCGGATTAAGGGTATTATGGGCCTGGTGCTGAGGATTTCTGTGGGCCTATTTTTAGATACTGAGGCAACCATCGATCCATGTTACTTTCTCGTTCAGAGTCAGGTGGTGCACTGTGTGTATCTCACGCTATGCCATCGTCAGAGCAACTGGGAAACCTGACTGGTGACTCTGACGTGGTATGCTATGACGCATAGCGCATCTTACATTGCAGCGGGTCACAAGCCTCCTACTGGATTAGCGTGCGCGGACCATATAGGAGTAAATCACTACAACTCAACTAGACAAGCTAGTAAGAATGGACCTGATCACTAAATGAGGCAATCATATACTGTATCATTTTATTAATCAGGTCCATTCTTACTCGCTTCTCTTGTTGAGTTGCATTGTATTTCTAGTAGGGGTTCGGCCCCTCTGTGGACCTGTCCACTATAATGCACACTGCTGGTTCTTCTTTTGAACCATTGTTTTGGTTATGAGTCAATCACTGCCTGGTGGCAGACTGACAATACTTGGAGCGGTGGGGCCCCCAGACCAAACAGAGCAAGGGCCCCCGTTTGATTGAAATCTGAAAGGATATTTACACCTTTTTTAAAAATTTACTTATAGCATTGCGACGGAACATGACTTAGGCTGGCCGTCCACTGGGTCCATATTCTGACGTCTGATGTGGTCGTCAGACTACGGACAACCTAGGTCGTACGATGGCAGACTTCCTGGGTTGTCTACTGCAAGTGACTATGGACAACCCAGGGACCCATCCAAATGCTGCCGGACTGACAGCTGAACGCCACTAAAGCCCGCTGGACTGCAGACAAAAAACAATAAATGGAACTACGCTATTCTTGTATTTAAACCAATAAAAATGCATTAAAAGGTATTTAAATGATAAAAAAGGTTGCATAAATAATAAAAATATCTGAGTGCGTTAACAGAAGGGGTTATTCACTAAGCCCCAAACTTGCCACCGAACGGTGAATTTCACCCTATGGTGAAATTTCGTGTCAGGTCGTCTATTCACTAAACTGTCAGTTCGCCAAATACTGGCACATTGACAGCGAAATACGGTGCAATTTGTCAAAATTCTTCAATCTTCAGTGGCAGTGAAATTGTCCTATAGCGAATTAATGATTAATGTATTCACAGATGAGCGTATCACAGAGCTCCACAGCAATAAAACTCTCAGTAATGTGAGGTGTGTATGAGCGTATCACAGAGCTCCACAGCAATAAAACTCACAGTAATGTACGGTGTGTGTGTGTGTGTGTGTGTATAAGTAGTATCTCTCATTTATGTGTACTCTTTCTCACCCCATTACACATGTTTCTGAGTCCTCTTTCGTCCCTCTCTCTCTCTCTGATTCCTCTCAGTGACTCATCTCTCATCCCTTGCTCTGTGACTCCTCTCACCCCTCTCTCTGTTCTCTCTCATCCCTCGCTCTCTCTGTACTCCTCTCTCATCCCTCAATCTCTCTGTACTCTTCTCTCCCCTCGCTCTCTGGACTCCTCTCTCATCCCTCGCTCTCTGGACTCCTCTCTCATCCCTCGCTCTCTGGACTCCTCTCATCCCTCGCGCTCTGTGTATTCCTCTCATCCCTCGCTCTCTGTACTCCTCTTTCATCCCTCTCTGTACTCCTCTCTCACCCCTCTGGGACTCCTCTCATCCCTTGCTCTCTCTGTACTCCTCTCTCATCCCTCTCTGTGACTCCTCTCATCCCTCGCTCTCTGTACTCCTCTCTGTGACTCCTCTCTCATCCCTCGATCTCTCTGTACTCCTCTCTCATCCCTTGATCTCTGTACTCCTCTCATCCCTCGCTCTCTGTACTCCTCTCATCCCTCGCTCTCTGTATTCCTCTCATCGATCGCTCTCTGTACTCCTTTCTCATCCCTCGCTCTCTCTGTACTCCTCTCTCATCCCTCGCTCTCTGTACTCCTCTCTCACCCCTCTGTGACTCCTCTCATCCCTCACTCTCTCTGTACTCCTCTCTGTGACTCCTCTCATCCCTCGATCTCTCTGTACTCCTCTCTCATCCCTCTGTGATTCCTCTCATCCCTCGCTCTCTCTGTACTCCTCTCTCACCCCTCTGTGACTCCTCTCATCCCTCGATCTCTCTGTACTCCTCTCTCATCCCTCTGTGATTCCTCTTATCCCTCGCTCTCTCTGTACTCCTCTCTCACCCCTCTGTGATTCCTCTCATCCCTCACTCTCTCTGTACTCCTCTCTCATCCCTCTCTGTGACTCCTCTCTCATCCCTCGCTCTCTCTACTCCTCTCTCATCCCTCTCTGTACGCCTCTCTCATCCCTCTCTGTACGCCTCTCTCATCCCTCTCTGTATGCCTCTCTCATCCCTCTCTGTACGCCTCTCTCATCCCTCTCTGTACGCCTCTCTCATCCCTCTCTCTGTACGCCTCTCTCATCCCTCTCTCTGTACGCCTCTCTCATCCCTCTCCCTCTGTACTCCTCTCTCATCCCTCTCTCTCTCATCCTTCTCTGTACTCCTCTCTCATCCCTCTCCCTCTGTACTCCTCTCTCATCCCTCTCTCTCTCATCCTTCTCTGTACTCCTCTCTCATCCCTCTCCCTCTGTACTCCTCTCTCATCCCTCTCTCTCTCATCCCTCTCTGTACTCCTCTCTCATCCCTCTCTCTGTACGCCTCTCTCATCCCTCTCCCTCTGTACTCCTCTCTCATCCCTCTCTCTCTCATCCCTCTCTGTACTCCTCTCTCATCCCTCTCTCTGTACTCCTCTCTCATCCCTCTCTCTGTACTCCTCTCTCATCCCTCTCTCTGTATTCCTCTCTCATCCCTCTCTCTCTGTATTCCTCTCTCATCCCTCTCTCTCTGTACTCCTCTCTCTCTGTATTCCTCTCTCATCCCTCTCTCTCTACTCCTCTCTCATCCCTCTCTCTGTACTCCTCTCTCATCCCTCTCTCTGTACTCCTCTCTCATCCCTCTCTCTGTACTCCTCTCTCATCCCTCTCTGTGACTCCTCTCTCATCCCTCGCTCTCTCTACGCCTCTCTCATCCCTCTCTCTGTACGCCTCTCTCATCCCTCTCTCTGTACGCCTCTCTCATCCCTCTCCCTCTGTACTCCTCTCTCATCCCTCTCTCTCTCATCCCTCTCTGTACTCCTCTCTCATCCCTCTCTCTGTACTCCTCTCTCATCCCTCTCTCTGTACTCCTCTCTCATCCCTCTCTCTGTACTCCTCTCTCATCCCTCTCTGTACTCCTCTCTCATCCCTCTCTGTGACTCCTCTCATCCCTCGCTCTCTCTACGCCTCTCTCATCCCTCTCTCTGTACGCCTCTCTCATCCCTCTCTCTGTACGCCTCTCTCATCCCTCTCCCTCTGTACTCCTCTCTCATCCCTCTCTCTCTCATCCCTCTCTGTACTCCTCTCTCATCCCTCTCTGTACTCCTCTCTCATCCCTCTCTGTACTCCTCTCTCATCCCTCTCTCTGTACTCCTCTCTCATCCCTCTCTCTGTACTCCTCTCTCATCCCTCTCTCTGTACTCCTCTCTCATCCCTCTCTCTCTGTACTCCTCTCTCATCCCTCTCTCTCTGTATTCCTCTCTCATCCCTCTCTCTCTGTACTCCTCTCTCTGTATTCCTCTCATCCCTCTCTCTCTGTACTCCTCTCTCATTCCTTTCTCTCTGTACTCCTCTCTCATCCCTCTCTGTACTCCTCTCTCATCCCTCTCTGTACTCCTCTCTCATCCCTCTCTGTACTCCTCTCTCATCCCTCTCTCTGTACTCCTCTCTCATCCCTCTCTCTGTACTCCTCTCTCATCCCTCTCTCTGTACTCCTCTCATCCCTCTCTCTGTACTCCTCTCTCATCCCTTTCTCTCTGTACTCCTCTCTCATCCCTCTCTCTCTGTATGCCTCTCTCATCCCTCTCGCTCTCTGTACGCCTCTCTCATCCCTCTCGCTCTCTGTAGGCCTCTCTCATCCCTTACTCTCTCTGTGCGCCTCTCTGACTCCCCTCATCCCTCTCTCTGACTCCTCTCATCTCTCTCTGTGACTCCTCTCTCATCCCTCTCTGTACGCCTCTCTCATCCCTCTCTCTCTCTGTACGCCTCTCTCATCCCTCTCTCTGTACTCCTCTCTCATCTCTCTCTGTGACTCCTCTCTCATCCCTCTCTGTACGCCTCTCTCATCCCTCTCTCTGTACGCCTCTCTCATCCCTCTCTCTGTACTCCTCTCTCATCCCTCGCTCTGTACTCCTCTCTCATCCCTCGCTCTGTCTGTACGCCTCTCTCATCCCTCTCTCTCTGTTCTCCTCTCTCATCCCTCGCTCTCTGTACGCCTCTTATCCCTCGCTCTTTCTGTATGCCTTTCATCCCTCGCTCTTGTACACCGCTCTCATCCCTCTCGCTGTACTTCTCTCATCACTCACTCTCTTTGTACTCCTCTCTCTCTGTGACTCCTCTCTTTCATCCCCCGCTCTCTGTGACCCCTTCTCTCTGATCCCACTCTTTCATTCCCCCTCTGTGACTCCTCTCTTTCATCCCCCCTCTTTTTCATTCCCCCTCTCTGTGACTCCTCTCTTTCATTCCCCCTCTCTCTCTGTGTCTGTAAATCCCTGTGCCTGTCTGTGTTTTTTCTGTCCCCCCCCCCTGCATGCTGCCCCCTCCTTCTGAGTGAGAGCTGCGGGGCAGGGGGGTAAGGAGTGAAGGTCAGTTACAAAAAAAAAGCTGCCCGGGTGAATCATCAGCTAGGGGAAGCTTACCTTTCCCCCTGGCTGTTGCTCAGCTGCTCTCCTTACCAGTCACCTTCCTTCCGCATGGCTGGAAACCGGAAGAGGTGCTGGAGGATGGGGAGGAGCAGCCGTGTCTCACGGAGCAGCTGATGAGTGACTCCTAGTGGCTGCTCTGCCCCAAAATACTCCTGCACATTTCACAACATGGTGGGGCCACTTGAGTGCATCAGCTTCATCACGGTGTGTGTGTGTGTGAGCGTGTGGCAGATCTGTCGGACGGACGGCGGCTCCTATATTCTTGGGGCAGCTCAGCTGTGGGCCTATTTAATGGAAGGGACCTGGAGCGGACGCTCCATCCGCCCCTACGTTAATCCGGCCCTGACTGTGGGTGTTGGGGAGACCAAAAAGAATAGAGTTGACATAATCAAGTTTTTATACCATTAGTGCATGAATGAGCAGTCCAGCCAAATTGTGTCAGATCTAGTACTGACTACTTGCTTTAAATCCCAAATAGTTTCTTTATTTCCCTCATCAGTTTTCCACTGTTTGTTTGCTTATTTGCAAAGTATTTTACCAGGAAGGATACATTGAGATTTCTCTCGTTTTCAAGTATGTCCTGGGTTCAAGAACATTGAAATGTTACAGAAATGCAAAGTAATGAAATGCAAGATATTAAAAACAAAACACAAATATACAGATTAACACAGAAAATAAATATGTAGGCAATCTACTCACAATGTTCACAGGTGCATTCTATATCAAGGTATGTTAATAGAAATCTCTTAAGTGACTTAAGACTGAGGGAAGATTTTGATGGCTTCAGGGAGGATATTCCATAATTGCGGTGCACTGTAGGAAAATGATGATCGAGCCACTTTCTTTTTGTATTGTGGCACTGCAAGTAAGGTGCTGGTCCTGGATCGGAGGTTATAGGAAGAGGGAACTGCTAGGGGAAACAGCCTATTCAGGTAGGATGGCAGCTTCCCAGAAAATCTCTTAAACACCAGGTTGGAAAGATGATGGGTGCGTCTATATTTTAGCAATGGCCAGTTTAGCTCTGGATTTGTTTATCCTATTAGTTTAGGATTTGTTTCTGTACAGAGCACCTAGTTTGGGGTAAAGATTAGATGCAAATTTTTCAATGTGGGGGTCCAAAGGATAGGTTTGGGTCTAACCACATACCTAGATATTTGAGAGAAATGTAGTCAGCGTGCCATTTGATTTTGTCCTGATGCATAGATGAGAAGCTTGTAATTTATGTAGTTTAGGTGCTGTTCCAAATAGCATTGTGTCAGTTTGTTATCTTTGATCCTCTTTTCTACCTCTGAATTGTTTTTGCAGCACCTCCTCCAGCTGCAGGAGATTTGGTTTGCTGGTATAGATTACAGTGCCGTCTGCGTACATCTGTGTACAGTTGAGGCTTTGCAGACGTTGGTCAGATCGTTTGAATATTGTGACTAGCAGGGGTTCGAGTATCAAGCCTTGGGGTACACCGCATGTGACTGGGAGGGGGAGGAAAGCGCTGTCAGAAATGGACATACATTGCGATCGATCGTATACATACGATTGAAACCAGCTTAGCGTGGGATCACCATTCACCAATACCAGCACTAGCGTCGCTAGGTGGGGGTGGGGGGTGCGCCCAGCACCAGGTGACACCCGCCCTTAGGGTGACACCGTCACCAAGACTTTGATTTTTGAACTGGCCGGTTCAAAAATCAAAGTCTTTGACGGTGTCACCCTAACGGCGGTCGTGTCACCATGCGACCAAGCGGCATTGTCTCCGTCGCCGCGTGTTCAGCTCCCTGCAAGTTCTCACGAGATCACGGCTGGTCACGTGGCTCCCCCAGGCGAGCGCCCAAGCTCCACGCCGCCGGATGCTCAGAGGGAGCTGAAGACGCGGCAGCAGTAGCCAGGAGGTGAGCTGGGGGCAATATCCATGTGCGCTGGGGCATATCCAAGAGAACTGGGGTACATATCCATGAGAGCTGGGGCATATCCATGAGAGCTGGGGGTCATATCCATGAGAGCTGAGGGGGCATATCCATGAGAGCTGAGGGGGCATATCCATGAGAGCTGAGGGGGCATATCCATGAGAGCTGGGGGGCATATCCATGAGGGCTAGGGGGCATATCCATGAGGGCTGGGGGCATATCCATGAGGGCAATATCCATGAGAGCTGGGGGCAATATCCATGAGGGCTGGGGGCATATCCATGAGGGCTGAGGGCAATATCCATGAGAGCTGGGGGCAATATCCATGTGAGCTGGGGGCAATATCCATGTGAGCTGGGGGCAATATCCATATGTGAGCTGGTCTGGGGGCACTATATCCATATGTGAGCTGGGGCAATATATATCCATGGGTGAGCTGCTGGGGGCAATATATAATTGTGAGCTGGGGCAATATATCCATGTTTGAGCTGGTCTGGGGGCAATATATCCATGTGTGAGCTGGTCTGGGGGCAATATATCCATGTGTGAGCTGGTCTGGGGGCAATATATCCATGTGTGAGCTGGTCTGGGGGCAATATATCCATGTGTGAGCTGGTCTGGGGGCAATATATCCATGTGTGAGCTGGTCTGGGGGCAATATATCCATGTGTGAGCTGGTCTGGGGGCAATATATCCATGTGTGAGCTGGTCTGGGGGCAATCTATCCATGTGTGAGCTGGTCTGGGGCAATATATCCATATGTGAGTTGGGGCAATATGTATCCGTGGGTGAGCTGCTCGGGGCAATATATAATTGTGAGCTGGGGCAATATATCCATGTTTGAGCTGGTCTGGGGGCAATATATCCATGTGTGAGCTGGTCTGAGGCAATATATCCATATGTGAGCTGGGGTGCAATATATCCATATGTGAGTTGGGGCAATATATATCCATGGGTGAGCTGCTGGGGCAATATATCCAGAGCTGCGGGGGGCAATATATATCCATGTGTGCTTTCACTTTCACTGCCTTCGAACAGGCACCGTACTTGCGGGCAGTTGGAAAAAATTTGTGTGTGAGCATAGAGAGCTCCACAGCAATAAACCTCACAGTAATGTGTGCTGTGTGTATGATCATTCAGTGTTATATGGGAGTACTGATTTACAAGTAAGAGTAGGTAAAAAAATCCGTAAAACTCGGGGGGGGGCTGACACCATAAGTTACCGCACCGGGTGACACCAACCCTAGTGGTGCCACTGAATACCAGAGTTAAGTTTTTGTAATAGGATGCCATGGTCTAATGTGTCAAAGGTCTTGGCAAAACCAAGATGGCTCCAGTTAGGTTTCCTTGTTCCATGCCAGCTTGGATATCATTGCAAACTTTTAAAAGGGCAGTTGTAGTTGAGTGATTTGGATAAAAACCAGATTGATCTGGGTTAAGTAGTTTGAGTATTGATTATACGAATGTGTCTACACAAATATTGACGCATTCGACACCTATAGATAACCGGGAGCAATGATATCGGATAATAGTTGGATACCAAGTATTGTCGCCATTTTTATGGATCACTTTGTTGTTATCTTAGCAGGACTGTCTCATGCAAGACCAAACAGTCTGAATGTTGAAGATTTCTAATCCAATATATTTATGTTTTTGCACTTGGGCTTGGAAACTTCCTGCTGCAGTAGGATTGTTAAGGTATAAAAATTCTGCCAAAAAGGATTTTTTTTTTCCTACAGCCCATGCTAGAAAGAAAAAGCTAAAGCCATTGATTTTCTGGTCTAGTGACTAAAAGAGATGTTATTTTGATTAATTAAGAAGTGTCTACAATGGGCCTACCTCTAAACCATCTCCTGACATTTAAACACTGTTTTTTCACATTAGTTAAGTGATATGAACTGTTAGATATTTAAATGTTAAATTACAAAATCCTATGGAGGTCAGGTAAGAACATAGCCCCGGTACACCAAATGCTATTATGACAAGTCTTTAAAGGGACACCATCCATTAAGATATTGCAGAGAAAATGCTGTAATTAAAGGTGTCAGACGATATGTGGAGAGAATGAAAGCATTTGTTGAAACAGCAAAAGAAAATATGGACATTAACCATATCCTAGTGGGGAAACCCTGCACATTCAGACACTAGTACATTTTTTTTTTTTTGGTTAACACATAACTTATAGTTTTACTATAACTTTAATATTTATTATTAATGAGATTGATCATTTATTAAAAAAAAAAAAAAAAGTATTGACCATTAGGTAGAAAATTACCCCATTCAAAGTTTGATGGGAGAGTTGGGATGAGAACGAGAAGACGACAGTACCATTGAGACATAGGTTGTGAAGGGTGAGGAGAAGAAATGAATGGTCAACAGAGTAAAAAGCTCACGAGTAATAGTGCATTGACTTTTTTGGGTTTAACAGCTAAAAAAAAAATCCAGTTTGGTCAGAGGATTGTCAGTAGAGCACTAGTAGCCCGTACCGAGACTGACTTGGGTTAAGTAAGTTATTACTTTATGGCCATCATCTCTAGTATTCCATAGCCAGGTATGGATCTCCCAGATGTCAAAAACTACTATATGCTCTCTTTATTGAACGGACATATGAAGATTTTATCCAAAGTCCAACAGTTTAAAATTGTTTTTGCCACACCCGGTTGACTTCATCACAGATTATGAAGCAACAATCGTTACAATCAGTGCCTTAAATTTGATCCTTATGGCAAACGGACCCACTAAACACCTTCTCCTGCTGTCTAAGTAGGGATTTGGTAAGGTTTTGTGGTCTTCAAATTTACCTTAATTAAAACTGATTTGAGTCTGTTTCAGCATGCAAGGCAGAACACCTCTAACCCTCCTCCCTCCACTCTGAGTGTTCTAAATATGTTTGACTGGCATTACCTAATGTTAAAAGTTATCATGTAACCCTCTTAACTAGTTTTTGCATGCTGAATTTAGGCACCCAAAGTCATTAGACCACCTGCTTTTGACTTTGATTTGACTACTACCAGTGAATATTCTACAGTCAGAACTCTCCCTGCTCCAGGCATTTGGTTCAGATTGTGAAGCTCTGTTCTTTGTGTTCCTTCTTGTCTTCTATGCTACCAATCCCTTATGTTGACGAGCGGTTCTTAAATCACTGGAGATAGGATGGCTTTTTTTGACCTTCTCAAACTATATACCCCATTTATCACTGCTAACATGCCCTATTTGGAACCATTTAATCTGTTCCCAATTCAATATTATCTGAACACCCTACCTGAAGGATATAATGTGCCCAGAGATGTACAAGATGGGATTAACCTATCCAGAGACCTCATCCTTAGAGTCTGGACTCAATGTGACCAACTTAAACATAGCATTGCTGTTCTATATTGCCCATTACTCAAAGTCCATGTAGCCCCCCTTACTAAAAACGTTTAATGGGAACAGAACCTAAACACTCATATCACTGATACAGACTGGAATAAAACACTACTCTTAGTCTCTTCTGAACAGTGATTTACTAAGCAACAGGAAACCTTGAGCAAAATAGTCCCCTTTTGGTACCAGGTCCCAGCCATATTCACTTTCTTCTTGGGAATTGACCACCTGTGTTGGTGATGTAGTCGGGAGATGACCACAGGCAGCACAGAAAGTATTACACACTGATACAACGCAGATTGTGCATTTATCTTTGCATCTTTATTCATCCTTACTGTATATGTGATATTGTATAGATCTGTTGCTGGGTAATTGGACAACACTCTGTGGTCCAGGTTAGCCAATGAGCCTCCGACCTTACAGGCTTTGCCCAATGTAGTGTGTCCTCTTCAGTTCTCCGGTAAGGAGCATCGTGCTAGCTTTTCTGCGCTATTATATTTCTTATGAGGTTTACAATTCCTTATATACAGATTTACATCAGACTATAGGCAAGCTGGAGAAGATAATGCTAAGTGTCATGCCCCATGATTTAGGATTTATTTTATATTTTTCTGTTTTGTGTTGAATCTTCCTTAGCATGTAAGCAGCAATTGAGTTCATTGCTATTTTGTCCCTTCTGGGTTTCCCTAGCTTTCTGTATCCAGCTAGTTCCCACCCCTCTGCTCAGTGTCTTGTTGTTAGAATGGCTGCTATGTGACCAGGAAGTAACTGTGCTCACTGCTGGACAAATCTAATGTATTTTTACCTGCATTGCTGTACACTATTCAGGACATACTTGAAAACGAGAGAAATCTTAGGCTAGGGTCAGACTAACGCAGTGTTAACGTGCGTTTAGCAGCACTAAATCACGGCCATGCTAGCAGCAAATGACGTCCAATGCCAGGCAGCATACGAATAACGGCCGCACAAAAGTGCGGCTGCGCAACGCAAGTGGCAAACGAACGCATTTTTTCGAGAATGTCAAACCGCTAGTACTGACGTACAGAGTGCGCTGCGTCCACTAGCGGCGTGTGTGCGTGATTAGGAGACGTCAGTCGCTGCTAATGTCCGGCCAACATAACGTCCAGACACAAAAAGTGTTTTATTGATGATCCGTACAAAATCACGGATGAAAATGCGCATCGTTTGACCGCTATCGCGTATTCCGTGAAAAAAATGCATACATTCGTTCGAACGCACTTTTTCACTGACAATGCGAAAAATGCGTTAGTCTGACCCTAGCCTTAATGTATCCTTCCTGGTAAAATACTTTGCAAATAAATAAATAGTCAGTCTGATCATTAAAGTCTTCAACTGGATTCATCTTTCTATCTGCTGAACTTCATCATGTGAGTACTGGCCAAATACAGACGTAGCTAGTCTAAAGCACCCATGCCTCACAGCTTTGCTTAGGGAAGCCGAATACTAAGAGTGTTGCCAGCTTGATGAGCAGTAGTTGGACCATTGTGTAAGTCCCCTAGAAGAAGTGAGAGCTTCCAATAATGGGATTATTGAAGTCACCAAGGGTGACGGCGAGAAAACGAAAGTGAGAAAGCCGGACTGTACATTATTCCAAAAATGGCGCAGAAAGGGGGATGGTATATTACTGCTGCACATTGAGAAGTGGGACAGAAAAGGTAGATGGCATGAACTCCAAAGGCGGGGAAAGAGATTGCTTTGTATAGGGGAAATGGAGAAGCTTGAGCACTTGGGGGATTGGAGAAAGCCCACAACCCCAGGTTTCTGGATATGTTTCAGGCCACCATAGGATAAGGAGGTAGAGATATAGTATCAGAAAGGAAAACCAAGGAGATGGAAGGAGCAGGAAATGTAGTTATGAAAATTTAGGGAGCTTGCAATCGCAGCATGTATTCCAGCAAGGCAGATAGAAATGCTACACTGCTGTTACAGCACATTCTATGCAACCCCAACACTGTCTGAGCCTGTCCTGATCAACAGACTTGGCAAGGTCATTGTACGTTACGGATAAACTTGTAATTGTCTGAGCCAGTCCCAATGAACTGCTGTCAGGGTAACTAGACACCTTTAAAGCCAGTACTACATTAATACTGAGCAATCCTTAAAACACTTTACATAAGATGAAAGACACACCGTACGTTCAGGTAATGTGTCAAGTCATTGTATATTAGACTGTCAGAACACAGAATTGCCATGTAACACTGGTCTAACACCTTGATGTTCTTGGCAATAGCTGGCAAAGTGTGGATAGTTGAAATGAAGAAGGCAGGGGGGTGAAGACAGGTGGGCTAGAAAATAGAAGCTTATTTCAGGGAACTATTCAAAGGGAGCAGCATTTGTCATGAAGGCGGGTGACGGGTCTAATTAGCTTGTCAGTCTGACGGAGTCTGCACCCTGCACTGTGAGCTCAGAACGATGGACTGACTGGCAGGGCGGCTGACAGACAGTCGATAATACAGCAATTAATGTCATAAATAATTCGGGAGCCAATTACAGAGGAATGGACACTGAGCTCTGAGGAAAGGGAAAGGAAGGAGGGGGGTGCTTTTACATGCTCACTGTCAGCACAAACTGTAGCTCAGGTTGTGGCAGCAGAAAAGCCATGAAACAACTTTCTCTAATATCTGGATCTTTTTACGGGTGTGCGTTTTAGAAGCTCAGAGACCTTTCCTATATATCAAACTCCCTGTATCATTTTCACTTGGTGCCAGACTAATACGCTTTTAGAGAAATCTATGAACAAAGACATTGTGGGAATTATCTGTCTGAAAGAACCATAACACAACCATTGACATTTTAACCGTGATCGTAGAGCATTCAAAGAGTGACACATACATTATATTCAAAGAACTGCAAATACACTTAAAACACATTTTCTTTTTTGGTATATTTTATTTAAAACCATGAAAGACAATATCTAGGTATGCATAATGGGAACAGATGTTATTGCCATGTACTGTAAATGAGCGTAAACATCTGGTAGCAGAGAGCTCAGAGTAACATCATATTGTTATTTTTTATTTTGTCATTTTTACGTGATTATCATTTATTGACATTTAAGTTTTCAATAACCTGAGGGTAATCTAGTGCTCTCGTGGAAAACTAGCAATTTAATATCATCCATTCTATTGCAATCTAAATCTTGGTAATAATATAATTGCCTTTTTAAAGGAGTCAGAAAATTAAATTTCATTGCAAATGGCGGAAAGGCAGTGAAGGAGTTATCAGTACAAGGTGTCATGCCAGTGACGGGGGCTAGGAATAAGCTGGCGTTTGGAAATGAAGATGTCTCGGATAGGGATGGATTTGTCTGATGGCTTTAAAGGTTGCTGTGACTTTGCTGGCACTGAACATATTGATTTTGCTGTTGGCTCGTTAGTGGATCATACCGAAAGCTGAGAGGATCTGTCCGCCTGCAGGTCTCGCTCACAGATCCATGTCCGTGCCATGGGACGCACTTCTTGTTTTTCTTAGGGTGCAGGCATGCAAACACCAAGGCAGGGAGGATGGTGGCAAAATGTAATACAAAATTGCATCAAGCACATACCATTTTAAAAAATTGAGAGAACCCAACTTAAAGGATTTTTTATTAAATAAACATCGCCCAAATATTAAAATCGAAATATGTGTGATCAATCATATGGGTAATCTGTAAAGCAGTAAATTCTGCTTTCATAGATAATACCTTGGTGAGAATTACGGCACACCACCATCAATGTTAAGTCCAATTGTCTGTAGCAGAAGTGTAAAACTCCTTTTGTTATGGCGGGCCATATTTTCTCCTAAGGCTGAAAATGTATAACATATATGCACGAGAAAACAAAGTAGGTTTATGGGTTTAGACCTTATGCTGTATGTTCCTGTCATAAGCGCAAACACAAGGAATTATTCACTTGGTCTGAAATAATTCTTAATTGGCTATTATTGCTTCAAATATTTATTTTTTTGTATTTTATGTCACTTTGTCATAAGTCTGTTTTAGTACTGCGACCTTTGTGTAAATATACGTTTCTCAAACATACATTACTGAGTTCCCTTGCTGTGTAGCTCTGTGACATACATATAAACACATACACAATGCACATTACAGTGATTTTATTGCTGTGGATCTGTGATAAACTCATACACACTATGCATTACTGGGAGTTTTATTGCTGTGGAGCTTTTGAGCACCTAGGTGTGATTTGGAGTTGTCATCAAAGAATTGTAAACACATTCTGATCCTGTATAATGCACCTGCCATGGAGACCTCATGCAATAGCAGATTGGCATTGCATGGTTCAGATTTGTCTACCAGCCTAGTTGTCTGTACAGAACTACAGGTCCCTTGAGCGTTTGGTTTGGCTCCAAGCCTTGGTAAAGCACTGGCATGCTGCGGTTTTGTAAGTCTTCAAAAATAGGTTATTTACTAGGCTTCGAAATTGAATTTCATAGTAGGTGCAAATTTGTGTGTCATACATTAATTCCCCAAATACAGGCAATTTAACAGCAAAATAAGGTGCAATTTGGAGGCGTTCGGCGGCACAAAAATTGTTCCATTGAGAACTATAGATTTACAGTCAGGTCCAGAAATATTGGGACATTGACACAATTCTAACATCTTTGGCTCTATACACCACCACAATGGAGTTGGAATGAAACAAACACAATGTGCTTTAACTTCAGACTGTCAGCTTTAATTTGAGGGTATGTACATCCAACTCAGGTGAACGGTGTAGGATTTACAGCAGTTTGCAGATGTGCCTCCCACTTGTTAAGGGACTAAAAGTAATGGGACAATTGGCTTCTCAGCTGTTCCATGGCCAGGTGTGTGATAGTCCCTCATTACCCCAATTACAATGTGCATATAAAAGGCCCAGAGTTCATTTCAAGTGTGCTATTTGCATTTGGAATCTGTTACTGTCAACTCTCAAGATGAGATCCAAAGAGCCTTCACTATCAGTGAAGCAAGCCATCATCTAGGCTGAAGAAACAAAACAAACCCATCAGAGAGGTAGCAAGAACATTGGGTGTGGTCAAAACAACTGTTTGGAACATTCTCAAAAAGAAGGAACGCACCGGTGAGCTCAGCAACACCACAAGACCTGGGAGACCACGGAAAACAACTGTGGTGGATGAATGAGAATTCTTTCCCTGGTGAAGAAAACACCCTTCACAATAGTTGGCCAGATCAAGAACACTCTCCAGGAGGTAGGTGTATGTGTGTCAAAGTCAAAAGTCAAGAGAAGACTTCACCAGAGTAAATACAGAGGGTTCACCACAAGATGTAAACCATTGCTGAGCCTCAAAAACAGGAAGGCCAGATTAGAGTTTGCCAAACAACACCTAACAAAGCCTTCACAGTTCTGGAACAAGATCCTATGGACAGATGAGACCAAGATCAATTTGTACCAGAATGATGGGAAGAGAAGAGTATGGAGAAGGAAAGGAACTGCTCATGATCCTAAGCATACCACCTCATCAGTGAAGCATGGTGGTGGTAGTGTCATGGCGTGGGCATGTATGACTGCCAATGGAACTGGTTCTCTTGTATTTATTGATTATGTGACTGCTGACAAAAGCAGCAGGATGAATTCTGAAGTGTTTCGGGCAATATTATGTGCTCACATTCAGCCAAATGTTGCAGAACTCATTAGCCGGCGCTTCACAGTGCAGATGGACAATGACCCAAAGCATACTGCAAAAGCAACCAAAGAGTTTTTGAAGGGACAGAAGTGGAATGTTATGCAATGGCCAAGTCAATCACCTGACCTGAATCCCATTGAGCATGCATTTCACTTGCTGAAGACAAAACTGAAGGGAAAATGCCCCAAGAACAAGCAGGAACTGAAGACAGTTGCAGTAGAGGCCTGGCAGAGCATCACCAGGGATGAAACCCAGCGTCTGGTGATGTCTATGAGTTCCAGACTTCAGGCTGTTATTGACTGCAAAGGATTTGCAACCAAGTATTAAGAAGGGAAAGGTTGATTTATGATTATTATTCTGTCCCATTACTTTTGGTCCCTTAACAGGTGGGAGGCACATCTGCAAACTGCTGTAAATCCTACACCGTTCACCTGAGTTGGATGTACATACCTTCAAATTAAAGCTGACAGTCTGCAGTTAAAGCAAATTGTGTTTGTTTCATTCCAACTCCATTGTGGTGGTGTATAGAGCCAAAGATGTTAGAATTGTCGCTGTCCCAATATTTCTGGACCTAACTGTATGTATTCAGACCGCTGAATTGCACCGAAATTTCAACAAAATGACCTGATTGTCAGTGTTTCAATTCAACAGGTTTAAACAGGTGAATCTAATGGGTTTCTTTGTAATAAATGTAATATATTTAGTTTTTAATGACCTTTTTTATTTTTGAACAGACCAAAGGCCCCTATTATTTATATATTTTTATTAGTTTAAGCTGGAGAATTGTTTTTTCCGCTTCACTCGACCTGATACTCATTGGAGGACTTGAGACCCTGGTTGGTCGGGGCACTGACCTAAGTGCTGCATGCGCATAAAATGCGCCAGTCGGTGAGTTTAACACTTGGTGCAAGCTCGAAAAGTTATAACCATCATTTATTATGCTATGGGAGCTCTGTCTCTCTACTTTTATGTTTTATTGAGGTAAACCTGGCCAGGAAAAGAAGGGCAGTGCCGCTCTTTATTTGTCTGGAGGCAATAACTCCTAGAGCCGGGGTTTATTATGTCTGTATAAGATGTGAGTTCTTCTCCTACCTGTATCTATTTCTATTTTATATGCTTTTATGATATGCACATTTTGTGGTCTTGTTTTTGTTTTTTGAGAGGATCCATCTGTATTTTCACTCCATATAAGTGCTATCTTGGATTTTTGTGTCATGGTCATGTTGTGTTGCATTTGCTTTTGTAATGTCACTATTCTAACTTCATATGTATTGAATCATCGCGGTTTTATAAATTTTTATCTGCCATATGGACTCTACCCAACCCATCTCAGATTAAAAACCATATAAGGGACCTACATCCATCTTCCGGACCACCAGTGGTAGTCATGCTATCAAAGATGTTACCCAGAGAAGGTGTGTGTGTTTTTCCCCCTTAGGCCAAGGGGGCATATAAGAGAGGGATTTGTAACATAAACCACTCACATTTTAGGAGGAGATTCACAGCATAGGGTCATCAAGCCTGGATGCATTTGTCAATGAGATCTAAACCATCTCCCTATGTTTCCTGGCTTCAAAGGACTACAGCGTTTTGGTCATCCATGCGAGATGTAAGATGCAAGCATATAATTTAAGTGCACAACTGAACAGATTGTTTCTAACGGATACACAAGACATATATCTTGCCCTAAAGGAACCATACTGTAAATGGCTCATGCTAACATGCCTCATATCCCAAATTGTCTCCTTGTGCTCAGTAAGCTCTTGTATTTTGTTTGGTGCTACTAATACTATTTTTATCCCAGGATCTTCTCATTGCTTTGTGTATTTTGAGAGTTTGATGTTCTCTGGATTGGTCCCATCAGTAGCTAAACCCGTCCAGTCAAAGATGAATGAATCTTGCAGCTGATGTTGACTTCTCCCCCCAACCATGAAAGACAGGGAAAGACTGAATGTAAGGTAGTAGCCAAAAAGCTGAAGACCCATGTTCCCTACCAAACACTATCTAGTATTTGATATTTATGGACCTTGTCCCAATGTGGAACTTTGAGTGAAATAGAAAAAAATAATGTATGTTAGGGCTGGATAATAAGGGACAAACTGATTTAATGAATAATTAAGTTCATCGTGTCTACAGTCAGAACGTAAATTATTAAACCGTTGCAAGTTTTTGGATGACTGAATGTTTGCTTATAGTGATTCTGTCGCCAAATGTGATTAGAATTTGTAACTTGTTTTTTTGTTTTTTTTTGGTTAAAGTGTTCTGAGACGCACTGCCTGCTGGAAATAAAGGGCTTTGCAAATCTTGGAAGTTCTTTCCAAGGCTCTCGATGCTGTGAAATATGAAGTGTGTATGTGTGTAATATATACAGCCCCGTCAAACATGTCTCAAAAACGTCTTCCCATAATGTGCTGAGCATCCTCTTTTCCCAATCGCCAACTAAAGCCTTGGAACAAATAGTTTAGCGAGTAAATCAGGGTGCAGACTGCCACTTCTATTAACCTTCAGCACTGTGCCGATGAAAGGAAATGAGTAACGAGAACTAATAATTCAGAATTGTAAATCATGCTTAGTATGCGAGTAGAGGAGAAGAAATCTGTGTGTTGCTCAGAGGCAGCTGTTGGCAGTTAAAGTTAATTCAGAGTTTGGAAATTAAATGGGGCAATGAGTAAAATCTCAGAGGTGTTTGGAGCAGAAAAAGAACAAATGCGTTCTAGCTCATAATGCTGTTTTGAAGCCTGGCAATGATTTCCAATGTTTAGTCGTCCCCCCTCCCTCCTCACCTATTGAACTCCAGGCACCATTATATTATATGCTGTGATGCAATTAAATACAACAAGATCCAATTTGAACAGTTTCCCCCAATTGTAAATCTATTCCAGTTTGAGAAACTATTGTTTTTGAGGTGTGAGGTCTACGTGTCCTAGGCCCGGACCCAACAGAGAAAACCACTTAAAGGACACTCTGCTCATCCTTGCCACTGTATTGGTCTTTTGTCCTTTTCGCTTTGTTACAAATTGGCCAGGATGTATAGTCATCCCCCCCCACCTGCCGCAATATGACAGAATCGGATGAAGTGGAGGAGTTACTTTCCGCCACCCCACCCAGCTTCACCAACAGCTGGGAAATTTGATTTCTAGGAAAGATTATAAGAGCAAGTAATGAATCGATATTTCTGTGAGAATTTGGGGTAATTATGGGAGTCCTTGCCTATGTTGAACATTAGAAGAAGCTGATAGCCGCGTCTATCCGATATGTCTTCTAATTACACGTTGAAACAAGGAACATGCGCAGTAGAGTTGGAACGCAGCCGGTAGTGAATGGAGAGAAGCGGTGACATGCACGCCAGATTGAGAAGCAGGAAGAAAGGACACAGCAATTAAGAACGAACGGGGACAGCTGCGGATCTATGGACATTTAGTTTCATTGGTTTGTAATCGTTTTAAAAAGAACAGTGAGGACATAACACGCCAGATCCGACTGAGGAAGCCTACAGTGAGCTGGACGAAACGCGTATCGGGAGTCTGGACTGGTATTGTTGTTTTTTAATCTATCCATGTTTTATTTTTTATTTGTAGAAGCGAATTCATATTTCTTTTTTTTTTTTTTCTATTTATAGGTTTTTATTTTGAAAGAAAGGGTCACATGCAGACCAACAGAGATGATCTCGCAGGACCATAACAATTAGCATCAGAGGAAACACAGGGAGTCAGCCTAGGAATCAAACATAAGAAAAACATACAAGAAAAAAAGTCCAGTAAGTGCATAGTAAGTCCACAGAGCGTTATGAACCGGAGCAATAAGTATTATAAAAATTAAGGAGGGGAAAAAGGGCGAGAAGGTGCCAGGTATACGTTCGTCCAGGGATGATGTCCCAAAAAACAGCTGAGCCAGTACAAAAAAAAGGGGGGGATTGTGGGGAAGAGGCACAGACCATTAACGTGACACTCCTGGCGCACTCCCGAAGGAGGCCATGGAGGGACAACGTCACGAGGCCTGGTGATCCGAGGGCCAAGTACAGCAAGCGATGCCATAGTGGCACGCCTCGGGAACATACAGCGTGTACCAAATATAAAAAAAATAATAATAAAAAAAAAAAGGGGGCAGGTGGGACGCCATCAACATAAAAATGAGCACTGGCGGAAAACCAAAGACAAAGAGGATAACATACGAGGGGGAGGGAGCGAAATCAAGCCAACGGTCATGTGTTCAGGGGGGAGAGATAGAAAAAAGGGGAAAAAAATTGATGGTTCTCTCTCTCCCCCCCCCCCCCATTTTTCAATCAACCCGGATCTCGTGGCTGGTCCTGAGAGGTCGGCGGAGCAGCCGCAAGTCCCAGGCGAGACACCAAAGCTCGTGCCTCATCTAGGGTCATCGCCGTGAGGGTCCCACCATCCGAGGATACAAGGAGAGAGCCCGACGATCCCCAACGGTAACGGACACCGTGTAGACTAAGCAGGGCAGTGCTCTCCTTAGCCCGCAGATGTTATATCAGCATTAGAAAGGGTAAATCTCAGAAGATGGTGATAGAATCAGCGTTGCAAACAACTCAAAACTGAGGACCAGCTGCCTGCATGAGCCGGGAATGGGTATCCACGACCCTTAGCACCAGGGGGACATCTCTAGGGGCCCCCTCTGGTGCCGCAGCCGCCTTCCGGAGGTGTAGGGCTGAAAGAACCTGGGACCCCGAAAATTCTGTAGAGGTCTGCAGGATGTGGGTCACCAGGTCAACAGCGTACTGAAGAAGCCCCTCATCAGCAATATTCTTGGGTATCCCCCGG
The DNA here is from genome assembly GCA_009667805.1 of Leptobrachium leishanense. Lineage (NCBI taxonomy): Eukaryota > Metazoa > Chordata > Amphibia > Anura > Megophryidae > Leptobrachium > Leptobrachium leishanense. The sequence continues at coordinate 87,871,353 of CM019068.1, read as the reverse complement.
AGCCGCAGGGTTTTCCGTCAGTGTCTAGAGGGTCCTCACTGGGGAGTTCAGGTGAGCAACCTGTTGTCGAAGTTCCACGACCCGAGCATCTGCCATCGCCTGTGCCCCCTCCACCTTCAAGGTACGCACATCCACCTCATCGATACGGGATTGGAGGGTCACCACAGCGTAGCGAACCTCTTGAAGATCCTGATGCCAAAGACCGCGGAACTCCTCCATGACCGTGCGCAGGGCAGCCTCCGTCAGCACCGGCGCCGGCTCCATCAGCAACGCTCCACTCTCACCTGGGATCGAAGACTCAGGGTTGGTCATCGTATCTGAGGACCTGGGACAGGTAAGTATCTCAGCAGTTCGGCTCCACATCCCAGGTCCAACGGCTGCCGGATGTCCGTGAGGCCGGAGCTCCTGGCCTCCGAGCTCTTCATAGACTTCTTCCCCATAGAGGTGGGAGACTCCCCGTGGTGACAGGAGCGGCGCCAAGGAGGCAATGTGTAGGCCGCAAGATGGCCGCCAAAGACAGAAGGCCGCAAGGTGGGGTGGCCCAAGACTGCTCACCAGGATGTAAACTCCGCTGCTAAACCAAGCCCACGGGGCCCCGAGGTCGTCCAACAGCAGACCGAGGAGAGGGAGTCCAAGATGCACGTCAGGGTGTTCGCAATCCCCTTGAAATAGGCGGTGCTGCCGGAGCTCAGGGAATCAGTGATAGCTCTCCTCAGCGTCTAGCCACGCCCCCCTGCATTCTTTTTTTTTATACAATAAAAGTCTATTTTTTTATACGGCCGTTTGACCAACTTATCCGACAGCTTGACAAGGAGTAAATCCAGTGAAGGGTGGGACCCCCCCAATTTTAAGTGGGCCACATATGCAGTTACCAAGCCACCTAAGCTAGGAGGCTCGAGGACACGTGAGTGTGACCAGTTATATATATCTACTCTCAATTTGAGAATTTAGAGATCTGCGCAATGTGTATTTCTCTTTTTTTTTGCTCTGAGGTTTATTATCTGGACCAGGAAGTACATACCACAAGAATATTGAAGCAAGACTGCATGGGATGAGGCCCCCCCCCCATAGTGGCCTGAATGCCAGATTACTGAGCCAAACCTTAAGGCTCTCTTTTGTGAGTGCGACAATTAATAGTCTTATCTAGAAAACTCCTATGTACTACGCAATGATGTTTTTCTGATTTGTATTCTAGACTGGCTAAATAACCATTTACTTTTGCAAAGACCACAGATGAGCCATATCTGATTCATAATTGAAACCAAAGTTAAGTATTTACCTGTAGCTTTCCTAAACACAGTGGTGGGAAGCACTCTAGTCTGGTGATACTAATGAATGTGTAAAATTCTAGTGCGGTGATACCAAAATCTGCTTTCTGGGAATTTCTGTAACCGTGTAAGGGATTCACGCCATTTGGTTAGCGGCACATACAGTATATGTATATTTTCTGTACTCTGAACACTAGCGTCATACCACCTGCACACCTCTTTTTCACCAGATTGGTCCTGAGTGACATCAGCACGCAGAAGGTTCAGAAGTAGCCGATGGATCAAATCTGTACAGGTAGGAATGTAAATTGTGCAGAAATGCTTCAGAGTTCATGAGCCCCGGAGCCAAAGAGGAGGAGCTGCGTGCAGCGAGAGACGAAAGGTGAGTGAAATCAGCAAAAGAAATCTATAAAAAAAATTGCCAGAGACTGTCAGCAGCTTCTGATCAATGAAGGACAAGAATAGGAACTCTTTTGAATGGAGTATCCATTTTTAAAATGTGTGTGTGTCACGAAAACATGTGAGAGGTTCTGCAGCACCCAGAGCATGTGCAAAATATAACACTTGTGATGTCGAATGTCACAAAACCCTCTCTAATTTAGTAACCATTCTGTTTTTTGTTTTTGCTTTACCACATTTAACTTTGCTATATTCTTTCTCTTGATTTGCCTAAGAGTTTCACATACTGGATACATTTCTTTTAAGTTATGGCGCTTAGGATATTCATCCAGCATTAGTCTAAAGATGAAATGAGAAATGACCAGATTTCGGTCAGAGCAGCAGCTGCCTGTGACCATAAGATGGAACTGTATATAGTGCAATCGGTCGTAAACCCCACACAGCAGATTTTAGTCAGTTTTCATCAGACATTAGACCATTGTGCAGCCACCCTGTGCCACTAAATTTTGCTGTAAATGGAAACAAATTTTAAGTACCCTATCCATCTCTTCCTCTCAAAGCATGGTCAATAAAAACATGTTTTGTCAACTTTTAATTGTACCATTCTCAGGCTGGTCATGGAAGGAAAACCTCCCTATAAATTAGGTGCTTCTTAAGTGCATTGCTGGATGATTGTACTTAATTAAATCAGATAAATTTTTATGAGTTCTGCGTTTTTTTTCCCTTGTAAAATAAAGAACGTGGGTGTACATGTTAATGCTGTAATGTAGAAAGTGCTGTACACGATGGGGGTTATCTGCTAAGCACTGGTGTTGGGCATCGTTGCAAAAACTGTCTAAAATCACAAGACTGAGATTCGCCTGCACTTCTCAAAACTAAAGCTACATGGCAAAAAGAGAAGCTTTACAGTAAAGCCTCAACTTTTGCTGTTTAGTTCCTCATTTTTAGAAGTGCCAGTGTTTAACTATTTTTGCAAATACTGGCACGTAGTGGATAATCCTTAGTATCTGATCAATTTCCAGAGTGGGAGGAGTCTTGCATGCTTATGCAAAATACACCCCTTTTTGTCATTTGTGTTGTCTCTTAAATATGTTCACGGTTCAAACCTCAGTGTTTAATTTTTTTTTATTCTTCCCCATATGGATGTTCCTTAATAATCTATTACACAGGAATGTGACCAAATTGTATAAAATGTTGCGATAGACTTCAATGTCAATTTAAATAATTTATCGTCAATAACCTACTTGGTTTGTACATTTTATATGTTGGTTGTAAAACAAAAAGTTCCTGTCACATTTCCACATCACAGCCAGGCCCCCTGGTGGTGAGAGCTATCTTTGTCAGCCCCTGTGGGTTTCGGGGGTTAATCTGTTCAGGCTCTCCACCCCTGGATTCTCTGACTGATCAGACCTGTGATCACATGACCTGCACTGCCCTGATATGGCCAGCAGTGCATTAGATCTTTGGTTCAGTATAGGTCTTCCTTTCTGTGTGCCTGCTTCTGTAATATTATCCTGTTTATTCTGTCTATGACTTTGGCATGATCTCTGGATTATTCTCGTCTGCTCCCTGTACCGTATTCTGGTAAACTGTGTATGATTTTTGGCTCATCCTTTCTGACCATTCTCTTGCCTGCTCCTTGGAACCTGTATTCTGTGTATGACTTCGGTTTGCAATACTTACTCCTCTGGCTCCTTATCCCTGGTATTGGCTGATATCCTCTCTGGCGTCTAAGACCTGGCTATTCATTAACCATTCTTGTTCTATTACTTGTCTTTGTCCAGCAGCATAGGGTAGTCTGTATTAAAGAGGCCAACTACAAGGACCTCATACATAGTTCAGGGTTCTGTATTGCTGCTGGACATATTGGTTGTTGTTCTGGTGTTTATTCCCCACACTGTACTCTATATAGTTGGGCTACTCAAAGACCTTATCCAGTGCAGGGCCTCCTCTTGTGTCTGTATTCTGTCCTGTCATCCCTTGCTCTGGTTCTGTTCCTGCATACTGTGTGCTGGGTTCTGCATCATGCAGCAAAGCACATACCTGCCACAAAGGGCTTCCTAACACTTTGTATAAAGGACCCCTCTTGGCATCCACCTGGTGTTGTGCTCATGACAGTTCCATAAGAAAAATAACATTGACAATAACAAGTCTCCATGACGCCCCCAAGCCCCAAAACAGAGGTCCTCTTTCTCTCCCAAGTACAGTTGCCACCTGCCCAGTATTTACCAGCCAGTATTTGAGGTTAATCGGCTTGTGCAAGTGTTTGATAAATGCCGGTATTTTGTTGGCAAGGTCCTGAAGCCGTGGAGGAGGTTATGGGTGAGAGGTTGTGTTTGTGATGAATGCCAAGGTCCAACATTTTCCCTCGGCCGCCGTAGTTCGTTCACCTCCACCAGTTCCTGGATTCTCCCCTCTGCCAGCAGCGTTGATCCAATGTCAAATCTTAATTTCTCCCAATAAAGCAGACGATACTGGTCATATTGGGTCAAGCAGACTCTCACTGGCCATTTCACATGGCCTGCTTTTATTTGGTACAGAATCCGATCAGAACAGCTAACATCCCTGCCTACCCCCCCCCCCCCGACATCCCGGCACACCCTTCAGCCTGCTCTCCATCAGGTCCTCTCAGTCCCTTGAGCAGGGTCCTCCTTGATGCTGTTCTATGTGTTTAACTTGTTTGTATATTGGTTATCCTTTCTCTCCCATTGTACAGCGCTACGGTACTTGATGGCACCTTATAAATAACTGTAACTGCAGTCGTACAGAGCAAGGGTCCTTGTTTGGGGGGGATTCCAGGGGAGCAGCGGCAATCTAGGGGTACCGTTTGATAGCTCAGGCCCCTAGTGTGTCACAGTCCAAAAAGCGTTCAGATCTGCAGGTGGAGGCCAGAGCAGCAGTGTGTGGAAGTTACCCCCAGCTGATGCCGCATGGCTGGCTGCTGCAGTGTGCGCTCCTGGGGCTCAGAAACTCGGGTTCCCGATGGAGCTCCCTCCTGAAAATCACCCCAATGGTAGCTCCCATTAGGGGGACTCTAACCCTAAAAGAGCACCCTGCTGGATCAAAGGGTTTTCGGGGCTCCGCGGTTTAAAGTTTCTGCAGAGGTTTCCATTACCGTGAATGCTGTGCAGTCCTTGAATGGGATTGGCTTGGGTTTCAAGCCCATGCTTCCCCTGGTGTCAGATAACACAGTGACATGAGGGCAGGCTTAATGGCATTTGGATTATGTGCTGATGGGGAAAAGGCACAAACCTCCACTTTTAACATTAAAACATAAACAGACAATACTTAAGAGCTTTTCTTGGAAACTGCCACCCTATCTGAATAGACTGCTTCCCCCAGCAGCTCCCTCATCCTATAACCTCCGATCCAGGACCAGCACCTTATTTGCAATACCACAATACAAAAAGACAGTGGCTCGGTCCTCATTTTCCTACAAAGCGCCGCAGTTATGGAATAACCTCTCCAGTAAGTGTCGTTGGGCAAGACACCTAACGGTACATACTCGCCACACAGGACATACTTGAAAGCGAAAGAAATCTCAATGTATCCTTCGGGGTAAAATCCTTCCAAAGAAAAGAAAAAAAAAAAAAAAAAAACTCCCAGACGCCATCAAATCTTTCACCAGTCTTAAGTCACTCGAGCTCCCTATTAACATACCTCAATACGGAATGCACCTGTAAACATGTAACATAATGACCATTTCCTACATATTTGTGTATTTTTTAATATCTTGCGTTGTATTACTTTAACATTTAAATGTTCTTGAACCTAGGACGTACTTGAAACCGAGAAATCTCAATGTATCCTTCCTGGTAAAATACTTTATAAATAAATAAATACTGTAGATACTTGAGTGTACCGCTAGACTTTGGTGACAAAAATTTACCATAAAACTGGAGGGGTCGCGATATATTCGAGACATCTGCATCACATGTAAAAAAAAAAAAAAAAAAAGAATTGCCTTGTTCTGGATCCCAAGTCTCTCGGCAGTTCCGGGATGCTTGCAAACACTTCAGGAACTCCCGGGTTCGGGAGAGGAGGGATCCATCACGGCCAGAGGCCACGTTCGGTTTAAGCCAATCATTCACCTCGCTCACCTCTGCCGGCCATCTAATCGCTAGTAAAGAAGATGGGTGGCCGTCAGCTTCATACTTTGTAACAACTGCAATCATTCTAGAGCAGAGCACCCTGGCCAGAGGGGTAGCCTGACTGTGTTAAGAGAACCTGGAAGGATTTTAATTATTTACTGGTACAGTATAATTTTGTTCCTTGCATTATATTCGAGTCTTGGGTATTCTCTCATTTCCATAATAAATCTCTATCCATCGCGTTATATTAGGGTTGCACTATACTCAAGTATCTACGGTAGCTTACATGGGGGAATAGCAGAGGAGCGAGGTTTTAGTACAGTCCAGTCTCTGATCATAGGGTTCCGTGACCGAGGTTTTATCGAACACTAATCCCATAGTGCTTATTGCGTTCAATTATAGCCATTACCATCTGCAGAAATTTTTCCGGGGGGGATTTTAATGGCATCCATAGTCTGCCCTTTTGACAAAATCATGAAGGGGACAGTCACAGGGTGTTGCAATAGGTTAATAGAGCCACAATTGTTGTGCAAGCTATTAGCAGCTGAGCTGGATAGTTTTTTTCAAGTGCTCACTATACTTTTATTTAAGGTCATGTGATGCGTTCCAATAAATTTGGATTTTGCTGAAAGCCTCTCCAGTTTGTTAATATTGCAATGTATGGCCAGGCACCCCATTTAACCCCTGCACAGGCTATATATCCAGCACAGGCCCCCAGAATTATGTATATCCAGCACTGACACAAGAATTATATGTATCCAGCACAGACCCCAGAATTTTATATATCAGCCAGCAGACCGCCAGAATTCTATATATCCAGCCAGCAGACCGCCAGAATTATATATATCCAGCCAGCACACCCCTAGAATTTTATATATCCAGCCAGCACACCCCCAGAATTTTATATATCCTTACCCAGCCAGCACACCCCCAGAATTTTATATATCCAGCCAGCAGACACCCATAATTTTTTTTATATATATATCCAGCCAGCAGACCCCCATAATTTTATATATCCAGCCAGCAGACCCCCAGAATTTTATTTAGCTAGCCAGCCAGCCAGCAGCACACTCACAGACCTCAGGGTCCGGTGGTGACCCGTGTGCGCCAGTGTGCTCCTCCACGCGGCCGCCGGCTTCTGAAGGCTGTGACGCGCTCTCACGGGAGCTCGTGAGAGTGCGCCTGTAGGCTGCATCACAGCCTTCGCAGGATGTCGGCCACGTGAGTTTGCTGTGCGCTCGCAATTAGATGTGACAAGCGATAAACTTTGTCGGGCTCGGGCCACAACGAGAACCTGCGTTCCCGCAACGTTCCCGCTGCAGGAGAACAACTTGAGCCCTAGAGAATGAACGCTCTGGCCCCTTTGTTGGTGGGCAGTTCCGGGGGGGCATTGCCCCCCCTCGTGGACGCCCATGATTATAGCGTTCAGTGTGTCAGAGTGGAGGTTGTGACACACAGAGCACGCATCAGAATTCCGCTATGAGACACTATGCATTCATGGAGACACAGAACGCATCGCTCTGACTCCCACACAGAACAATGTGGATGTGGGACATTGGGACTGTCTCACTGGTCCACCAGGGATACGAGATGTGGGCCCACACACTTGGTGACTGAACCACCAAGGATTTAACCCCTCCCTTCAAAAAAAGCAAAGCAGGAGAGTGGGCACATGTAGATTATAATATATTATTTATTTTAATACAAAATTATAATTAATTAACTTTTAATGTTTGAGTTTTACTGCATTTACAATGTGTAGTAGTGATTGAGATTATAATTTTTTTTTTTTATATGGCGCTAACATTTTCAGTAACGCTTTACAATAAACAATGGGAACAAGACAAAATTAAGACAAACAGAAACACGAGGTATAGAGGACCTTGCTTGGATGAGTTTACAGTCTAAGGGAGTGGGGAGTGAAGGAAGACAAGAGGAGTTTTATTGGTTGTCAAGATCATTAGCACTAGTGTTTTAGAAATGGCGAGGACAAGGGGCCTCTCTTGCTGTGGGTGTAGGTGAGGAGGAGGATAGGTCAGCATCAGTAATGTTGTTAATCTGAAGAGGTAATTTTTAAATGATTTCTTGAAGGCCCGACGATTGGGTGAGAGTCTGATAGAACCAGGTAAGTCTTTCCACAGGACTGGAGCTACCCTTGAAGTCTTGGAGGCGAGCATTGGAGGTGCAGGTGGAGAAAGAGGACAGGTGGTCACCTGCTGACCCGAGTAATCTGGAAGGGAAGTGCTTGTAGAGTAAGGAAGACCTGTAATGAGGAGTTGCGTTATTAAGGGCTTTGAACATCAGTGTCAGTATTTTAACCCCTTAAGGGCCGCTGGCGTACCCTGTACATCTTGTCCTCGGGTCTCCCTTAGACCCGCGGACGTACAGGGTACGTCAGCGGCGCCTAATCCCCCTCCCGCCCGATACTCCCCTCCCTCGCTGGATCCCACGGCGATCTGGCAGGGAGGAAGCCTGCCCATGTGATTTACATGGGCAGGCGAGGCTGATGACGTCGCCACGCTGCGTGGTGACGTCATCAGCAGGCGTCCCCGTGCATTTCAATGGAGGGGAGGGGGGGCTCCTTCGGAGCCCTCTATCTCCCCAACCATTGAAGCTAGGGAGATGCCGTTTGCACTGCTGGAGAGGGGAGAGCCTCCCCTTTCCAGCGGTGTATGGCATTAACCGTTTCGCCGCCGGATCACGTTGCGGCGTCAATTGGCGCCAAAACGCGATTCAAACCTGGAGGGGGCTGACATCTTGGATGTCAGCCAAGCCTCCAGGTCCCCCCCCACCCACTGACAACCTCACCATATGTGTGAGGATGTCAGTGGGCCAGTTAACCATCTAGCTGCCATGTAGAGATAAGGGGATAATAAGGATCCCTTTATCTCCCGATCCATGGCAGCTAGATGGTCATATTTGCCATCATTTGAAAGGCCTGATTATGGCCTTTCAAATGATACCAACCATGACCAGGTTTGGTTTTAAAAAAAAATAAAAAATAAACTAAAAAAAAAAAAAAATAAAAAATAAACTAAAAAAAAAAATAATAAAAAAATTAAATAAAATAAAAAAATGTAACAGCGCAGAAACGCAAAAACAGCAGCGGTCACTAAAAGACGGATTTGTGTAAAACCGCCCGGTCACTAAGGGGTTAAATTGTTTCCTAAAGGTTACAAGAAGCCAGTAAAGAGCAATGAGTGAGAAATATAAGCCTGGCAAGTGCATTCATTACAGATTGCAAGGGGGAAATGCGAGCATTGGGGAGGCCAATAAGGAGCAAGTTAATCAAATCAAATTGTGATCTAAACAGTGTATGGACCAGCACCTTTGCGGTATCTTGTCTCAGAAAGGGGAGGATACACGCAATGTTTAGAAGTTGATAAAACCAGGATTTGGTCACTGTTTCGATGTGGGGAGAAATCGTAAGGTCAGAGTCAAATGACACAAAGGCAACGAGCTTGAGGTGTAGGGCTGATGAGTGTTCGGGGGGGGGTTCTTTTTTGAAGGAGGAACGATGTGAATTAACGTTTTGGCAAGATTTAGTTTAAGGAAGCTGAAAGGCATCCATTTAGAGACAACTGTAAGACATTCAGTGATACGATCCAGAATAGCGTTAGAAAGATTGGGGGGTGTCCGTGTATAGGTGGTATTGAAATCCAAACCCACTTACCTAGAGAGGCAGTTTCGATTTGAAATAAAAGAGTACTGAAACTTGGAACCACAATTGAGACAGTCTGCATGGAGGAGGAACGTCCAGAAAAAGACACTGAAAGATTGTTGGGACAGATACAAAGAGAAGAACCATGAAAGAGCAATACCTTGAAGACCTATATCATGATTTGAATGGTCTGCAGTGTCAAAGGTGTCAGAGTAGCACTCATTAGATTTGGCAGTGACAAGGTCATTGGTTAGAGTGGTTTCTGTGGAGAGCAGGAAGCGAAAACCACATTGCACAGGGTGAAGGAGAGCGTAAGAATTGAGGTAGTCAATTAGTGGCGCATACACAACCTTTTCAAGGACTTTGGAGCTGAAATGTAGTAGGGATACTGGGCAGAAGTTGGATGGGGCAATTTTTATTCAGCGCTTTTTTTTTTTTTTTTTTTTTTTTTTTTACATGATTTTAAAAAAAAAAAGTGACCTCTCACTGTTAAGTCAGGTAGTCAAAACAGCTAGTGCAGAATCTGGTAATTTTTCTAGGATTTACACCCTCAAACCTCATAGCATCACCTCCTTCTCCTTGCACAGTAACATGTGCAATGCTATTTTTTTATTTTTTTTTAACACTTTCCCGGGCACTCTTTAACAACCCGGTTTAAGGCCAATGTCAGACGAACCCAGTCTGAGCGCACTCTGCGTGCGTGCACAACGGAAGGACGGACGTACTGACGGAAGATACTTGTAGACACCACACGGTCCGTTTTTGTTGACGGACGTAGAAAAAAGGAATTATGGGAAACAAAATTAATATGAAAAATAAAAATTTGACAAGGATATGAAAAGTCATTTTTTGCGTCAAGGTGCTGGACGTCGCAAATGCACTGCGTCTGACATCTCATCACTCACACAGAACGCTACTCGGACGTGGCGCTCTCTGCGCGTCCGTCAAGCGGTTTAACGTTCTTGCCTAACTTGCGTCCGTTTGCCACGTGCGTGGTGTGTGCGCATTTCGGTGCGCACGTACTTCATGTGTGGGTCTCTATTCATGATTCTATGCTACGTCGGACGTTAAAGTGTGCGCCGACACGGACGTAATCACTGCGTTCGTCTGACATTAGCCTAACAAGTCTTAATTCTCTACTAAGATTTCTTCATCACAGAAGATCAATAAATCTTCAGATTTATATTCTAACTGTTTATAGCTGGATGGTAAAGTGACTGTATTTGTTTCCAAATGACAGATGACAAAACCATATTTAAACCGAGGTTAGAAGTTGGAAAACTCTGATTTGAAAACCCTTTTAAAAATGAGAGGGGATAAACTTGCTAGAATACAGATCTCCTATAGATATTCTCTAGATACTCTGCTCTTCTGTTTCACAGGAGGAAAAGTTGATCCACTTGGCAGCAGCTATAGGTTTTCCCCAGCATAGAATCATTCCCACCCTCTGCTACTTTGTATCAGGTTGTGCTGGAATTTACTGTCTGCGGATATCTCTGGATGGGGCTATCATTCCAGCGGTGCCTCATCCTTGTGCCTCGTTAGGAAGATTCATGGCACCTATATATCACTGCAATGCTTTTGTCTTCCCATATGTTACTGTGATGCATCAGATAGAGTCTCTCGAAGAAAGCATGCATCAATGGATGGCATTATCCTTGGGAACAGAGGACAGCGAGGCAGCTGAAATTAGATGAGAGATCAAGGCAAAACTGTCCCCAATCAGGTTTATGTAGTGTATCTATTAATGAATACTATAATTTAATTTTACAAATTACATTTTTTAAACACTACATGCATGATGTATAATACGGGTGAATTCAGATGATTGCACGTTTAGTATTAAGTATAGTTACACCACTTTCATGGAAGGATATTATTCGGAGGGGTTACTGGTTTACAGGGGTAAATTGTCTTTTACAGAAAGCATAAACGTGCTGCCTTTGAATAGGGTTTTCACTTTTACAGCAAAGTTGTATATGCAACCATTAGTAACAAAAGAATATAATCAAATATTCAGGCAAAATTGTGTCATTCTATTTACACTACAACACAAGGCATCACCAAAAAGTCACGTTCAATTATGTTATGATTAGATCACCAGATATAACCATCTGTGTTTTGTCTAGCCTTCGAACATAAAATCGTAAAAGTACCCAGACACTACATTGTAGTGCTGATATACAGTATGTGGAGCAAAAATTATGTTGAAATCCGTATGAAGGACAAAACAAAGTTATTAGTAATGGAACATCAAAATAACAGATTTACTTGTCATATAGGTTATTTTTATCCAAGTGTAGCATATTAATGTAGTTGTCCCTGAATTGTTCCTTTCCTTAATTTTGATATTAAGATGCAAACGATAATTTCTGTAGTTCCAAATTACAAGAGATGTTTGATCTCTTGCACCGTAGCCATACCACTTGTCATACCTGCAAAGGATGCTTACTTGGAAAGTTCCATCAGGTAAAAAGATGTGATTTCTTATAGTTGTGGCAAAAGACTAAAATCCACCATAGCTATATGATGAAAAATACATTTTTGTTGTGGCTTTTAGACATGTGCATTCGTTTTAGTACTAAAGCGATTTAGTCCGAATTTTGGGATAATTTAGTTTTAGTATGACTCAAGAGAAACGAAACTGCTCAGTACAAAAAACGAAAGAAACTAAAATAAAATGCACTACATTTTAGTTTCAGTCCTCTTTGTGATATTATATTGATGAGTGAAGGAGACCAGCAATGAAGAGCGCAACATCGCAACATCCGAAGTTCTGCACCCTCCACATGCCAATGCAGGAAGATGTTCTATACAGAGAGGGACATTAATTCAGGAGGATGTTCTATATATTATACAGAGAGGGGTATTAATTAATGCAGGTGGATGTTGTATACATTATACAGAGAGGGGTATTAATTAATGCAGGAGGATGTTCTAAACATTATACAGAGAGGAGCCTTTTTTTTTTTAGCCCTTTAAATCCAGTGGCTGTGAGCGTGGAGATCGGCTGCTTGTTACATTATCTCTCAGTACAATGTATCAGGCTCAGCTGTTACAGTAACTGACTGCTGCTCATCACAGCGCTCAGAGTTTCAGTAAAACAAGAAAATAATATTGTTCTAACGTCTTATATATAAAAATATTATTTACTAGTTTTACTGAAACTCTGAGCGCTGTGATGAGCAGCAGTCAGTTACTGTAACAGCTTTGCCTGACACGGGGCAGTATTACAATGTTGGTGCTAACTTAACCAGAGCTGTTGTAACTGAAAACCTCCATAGGCTATAATAGCTCTGGGAAGTTTACAACAGCTCTGGTTATGTTAGCACCAGCTATATAATATGGCCCACATTGTGCTGAGAGTGAGAGATGCTGTAACAAGCAGCGATCTCAGCCCTCTGAGGAGCCACTACAATAGTAATTGTATCCACTGGTTTTCGGATTAATGAAATTAGTTTTCATACTAAAGAACTGAAAACGAATTTCTTTAGCAACTAAATAAATTGCATTTTAGTACTAATGCATTAGTTCAAAACGAAATTTTGTGCTGTGCACATGTCTAGTGGCTTTCATTTGTCTCAAACTATTCAAGAAGGCACTATAACATTTTAGTAGCAGGGTTATCCAAAGAGATTCGAATTGCTTGAGAAAGGTAACCGAACGCTGAAAATCAGCATTCGGTTACCTTTCCTGGCCATTCGGCTATCCAGAGAGCAGGCAATTCGCCAAATCCTGTCGAATTGCCTGCACATACGGTGCCTGTTCGGTCCCTGTTCGAGGGCAGTGAAATCCCCATGAAAAAGCACTGCTTCGGCTATTCAGAGAACACAAACCAGCAGTGAAAGGTTCCCCTAATATCCTGCCATTCGGTGGTTTAATTCGGCAAAATTTATTCAGGAGAATCCCATAGACTTCAATGTTAAAAATATTCCTGTTTTAATTCAATATCTAATAAACCGTTCATTATAAAATTCTGCAGCAAAAAGTCTCTTTATTTATAGATTTTTTAGGATACTTTAAGCATTTTTCTGAATTTTTTTAAAAAAAAATTAAAAGTCCGATTTTTTTTTTTTTTTTTTCAGTTTGCTTATTTTTTTTGTAACAGCCCTCTTTATCATTCCCTGGACCTCCTGTGAAAATTTCAGACATTTTCGCTTAGTAGTTTCTTTGCAAACAGCGTTTCTTTTTCCCAGATTCATACAAATGGTTTTTCTAATTTATTCACTGCCTCCTCTACGTCACAGCTGCTTCGGCTCTGTGTGATTCGGCTCCTGTTCGGCTCCTGTTTGGCTTCTTCAAAGGTTAATCCAGATGTTTTTGCTTGTTTTCAGCGTGCATTCGGTTAGTTTTCGTCAGGTTTGCGGCAGCTTTTCCCTGTAATTCGGGGACCCTGTGGTGTTTGCTGAATACACCGCAGGGTCACCGAAATGGGATCGGCAAAAGGAACCGAATTGAAGAGAACGAAAAGTCACCGAACGTGCGGTGACTTTTCGAATCTCTTTGGATAACCCTGTAGGTCTTATATTTTCTGATATCCCAGACTATATAATTTCAAAATCAAATTAATCTCCTTGAAATGGAGTCTCTCCCACGTGTATAGGTTTCCTTTTTATAGTCCTAATGTTGTAGACATGATGGCATATAATGTAAATTCAACTACAGCTTCTTAATTGGGGATTTAAATGTGTGTGATAGTTTTTCAAATCTATCTCCCACAAAGTGTGGATCCAATTGAAAAAAATAAAGTAAACTGAACAGTTTGTGTAATTCAGGCTTATTGACTTATAGGCTTCTACAGAAGAATATCTTCCAGTTGTTATGCTTTCGACGGGACAGTGACTGACTTGAAGGTCCGCGAAGAAAGCAATCTGCCCCATTTTCCCAGTGAGACTGTGGGGCATGTCTACTTTATGAATGGGTCTGTCTGTTTCTGCCCTTTTTTTTTTTTTTTTGGCTGCCCCCCCCCCCCCCATTATGGACTAGCTTGCTCATTTTTTGGGTCATCCTTTTACGAGAGACCACCCTATTGTGGGAGGGTCTTCCACTTTTACAGGCAGGCCCACTGTTTTCACTGAAGGTTTGGTCTGAGAAACTCCTATTCTACCCACCTCCTAAGACTCCTCCCTCCCCTGTCCCCAATGCATACCTCCCAGTGTTTGTAGGTATGTTTCAGGTATGCGTTCCACCTTTTCAGTAACAATGGTGTTATTTTGGAATTAAAGTTCTAGGATTCCTCAGATGTTTCAGCTAAATTCTGAGAGTGAACGTGTTAAAGATTTCATTTTGAAAATGAAAAGATAAAAGCACTTAACCTTGAGAACCAGCGCTGTACGTGTGATGTCTTTTATAGAGCTTAATGCATTGTTCATGGTTATATACTGCACAGCAAAATTTAGCATCACCTCGAAACTTCTGGCCCACACCCCAATGTTACTATTAATGACTGCTAGTAAACCCTTCGACCGCATATTGATTACAGCCAAACCCTCTCGTTACAGTTGCTTTCCATCATGTTTATGGAGCCCCCTCAAACTTCATCAAAGTCTTTGTTAAACTAATTGTATTTTCTCTTTGTGTGTAGCATAACATTTGCTCTTAAGTAATCATGCCATTACCCTTCCCTGCTATTGAGCTGAAGCTGATTATATTGATGTAGTTCACATTATGTTTGAATTCTTACAAATGCCTTCTCACAAATCTTTTCAATACTATCCTCAATGCTATATGTAACTATTAAGTGATCAAGGCATTCTCATAAAGCATTTTGGTGGGTATTCCCTGTAATGGAGTCTTGTCTTCCAGTCAGAAGATTGTTAAAGGGCTTTCCCTGGAGACTGAAACCGCCCTTCCAAGCCCTAAAGTCTCTGTCACCTTCCGCTGGGAAACCTTTCTGGTTTGCAGTGAGTTTCTGTTTACGAAGCCTAAAATATTGACTTCTCATTGGCTCTGTGTTTGAGCATGTATCAATCATCAAACTTATTGTCCAGCCATGAGAATGCTAAGGGTGACCACAATCAGTTTTATACAGTATATGCTAATATGGACACTATCCTAAAAGGAGTTCTCTGAGAATAACAATGAGAATGAGACCTCTTTAGCCTCTGAGCATGTTCATTGTGCCTACAGGAAGCCCACATATTAACAGTATTGACATCTGTGCCATTAAATTCAGATTCATTCTTGCTATAATAGTTCTCAGCTGCTGTGGGTTTTGCTGCCTTTTTACATTTTTTAGTTTGACCCGTCATAGTGGTTTCAAATCTGATCTAGAGACTAGCAATACAGACCTTTGTCATCCTTCTAGTGCTGTTAGCTCATGACATAAATGCAAGAATTCCTATTTCTTGACAATCCCCTTAACTTGCATGTAAATATTTTTAAAACAAAAAGTACCTGCATGTACACGCTTTGCCAGGTGTGCCAAAGTAGCACCTTATGATACCAGAGCCCTCTCTTCCTCCTACTCCACTCCCAGGCTGGTGTAATACTTTGGGTATTTATAAGCTTTGCATGTTCAGTCCTTCAGCAGAGATGGAGAGGTACAAGAATGGAGCCCTGACGGAGAGAATTCTTGCATCCATAAAGACACAATAGTACGACTTTGAAGATGAAATTTGGTTCTGTTATGCTGAAATTTGGGCTGAAAAGGGTTTAAGGAGTGTCTCTATTAAGGGAATGGGAAAGGTATTGATTTGTACATTGTTTGAAGACTTAATATCTATAGGGGCTCTGTGTAAGCCATGTTACCTCTCAAAATACCACACACATACAGGTCTGTAGCTCAACAGTCTGCCTGCTCTAACGCAACATTTGTATTCCCCTTGCTCATACTCCAATTTGCAGTTTATCATTTACGATGTGAACAAGATGATTAATTTATAGAAAAACCTCTTTTTCTTCAGCAAAATTCTTTGCAGTTCCTTTCCTCCTCCTCATCAAACGTATGCCTCTGTTAGTTCTCCAATGATATCTTGGCTGTTATTCTTAGATGGATTTTGTGGCTAATGGCGCTAATCAATTTTCTCCCACTAGTTTTTAAGGCCCTATATTTCTCCTTTTTATTACCTTTTAAGCAGACTTTCCAACAAATCTCTCCAAACAGATGATGTTATGATCACTGGACCCTGATGCATGCACAGCTCTTCCTTGTTCATTATCACAGCTTACTGTACTCGCAGAGCCTGTGTATTTATACCGGTTTATAAAAAAATTAATTCTAAAGGCTGTAATAGAAATCAACAAAGCACGCATAGCTGGCCTTTCTGAATTTGCTGCTGGATTTAGTTAATGCATTGTTTGCCACAAGTAATCAAGATTAAATATTCTTAAATATGTTAATTTTTCAATTATTTTTTTTGACCCTGTAAAAGGTGCTCTCTTTACCTTCCCTTATTTGGAATAATAAATGACATTGTTGTATGTTGTTGTAGTAGGTCTCTGGGACATTCCTTTTTTTTGTAAATTGTAGTCTTTTAGTCAGGGCGTTTTTGTATGGTAAGATGTGCTTGGATGGCATGCAACCGGTTTCCAAAAATAGTTAAATATGTGAAATCAATACCAGTATTTCTACATTACTATTCCCATGATTTATGTGATTTAACAGTAAATTGTTCATTTCTGCAAGTGATTGGTTGGGAATAATAGGTCACCTGTTTGACAGTTGTCTGGGTAAGGACATCTAATTGGTAATGTGTCATCATACATATATGTTTCTTTACATTTATCTACAAGACCAATGTTTAATAAATGAGATGTAATACCTATTCTATAATGAAGAAACGCTACGCCATGTAGGTGCTTATTGGGGACCACATGAGCTCACCTTGACACAGTGGTGTTTTTCGGTTTTGTGCTGCCCTAGGCCTGACTAAACTCGTGCACCCCTTATTTAAATTTGAGGCACCCCTTCCTGTCAAGGGCACACCTCTTCCTGGTTAATCCCCACCCTTCCTCTTTAAGCTCCACCTTTTCCTCTTAGAGCTCTTAGAGCCTACTTGTATATTTTGTATACCATTTCAAATGTATCTATTGAGAGAAATAAAATTATGAAATGTTTACATTCAAGCATTTTTACAAAGAACAGCCACGCATGTCAAGTATACTGGATCACAGCCGCTCTAATTGGTTAAACAATAAAATCCACAGAAACGTGCACTGCATATGAGCGTATCACAGAGCTGCACAGCAATAAAACCCACAGAAATGTGCACTGTGTATGAGCATATCACAGAACTGCACAGCAATACAACTCACAGTAATGTGCAGTGTGTATAAGTGTATCCCAGAGCTCCAGGGCAATAAAACTCATAGTACTATGCAGTGTGTATCACAGAATCCACAGCAATCAAACTCCCAGCAATGCAATGTTTGGTGTGTGTCAGCGTATCAGAATCCACAGCAGTAAAACTCCCAGTAATGCAATGTGCGGGTCAGCGTATCAGAATCCACAGCAATAAAACTCCCAGAAATACAATGTGTGGTGTGTATGAGTGCATCAGAATCCACTGCAATAAAACTCCCAGCAAACCGAGTGTATATGAGCACACAGCAATTATTTATTCTATATTTACCGGCCTCTGCGGTAGGGCTGTGTGCAGAGTCAGCAGGGACTGTGTACAGACTCAGCAGGAGGTCCCTCCAGGCCACGTTAGGATCGCGGCTGTGCCTTGTGCGTGGAGCCATCTTGTCAGCAGTGGGGTGCCACTGCCAGAGGGTGCACCGTGGCTTTGATTCCCTTCCCGGTGGGTGTTCAGTCCAGAATTAGAGTGACAGTCCATGTTAACAAAAGGGCGGGCAGCTGCGTGCCACGTGGTTCAGCCAGTCAGGTGGTACTGAGACTCAGTACCACCTGACTGGCCGACAGAGTGTGACCTGCACGCACGCAGCCTCACCAGGAGCCAGGCAGCTCAGTGACAAATTTCTATCACTGCAGTGCTGGTTAAGGAAAGGTCCACTTTAAACCGCAGTAAGCAGACAGGGCTTCATATTTTGCGGATGAACCCCCCCCTTTACCTGCCGTTTACTGTCATCTTCTCTCTCTGGACACAAATCACATCCCCCCTCCCCTCTCCTAGAGCTGCTGCGGGGCAGGGGAGGAGCTATGGAGGGAGAAGAGGGGGATTTTTATTCTATTCGATTTTATTCCATATGCAAACGCCCTGCTCCGCTGCTCATTGTTTGAGAACACAGCTCAAAGCTGACACACAGTGACAGTGGCACCTCCTAGTAACCCCTAATGACACCCCAATAATCACTGATACCTGGGGCGGCCCGCCCTCCGCCACTCCTCTAAGTACACCACTGCTCTGGTGATATGCTCACACACAAGTTTGGCGAACTGCCAGCAAGTACGGTGCTGTTTGAAGGCAGTGCATATCCCCATAGAGAAGTAATGGTTAATCTATTCAGAGAACCCCAAACAGCAGAGAAATGTCAGTGAAATGCCCTGATGTTCGGTGGTTTCAATCAGCAGGTTTATTCAGGCGAACCCCATAGGTTTCAATGTTAAAAATATTCCCGTTTTTATGCAATATCTAATAAACCATTTATTTTAATCTGCAGTAAAAAGTCTTTTTATTTATTTACTGATTTTTTTTTGTACCTTTTTTTAGTAATTTTTCAGAATTTTTTTGGCAAAATCCCCCCCTTTTTTTTAATAGCGGTTCTTCTTTTTCTGTAACAGAACTTTTTATTATCAATCATAGGATCTTATATGTAAATTCCAGACATTTTCGTTCAGTAGTTCTTTTGAAAACAGCAGGCCATGGGTTTGCGGTGGCAGCATACAGAGGCCGACTCCATGCACTTTGGGGACCCTGCGACGGTGAATGGTGAATTCACTGCAGGGTGGGGAAATGTTATTCCCCGAAGTGCAGGGAACTACAGAACACCAAAATGTTGGCGTCATTTCGGTGCTCTGTGAGTAACCCAATTAGTGGTGAGGTTTTTTGTTACCCCATGGAAAGTGAAAGCCTAGGCCTTGCCTACCCAGGACATACTTGAAAATTAGTGACATCTCAATGTTTCCTTCCTGGTAAAATAGTTAGCAAAAGTAAAAGAATTTTTTTTTTTTTTTTAGGGGTGGGGCTACCCGGTGGGCCGCCGCCCCCTGGAAGGTGCCGCCCTAGACCTAGGCCTTGTTGGCCTAGGCCAAAATACACCAGTGGGTAACACCCTGCTAGATAAACCAAAGATCTTCAGACCTTTAAGTTTTACACATTTTCGGTGTTTTTAAATGTACGTGAGATCACAGGATCTGGTGTCAAATAATATTGATTTTCAGTGAAGGGTGTATATCAAAGCTCCAGGGTATTGTGTAGGGATTGTATGAGTTAATTTTCATAAGTCTTTCTTACCTTTTACAATAGGGTCCCTGTCAATGGTTTAAAGACACAGAAGGTGACTTGCTCTTTTAGGGACCTCCAGTCAAAATGACACATTGAACTATGTGGAGTATGCATTGTTAAGAGAGACATTATTCACCATATTTTGGGTTTAATGTGGGCAAAATATGGCTAGATATCTGTGCAAATTTTAAAGATCAATTTATTACCGGAAGCCGAAAGCTATCCTTCTGAGTAGTTGTCGTGTAACCTGGCTGTTCTGGTGTAAAGGATTATAGTTTGCCTCAGGGCAAAGCGCAAATTGTTGGATATTGTCTTCCATAGGTCACGGAGCCCCACACTGTTCCACCACAAATGCTATATAGCTTCTGCGTCATACTCCCTGTAGTAGGCAAATGAGAGGCCAGGGGTGGACTGACCTATCGGACAGTCGGGCGCTGCCCGAGGGCCCACAGGTCAGTGGGGGCCCGGTTTTGTAAGGGAGATTCTGACTACGGCGGCGCACTAACAAACCGCCTCGTCGGTGGTGCTATAGCGTGCCTTCCTGGGCCCCACGTGCACCCTGCATTGATGCCACCCCTTCACATGATGCGCGAGCGGCGTCAATACAGGGTGCACGTGGGGCCCAGGAAGGCTGGAGCGCTGCCGACGAGGTGGTTTGGTAGTGCGCCGCCGTAGTCGGAACTTCCCTTACAAAACCGGGCCCCTGAGCTGCTGGGGTCAGTGTATATATCCATGTGTAAGCTACTGGGGGCAATATTTATCCATGTGTGAGCTACTGGGGGCAATATATAAATGTGTGAGCTACTGGGGGCAATATATATCAATGTGTGAGCTGCTGGGGGTATTATATATCATGTGTTAGCTACTGGGGGAAATTTATATCCATGTGTGAGCTGATGGGGCAATATATATCCATGTGTGAGCTACTGGGGAAATTTATATCCATGTGTGAGCTGCTGGGGGCAATATATATCCATGTGTGAGCTGATGGGGCAATATATATCAATATGTGAGCTGCTAGGGGCAATATATATCCATGTGTGAGCTGATGGGGCAATATATATCCATGTGTGAGCTGATGGGGCAATATATATCCATGTTTGAGCTACTGGGGAAATTTATATCCATGTGTGAGCTGCTGGGGGCAATATATATCCATGTGTGAGCTGATGGGGCAATATATATCAATATGTGAGCTGCTAGGGGCAATATATATCCATGTGTGAGCTGATGGGGCAATATATATCCATGTGTGAGCTGATGGGGCAATATATATCCATGTTTGAGCTACTGGGGAAATTTATATCCATGTGTGAGCTGCTGGGGGCAATATATATCCATGTGTGAGCTGATGGGGCAATATATATCAATATGTGAGCTGCTAGGGGCAATATATATCCATGTGTGAGCTGATGGGGCAATATATATCCATGTGTGAGCTGATGGGGCAATATATATCCATGTTTGAGCTACTGGGGAATTTATATCCATGTGTGAGCTGCTGGGGGCAATATATATCCATGTGTGAGCTGATGGGGCAATATATATCAATATGTGAGCTGCTAGGGGCAATATATATCCATGTGTGAGCTGATGGGGCAATATATATCCATGTGTGAGCTGATGGGGCAATATATATCCATGTTTGAGCTACTGGGGAAATTTATATCCATGTGTGAGCTGCTGGGGGCAGTAAATATCCATGTGAGAGCTGCTGGGGGCAGTATATACCCATGTGAGCTGCTGGGGGCAATATATATCCATGTGTGAGCTACTGGGGGAAATTTATATCAATGTGTGAGCTGCTGGGGGCAGTAAATACCCATGTGAGAGCTGCTGGGGGCAGTATATACCCATGTGAGAGCTGCTGGGGGCAGTATATACCCATGTGAGCTGCTGGGGGCAGTATATACCCATGTGAGCTGCTGGGGGCAGTATATATGCATGTGTGAGCTGCTGGGGGCAGTATATATCCATGTGTGAGCTGCTGGGGGCAATATATCCATGTGCAGTGTGTATGAGTGCGTTTTTATTGTTCCGTGCCACGGCCATAGCTGCCACGAGTGTGTGACGGCTACCGCAGCAGAGCAATGGCAGTTTGTAGGTCTGGAGGGGGCACAATGGATTCTCCAATTCGCTGGGGGCCCAAGTGGATTTTATTAACTCGTTAAAATTAATAGTTGAAAATTGTGCGAAGAAATAAATTATTTAACGCAACAATGTGCATGTGGGTTGTGCATTTTATGGGTGTGGCCTACTGTGTAGGCGTGGCACAAGGGTCCCCACTAACTCCTATTGCCGGGGGCCCCATTACTTGTCAGTCCGCCCCTGTACCTAGCTACAGGGGCGTAACTACCAGGGGTGCAGAGGGTGCCACCGCACCCGGGCCCTTGTGTCTGGGGGCCCCACACTCGCCTATATATATATTTCCTTTTTAAATTGATTTTATACCTATTTGTGAGTTTTTCTTTGGAGCTCTGTCATACACTCCACATATTACTGTGAGGTTTGCTGCAGTGGAGCTCTGTGATACATTCATACATAGCACACATTACTGTGCGGTTTATTGCTGTAGAGCTCTGTGAGATAAACATAGTGCACTTTACATAAAAAAATGGGATGGACTGAAGAGGTCATAGTGAACCTGGAAAAAATGTGACGCTATCTGGAGTCAGCATTGTGAACCTTGAGGGGACCAATGCATGTTGACGGGAGGGGGGACAAAATATGTTTTTGCCTAGGGTGGGGGGGGGGCTTATCATGGTTCCTGCACCTGGGCCCTGAGGTTTCTAGTTACGCCTCTGCCTAGCTATACCATAAAATTAATGTCTTGTAGGTAAAAGGTGACTTGCTCTTTAAAGTTGGGGTCAGAATAGTGCCCTGATTGTGCACAGTAGCAGATGCACTTTATAATGGATGAGTTTATGGTTACATTGTATCAGTTAGTTTTGACTGATGTTGAGAAAAAAATAAATGCTGTATGCAGGGGTTTCTCTACGTCCGTGTAACTTTTTCACGTCAATGCCATTTTGGCGTCTGTTGCAACATGCGTTGCCCGCACGTGAAAAAGTGTGCACGTACTCCGTGTGTTGTTCTCTATTGACTCCTTTGAAAAGCTACGATGGGCAGCAAACAATGCGGTCAGATGGACGCAAATAGTGCACTTGTCTGACCCCAGCCTTGGGGGTCTGAAAGCTGACAGATATTTCGCAACCATGAACGGATTGAACTAAATACTACACTTTTCAAAATAAGCCAATATATTTGTTTGCCTGGAAACTTAAACCCGCTTCTGTAAGATCCCTACCCTTAAGACATCTGACAAGGGTTAGTTGTATACACCTCCAGACAGCGTAAAGGAGTTTTCCAGGTACTACAAGACTTTATATAATTTAGAAACTGATGAACTGATTTGTCCCTCAGCCTACGATATTGAGGAGTATGTACAGACCATAAACCACCTCCGCCTATCCTACTCATGGTTCAACTTCCTATCTTCCCCAGTTACCAGACAAAATCTTGGTAGTACTTCAAGCCTTCCCAAAATGTAAGGCGCCAGGTCCATATGGCCTCATTGGCCTCTACTCTACCCCCTTCTCTACCCAGCTACTTCCCAATCTTCATACTTTATACAATGTGGCTACAGACCTAAGACATTTCCCTGTTGATATGCTACAATGCCCACATCATGCTTCTGAAACCAGGCAAACCACCTGACAAATGTCAGAATCTGAGACCCATATCACTAGTCAATGTAGACCTCAAGATATATTGCAAAATTTGGGGGCTAGACTAAAATATTCTCAACACTCCTAGGACAGGACTAAGTAGGTTTCATTGCCAAAAGGCAAGGGTCTGATGGCAACAAAAAAAATTTACTTCACTTACTGGACGTTGTGCACAGGAACAATCATTGCATGCTAAAAGGGCTTCAATAGGGTAAAGTGGCTCTTTTTACACACGGTCCTACTTCAGTTTGGTTTCCCGGTCTTGTTCCTCACAGCGATTTGGGCCATATACTGCTCTCCCTCAGCACGAGTGCTAAATTCTGCCTTTTATGTCAAACAAATTTGTGAACACTAATGGAAGGAGACCGGGATGGCCTTTTCCCCTCTACTTTATGCTTTAGTTCTGGAACCCTTGGCCCAAGCCATTAGGCAAAATGATTTTATTGCAAGAGTATCTATAGCTTGGATGGCAAACCTTTTGAGCCCGAGTGCCCAAACTGGTTCACTGAACCAACTTATGTGGCTCAAAGTGCCAAACCTGCAATTAAACCTGAATACGGAGTATTTATTTTAGAAAAACACTTCATACAACTGTCTGAACAAATTATGTGCTTAAGTCTTAGGCTAGGGTCAGACTAGCGCAGTTTTAACGTGCGTTTAGCCGCACAAAATCACGGCCGTACTAGCAGCAAATGACGTCCAATGCCGGGGAACATACGAAGTACGGCCGCACGAAAATTCGTCCGCGCAACGCAAGTGGCAAACGAACGCATTTTTTCGAGAACGTCAAACCGCTACTACTGACGTACAGAGTGCGCTGCGGCTACATAGCGGCGTGTTTGCGTGATTGGGAGACGTCAGACGCTGCACACGTCCGGCCAACATAACGTGCACAGACCAAACACTTCCTGTCTTGTCTGGGGGTAGCTGCAAGTTGCGTTGGACAATGGCTGGGACTGACATCGACGTGGAGAGGCTGATCAATGCAGTGGCAGAGCATCCCGAGCTGTGGGACACGGCCTGCGACAGCTACAAAGACCGGCAGAAGAAGGCCAGTGCATGGGTCACAGTGTCCAGGGTGGTGTACCCAGAGTACGAGACGTGGTCTGATAAAGAGCAGAAGCTTCAGAGTGAGTAAATGATCATTTTATTGCATAGAATTCAATTGCATTGAACTTGAATGTAATATCAAACAAAATGGCATAACGAATTATCGTTGTCACTAAGGATGTGCGTTTCGGCTTTCAGAATTTCGGAATTTAAACGACATTTTCACGATTCGTGTTTTCTGATGCGGGCGATTCCCAGATAATTTTTCGATCCGAAAATGTCAGATCCGAAATGTTTCCGAGCCGAAACAAAATATTGTACGAATATGCGATTGGACTTGAATTGTGTCAAATCGAAATTTATTGCTTTGAAACGAGAACAGACGTTGCGAAAAACGAGAAATGTACGAAATCACGAAAAGTAGATCCAACAAACGAGCAAAGTGACACAAAAAACGAAAAATGGTCCATATTCCGATGACATATCCCCGAAAAACAAGTCGAACCGAATCGAATCAAAACAGGGTTCGTTCGAAATGAGCCGAATCGAAAACTTTAAACATCCGAAAATTCGAACAGAAAAAATAATCGGTGCACAAGCCTAGGTGTCACATGTCAAATGATGTCCATCTGCCATGGCACCTGCCCTGCATTGCTAGTGAAATAATTAGACAGAGCATCGCGAAACCTGTTGGTGTGTCTATTCACAGGTATTATGTCATCGTTAGCATACTCATCCAGACCCGTTACTGTGAGGGTATCCTCGAAATTAACCCCATCCCTTGCACGAACATAGTTATGTAGGATGCAACAGCATTTCACTATATCCACACAGAAATCCACATTTACATCAAGTGGCCGATGAAAAATCCTCCACTTGTTGCTCAGTATGCCAAAGCTACACTCGACATACCGTCTCGCCCGCGACAGCCTGTAATTAAACACCCGCTTCTTCACAGTCAGGTGTGTCCCCGAGTATGGCCGCAGGAGATGTGTGGATAAGCCGAATGCTTCATCACCCACAAGGCATAGGGGACTGACACGTCGCTGCCAGGCAAAGGTGCGGGTCTGGGGATGTTCAGGTTCCCACCCTCAATCTCATTCCACAGTGTTGAGTTCCGAAACAGTGTTGAGTCCGAGTCCTTGCCGTATGATCCGACATCCACATACACAAAATTATAGTTGGCATCTGCCACCGCCAGTAGGCCAATTGAAAAATAATGTTTATAATTTTGATACAGTGAGCCACTGTGCAGTGGCTTCACAATGCGGACATGTTTGCCGTCCACCGCTCCCAGGCAGTTGGGATAGTTCGCTCTCTCCCAGAATCCTGCTGCAATTGCCAGCCATGTCTCGCCTGTGGGTGTTGGCAAACATTGGTCCTTCATGGTTTCCCATATTGTTTGGCAGACCTTGCGGACGATCTCACCAGCTGTCGATCTGCCAATGCGGAAGTTGTAATGCAGATCCTTCAAACTGCATCCACTAGCAAGATACCTAGAACATGAAAGAAGCTGTGTTATGATCACATCATATAAACCTAACCTTATGTCACTCTCATCATGTTTTGCAGCACATGAAGCAATCAATAAATGGCGCACGGTGAGGGACAATCATACCCGGGTCCTGAAAAAGGAGGCTGAAGCTGCTCGCTCTGGAGCTGGTGCAAAGAAGAGGCGCAGCTATTTGTATGCTGACCAACTGTCCTTCCTGAGGAAGAGCCAGGAGCCGCGCAAGACTGTGAGCAGTATTGACCGGCCATCCACCTCTAGCTCACAAGGGCAAGACCTGCAGCCCGCAGGATCTGGCAGCTGCCAGGTGGAGGTCGAGCAGGGTGGTGCGGAGTCCCAGGTGGAGGATGTGGAGTCCCAGCAGGTGCCGGGTACAGCACCCACAGACAGCACCAGTACGGCTCCCAGGAGGAAGAAGCCACCATCAGCTGATGTCGAGCAGGCCATGGTCGCATTCATGGACGCGCACCATACACATCCACGCTGCATGGTCGCTGATTCCGAGGACATGTCCTTTTTCAATTCATGTCTCTCCCTGCTCAACATAATGACCCCAGCGCAGAAGCTGGATTATCGCCGCCGAAGCCTGGACCTGATACATGAGATACTGTCCCATCCACAACAGGCACCTGTATATCACGGTGTCGTGCCACAATACCCCCATGGTTATTCCCACCACTGCCAGGCGTTGCCTGCCCGCCCACCCATGTCCCCTGTTGCTGCCACCCCGGAGCCAGAGTACCACCGCAGCCATATGCACGGTCCTCATGACCCAGATGCTCCTCGGTATCATACCATGTGAGGTGTATCGTCTGTTCGTTTATGTTTGTCACAGTTTATTCATGTTGTTCTACTATTTTTATTTTATTACCTTCATTGGACATGCAATAATATATGTGTTTAATATGTTATTGTTATCTTCTGTCATATTATTTCGGGACTAAATATTTTATTTGTTTCACATCGTTGTCAGTGTCATTACTCTTTCGTTACGTGTTGTGCAAGGTGATGTATGCGTGTGTGTGTGGGCATATAACTACTGACCTACAATAGAGCCTCTGCACACCGAGCACATGTCTGATGACTGGCAGCGATGTCATGAATGCACGTGTTTGATAGTACTTACCGCAAAGTGAGGACCAGCATCTCCTCCGGTGGTATGGCAGCCCTCATGTTGGTGTCCCTCTTGGTCAGCGGCTCACGCACCTTCATCAACAGTTCATCAAAGGTGTGGATGGACATCCGCAGGTAGTTGAAGAACTTCACGGGGTCCCTCTCTCGCAGTGGCCTGTACAGTGTCACAAAGTGGCCATGCGTGTGTCTGGCAGTGTTGAGTGGATGGACCCATGTTCGCCGTTGTCTTTTCTTCTACAGGTACAGGTATCCCAGTGCAGCAAAAAGAAACACTTGGACTGCATCCATCTTGGAAAATGCCACCATTCCCAAAATGCCTTTTTATACCCCTTCCCTTTTATTTGATTCATTCTGCAATTGATTTGGTTGATCATATCTCTCTTCTTCCAGCTCCGTGAAACAAAACGTACGAAAATGCGCATCGTATGACCGCTTTCGCGCATTCCATTAAAAAATACGTTCGTTCGTTCGACCGCACTTTTTCACGTTCGCGGAGAAAAATGCGTTCGTCTGACCCTAGCCTTAGACGAATAATACAAGAAGTTTTAATCCAACAACAGTTCTTTATTTTGTGGCCGTACGGCTATTCAGAAAGCTGGCAATTCGCCAAATATCAGCGAATTGCCTGCATAATACAGTGACTTTCGTTGGCAATGAAATTCCCCATAGAGAAGTAATGGTTAAACAGGGAAGTAGTCGCAATGCCCAGATTTTTGGTGTTTTCATTCGACAGGTTTAAACAGGTGAATTCCATAGGTTTCAATGTCAAAACAATTCCCTGTTTTTACTAAATTTTTATTCAACAGTTCATTCATTTAATTTTCAGCAAAATTCTGCTGTATACATGTACCCTATCTGCTGTAGAGAAAGGCTGTATACCTGTATGCACCTGATCCAGATGCTGTATATTTTGTATCTGTGCACATGTACCCAATATGTGGTATACACCGTATAATTGTACCTTCTATACAAGTACACTAACCCTCGCCCAGCAGTATGGCCCCACAAAGTATTTGGTTTTTTTGGCATATATATAGTTTGAGTATATGGTTCCCAGTATATTCTGAATTCTGTGGTTACCGGGTGCAGTTCCCCTCGTCGTCCTGTTTCTTCCCATGCTGTCACAACAGCCAGCAACTGATGTCACAGGCACGGCCGGCCCCAACCACGCGTAGCGTGGCGCCAGCGCGCTCTGTCATTCACATCAGCCGCTGGTGTCAAGGAGTTCGGAATTCTCCTCCTCCATCAGGTACTGTTATCGTGGGTGCTGGCAGTGGACAGTGCAAGGGCTGCTCATGGACACCTTGCTGATCCCTTATACAGCCGCAACAGCAATGAGGCAAGCTTATGGCTCACATGCCAGCACAGAGGGACCCAGTGCCAGCTTTGGCACGCGTACCATAGGTTCGCCATTGCTGTTCTATAGACTCTACAACCTATACATTAAATATTTTCATGGATGACATTCTCCTTACAATGTCATGTATCAATGAAATGTTATCCATTTCTTTTTTGTAGACCTCCTCCTTACGTTGACTGACCCATTCACGTCCTTGCCAGCTTTACATGAGAAACGTGGGTCTTACAGTAGGGTCTCATATCCTCTAGTTAACATTCTCAAAATGTAGACCCTTCTCTAATATGTCCCACCTCGGTCTAAAATTCTACTCTTCATTCGCTTGTATTTAAATTTAATTTCATTAAATTGTGGGGTAAATTAAGTTGCTGTAGATTGATTAGGTGAATAGTTGAGTAGTTGAATAGTGATGGATAGCTGAATTAAAGTGATGAGTAGATTAGCGATTAGAATTAGCGATGGGATTAGCGATGAATTAAAGGCGAAAAACCTTTAACAGAAATTGTATAAATACATTGCACCTAACGCTTGTTAATCAATAACTTCTGTGTCAGCATCATATTTACTAGCAAGCACTTCTAGAATATCATTACTGCCAAAATATATTTTAATTTAAAGAAAACAAACATGAACTGAGCTAATATTAAACTGCATGTGGAATCTTCTCACACTGAGCATGAAATAGATCTAAGCGTTAACTGACTGCATTTATCACTAAACTGGCTCCATTCATTTTCTGTACATGACTGTGACACATTCCTTTCCTACATATGCCTGAGAAAATAGTCTTTTAGCTCACCGGCTACCACTCCAGGATCTGAAGATGTTTGTAAATCTGTGCACTTTGTTATGTCCAGGTTGCCTGCCTCATGGCATGGAGCTCTCAGATGGCCCCTCCCTTCCTCCACAGCTCTGTCTCTGAGGCTGCTGGGAAGCCTGACCTCTGCTCTGACTGACCCTAACTGGAGCTGAATTGCATGCAGGGACTAGTAGTTCTCACAGACTATTATTGCAGATTTTAATCACATAAACTAAATTAGTCTTTTTATTATTCCACATGCTTTTACATTATCTGACCATTCTGTACTTCTGCAGTTTGACTTGACACTTACAGTATAAGAAGATGGATATATTGCCCCAGCTCATACAGATATATTGCCCCCAGCTCACACATGGATATATTGCTCCAGCTCACACATGGATATATTTTCCCCAGCTCACACATGGATATATTTCCCCCAGCTCACACATGGATATATTTCCCCCATCTCACACATGGATATATTGCCCCCATCTCACACATGGATATATTGCCCCCAGCTCACACATGGATATATTGCCCCCAGCTCACACATGGATATATTGCCCCAGCTCACACATGATATATTGCCCCTGCTCACACATGGATATATTGCCCCCTGCTCACACATGGATATATTGCCCCCTGCTCACACATGGATATATTGCCCCCTGCTCACACATGGATATATTGCCCCCTGCTCACACATGGATATATTGCCCCCTGCTCACACATGGATATATTGCCCCCTGCTCACACATGGATATATTGCCCCCTGCTCACACATGGATATATTGCCCCCATCTCCCACATGGATATATTGCCCCCATCTCCCACATGGATATTGTCACGGTCCACCCTGTGTACCTGTCTTGCACACCTGGATCTAAGAACTTTGCCCTGGATCTCTTCTTTCTTGGATTCCAGTCCAGGTTTTACCCAGGCTCTGCACCTGGACCAGGCTCCTGGAGATCCAGCCTGGGTCTTCCTTTTCTAGCCCTGGACTTCCAGCTGAGGCCTATCCGTGTTTATGCCTCCTTAAAAGGCAGAGAGACCCAGCCAGCAGTGGTTCTGCATTGTTCTCCCTGACTGAGGTCATCTGGATGTGTGCAAACCTGCTCCAGCTTATCCTGTGTATCCAGTATCCATCCATCCATCTGCCCTGTTGTTCCTGGATACATCTGTCTGTGCAAGGGACTCTCAGCGATCTCCACTTGTGGATTACAGTTAATCTCTGTCTCTGACCTTTTGATCAAGGTACCACTGTCCGCTGTCCAGACTTCTCCTTGGTGGGCCCTGTCTGCAGTCTGGGACTGCATTGCCCACAAACCTCAGACTCTCTAGTCAAGAACTCTCCCTGGACTTTATATATTTCCTTTGTTCTTTCAAGTGCCTGTAGTTAAGGACCATTTATGTTTCATTAAAGAATCTTCATTGCGTGTTTCCTGTCTGGCCTCCCCTGTGTCGCCGCCTGCTGGGCTCATACCAGAACCGCACACGCCACGTGACAGAATGCAGACCCCATCTTATTACGAGTCTGCGGTGATACAGGCGGTGGTGGCATCCATGAAAATGGCTGTGGAGAACTTCCTGCAGCAACTGGACTCTATGTTGCTTAAAGTGCTGCAAGGATTAAGGGGCACCTCACCTAAGGTGCGCTCTTCAACTTCTATGTCTGGCTGCAGGAGACCCTTGTCTGAGGAGGAATGCTCCAGGAGGAGGTCTTTGGGACTGTGCTTCTATTGTAGTGCGGGCTCACATTTCATATCTTCGTGCCCTGTGCGCCCACCCAAGTCATCCTCCTCACAGACCAGAGTCAATCCTGTTACTCCTGCTTCTCAACTGGTTGCTCCTCCTGTGTCTGTGCAAGCTAAAAGCAAAGAGACATTACCTGCTGAGTCCTTGCCATCAATGTCTAAGCAAACTCCAAGTGCCAAAGCTCGACAGCACCCTGTCTCTGCCAGCCCTCGCCAAGCTGCTATCAAGCCTCGCCAGGTCACGGCCAAGTCTTGCCCAGTCTCAAATCCTGCCAAGTCTCGCCAAGCTGCTGTCAAGCTTCGCCAGCCCACATCCAAGCCACGCCCAGTCTCTACTCCTGCTAGGCCTCGCCAGGCTACCACAGTTGGCAAGTCTAACCATACTCCGGTACCCAGATCTAAGAGACCTGAATTTAGGGAAGCCTTCTCTGATGTGGAGAGTACAGATGATGACTCCCTCTCTGATTACTTGGAGACCCCGCCATCTGAGACTGCTGACATTGAACCCATGGACATGGAACCTACCTTGCCCACAGATTCGGAGCCTTAGAGATGCTGTTTGTGTATAGAGATGCTGACGGGGTTGTGTAAAGAGATTCCATGTATAGAGCTGCTGATGGGGTTGTGTATAGAGATGCTCTTTGTGTATAGGGATGCTGATGGGGTTGTGTATAGAGATGCTGTGAGGTTGTGTATAGAGATGCTGTGAGGTTGTGTATAGAGATGCTGATGGGGTTGTGTATAGAGATGCCGTGTATAGAGATGCTGATGGGGTTGTGTATAGAGATGATGGGGCTGTGTATAGAGATGCTGTGAATAGAGATGCTGATGGGGTTGTGTATAGAGATGCTGATGGGGTTGTGTATAGAGATGCTGATGGGGTTGTTGTCACGGAACGGACATGCGAGCTCTTTTCAGCGAGCCACAGGACTAAAAACTGAACCCTTTTTAAAGACCATTTTTCCTGTTTTCGTTTTCGTTTTGCGTGTGAGCCTATGGACCTCTTATTTTATTGCTAGATGTGGTTTTATTGGTGTAATGTAATGAAAATGTACCATGTATGATGTGACTGTAAGAGTATGAAAGAAACCGTTTGTATGTGGTTTTCCCCGTCGCCATTTTGTTCATCCCAGCATGGTTTCACAGAACAAAGGATCTCATGCCCCAAGATGGAGGATGCAGCGGGCCAGAGGATTGGAGGCTTTTCCAAGACCTCATCTGCCAAAGGGGGGTCAGATAGAGCAGGACCG
The DNA here is from genome assembly GCA_009667805.1 of Leptobrachium leishanense. NCBI lineage: Eukaryota > Metazoa > Chordata > Amphibia > Anura > Megophryidae > Leptobrachium > Leptobrachium leishanense. The sequence continues at coordinate 87,839,000 of CM019068.1, read as the reverse complement.
CAGGCGGACTTCCATCCCGCCACATTGGTGGCAGCGGTGGGATAGCTCTTTGAACCCCCAGAAAAAGCACTCAGCATGGCAGGGTACGCCAACTACAAAAAAGACACCCTGCGGGGCATCCTGGAGAGCCGAGGAGGCACCCCGGGCTCAAAAAGTAAAGCCGCCCTGATCGAGGAACTGCAGGAAATGGACCAGGGAGCCGTGGGCATGCCAACCTTACCACCCACCCAGGCATTGGTCCCAGAAGATCCCTTCCAAAGGAAAGTGCGGCAGCGGCTAGCCCTCTTCGGAGCTGCCCCGTCAGAAGCCGCTATACACAACGCCATCCAGGAGATCCGGCAGGAAGAGGAGCAAGAGAAGGACCGTCAGCACGAGCTGCAGATGGCGGCGCTCCGAGCAAAAAGGACTGAATACCCTGCCCCTGAACCCTACCCCGTAGAACCCTGGTTCGAGGTTGACAGCTCGACTGGAGCTTCATCCAGGGAATCTACACCCCCCAGCGATACTTCTTTTTGGACTTACAGCTCGCCTGGAGTTTTAATTGAGGAAACCGCACATCTCAGCAACCCTTGGATGGAGGCTTACAGCCCGCCTGGAGCATCCGAGGACGCCACAACCCCATCGAGTGGTGGTGCCACTGTTGCAGCACCCTCGCAGACACGAGTGCTGAATTCCTGAGAAGGCTACAGGAGGGCCTGGATCGGTATCATGGATCTACAGTAGAGCCCTCTGGGCCCGAGTGGCGGGACGAGATCCGCCAAGAACTCTGGTACGAGGCACTGTACCATGAAAGGGACTACCATGGTGTCAAAGTGCAGTACAATGCCAGAGCAGCATTCCTGAAAGGCCGACCCCCAGAGGAGTGGGAGGCAGAGCTCCAATACCTGGTTCAGCAGGAGATCGCACTGGACGCCGCTTACCGGGCGTCCCAGTGGTTAATAGGCCCCCTGCTACCCCGCACCATCGACGGCACCTCCACCGCAGGCCTCCACTACGGCGGCACAGGGCTGCTATACGAAAGGATGGCCAACAACTCCGGGTTTGGAGAAGAGTCGGAGTGGCGGTTGGAGGAGATACTGGAACACCGGGAAGAGGAACTCTCATACGAGAGCAAGGACTTTGAGATAGAGGAACTGGAGTTCCTGGTAGAGCACGAATGGGAGCTTGAGAAGGCCTACAGAAGGTTGTTGGACGACGCTCCGCAGTCAGGCCTAAGCCCCATGACCTGGACTGTCTGGCCGAAGAAGCAGACAGTCCAAGTGACACGGAAGTATTGGATCCGAGGATGCTCCCATGGGTCCCCGTCGGACCACAGTAGACGAGCCGGCCAGGTCGGAAGAAGCACGGCAGGTGCCAAGCGACCAGAATGGGCCGCGTAAAGGGTCCGAGTGGCCCAGAGAGGAAGTTATCCTCCCGCCCCCGCAAGAAGACACTGTGCCAGTGTCCGCTTACCCAGCAGAAGAGCTGGCAATGGGGCAGAGTGCCGCTGGCCTCTGCCCATCCTCCACCATCTGCCCCGAGGAGCAGAAGGAGGATACCCTAGCGCTGCTTATCCCGCAGCCGCTTACCCCATCCAACCCCCTGGACTTTGTTCCTGTACCCACCTCCCCAGCAGAAGAGCTGGCAATGGGGCAGAGTGCCGCTGGCCTCTGCCCACCCTCCATCGTCTGCCCTGAGGAGCAGAAGGAGGATTTACCCGAGCTGCTTACCCCACAGCCGTTGACCCCATCCAACCACCTGGACGTCGTTCCTGCGCCCGCTTCCCCAGCAGAAGAGCTGGCAACCGGACCGAGTGCCACCAGCCTCTGCCCAACCTTCACCGCCTGCCTCGGGGAACAGAAAGAGGATACACCCGGGCTGCTTATTCTGCAGCCACTGACCCCACCGGAGATGGAGGACGCCATTCTCCTGCCCGGGGACCCTTCCTCGGCCTTGAACCCCCCCAGCCGACGCGCTGGCAATGGGGCAGAGCCTGTTTCAACTCTGCCCATCTCCACACCCCTTTGGCCCGGAGGCCCCATGCAGCCACTGTTTTTTCCAATGGCTGACCAGGGCACTCGGGTCGCGTGAATTTAGCACCCGTTTTTCCCGGGTGCGCGATATCTCTGGAGGTGGTACAGGCGGTACCCCTCCCCGACCACAGGACCCTTATTCCGGAGGGGGTACCCCCAAAGACTTGTACCCCCAACACGCCAGGCACTGCCGCAAGGACAAATGGAGAAGCCTGGTGGCTCGCCTCCTTCCCACAGACTATGGGCCACAAAGACTGCTCTGACTTCCCCGAGTCGACCCGTGTGGGTCCAACCGTGTCCGTCTGACTCTAGAAGGGGGGAGAAATGTCACGAAACGGACAAGAGAGCTCTTTTCAGCGAGCCACAAAACTAAAGACTGAACCCTTTTTAAAGACCATTTTTCCTGTTTTCGTTTTGGTTTTGCGTGTGAGCCTATGGACCTCTTATTTTATTGCTAGATGTGGTTTTATTGGTGTAATGTAATGAAAATGTACCCTGTATGATGTGACTGTAAAAGTATGAAAGAAACCGTTTGTATGTGTTTTTCCCCGTCGCCATTTTGTTCATCCCAGCATGGTTTCACAGAACAAAGGATCTCATGCCCCAAGATGGAGGATGCAGCGGGCCAGAGGATTGGAGGCTTTTCCAAGACCTCATCTGCCTAATCCCTGGACAATGGGAAGGCTGAAAGGGACCTGATAGGGAACAGGAGTCTGGGAAAGGAGCCAATCAGTGCTGGTTGTGTGAAGTTGTATAATTGACCCATAAAATTCAGTTGACTGTTTTAAAGCATACAGCCGCGTCTGGTGTCTTCATTTCAGAGCTACAATCACTATTGCAGGAGACACTCAGTGGTCTCCTGCATCACCACTCAACCCAGGAACGGGATCCCCAAGTCAACACCGCACCATCTCTCCAGACGCCGGACCAACGCCATTTCATCCTCCAGGCCGCTCGAGACGCCGAGTGCCGTGCCACTCGGTAGTCGGGCCGAACGCCACCAAAGGGGGGGTCAGATAGAGCAGGACCACAGGCGGACTTCCATCCTGTCACAGTTGTGTATAGAGATGCTGTGTAGAGATGCTGTTTGTGTATAGAGATGCTGATGGGGTTGTGTATAGAGATGCTGATGGGGTTGTGTATAGAGATGCTGTGTATAGAGATGCTGGTGAGGTTGTGTATAGAGATGCTGATGGGGTTGTGTATAGAGATGCTGGGGCTGTGTATAGAGATGCTGTGTATAGAGATGCTGATGGGGTTGTGTATAGATGCTGTGTATATAGATGCTGATGGGGCTGTGTATAGAGATGCTGTGTATAGAGATGCTGTGAGGTTGTGTATAGAGATGCCGTGTACAGAGATGCTGATGGGACCTCTCTCCCTCCCGATCGCCGGGGGGCAGAGGGTTAATCCAGGCACCGTTTGGAAGGGCACAGCCTGCCCTTCCAAATGGTGGCTGTGATTAACCCCTGGGTAGCCGGATCACGAATCGGCGCTGAAAAGCGCCGGATCATGATCCTCTCCTGGAGCTGGCCGACATCTTGGATGTCGGCCAAGCCTCCAGGAACTCCCCCTGAGGACTGGCGTCATCGTGCATAGCACGATGACGCCAGTCCTGGAGTTAACCCCTAGCTGCCACCAATGGTGGAGATAGGGGGTTCCAATGAACCCCCTATCTCCCGATCCGTGGCAGATAGGGGTTAATGTTTGATATCGTTGGATCGGCCAGAGCATGGCCTTTCCAAGGATACCAAACATGAGCATGAAAAATGTTTTTTTTAAAAAATATATTTAAAAAAAAAATCTAAAAAAAATAAACCAGTTTTTTTTTTTTTTTGTTTTGTTAATGCAGCAATATTGTTCCCATTTCAATTATAATGTGAACAATAATGCTGCACTAACGATTTTTGTATGCGGTGCGTTTGTTAAAAAAAGTGAAATTTTTCCCAAAAAAAACCTGTAACGAGACCCCCATTTCTAATTTTTTTAACAAGCGCACCCCATACAAAATATAATCGCAATCGATCGCATGTTAAAATGTGAAAAAAAAAACACTTTTACACATAATAAATTATTGAAAATTCTAATTTTATTGCATTTTTTGTTCTAATATACAGACCTGACATAACGTATACATATAATAATGACATATTATGAATCTGCCAAGTCTGCCGGAAAGAACGATATATATTATGTCTGGGTCATATATCAAAATATGGCTACAAAACGCGGTTAAACATGATGAGCGAAAGCGGTAAAAATGACCTCAGCACAGAGGTATGAAAAGCCTCAGCAGCGAGAGGGTTAAAGGCAGCATATTAGGATGTTTTAGGGAAATTAATCAGTCTCAATCAGAAGCAGACACCACCCCACCCTCAGTATAGTGTACAATGTATCAAATTGATTACCAGACTAAAAACACCTGGTGTTATGCCCGTTTGTGAACAGAGGTCATTTAGAGTTGATAATCTTTCCACGTACACATTAGTTTTTAATTCAATATCTAATAAACCGTTGCTTATAATATTCTGCAGTAAAGAGTCTCTTTATTTCTAGATTTTTTTTAGTATTTCTTTAAGCATTTCCTATACTTTTTTCAAAATTTCTTTTTTTTTTCGAACTCGAACCGAACACACCCAAAAAGTTCGAAATTCGCGAACCTTCGAACTGGCAAAGTTCGGGTCGAACTCCGAACCGTCCGAACCCGAACAGCTCATCCCTAATAGAGATGCTGATGGGGTTGTGTATAGAGATGCTGTGTAGAGATGCTGATGGGGTTGTGTATAGAGATTATGTGAGGTTGTGTATAGAGATGCCATGTACAGAGATGCTGATGGGGTTGTGTAGAGATGCTGTGTATAGAGATGCTGATGGGGCTGTGTATAGACATGATGTGAGGTTGTGTATAGAGATGCTGATGGGGTTGTGTATAGAGATGCTGTGTATAGAGATGCTGATGGGGTTGTGTATAGAGATGCTGTGTAGAGATGCTGATGGGGTTGTGTATAGAGATGCTGATGGGGTTGTGTATAGAGATGCTGTGAGGTTGTGTATAGAGATGCTGTGGGGTTGTGTATAGAGATGCTGTGAGGTTGTGTATAGAGATGCTGATGGGGTTGTGTATAGAGATGCTGTGTGGCTGTGTATAGAGATGCTGATGGGGCTGTGTATAGAGATGCCTTGCGGCGCCGAAGTGCGGCCTAGCTCCGGTGGGGGCCGCCATCCTGGATGGCGGCTCCATCCCCGGGTCCCCCCTCACTGCCTGACGTCCTCACGCATAGCGTGATGACGTCAGATAGCCGGGGAACCCCTAGCTGCCCGGAATCCCCTGGTGGAGATGGGGGGTTCATTTGAACCCCGATATCTCCAGAACCGTGGCAGCTAGGGGGTCATAGAGAGTGTCAATCGAAAGGCCTGAGCATGGCCTTTCGAATGATACCCAACATGACCAGGTATAAAGTAAAAAAAAAAGTGTTTTTTTGTGTTATTTTTATTAATGTAGCAATATTGTTCACATTTCAATTATAATGTGAACAATGATGCTGCACTAATGATTTTTTTTCTACGGGGTGCATTTTTCTAAAAATTACGTAATTCCCCCACAAAATGTAACAAGTCCCCATTTCTAATTTTTGTAGAAGCGCACCCCATAGAAAACCTAACCGCAAACGCTCATGTGCTAAAATGTGAAAAAAAAAACACTTTACACACTGCAGATGATTAAAAATTCAATTTGTATTGCATTGTTTGTCATAATATACGGGCAGGACATGATGTATACATATAAAAATTATATATTATGAATCTGCGGAGTCTGCCGGAAAGAACGATATCTAATATGTCTGGGTCATTTAATAAAATGTGGCTTCAAATCGCATTTAAACGTGATGAGCGAAAGAGGTAAAAATGAGCTAAGCACACAGCAGTGAAATGCAGGGTTAAGGGATTAAACAGCATATCAGAGGACGATTTAGTAGAGAAATGAACACTTCTCAGAAGCACAGGTGTTGTTTGATACATGTTCAGATCAGAAGACCCCACACCCTCAGTCTGCATACAATGTATGAAATTCATGAGACCGGACTAATTAGAAGCACATGTTATTTCCAAGCACTAATTAACACCTGTTGTTTACGCCGTTTGAGAACACAGGTCATTTAGAGGTGAGACTCTTTGCACATAGACATTCGTTTTTAATTCAATATCTAATAAACCGTTGCTTATAATATTCTGCAGTAAAGAGTCTCTTTATTTCTAGACTTTTTTTAGTATTTTTTAACCATTTTTTATACTTTTTTCAAATTTTTTTTTGCGAACTCGAACCGAACACACCAAAAAGTTCGAAGTTCGCGAACTTGCGAACGGCCAAAGTTCGAATCGAACTCCGAACTGATCGAACCGAACAGCTCATCCCTAGTTATAACCTCTTGAATATAAAAAATATTATTTACTAGTTTTACTGAAACACTGAGCACTGTGATGAGCCGCAGTCAGTTACTGTAACAGCTTTGCCTGACACATTGTGCTTAGAGTGAGAGATACTGTAACAAGCAGCCGATCTCAGCCCTCTGAGGAGCCACTGCAATAGTAATTTTATCCACCGGTTTTCGGATGAATGAAATTAGTTTTCATACTAAAGAACTGAAAATTAATTTCTTTAGCAACTAAATAAATTGCGTTTTAGGACTAATCCATTAGTTCAATAATAAATTTTGTGCTGTGCACATGTCTAATCCACACCAGACTCTGTCATCCATGTCTTTATGGACCTTGCTTTGTGCACTGGTGCACAGTCATGTTGGAAGAGGAAGGGGCCAGCTCCAAACTGTTCCCACAAAGTTGGGAGCATGGAATTGTCCAAAATGTCTTGGTATGCTGAAGCTTTCAGAGTTCCTTTCACTGGAACTAAGGGGCCAAGCCCAGCTCCTGAAAAACAACCCCACACCACAATCCCCCCTCCACCAAACTTTACACTTGGCACAATGCAGTCAGACAAGTACCGTTCTCCTGGCAACTGCCAAACCCAGACTCGTCCATCAGATTGCCAGATGGAGAAGCACGATTCTTCACTCCAGAGAACGCGTCTCCACTGCTCTAGAGCGTGCTTTACACCACTGCATCCGACGCTTTGCATTGCACTTGGTGATGTATGGCTTGGATGCAGCTGCTCGGCCATGGAAACCCATTCCATGAAGCTCTCTGTGCACTTTTCTTGAGCTAATCTGAAGGCCACATGAAGTTTGGAGGTCTGTAGCGATTGACTCTGCAGAAAGTTGGTGACCTCTTCGCACTATGCACCTCCGCATTCGCTGACCCCGTCAGTTTAAGTTTCCTACCACTTTGTGGCTGAGTTGCTGTCGTTCCCAAACACTTCCACGTTCTTATAATACAGCTGACAGTTGACTGTGGAATATTTAGGAGCGAGGAAATTTCACGACTGGATTTGTTGCACAGGTGGCATCCTATCACAGTTCCACGCTGGAATTCACTGAGCTCCTGAGAGCAACCCATTCTTTCACAAATGTTTGTAAAAACAGTCTGCATGCCTAGGTGCTTGATTTTATATACCTGTGGCCATGGAAGTGATTGGAACACCTGATTCTGGTTATTTGGATGGGTGAGCGAATACTTTTGGCAATATAGTGTATATTGGCCCCTGCTCACACTTGGATATATATATTGGCCCCCAGCTCACATGGATATATATATTGGCCCTGTAACGTGTGCTATGGCGCTCACCCCAGATCAGCGTTGTTAAGATCTTTATGGACACATTTCTATGATCTGAAATTTCAAGGCAGAAAAGACTGTAATACCTAATCCAAGCCAGGGAGGTAATACAAAACCCTAGATACCACTCAGCCTCAAATGGTTTCGTGACCAAGAGACCGCTGAGCGAAAACACATTAACTATATTCAAATGGATACAGTGATTTGAGACTTGCACATCAAAAGCGTGATTATTGGTAGGATACAGATCGGTACCAGTAATGGTTGTGGTACGTGCAGGATTGATAAGCGGTAATACTCATATACTTGATCTCAACAATCTAGAGTATATACTCCCTGCATTCGGCAACCTGCAGGGCGGCCTACAGAGATTATGCTTTTGTACTGCGACTTGGTGTTAAACAGATAACTTGCAAGACTGTTATATTTAGCAACCTGCAGGGCAGGCCTACAATCATAGATCATGCGATATGCTTTAGAAACAGATCAGACTTTATACAAGCAACTAGAACTGATAATTGATTTAGTAACATGAAGGACAGGCCCACATACTGAGATGATACATGGTAATGTAGAGCAAGGCCCGGTACTTGTTCGGCAGATCGAGCAGTTGATGAAATTAGCAGCCAGCAGGGCAGATCTCCCAAGTGAAACCATACGGTACAACAAATGCATGAAAACACAAACCTACACAAAGGGGTTAAGCGTAAGAATCGTCAGTGGGTATTCTGGGTCAATCAACTAAAGTAAGGTCCTCATACAAGCAAAAGATCGGCAACGAAATGCAAGATACACTGAAACATTCTCAAGAGACAGCTGGCGATGCGGGAAAATTACTGCACATCAGGGCGACGAGCAAAGACTCGCGCACTGTACTTAAGGCCGGCAGCTCTGCGTCACCACACCAAGCCCTGCCCCTTCAGATGCTGATCGGCCATCTCCAACTGCTGGCACCCAGCCAGCGATGCCGCCGGGGGCCCAGACCCCCCAGTTAGCGCTGCGGGGGCTGAGGACGTAACCGGCCCCCAGCTCACATGGATATATATATTGGCCCCTGCTCACATGGATATATATATTGTTACATAGCCACTGCCACAGAGGCCTCCTAGGAGAGCAGATGGACTACTGTAGGATCTGGTAGACTTCGAGTTGTGGATAGAAGGCATATCCCACAGTCTGTGGCTCTTCCTAATTCTTTTGAGGCACTTTCAGAGTGTAGTGGTAAGACGGAAGTAGGCTCAGACACCATAGTGTCACGTTCCCATGTTCCAACCCTGTCTCCCTGCCCTCTGTATTACTTATGTCTGTGTTTCCATGTGGTTCCTGTGCTGCTTTCCCTGACATGCAACTCAGGGGTTAAGTTCATTGCTCGTTAAGCTTCTGCTGGTGATATGGGCTGATTACTCCCCTATATAAAGCCATGGGCCCATATCACCATGCTCTTGCATCCTGGTTCACTTCAGCTACAGATTTATTCCTGAGAGCTCCCTGTCATTCTATCCTAGTGCTTTCTCAGTGTTTCCCCCTTGTCTGAGTTCTAGGTTTCTGATTGACTTCCTGGTATTGACCCTCTGACCTGGCTGACGGATTTTCTCTGGTGCTATATCCCCGCTTTGGCTCAAGGTATACGTTTTGGTTTTGACCCCTGGCTTATTTATTGACCACTCTTCTGGACATCCCTAGCGGTTCTGTGCTTATTGTATTATATGTTGTGTATCCCTGTAGACCACGGCTTTTGTATATTGAAGTCCTTCCCTGCAAGTTGTTGAGTACACTCCTTCAGGTGTCTGTCTTTTCCCCAGGACTCTGCACAGCTACTAAAGGTAACCTTTTTCTATTAGTGCAGATTCGGCCACTCTAAGGACCGATCTATCAGTATAGGGCTCCTTCGGTATAGCCGTGCAGAGGTCCCCGGTGTCTCCTGTGGTTTATTCACATATCCTAGATCATTGTGCCACGCATCTCTACATATAGCGGCTTTTCCTCTTACCTGGGCCCTACTTGGCGCATGCCAGGTACCGCCATTGTGGCTGAACGTGACACATAGTTGAGGAACCACCATCCCCTATGCCTAAGGTATGCAGGACTGCAACCAAGGACAAAAAGGAAAAGGTGGGACTTGATAGAAGGCAATTGTTGCTGGGTGATTCTATCATAAGAGGTGTTGAGCTGGAGAGTAGTGGTTTGGTGAGATGTCTTCCTGGGGCTACTGCTCGTAGAGACAAGAGACGTATTCTCAATATTGTCAAACAAGCAAAGCAGCAAGGGGAAGTGGATGTTCTAGTCCATCTAGGACAAATGACTTGGCTAGCAATGAGGTTTCTGAGATTAAGGAAGATTTTTTGTGTTCTTGGAGGTGAAATACAGCAGATTGCGTCCACTGTGTCATTGTCTGAAGTTCTGCCTGTGCATAACATTCAGTATAGGCAGATGCGCAATAGGGAATTTAATTTGTGGCTTCGGGAATGGTGTCGGGAGCAAGGATTTGGCTTTGTGTCCCATGATAGCTCGAATTGGAGCAGAAAGGAACTGTATAAAAAAGATGGTTTGCATCTTACTCATAGGGGAACATATGTTCTCAGTGAGAGGTTCAAAGGTTTCACAAAGGAATATTTAAACTAGGAGGGGGGGGGACAAAAGGGTAAAAAACAATCTGCCCGATTGTCCCCCAAAACTAAATCGGAGGGTGCAAGCAACATGCGGGGTAAAAAATGACAAGCTCAGAGTCGTTTCTATAAATGCTCGCAGTTTAGTCAATAAAATAAATGAACTGGAGGCAATGATGGCAGCTGAAAAAGTATATTTAGTGGCGGTTACTGAGACATGGTTCAGTGAGAAAAATAACTGGGACATAACAATACTGGGGTACTCTTTATATAGAAGAGACAGAAGGTAGGAAAGGAGGAGGAGTGGCCCTGTATGTGAAAAACAACATAAAAACGAACCAAATAAAAGTGAGCGAGGTGAACATAGTCCGTTTGGGTTACGCTAACATTTGGCAATCATACAGTAGCTCGTGTAGGTGTGATCTATAGACCCCTGGACAAGTAGAAGAGCTAGATAATCTGCTGTTTGAGGAAATAGACAAAATGGCAATGAAGGGGGACGTTATTATCATGGGGGAGTTTAATCTTCCTGATGTGAACTGGAAAACCAAAATAGCTGGGTGCACCAGGAGTACAAATATTCTAAACTCCCTACTGGGATTATCTCTAACCTAAGTAGTTGAGGAGCCGACCCGTTAAGAGGCCATATTAGATTTAATACTCACAAATGGAGGTTTGGCATCAGACGTTGTTGTAGGTGAAAATTTGGGATCTAGTGATCACCAGTCAGTGTGGTTTAATATAAGAACAGGGATGGAGCCGCACCACACAAAAACAAAAGTTTTAGACTTTAAACAAACAGATTTTTCTAAAATGAGATTTTGTGTGAATGAGTCATTATCAGACTGGAGGAGTTTAAAGGGAGTCCAGGAGAAATGGGATTATTTAAAGGAAGCATTATTGAAGGCCACAGGCAATTGCATTCGGCTTGTTAACAAAACCAAAAATGGGAAGAAACCACTGTGGTACTCTGCAGAAGTGGCCAAAATAGTGAAGAACAAAAAGATAGCATTCAATAATTATAAAAAAACTCATAGCGAAGAAGATAGGCAAACCTATAAGATTAGGCAGAAAGAGGCAAAGCAATTTATAAGAACTTCCAAAGCACACGCAGAAGAGAAAATAGCTCAGTCAGTAAAAAAGGGGAGAAAACATTTTTTAGATACATAAACGAGAAAAGAAAAGTAAAACAAGGATTAGTGAGATTAAAAACAAAGGAAGGAAGGTATGTAGAAGAGGATAAAAGTCTCGCTGACTGCCTCAATGAATATTTTTGTTCAGTCTTTGCAGAAGAAAAGGAAGGAAAGGGACCTCAGTTAGGAGGAAACACTAACGAGACATTTACATATGCGTTTACAGAGGAGGAGGTTCTACAGCAGCTGTCTAAAGTAAAGACAAATAAGTCAATGGGGCCTGATGGGATCCACCCTAAATTATTAAAAGAGCTCAGTGGTGTAATGGCAAAACCGTTAACGGGAGTCGTCCCAGAAGACTGGAAATTAGCAAATGTTGTGCCCATTTACAAGAAGGGTAGTAGGGAGGAATCGGAAATATAGGCCAGTTAGTCTTACGTCAGTAGTGGGGAAATTAATGGAAACCATGTTAAAGGAAAGGATTGTTGAACATCTAAAAACACATAGATTACAGGATCAGAAACAACATGGGTTTACCTCAGGGAGATCATGCCAAACTAATCTTATTGATTTTTTTGACTAGGTAACAAAAATAATAGACATTGCTTATTTAGATTTCAGTAAGGCTTTTGATACTGTTCCGCATAGAAGGCTTATCAATAAATTGCAATCTTTGAGCTTGGATTCCAATATTGTTGACTGTATTAGGCAGTGGCTGAGTGACAGGCAACAGAGGGTTGTGGTAAATGGAATTTATTCGGCGCAAGGTCTTGTTACCAGTGGGGTACTTCAGGGGTCAGTACTTGGACCCATTTTCTTTAATATTTTTATTAGTGATATTGCAGAAGGTATTAATGGAAAAGTATGTCTTTTTGCTGATGACCACAAGATTTGCAACAGGGTTGATGTTTCTGGAGGGATCAGCCAAATGACAAATGATTTAGGTAAACTAAAAAAAATGGTCGGAACTGTGGCAATTGATTTTAATGTGGATAAGTGCAAGATAATGCACCTGGGACGTAAAAACCCAAGGGCTGAATATAGAATATTTGATACAGTCCTAACCTCAACATCTGAGGAAAGGGATTTAGGGGTTATTATTTCAGAGGATCTAAGGGTAAGTAGACAATGTAATAGAGCAGCAGGAAATGCTAGCAGAATGCTTGGTTGTGTGGTGGGAGAGGTATTAGCAGTAGGAAAAGGGAAGTGCTCATGCCACTGTACAGAGCACTGGTTAGACCTCACTTGGAGTACTGTGTGCAGTACTGGAGACCGTATCTCCAGAAGGATATAGACACCTTAGAGAGAGTTCAGAGAAGGGCTACTAAAATGGTGTACGGCTTGAAGGAGAAAAATTACCAGGAAAGGCTTAATGATCTTAACCTGTATAGCTTGGAAAAAAAGACGAGACAGAGGAGATATGATAGAAACAATTAAATATGTAAAGGGAATCCACAAGTTAGAGGAAGAGAGTATATTTAAAAGGAAACAAAGTAGCAAAACAAGAGGATATAGTCTTAGATTAGAGGGGCAAAGGTTTAAAAGTAACATCAGGAAGCATTATTTTACGGAGAGGGTGGTGGATACATGGAACAGCCTTCCAGTTGAAGTGGTAGAGGCCAAAACAGTAATTGAATTTAAGCAGGCATGGGATAGGCATAAGGCTATCCTAAACAAAAGATAAATCCAGGTAAAGTATCCATGTAATTGGGCAGACTAGATGGGCCGAAAGGTTCTTATCTGCCGACATGTTTCTATGTTTTCAAGGGTCTGAGTGCTCATTTGCCACTGTCGGATATGGAATTATTTTTAGACTCTATTTACTACAAAACCCATTTTATTCGGTCACCTCCTAAACTCCCCCACAGATGACAACGAGATGGGCGATCCGTCTCGTTGTGCCACTCAGATTGAGACCCAATGAAAAATGTTTACATAGAGTGTATGTTAGGCCAGATAAAGCAAATTGGGTCGCTACTCAAAATTCTTAATTGTGTTGGAGATGTGTTTCAGGGGAGTGTATGATGATACATGTTTGTTGGTCCTACCCTGCTATTACGCGGCAAAGGATAGTGCAATTGGCCACGAAGGTGCTGGGAACGTCAATCCCATGTGCTCCTGAATATCTCCTGTTGGGAATGATCCAACTACAACGTCTCTATTTGCAAATGCTCTTTATTATGGTATCTACTACGGCATTACTAATAGCAATGAACTGGAAGACCTCAAGATCTCGCCCCAATAGTAGACCTGCTGGATCCATACCGAGCATTTGACTTTTAGTTTCTGTAACCCTTTTTTGTTCCTCGAAGTATAAAAAAAGCAAAATAGTTTAATCTTTTATGTGAGAATAACAATGTATGCACACTAATTATTTTACCCTCCATTTTATTTGTTACCTAAGCATCCCATGTTTCGATAAATGCTATACCATCCCCCCCCCACCAACTCCGAGGTGTTGATGCTAGCCTAGACAGCCTCAGCTCAAGTGTACAGAGCCTTCAGTAACTTTTTTCTGTTGTGTAGTTTGGCAAGGACTAGATGTACAATGTGACCCAGCTCCTTCTATTGATTGACTAGGTCACTGATGTAAAGTGATAAACTGATGCAGATAAACAGAGGCTCATTCACCGTGTCAGATTGATATTTGCTGGGGGTAGGAAAAACTCCTCATGTCTTTAGTGAAGGGTATGGGTCAGTCACTTAACTGTTGAATGCTAATAATGTTTTGCTTTGGTTTTTTATTTTGTATATTTTAAATCCTTTTTGAAATGAGACTTGTTGCTTTAGTAAATACAATTAAAAATAAATGCATAGACGAATAGGCTTATTTTAGTTTATTGCATCCTCATGTAATTTTTGTGTGGGTTCTAAACTTACTCATATTTGTATGTCCCATGCAAGACTTTCACGGTTATTCAAAGCGTGCCGAATTGGCCCCGAAATTGCACCGAACAGTGAATTTCTCCATACGGTGCAATTTCATTGTCATTCGGCTATTCAAAAAGCTGGCAATTCACCAAATTGCCACCGAAGTACAGTGAACCTTCAGCAGCAGTGATGTTTCCATAGAGAAGAAAGGGTTAATCTATTAAAAGAACATCGAACAGCATCAAAATGTCAATGAAATGCCCAGATTTTCAGTGGTTTCCTTCGACAGGTTTAATCTGGCAATTCCCATAGGTTTTAATGTAAAGTAAAAAAAATATTTTCTTAAATATGTATTGAACGATTTATTTTCAGTTACAACCAAAAGTCTAACTTTTTTTCAGGATTGCTTCAAGCAAACGTATTTTTTTTTTTTCTTACCACATTTGGCGGCTTGTCGGCTTTTTCCGGCGTCTGTTCAGCAGGTTGTCGGATGCATTCGGCGGTTATTTGATTCGTTCAGCGGATCGATTCGTCGCACTTCAGAGACCTTGCGGTGAATGCTAAATTCACCTCCGGGTCCGCGAATTAACTCGCTGAAGTGCGGCGAACGGGAGAGCATCGAAATGTCTGACCTTTCGGTGCTATCTGAATAACCCTGTTTGTCTTTGAGTTCAATGTAGCCAAAGTTAATAGTGTAGAGTAGGACTCCCCTCAAGATTAGATTACACAAGGGGATGAACCCACTTTTGGTTCCTAAGTACTCCCGGCGCTCTTTGCTGCAGTGCATCAGTTTAGGTCTTCAAGATACATAATGCGTAATAACGCATTGTCCCATCTCCTCCACACTTGCTGGCATCATAGGAAATGAGAAGATTAGTTAGTGTAGTATCATTGTTCACGTTATAATTGAAAATTCAACAGTGCTGCATTAGGGTAAAAAAACAACTTTTTATAGATTACATGATCCATCTTTGTGTCACTGGCCATGCCCCGGCCTTTCCAATGATACCTTACATGATCATCTGCCTATTATAGTTCAGGGAATACAGGGGTTCAAATGACCCCCCATATCGCCTCCATAGGGAATTCCTTGCCCGGCATGGGGATGTCCCTTGCTGACGTCATCGTGCCCATGCAAGATGCCAGTGGGAGGGGGGTCTTGGGAAGTCCCCTCTGGGAGAAGTCGGTGATCGGTGCCAGAGTGGAGCACGTCCTTCGCACCATAGTGGGGAACAGAGGAGGCGTTTAGCGCATCGTCCGCAGTCAAGTGGTTCCTATTTAGACCACCACACTAATAAGCCTGGAAAATGGCATTTAGTGAGAGCTGCTACTACTGCACTAGAAGTGCTCGAGACAACTGGAGTTAAACGGACATTCTACAAAGTGTGACCACTCAATCTTATTTCTGTGAGCTCCCTAACCCTTCTTAGGTGAGCTCAGAGGGCTA
This sequence comes from Leptobrachium leishanense, assembly GCA_009667805.1. Lineage (NCBI taxonomy): Eukaryota > Metazoa > Chordata > Amphibia > Anura > Megophryidae > Leptobrachium > Leptobrachium leishanense. The sequence goes on along the minus strand of CM019068.1, from coordinate 87,823,201 downwards.
ATTCATATGTATCACCAACTATATATATATTCGGTGCCACCTAGTGGTCAATTATAATATTTGACAAACCTTGGGTATCACTAGTATGTCTCATCAGTTTAAGCAAAAAACGCGTAAGGTGGTGCCTGTCTCCCTGGCATGGGAGACCACCAAGATTCATACCATGGCGTTTGTGGACTCTGGAGCTGCAGGGAACTTCCTTGACCAGGGGTTTGCTTGTACTCCTTCCCACCTCCTGGTGGAGAGAGACGCCATTGTTTGTAGAGGCTATAGACAGTAGGCCTCTATCCAGGCCCAGAGTTAAACCCGACTTTGCTCCAGTTCTAATGACCACAGGGGTACTGCATTCAGGTTACCCTCATGCCCTGTGGTTTTGGGGTTTCCGTGGCTCATTAAACATAACCCTGTATTGGATTGGGAGCAAGGAGAGAGCACGTCTTGGAACTCACGGTGTTGGTCCCAATGCCTCCTAACAGTGAGTATGTTTGGTAGCTTGAATGTGCCCACTGCTCCCCCTTTTCCAAAGGTGCCCAAGTGGTATGAGTATCTGAGGGCAGTGTTTAATAAAAAAAACTCGGAAATCCTGCCTCCTCACAGGCTGTACGATTGTACCATTGACCTACTCCCAGGTACTATGCCGCCCAGGGGTCATGTTTATCCTCGATCCCTGAGGGAAAATGATATCATGGCGGAGTATATTAAAGAGAACCTGGCCAGATGTTTTATACGGCACTCCTCATCCCCTGGTGGCGCAGGATTCTTTTTCGTCTCCAAAAAAGAGGGGGATTTGCGTCCGTGTATTGACTATCTGGGTTTAAACTAAATCAGAAACGTGTACCCCTGCATGAGAACAGCTGTTGCCCCTTGACTGGAACAACTTCACCCGATATTCCCTGACCACCCCTGACCGGTGGTGTGTCCACACCAGCATTGTCTCCCGTGGGTGTCCGTGACGCTCCGCCCGTGTAGACCCTGATCCGGCTGATACCGCTCCATTTTTGCCCCCTCTTCTGCATCTCCCCCCTCTCTTCTACTCGTCTTCCAATGCCCCCCTCTTTTTATTTTTTTTGTTTCTTCTCTCCCTCCTTACCCTTCTTACCTACTTCCTATATCACTCATTCTGTGCCTCCCCGGTTTCCGTCTCCCATTTTATCGTCTGATGCTGCCCCGCCTCTATGGTCAGACCCAATTAGAGCAGTTGCCCACCCTCTGTCTTGTGTATGCCCATCTGACTACCTCAACACCCACTCTCTCCTTGACCCTCTGCAATCTGGCTTTTGCTCACTGCACTCAACAGAAATAGCTCTTGCAAAACTGAACAATGACCTTGCAACTGCTAAATCCAATGGGTGCTACTCACTGCTGATCCTTATTGACCTCTCTGCCGCCTTTGATACAGTTGACCACTCAATCCTCCTTCAAACTCTTAGTGATATAGGCCTTCAAGGTTCTGTTCTTTCATGGTTCACTTCCTACCTGTCCCAACGATTGTTTAGTGTCTCATTTGCTGGAAGTACCTCCTCCCGGCAGCCTGTCTCTGTTGGGGTGCCCCAAGGCTTAGTACTAGGCCCTTTTTTCAGTCTACACTGCCTCCCTAGGGAAACTGATTAGCTCCTTTTGGATTCCAGTACCAACTATACGTTGATGACACTCAAATTTACCTCTCCTCCCCTGACCTCTCTCCAGGTCTCCTGGATCGAGTCACTGTCTCTCCGCTGTCTTAAATTGGATGGCTTCCCGCTTCCTTAAACTCAATCTTGCCAAAACTGAAATTCTCGTCATTCCTCCCTCCAAGAAGAACCTAATACCACTTATCTCTCTACGAGTAAATAGAACACCCTTAGCCCAACACTCCAAGCTCGTTGCCTTGGCGTCACTTTTGACTCTGACCTAGCATTCTCTTCCCACATCCAGACAGTGACCAAATCCTGTTATTTTCAACTCAAAAACATGGTCCGTGTCCGCTCCTTTCTGACACAAGATACCACAAAAGTGCTGGTTCATGCTCTTGTCATTTCACAACTTGACTACTTCAACTCGCTCCTTATTTCCCTCCCAACTCCCGTATCGTCCCTTTGCAATCTGTAATGAATGCAGGGGCCAGGCTTATTTTTCTCACCAAACGCACCTTGCGTACTTCCCCACTCTGCCAGTCCCTCCATTGGCTTCCTGTACGTTTCAGGATACAGATTAAAATACTGATGCTGACGTTCAAATCACAAACACCCCTCTTGTTTCTCACTATAATTGTAAAGGGTCATCCAGACGTGGACCCCTTGCTTGATGTGCCTAGAGGGGTGTCAGCTATACCCTCCTGACGAGGCCCAAGAAGGCCGAAACGATCGTCGGGGGTTGCTGCACCTCTCGTGCAGGGATGACGTCCTTGGCAATCAGCACTGGCCACCCTTTCTGGGTGAGAGCAGGCTGATTTGCATATGGAAAATTCATCCCTGTAATGGCACAAGCAAGCTAAAACCTTGTTTGTGAGACCTGAGCGGGCACCCACCATAGAGCAGGCCATTGTGCTGTTGCTCGTTCTCAGGACCCTCACAAACACCCCTCTTGTTTCTCACTTAATTACTCAACCCCTCCCTTCATATCTTCGTTACTCCGCAAGCACGTCCCATCTAGACAACTCCGTTCAGCAGGTGATCTCCACCTGTCATCGGTCTACACACGCATGGCCAACTCTCACCTCCAAGACCTCACAAGGGCAGCACCAGTCCTGTGGAATGACTCGCCCTATCAAACTCTCCCCTGACCTTCAGGCCTTCAAGAAATCCCTCAAAACCCATCTTCAGATTAGCATACCGCATCACTGATGCAACTCATCCCTCTGCTCACCTACTCACACTTGATTGAAGCTGCTTCTATGGCCCCACCATTCCCAAACCACTGGCACTAATGATCCTGCTATCTAGTGCAATTCCTCTGGTCTTCCTCAACCCCAATCCCTCTAGACTGTAAGCTCCTATGAGCAGGGCCCTCTACACTTCTTGTTTCCATCCTATGTCCGTTTTATATGTAGTTCATTCCCTTTGGTTATTGTAAAGCGCTGCGGAAACTGTTGGTGCTATATAAATGATCACGATAATAATAATAATTTCTGGGGATGCTAAAGGGCTCCCTATGTGTCCCAGTCCTTAAGCTTTGTCTGAGGACTGGAGGAAGGCACGGGAGTCTGCCTGGGTAGAACACGGGGGGGTTCCTGCAAGGAAGCAGCATTGGCAGATCTGACCCTGTCGGGGTACAGAGATCTGTCACCGTATATACTAAGCTGGATCTACGTGGTGCATATAATCTAGTCCAAGTAAAAGCAGGCCATGAGTGAAAAATGGCCTTTAACACGCGGACTTGGCACTGCGAGTATTTAGTGATGCCTTTTGGGCTCTGTAATGCCCCGGCTGTGTTCCAAGATTTCAGTAATGATGTACTCAGGGATTTCTTGCAGGTGTTTGTGATTGTTTATCTGGATGACATAGTGATCTATTTTCCAGATATTGAGACCCAACACAGACATGTATGTACCGTTCTTAAAAGGCTCTTAAAGAACGGACTCTATTGTAAGCTTGAGAAATACATGTTTGACTTGACCATGGTGCATTTCCTCGGTTATGTAATCACACCAGAGGGATTCCAGATAGATCTCTCTAAATTGTTCTCCATACTAGAATGGCCACTACCTCAAGGGTTAAAAGCCATTCAGAAATTTCTTGCAGCCTACTGGGAGAAAGGCGCAGCGCCAGCCCAGGAGCCTTCAATGGGCGTTGGCTGGCCTCCTCAGCTGTGGCAACTAGCATCAGCATGTGAGACGCGCGGAGACATTCTGCGCCTGCGTGTTTAGGCGCATCACGTGGTGGGTGAAGGGGGCGGCACCAATACAGCATGCGTGCCATTCCCAGCCTCCAGTATCTGGGAAGGCACACACGCTGCAGCAGCTGCCAGCCTGGCTCCTCAATCTGCAAGTTAGCCCTGCCGGCCCCTCACTTGGCAAGTTAGCCCTGCCGGCCCCTCACTCGGCAAGTTAGCCCTGCCGGCCCCTCACTCGGCAAGTTAGCCCTGCCGGCCCCTCACTCGGCAAGTTAGCCCTGCCGGCCCCTCACTCGGCAAGTTAGCCCTGCCGGCCCCTCACTCGGCAAGTTAGCCCTGCCGCCCCTCACCGGCAAGTTAGCCCTGCCGGCCCCTCACTCGGCAAGTTAGCCCTGCCGGCCCCTCACTCGGCAAGTTAGCCCTGCCGGCCCCTCACTCGGCAAGTTAGCCCGGCCGGCCCCTCACTAGGCAAGTTAGCCCGGCCGGCCCCTCACTAGGCAAGTTAGCCCGGCCGGCCCCTCACTAGGCAAGTTAGCCCGGCCGGCCCCTCACTAGGCAAGTTAGCCCGGCCGGCCCCTCACTAGGCAAGTTAGCCCGGCCGGCCCCTCACTAGGCAAGTTAGCCCGGCCGGCCCCTCACTAGGCAAGTTAGCCCGGCCGGCCCCTCACTAGGCAAGTTAGCCCGGCCGGCCCCTCACTAGGCAAGTTAGCCCGGCCGGCCCCTCACTAGGCAAGTTAGCCCGGCCGGCCCCTCACTCGGCAAGTTAGCCCGGCAGCTGAGCTCCGCAAACCAATCGGCTCCGGATTCAGACTCGAGACTCTGATACCAGAGCTGAGCATTAAGCGGCCCAAAGTTTAAGCAGCCTACCGGGATTCCTCCCGGTATCCCAGTAGGCCAGTCTGGCCCTGCTGAGAGCCACCCGTTCCCCTAATGTGGTTTTACCTCCTCTCAGTGCTTATTATAAAATCATTGTATACTCATTTATGACCTTGACATTTTGACTACTTAGGCGATATTGACCCCTGGCATACGGCTGGCTCTCTGGCGATGCTGACCTCTGGCATACGGCTGACGCTCTCTCTGTGGCGATACTTACCCTTGGCATACCTCGGTTTACCCTGTGTGTCAGACTCCTGTCTACCTTGTGTATCTGGTTACTGTTAACACTGTGTGACGGGCTCCTGTGTACCTTGGGTTTCTGGTTACTGTTAACCCTGTGAGTCAGGCTTTCACCTCGCTGTATTTGTGGTTACTGTTTGTTTTTGGCTATAGGTAGACGCACCGACATTCAAAGGATCCGGGTTAGGATAGACGTGCTGCGTATAGGGTTAGATTTGTAGATATTAGGGAGGATTGTGACATATGCCCTTTTTCCTCAAAAGCTATACTTAGCCTTGCTGCTTGTTCCTGATATATCGCCTTATGCGTACAGTTCCTTTTGATTCTTAGAAACTGGCCTTTTTGGACATTTTCAAACTAACATGGCAGGTGGCAACTTATTTTCTCAATGTAGTTACTCACATCCACCTTTTTTGAAGAACATATTGGTTTTCAGTGACCCCTTTTCAATATAATGGTAAGGTCTAGGAAATGAACTTTGTCCCTACTCCAGGTTGTTTCTAAAGAGCTGTTTCTGTCAATCAAATTGGTGTTCTATAAGGTTGTGAAGTGTAGCCTCTTCTACTTGCCAGATGAAAAGGATATCATGTTTTTTTTGTTTTTGTAGCGTCTATTACATGACCAGATTATCCTCCCAGCCACGCAAAGCCTCTTCCTCCCAATGGGGCATGAAGAGGTTTCCATAGCTGGGAGCGAAATGAGTTCCCATTGTAATCCCCGTTTGCCGCAGATCAAAATCTCCTTTGAACTCTGTTTCCAGAATTGTCTCTACGCTCTCCATGATCAATTCTACCTCTTCCGGTTGGAACTGGTTGGATTTGTTGAGATAATATCTGGTCACATCAATTCCTTTAATGTGTGGAATATTATATGAAGATTTGACAACACTGGTCACTAGTATATAATAATTTTTCCATTCCACTCAGTCAAAGATTTTTAGGATATTTATCGTGTCTTTCGAAAAGGTCTTTGTACTCACCATTACTGGTTGCAGTAAGTGGTCCACGTATTTCGATAATCTGCTAGACTGATCCATGATACAATCGGTCTCCCTAGAGGGTTGTTGAGGTCCTTATGAACAGTGGGTAGGTGTAAAAGACCGGCATGGTGTGATGTTCTATCTTCAGCTATTGGTAGTCTTTATCACAAGGGATTCCCAAGATGTGGCCTTTCTGGAGTAAGTCCTAAAATATATTTGCGACGTCCTTCGTGGGGTTACTCGGCAGCTTCTTTATAGTTGGCAGTGTCGACTAGTAATCTACAGGCTTCCTTCTCGTACTTTGCTGTTGTCATTAACACGATTCCACCCCCTTGTCATCCTGTCTTTATTATAATATCTTTATCTTCTTTCAGTTGTTTCAATGCCTCCTCTCCTTTGTATAGAGTCTCTCCTCTGATTCTTGGCTTAAATTTTTCCATTTCATTGAGGACCATCTTTTTGAATGTGATCATCAGACCGCATTGACATGGGGGGGAAAAACTTTGACTTTTCCCTTTTAAATCGCTGTGTTTATATAGATGAAATTCTTCTTGCCTCTCTATAGGATACTTAAAGTACTTTTTGAGGCCTAGGTTCCTCTTAAACACTTGCAGGCTTATGTAAAAATTTAAATAAGATGTGTTTTTCTAAAGGAGTGCTATCCTCCTCTCATGCCTATGCAACTTGAAATACATAGGGAGGACCACCAGAATGTCCGGATACAAGAACATACACGGAACATAAGGAAAGGATACGAGTTCGTATCTCTCAACATTTCAAATTGAAACAGAAGTGATCCTAGGAGCATGATTTTTATGGGTATTAAACAAATCCCCGTTCCCAAAAGAGTGAATTAGGAGACGATTCTAGCGAAAGAGGAGATTAAATATATTTATAATTTCCATACCCTTCAGCTTTACTGTCTAAACACGGATTTCGAATTGTGTCACTTCCTGGAATAGAATATCTCCCCTCGAGACATACCCAGTTTATCAAAAGGTGGAACTCAGGAGAATTGGCAGGAGAACAATCTAGACCAAATAGCTGATTTGGAAAGTGAGATAAATGGCAGAATTTTTCTGTTTTTAGCCATTTTGACCTAGAATTTTCACTTCTGCCCATTCTCCTGAGCTTCACCTTTAGTGAATAGACCATTTTGTGTGTCCCCCCTTTTTATCCAAAGATGAGCAGGCTATGGTTTTATATAGTCTATTTTCTTGGATCTTTTATCTATAGTTTTTTATTTCTAGTTCCTTTATTCGGTCAGCCTACCTGTACTCATTGGAATCTATTATTATATAACCCTTTTTTTCCTCCCCACATATTATATATCGCGTGTATTCATTTTGAGTTGCTCATGGGGCATTTGTATATATCTTTCTCCCCCACATATTATGTATTGTATTTGATGTATTAACAGTTGCTCATTAGGCATTTTTATAGAAATTACACACTGTATGACTGATTTTAGTCATTTTTATCTACTGGGGAGTTTATTTTTTTTTCTAATCAAGCCCTGTGTAAGATTCACTTGTATGGCAGTCTAAACTGCACTCTATATATTGCCACTTTGAACTGCACTTTATACAGTGGGAGCACCCAGGAATCTTTAGAATTTTTACCGACTTTGTCAACATATCTTTCAGAGCATCAAAAATACATATCTGGTCTGCGTGATGTGAAACGCTAGGAAACTTATTTTATTTGTTTTTATCATTTATTAAATTTTAGAAGAGCCATTTCTGCATGTTTTGTTTTTTATTGGGTTTGGCCAACGAAATCCACACGCCATTCGTTCTGAGCTGGGAATAGCTCCACCACACGTGAGTTTGCACTTGCAGCTGATATACATATATGCCATTGTTTGTCAGATATACACAAGATTGTGCCTTCTCTCTCTTCCATTTCCTATGGATGTTACGAGATATCAACACCAAGGATTGGGTTTCCTGAGAAGTTATTGAAGAAAAATAATCCAAAGGCACCGATCCACTCAGAGCCAGTGATAGGCTCTCTGTGAGTTAATTACTGAAAGACATCACGTATGCTGTATTTGGTGTTGTCCCTCTACACTTAAATTGTGTTTCTTTTTTGAGAAACCGTCCGAGTTCCCTAGCGTTTCACATCGCGCAGACCAGATATGTATTTTTGATATTCTGTTTGTCTGGTTTGGGGGAAACCACTTCCCGTCTGGTTTGCTGGGCATTCGGGGGGTATCGTGTGGGCGCTTACCATTCTCCACCACACACAAATATCTTTCAGAGCGGCTAAATGTAAACCATTAATCCTGCGATTTGCCCATATTCAAAATGGCGGATCCTGTCTGTTTGCCCACACATCCGGATTCTGCACGTTACACAGTGGGATTACCCATGAATCTTTAGGTATATAACCAATGCTGTGCGTATTCATTTTCAACAAAGAGGCTTAATGCAAACCATTATTCCGTGAATTGCCTAAATCCAAAATGACAGATACTGTCTGTTTGCTGTTACACATCCGGATTGGCAACACCTCAGAGACATGTGACAGGAAACCAACACAACACCATCTTGGATTTTCCTGGAAAGGGATACAGAGCACATGTCGGCGTAATGCTGATTCAAAGGCTCGTTCTGGAAAAGAAAAACCTCCATTGATTGGCCAGTATAACTTTCACTTTAACAAGACACCAATTTTGCTGTTTGAGACTAATTAATACTCTGTCCCTTCTGCTAGTGTTTTTTATTTATGCATTCACTGACTGAGGAAGCTGAGTCTATCAGTCAATTACCCTTACCTATTTATGCTAATAATTTTACCCATTTTTATTCTTTTTTTTTATGTTCAATAAATGCATTCTTTTTAACCTTTCCCACATTGTGGACCCCTGAGTTTGTTCATTGGACCGGAGGAGGCACGAATAGGGCTAGGCAACACCTACAAGTTTGTCAATGTGATACATACCAAAGCCAGTCTGTTAGGCTGTGAACAAGGTGAGAGCACACTTTTTGTATTTTTTTTTTTTTGACTATCACTCACATGTGAATATGTACTGTGCCATGAGGATATTTCTGTCACATTGATTTTGAGGAGCCCAGCATTCGGATGAGTGGATGGTGTCACTCCCGGTTTAAGGCTGGGGTCAGACGAACGCAGTGCAAACGTGCGTTTAGCCGCACTTAATTACGGCCGTGGTAGCAGCAAATGACGTCCAACGCAGGCCCACACACTAAGTACGGCCGCGCAACGCAAGCGGCAAACAAACGCATTTTTGCAAGAATGTAGAACCGCTAGTATTGACGTAAGTACAGAGTGCGCTGCATCCACATAGCGGCGTGTGTGCGTGATTAGGAGACGTCAGACGCTGTTCATGTCCGGCCAACATAACGTCCAGACACCCAAAGTTTCCTGGTTTGGATCCGTATGAAATCACGGCCGAAATTGCGCATCGTATGACCGCTATCGCGTCTTCCGTGAAAAAATGCGTTCGGACGCATCAACGCACTTTTTGACGGTAGACGTGAAAATGCGTTCGTCTGAACCTAGCCTTAAATTGACACACTGCTCAGCACATAGAGCCAATGGAGGGCTCTCTAATCCATGAGTGAGATACCCTTTACCATCTTTATATTTAACTGCCCTGTACTATTATTTTTACTTTTTTCGAGACTCCAGGATCCACAGGACCCAACAGTGGAGGACTGCACTCAGAAAGTGCTCAGGACTGTAACATTTTCCATTATACGCTAATATACAGACTTTGTGCTCAAACGTTTTGCACATATATGGCACTTTATGCTGAAAATGTTTACACTCACACTTTGTAATTATCAGAAATGTCTCCTGTATTTTGATGTTTTCACTTGTCATTGTTAGATCTGGTCTGTTGTATTGCGAGCACACATTTTGGGTGTGTGTATGTGTATGTGTGTATATATATCTCTCTATTGGTCTACAGTTCACTATATTGTATTAAGAAAAATTCTATCATTGTAGATACACACCTTTATTGGTTCCCAGCCCACTGTACACATTGCACTTTAACACTGTAAAACCCATTAGGCTTATAGTGAAATACAATTTTTGGTGCAAGGTCAATATAATGGCTATATATGTTATACATCTAATTTCAACCTTGGTTCACCTATATTTTTATCTATAATGTTTTATGCCAGCTCACATTTACACATCACTTTTCATATATAGTACGGTGGAGCATTGAGATGCATGTTTTATTCTTGTATTTCTAGAGGTAATTTGAGGTAACAGATTTCGTATGTGTTTCCCCTTCTCGGTGAGGTTTGGGAGGATCCTCACTATGGATGAGCCGAACACCCCCCAAGTTCGGTTCGGGCCCGAACCCGAACTTCCAATTTGTTCGGGTCCGAACCCGAACCCCCATGCAAGTCAATGGGGCTGAAAATTCGTTTTTTTAGAGTGCTCTCCAAGAGGGCATATATGCTACATATTTGCCATAAAAGGTGTATGGGGGTCCGGGTAGTGCCCTGGGGGACAGGAAACAAGGACAAAAAGTAAAAAAAAAAAAACGTTTTTAACCCCTTAGTGACCGGGCGGTGTTACACAAATCCGTCCTTTAGTGACCGCTGCTGTTTATACGTTTCTGCGCTGTTAGTGTTTAGGACAAATTTTCCTCTTACTCGTTTATGCAGCCCACACATATTTTACACTGTTTTTCTCGACATTAAATGGACTTTATAAAAATACCATTTTTTTTCATCATTTCATATAATTTACTATAAAACATTGTGAAATATGATAAATAAATTGAAAAAACACCACTTTTTCGAACTTTGACCCCAAAATTTCTTATGTATCAACAACCGTCAAAAAATGTAATTCTTTAGTAGTTTCTAAATTTAGTTCTGAGTTTAGCAATACCCAATGTTTACATATTCCTCGCTTTTTTCTTATTTTATGCAACAATAAGTGCAAGTAGCACTTTGCCATTTCCAAAGAGTTTATTTTCAAAACTAGTGATAGTGACATTGTAACACTGATATCTGTCACTAATTCCTGAATAACCTCCACATATACATATTTTTTTTAAAGTACACAAATCAAGGTATTAAACTTGGGTATTTTGACTCTCTCCATGCAAACCATTTTACGACAAATCTATGCAAAGTTTGAGAGAAAAAAAGTTTTGGTGATTTTTTTTTTTATTAACGCAATTTAAGAATACATGTACTGTGAACTTTAAGGTTTACTGCCAAAAAGCACCCCAAAATATGTTCAGCAACATCTTCTGAGTAAATTGATACCACCCATGTATAGGTATCTCGGGTCATTTGGGGGCTAATAGGCCTTATTTGGGGGGTGCGCATTTCAGTTTTCCAACTTGGAATTTTCACATTTCGTCATCATGCACCCATGTCCTATTTGGGACATTTTTGATGCCGGCCAAAGTAATTTGCCCCCATCAAACCATATATTTTTAGAAAGGGCACACCCTAGGGTACTTCAAAGAGTTGTATTTTAACACTTTCCATGCACTAGCTCTGTCAAACTTTTTGTGTTATTTTTTCACACACATTGTACTCTAGGCATGAATTGTCAAATCCAGTTATGGGTTACTGCCAAAAAACACCCCAAAATATGTTCAGCAACATCTTCTGAGTAAAGTGATACCACCCATATATAGATTTTGTTCTGTTGTTTTTGGGGTGCTACCCCAATCTTTTGACATGCGCTTGTCAATTTTCTAATTTGACATACAGTATCTTCTTTGCTTATCTTCTTTTTAGGGGCCTTTTTACATACCCCAATTTTATGAACGTGCATATATTTGGTAAGCTAACACCCCAAAGTATTGTAAATGGAGTGTTTTTATGCCATGGATGCAACCGTTTGCTCCAAACAAATTGGATACTGTTTGGTGGTCATTTTTCATTTTCACACCCACATTAGATTTGGACTGTGATTTAGGAGACACTGTTGTTTGTTACTGCATGAAAACTCTCCAGGTTGTTTTCTGCAAGGTCTCCTGAGTACACCCATGCCCCCCATGCATAGGTGTGCAAAGATTTTGGCAAAATACAGCACCAATTGTAGAACATAAAAATGTAGGAATAAAATGTAAAAGTCTGGTGCAGTAAAAGAAAAAAGAAACTAAACTGAACTAACTAACTAGAGTGTAAGAAAAAATAGAAAGGAAAAAAAATCACAGATCACGCACAGTGTGATATATCTTGAAACAGTCCCAAGACACAGACCGGGTTGTCCAGGGCATTCTGGGCAGTAAAAGATTGTGTCTCTCCTCTGCCCCCTCTTGAAACACACCCTGCATCTTTTTTGGGGTTTCTGTTTGCCCTCAGTAGGGGGGATTTTATAAATAAAATGTGTAGCCCCAACTCTGTCCCCCATCACCGCCCGGGGAGCAGGTGCATCCTGGTACAAAAGCCCCGAAATGACCTGGAGCTGAAACTGTAAAAAGGACAGCGTCACTCCGGGGTTTGCCTTTTTGCAGAGCAAAAAGGCATTGTGGGTTGCAATTTGCATCAGGTAAATTGCAACCTTTTTGTACCAGGCCCTTGACTTCCGCATAATCTGGTAGGGCTGGAGCAGCTGATCTGCCAGATCAACCCCACCCATATGCCGGTTATAGGCTTTGGTGCACACTGGCTTCCTGATGCGCTCAGCTCTGCCACGTACAGAGACCTCCACAGACCTCTCAGTGTGGATGGTGGATAGAAGGTATACATCCTTCTTGTCTCTGTACTTGACCGCCAACAGCTCCTCTTGGCGCAGAGCTGAGGTCTCCCCCCTTTTTAACTGGGTGCGGACAAGCTGTGCTGGGAAACCTACGCGGTTCTTGCGAACAGTACCGCATGCTGCTGTATCAAAACAATACAGCAGCTTGAACAAAGGGACACTCGTATAAAAATTATCAACATACAAGTGGTACCCTTTGTTCAGCAGGGGAAAAAGTAGGTCCCACACAATCTTGCCACTGGTTCCCATGTGTTCTGGGCAACCTGGAGGGTCAAGGCTACTATCCTTTCCCTCGTACACCCGGAAGGCCTGAGTATACCCACTCTCGCTGTCACAGAGCTTATACACCTTCACTCCATACCTGGAGCGTTTGGAAGGAATCTACTGCTTGAATCCCAGCCTTCCCTTGTATTTCATTAGGGATTCATCCACGCAGATATTCCTTCCAGGTGTATAAGCCTCTGCAAACCTGGCGGCAAAGTGGGTAATCAGGGGGCGGTTTTTATACAGCCTGTCAAACTGGGGATGCTCTCTAGGAGGGCACTGGCTGTTGTCACTGAAGTGCATGAAACGCAAAATGTTTTCATACCTTCTACGTGACATTGATTGGGGGTAAATGGGGGTAGAGCAGATGGGGCTACTGCTCCAGTAGGAGCGAATTGAGGGCTTCTTTATGATGCCCATCAGTATAGTAAGTGCCCAGAATTTCAGAAATTCTGGCACATCTAGCGGGGTCCATTGCTGCCTTGCCAAGTAGGAGTCTGGCTTCGCAGCACAATGCTGATGGGCATACAGATTTGATTGGCCACGATGTGGCCCAACAAATCATCCCCATAAACACCTGCAAAAACTGTGTGGCGGTAAATCCTGCAACATCAATATTGATGCCAGGATTTGCCGTGAAAGGAGGGATATCTGGCCTCTGGCGATAAGGCACTACCCACTCCTCAGCTGGAGCTGTGCGTCTCCTGCTGGCAGGTGGTGGCCCAGGATCTGCATCAGAAACATCACTAGGAGATACATCAGCCAGCGTAGATGATGTATCTAGTGAGGTCTCTGAGCAGTTAGCGGGGTCAAAATCTGTGTCTGAGTCCGACGCAGATGCCTCAGATTCTGACGCCAGGATGGCATATGCCTCCTCGGCGCTGTACACCCTCTCAGACATTATATATAATAGATTATAAAATTTTATAATTATTATATATATAAGCGGATTGTTGGTTCTTAGAAGAACCGTTGGGTTTCACAAGAAAATACAAATAAACACCTAAATCTCTCTAAATCCCTCTAAACCTGCCTCAATTCTTCTAAATCTCCCTAAAATCTCTCTAAATCTGCCTCAATTTTTCTAATCTCACTAAATCTACCTAAAATCTCTAACCTGTCAAATCTGATCTCTCTCTCTCGCTCACCAAAACACAAGTGAGGAGAGGGAGGGAGAATCACAGAGGTCACGGCCAATATTTACAAAATATTGACCTGACCTGATAAATTAGAAATTTTATTTTGATTTTTTTATAACTTCTGATTGGATGTTGCTAGCCTGCCTCTCTGAGGCAGGCTAGGAACATCCCACACAGCCCCAAGATGACCTGCCCTTAGAAGGGCAGCGCCATCTTGGCTGTCAGTTTTCTTTTATTTTATACCTTTTTATTTATTTATTTTACTTTTTTTACACTTTTTTTTACACTTTTTTTAGTCTGCTGGGTGCCTTGATCCCTCGAGGCACCCAGCAGAGCACCTGATCACTTATGTGATCTTTTTTGTACTGAGTGCCACGATACCTCGTGGCACTGAAGTACTTCCTGCCGCTACCGGAAGTGATCGCTCGGGGGGAGCGATCACGGATGGACCGGCGGCAGGTAACCATATTGCAAGGATGCCTCGATGTCGAGGCATCCCTGCAATATACTCAGAGCAGCTGGAAGCGATACCGATCGCTTCCAGCGCTCTGTAGAAGTGCGGGGCACCTTTTCCGTTCAAACCGGATGTTGATCGCTCCCGGGGAGCGATCACAAGGTGCCCCGGCACTTCTAACCGCCATTGCATGGATGCCTGGACTGGCGTTTGAGCTGCTGGAAGCGATCCGATCGCTTCCAGCGCTCAAAAGACCGCAGGATGTACCATGTACGTCAGCGGGTCTAAAAGAGACCCGCGGCCGTGATGTACATGGTACGCCCGCGGTCTCTAAGGGGTTAAAGGGACAGTGAGTTTTCCATGAAATAAGGGTTAAAAATAAAAACGAAAAATTCCTACAAATATCGTGCCTAGGAGGTCCCCATAACCTGCCCGTAAAATGGCGGATTTCTAGGATGTATAGAAATATGTAAAAACCAAAAAAATGACATTTCAAATGACGGTAAATGCTTTTCCTTTAATCTATCCATAAACAACTGCTTGGGGCGGCAGTCTGTAAGAAAAGAGGTGACATTTTCGGACACGCAGAAAAAGTTTACAGATTTTTTGGCAGTGAAAAGCAGGAGAATGACTGGAGAATGGAAAATTCTAGACCAAATAGCTGATTTGGAAAGTGAGATAAATGGAGAATTTTTCTGGTTTGGCTATTTTGACCTAGAATTTTCCATTCTCCAGTCATTCTCCTGAGTTTCACCTTTCTCTGAATAACCCTGTCAGGGTTATTCAGAGAGCGGTGAAGAGCAGGAGAATGACTGGAGAATTTAAAATTCTAGGTCAAAATAGCCAAACCAGAAAAATTCTCCCATTTAGGCTAGGGTCAGACTAGCGAATTTTTAACGTGCGTTTAGGCGCACTTAATCACGGCCGCACTAGCAGCAAATGACGGGCAATGACGGCCAATATACGAAGTACAGTCGCACGAAAGTCCGGCTGCGCAGCGCAAGTGGAAAATGAACGCATTTTTTCGAGAACGCAGAACCGCTAGTACGGACGTACAGAGTGCGCTGCGTCCACTAGCGGCGTGTGTGCGTGATTTGGAGACGTCAGACCCTGCTCATGTCTGGCCAACATAACGTCCAGACACCCAAAGTTTCCTGGTTTGGATCCGTAAAAAATCATGCACAAAAATGCGCATCGTATGACCGTTTTCGCGCAATCCGTGAAAAAATACGGCAATGCGTTCGGACGCGTTTGACGGTCGCTGCGAAAAATGCGTTAGTCTGACCCTAGCCTTATCTCACTTTCCAAATCGGCTATTTGGTCCAGATTGTTCTCTTTTCCTGCCATTCTCCTGGTTTTCACCTTTCTCTGAACAACCCCGAGAGAGAGGTGAAAGCCAGGAGAACTGGCAGAAGAGAACAATCTAGACCAAATAGCCAATTTGGAAAGTGAGTTAAATGGGAGAATTTTTCTGGTTTGGCTATTTTGACCTAGAATTTTCACTTCTCCAATTATTCTCCTGCTTTTCACCGCTCTCTGAATAACCCTGTGAATGTTTAATCCCGAGGTGAAAAATAACATTGCTTTAGATTTTTTTCAAACACCAGTTAACCACTTGGCTGCTATGGACGCGCTCAGCGCGTCCAGTCAAGTGGTTCTCCTGTGCTATGGACGCACTGAGCGATTCTGGCGGATTGCTGTGCCCCCCGGTGCGGGCTGACATCTTGGATGTCAGCCCAGCACTCCGGGACCCCAGCGGAGCAATTAGATATCATCGCTGCGGCGCGATGACATCTAATTCAGGCGCCCCCCCCACATGTGCGGAGGAAGCGCCTGAAAGGGAGGGGGGGAGGTCCTTCGGACCTCTCTCCCTCCCGATCGTCGGGGGGCAGAGGGTTAATCCAGGCACCGTTTGGAAGGGCACAGCCTAGCCTTCCAAACGGTGGCTGTGATTAACCCCTGGGGAGCCGGATCACGAATCGGTGCTGAAAAGCGCCGGATCGTGATCCTCTCCTGGAGCTGGCCGACATCTTGGATGTCGGCCAAGCCTCCAGGAACTCCCCCTGAGGACTGGCGTCATCATGCATAGCACGATGACGCCAGTCCTGGAGTTAACCCCTAGCTGCCACCAATGGTGGAGATAGGGGGTTCCAATGAACCCCCTATCTCCCGATCCGTGGCAGCTAGGGGTCAATGTTTGATATCGTTGGATCGGCCAGAGCATGGCCTTTCCAAGGATACTAAACCTGAGCATGAAAAATGTTTTTTTTAAAAAATTAAAAATAAAAATAAAAAAAAAAATATAAAAAAAAAAAGGTTTTTTGTTTGTTTTTGTTTTGTTAATGCAGCAATATTGTTCCCATTTCAATTATAATGTGAACAATAATGCTGCACTAACGATTTTTGTATGTGGTGCGTTTGTTAAAAAAAGCGAAATTTTCCGCAAAAAAAAATGTAACGAGACCCCATTTCTAATTTTTTTAACAAGCGCACCCCATACAAAATATAACCGCAAACGATCGCATTTTAAAATGTGAAAAAAAAACACTTTACACATAATAAATTATTGAAAATTCTAATTTTATTGCATTTTTTTGTTCAAATATACAGACATGACATAACGTATACATATAATAATGACATATTATTAATCTGCCAAGTCTGCCGGAAAGAACGATATATAATATGTCTGGGTCATATATTAAAATATGGCTACAAAACGCGGTTAAACATGATGAGCGAAAGCGGTAAAAATGACCTCAGCACAGAGGTGTGAAAAGCCTCAGCAGCGAGAGGGTTAAATGCAGCATATTAGGATGTTTTAGGAGGGAAATTAATTCTCAAATCTCAATCAGAAACAGACACCACCCCACCCCCTCACTATATTGTACAATGTATCAAATTGATTACCAGACTGAAAACACCTGGTGTTATGCCCGTTTGTGAACAGAGGTCATTTAGAGTTGATAATCTTTCCATGTACACATTAGTTTTTAATTCAATATCTAATAAACCGTTGCTTATAATATTCTGCAGTAAAGAGTCTCTTTATTTCTCAATTTTTTTTTAGTATTTTTTTTTAAGCATTTTCTATACATTTTTCAAAATTTCCTTTTTTTTTCGAACCCGAAACGAACACGCCCAAAAAATTCAAAATTCGCGAACTTTCGAACTGCCAAAGTTCGGGTCGAAGTCCGAACCCGAACAGCTCATCCCTAGTCCTCACCCACTGATACCACTACTGAAGCAGC
The DNA here is from genome assembly GCA_009667805.1 of Leptobrachium leishanense. Lineage (NCBI taxonomy): Eukaryota > Metazoa > Chordata > Amphibia > Anura > Megophryidae > Leptobrachium > Leptobrachium leishanense. The sequence continues at coordinate 87,805,471 of CM019068.1, read as the reverse complement.
ACCTTATACCCACTTTTATAGAATTTAGACATCTGCACAGCACAAAATTTCGTTTTGAACTAATGGATTAGTCCTAAAATGCAACTTATTTAGTTGCTAAAGAAATTAGTTTTCAGTTCTTTAGTATGAAAACTAATTTCGTTCATCCGAAAACCAGTGGATACAATTACTATTGTAGTGGTGGCTCCTCAGAGGGCTGAGATCGCTGCTTGTTACAGTATCTCTCACTCTCAGCACAATGTGGGCCATATTACATAGTTGGTGCTAACTTAACCAGAGCTGTTGTAACCTTCCCAGAGCCATTATATCCTATGGAGGTTTTCAGTTTACAACAGCTCTGGTTAAGTTAGCACCAACATTGTAATACTGCCCCGTGTCAGGCAAAGCTGTTACAAAAACTGACTGCTGCTCATCACAGCGCTCAGAGTTTCTGTAAAACTAGTAAATAATATTTTTATATATAAGAGGTTAGAACAATATTATTTCCTTGTTTTACTGAAACTCTGAGCACTGTTACAGTCAGTTACTGTTACAACTGAGCCTGATACATTGTACTGAGAGATAATGTAACAAGCAGCCGATCTCAGCGCTCACAGCCACTGGATTTAAAGGGCTAAAAAAAAAAGGCTCCTCTCTGTATAATGTTTAGAACATCCTCCTGCATTAATTAATACCCCTCTTTGTATAAGGTAGATAACATCCTCCTGCATTAATGTCCCTCTCTGTATAGAACATTCTCCTCAATTTATACCTTTCTCTGTATAATGTATATAACATCCTCCTGCATTAATACCCCTCTCTGTATAATGTATAGAACATACTCCTGCATTAATTAATGCCACTCTCTGTATAGAACATCCTACTGCATTGGCATGTGGAGTGTGCAGAACTTTGGATGTTGCGATCTTCATTGCTGGTCTCCTTCACTCATCAATGTAATATCACAAAAAGGACTGAAACTAAAATGTAGTGCATTTTATTTTAGTTTCTTTTGTTTTTTGTACTGAGCAGTTTCGTTTCTCTTGAGTCATACTAAAACTAAATTATCCCAAAATTCGGACTAAATCGTTTTAGTACTAAAACGAATGCACATGTCTAATAGAATTTGATTTGTCTGCCAAAAAAAGAGGTCTATAAATCAAGTGCTGGTTCATATACACCTTCTACGAACAATTTATATTAAAGGAGTATATATATATTCCTGAATACATTACAAAAATACTATGATTCTAGTTTTAATTGAATGTGACCTAATGTACCCTAAATATTTCAGGGTCATTATTCTCAAATTACATAAATTAGAACTTTGTATAGTTACACTGCATTAAATTATTTACATTTCCCCTGGTACAACAAATATAGTTACTAACTTCTTAGTAAAGCGTAACCTTGATATTGTGAAGAACAAGATTATTAAATTAATATACAATCACAGGAGATATAGGGTTTTCCCCTCACAAATATAAAGTGGATTTGGTTTTATTATGTTATGTGATGTTTTGTTTGAGACACAAATTTGTGGCATGTTTATTGTTTTTTAACCCTTTCGCTGCTGAGGCTTTTCACACCTCTGTGCTGAGGTCATTTTTACCGGTTTTGCTCATCATGTTTAAACGTGTTTTGAAGGCTTATTTTAGTATATGACCCAGACATATTATATATCGTTCTTTCCGTCAGACTCGGTAGATTCATAATATGTCATTATTATATGTATACGTCATGACCTGTCTGTATATTATAACAAAAAATGCAATAAAATATGTATTTTCAATAATTTACAATGTGTAAAGTGTTTTTTTTTAACATTTTAACATGAGAGCAATTGCGGTTATATTTTGTATGGGGTGCGCTTCTTAAAAAAATTAGAGATGGGGTCTCGTTACATTTTTTTTTGGTGAAAATTACACGATTTTTAACAAACGCACCGCATACAAAAATCGTTAGTGCAGCATCATTGTTCACATTATAATTGAAATGGGAACAATATTGCTGCATTAACGAACCAAAAAAAAGAAAAAAAAAATGTTTATTTTTTTTATAATTTTTTTTAAATATATTTTTATTTTTATTTTTAATTTTTTTTTTTTTTTAAAACTCTTTTCACTGTAGTGTTTGGTATCGTTGGAACGGCCATGCTCTGTCCGATCCAACCATACCAAACTTTAACCCCTAGCTGCCACGGATCGGGAGATAGGGAGTTCATTGGAACTCCCTATCTCCACCGTTGGTGGCAGTTAGGGGTTAACTCTAGGACTGGCGTCATCGTGCTATGCACGATGACGCCAGTCCTCAGGGGGAGTTCCCGGAGGCTTGGCCGACATCCAAGATGTCGGCCAGCTCCGGGAAAGGATCACGAACCGGCGCTTTTCAGCGCCGATTCGTGATCCGGCTCCCCAGGGGTTAATGCTAGGTACCATTTGGAAGGGCAGGCTCAGCAGCAGGAGCCATGCGGAGGACGCGCTGAGCGCGTCCTCCGCATGGAAGTGGTTAAAAGAAAAACACTTGGTTCAACAATTTACGTTTTAACTTCCACTCAGGTAGATTCTTGTATTCCTTCGGCATTGCTGGGGGGATTATATGCTCATTTTCCCTGGTACTACCAATAAAGCTTGAAAAGTGTAACCACATACTCAACAAGAATATACATTTCGAAATAATCCTCAATTTTTACAATTGAAAGCCTTGTTGTAGTTACATAGTTACATAGGCTGAAAAAAGACATTCATCCATCGGGTTCAGCCTCTCCCACATCACCTACTGCTGTTTATCCAAAAGAAGGCAAAAAACCCAGTCTGACATGCTCGCCAATATGCAACATACTGGGAAAAGATTCCTTCTTGACCCCAGGCAGTCAGATTTCTCCTTGGATCAAGAAGCTTTTACCCACATACTAAATATTATAACCCTTAATATTCTGTGTCTGCAGGAAGTCATCCAGTCGCTTTTTAAAAGTCTGTACAGTCTCTGACCCAACCACCTCCACAGGCAGAGAATTCCACAGCTTTATTGTTCTCACCGTAAAATAACCCTTCCTATGCTTTAGGCTGAATTTTCTTTCTTCCAGTCTAAATGGATGACCTCGTGTCCTGTGTATAGTCCTGCTAATGAATAGGTTATCAGACAATGGTTGATAATGGCCCCGTATATATTTATATAAGGTTATCAAATCCCCTCTAAGGTGCCGTTTCTCTAAACTAAACGGCTTTAAACTTGTTGGTCTTTCCTCATAACTTAACCCTTCCATTCCCCTTATTAATTTAGTTGCCTGTCTCTGCACTTTTTCTAGCACTACAATATCCTTAAGACAGGTGCCCAAAATTGCATGGCATATTCAAGGTGCGGTCTGACCATTGATTTATACAGAGGCAAAATTATGTTTTCATCCCGAAAGTGAACTCCCCTTTTAATGCATGCCAATACCTTGCTGGCCTTGGCGGCTGCTGTTTGACATTGCACATTGTTACTTAGTTTGAAGTCTATGATTATTCCCAAATCCTTCTCCTGCTTGGATTTACCTAACTCTGTACCATTTAGGGTACAGTCAGGTCCAGAAATATTGGGACATCGACACAATTCTAACATCTTTGGCGCTATACACCACCACAATGGAGTTGGAATGAAACAAACACAATGTGCTTTAACTTCAGACTGTCGGCTTTAATTTGAGGGTATGTACATCCAACTCAGGTGAACGGTGTAGGACTTACAGCAGTTTGCAGATGGGCCTCCCACTTGTTAAGGGACCAAACGTAATGGGACAATTGGCTTCTCAGCTGTACCATGGCCAGGGGTGTGATATTCCCTTAACAAGTGGGAGGCACATCTGCAAACTGCTGTAAGTCCTACACCATTCACCTGAGTTGGATGTACATACCCTCAAATTAAGCTGACAGTCTGCTTAATAAAGCACATTGTGTTTGTTTCATTCCAACTCCATTGTGGTGGTGTATAGAGCCAAAGATGTTAGAATTGTGTCGATGTCCCAATATTTCTGGACCTGACTGTATAAGTTGCTTGTGTGTTCTTCACTCCAAAGTGCCTAACTTTGCATTTATCTACATAAAATTTCATCTATCTAAATCCCTCTGCAGCAAAGTAACATCCTGCTCACATTGTATTACTTTTCCTAGTTTTGTGTTATCTGCAAATACTGATACATGGCTTTCAATGCCTATCTCAAGGTCATTTATAAATAAATTGAATAGTATTGGTCCTATAACAGACCCCCTGAGGGACACTTAAAACTGATGTCCATCTTGAAAATGTACCAATCTTTTAGCCAGTTTCCAATCCAAGAACAAGTATTTTCATCTAGACCAATTTTTCTTAATTTAAATAGTAACCGTCGAAAGCTTTTGCAAAATCCAAGTAAATCGCATCCACTGCGACCCCCTGATCTATACTTCTACTTACTTCCTCATAGAACGTAATTAGGTTAGTCTGACATGATCTGTGTTTCATGAAACCATGCTGATTTTTGCCAATTACATTATACCTCTCAATAAATTCCTGAATATCATCCCTTAGTAACCTTTCAAATACTTTCCCAGCCACAGATGTTAAGCTCACAGGGCTATAATTCCCAGACACAAATTTTAAACCTTTCTTAAATATAGGGACCACGTCAGCTTTTCTCCAATCCTCTGGTACGATTCCTGAAAGAAAAGAATCTTGAAAGATTAAGAACAGAGGTTTACATATTTCAACACATAACTCCCTCAGTACTCGCGGATGAATTCCATCTGGCCCTGGGGCTTTATTCACATTCACATTGTTTAATTGCTGCAAAACCTTGTCCTGAGTCAACCAGTCACTTTGTATTAGTAAGTTTTTATTAATGAATTTCATGTCTCCTGTTATAGGTTTCTCTTTGATAAATACTGAAGAAAAATAATCCTTCAAAATTTCTGCCTTATCTCGATCTTCAGTTAACAATAACCCTGACTCAGATTTTAGTGAACCTACATTTTCACTCTTGTTTTTTTTAGAATTTATGTACCTAATGAATCTTTTAGGGTTGGTCTTGCTTTCTTTGGCTATTTCCTTTTCATTTTCTAGTTTAGCCCATCTAATCGCTTTTTTACATGCTATATTGGCTGCCCTATATGCTTTATAGGATGCCTCAGTTTTATCAGATTTTAAAAGCTTTAAATGCCTTCTTTTTATTTTTCATTTCCTTAGTTACCTTCCTACTAAGCGACATTGGTTTCAGTCTGTTTCTTTTATATTTATTAACCAGTGGAATATATTGTGACGTGTACTTTTCTAGTGTTAGTTTAAAGATATTCCACTTATCCTCAGTGGTTTTTCCCATGAAAGAGTTTCTGCCAGTCAATGACATTGAGAGCTTCCTTTTATTTTAATAAAGTTGGCCTTTTTAAAATTATGTTTTAGCATGCCCCTTATGAATGTGTTTTTTTTTTAAATTGATTTCAAAAGACACTATATTATGGTCACTGTTTCCCAACTGTTCCCTTACATTAATATTTGAGAAAAGATCCACATTATTTGTTATAACCAGTTGGTGTCCTGCTCATGATACTAGCATCAATTAGAACAAACCAGGGGCGGACTGACCCATCGGGCACTCGGGCATTGCCCGAGGGCCCGCGGGTTGGTGGGGGCCCAGTTTGCCGGTCAGAGGTGGCGGCGATGCAGCAGCGTGCCTCGGCTCCCACACTCAGAACTCGAGTTTGGGAGCTGCACGTTACATTGGCGCCGCCCCCTCTCCTCTGAATGGTGAGATTCACGTTGGTGGGTCACATGACCCACCAACGTGACATCACATCATCCAGGGCCCAGGCAGAAGAGGAGACAAGAGCATGGAGGAAGCGGAGCCAGCCTGGAGGAGCAGCCAAGTCCATCTGGTGAGTGGGGTGGGGGGAGGACCTGCCTGCCTAGAGAAAAAAATGGGGACCTGCATAAAAACAAAAAGGTGACCAGCCTAGGTTAAAAATACAGGACCTCCCTAGATAAAGGGGACCACCCTAGATTAAAAAAATAGGACCTGCCTAGATAAAAAAAAGGGGACCTGGCTAGATTAAAAATACAGGACCTGCCTAGATAAAAAAGGGGACCTGCCTAGATAAAAAAGGGGACCTGCCTAGAAACAAAAAGGTCCCCAGCCTAGATTAAAAAAACAGGACCAGCCTAGATAAAGGGGACCAGCCTAGATAAAGGGGACCAGCCTAGATAAAGGGGACCAGCCTAGATAAAGGGGACCTGCCTAGATTAGAACAACAGGACCTGCCTAGATTGAAAAACAGGACCTGCCTAGATAAAAAAGGGGACCTGCCTAGATAAAATGGGACCTGCCTAGATAAAATGGGACCTGCATAAAAACAAAAAGGGGACCTGCCTAGAAACAAAAAACAGGACCTGTCTAGATTAAAAAAGGGGACCTGCATATAAACAAAAAGCGAACCTGCCTAGAAAAAAACAGGACCAGCATAAAAGCAAAAAGGGGATCTGCCTAGAAAAAAAAGGAACCTGCCTAGATACTGTGAGTGTTATTGCTGTGGATCTCTGTGATACGCTCATACACACCGCACATTACTGTGAGTGTTATTGCTGTGGAGCTTTGTGATACAGTAATGTGCAGTGTTTGAGTGTGAGTGTTATTGCTGTGGAGCTCTGTGATACGCTCATACACACCGCACATTACTGTGAGTTTTATTGCTGTGGAGCTTTGTGATACACTCATATACACCGCACATTACTGTGAGTTTTATTGCTGTGGAGCTCTGTAATGTGCAGTGTGTCAGTAACGTGCAGTATCTTTTAAAGTGATCGTCAGTTTCCCTCGTTTGCCACAGGGACTTTCTGTGCCATGGTGCAGCCTTAGCTGCAATCAGTTGGTGATTGCTGCTGTGGCAGAGCGCTGGCCATCTGTAAGTATGGAGGGGGTGCAATGCTTTTTTTTTTTTTTTTTACACAATTTTCAAAAAGTTTTATTTAATGCGTAAAGAAGTAGATTCTTTAGTACAATAATTTATGTGTGGATGTTGCGTTGTATGGGTGGGGTTTTGTGTGGGTGCGGCACAAGGGGGCCCCCATGATCTCCAATTGCCCGGGGGCCTCATTAGTTGTCAGTCCGCCCCTGGAACAAACCATGAATGTCACTGCAGCAGCTATAAGAATTATCAATATGAAAATTATCAAATTGGTAGATACAATATTCTGTGGATTCCTTGAAGATGAAACTCGACTCTTTTTTTTAAAAATAATTTTTATTACAATAGCAGCTGATAACCACTGCCATTAGTGCTGATATACGGTAAAAGAAAAGTGACTTTGCAGCGTGAACCATGAATGTGTGGGTTAGCCTCTTTCAATTTCAACAGCTGTATTGATATTGGTACCAATTAATGACATCTTCCATCTAGCTTGGGCATGGCATCATCTGCTAGGTGTGTTGCCATGCATTAATTGGGCAACTTCTACCTAAAACGAAAGAAACGTAAAATGTGGTTAATGACCTGTAATAAAACCATGACTATTTCTTCATCAGTTATAACCTATACACAGTTTTCAGGGGTTAACATTTTAGGAGAAGGCCGGTATTGTTCCTGGCTGTAAAGAAATACATTGATTTAAACAATTGGCAAACCATCTGAACATTTCAATTTGGTTTCAGCAATAAAATTATGCTGGTGAAGGGGATAGGGCACCATTCTTATTGCACTCAAAACCTTTTCCTTTCTTGACGATCACTTCCTTATCACCTTCACAATCCTCATAATCCTCCATCTCTGGTTAAATCACTGCCTTCATTTCAGTGAGCAGGGATTACTATATCCAGCCCATCCTTTAATTCACAGCCAGGCACAAATCTCTTTCTTTCAACTTTTATAAACGCTATGAAATCCATTAAACACATACAACGTTTTGCTCTTTCGCAGGCAGCAATTCTGGCATATCATACATACAATACTTTAAATGCTAACAAAAGTTCATATTCTTGGTGAAAGTGTAAGTAAAACTCCTACTGTGCCTGAAGGATTTCAAAGTAAGAATCGTACACAGGCAAAAAAGGTTAATCCATCTGATGTCCACCCTAAGACATGTTGCACCCTGATCACTCACACTCTGTGGGGAGGGAATGTATCTTCTCTAGTGACGTACCACCCACAATCATAACAGGTGCCATATTGCGGCAGTGTTCCTCACCTCTGTCATTGTTACTATGCATAGCTTTGTTATTCCCTTTGTCCCATGAAATCTAGGAATTACAGTGATACATAATAACAGCAGTAGCTGATCTATGCTATTTAACAAGGTTTTATGCTATGCAGTTATTTAATAATTTTACAACAAAGCAGGATTTATGTGTGTGTTTTGACACCACAGCACTGAAGCACATTATAAATTTATAACAGAATATTTCCTATTGGGTTTCAAATAGTTAAGAGCAGTGCTTTTTTTCTTGAAAAATAGGTGGGGGTACTCTCACGTCCGAGGAAAAACTGATTGTTATGACTTTTTTCATGTCCTAATAAACAATAGTTGTAGTTCACTTAAAGGAAGACCCTATAAAAGGGAACCATATTTTTTTAATACTGTGTTCCTTTAAAAGAACTACAACTATTGTTGTAACGCTATGGGGGTTATCCAGAAACGTCTGTATTGCAGTGCAGTTAGCAATAATTTTTTTTTTGTAACGCTGGCACTAAATCCCCTAGCATTTGTGAGCACCACAGCAATGAAATTCAGTTTTGCTGAGTATGTATGAGCTCCACAGCAATTAAATTCACAGTAATGTGCAGTGTGTATGAGCTCCACAGCAATGAAACTCCCAGTAATGCGCAGTGTGTATGAGCTCCACAGCAATAAAACTCCACTATCCACAAGTACTGTTTGAATAATATTGGGGACTCCAATGAGAGGGTGTTTGACCTTGAGAAGACCCTCACATGGTGGTAACAGCAGGACCAGGAGCCACTGCAGGAGGAGGGAGGAGCATCATGCCCCCCCTGAAAAAAAGCCCTGGTTAAGAGCATTTAAGGTATACCAAATGTACATGGTAAGGATGTGGATGCGTGTGTGTACACTGGAGAAGAATTATTTTGTAATGGAGCACTTTTAAACCCTCCCACCTGGAACAATTCAGAGATGTTATTTCATTTTATTTTTGGGAACTTCTCTCCTAATGTAATTTTAAATAATGTTCTATCCCTTTTTGGCAGATAAAACGTGTCTAATATAATACCTTTTTAGTTTTCTGTCCCATAATGTTAGATATAGTGTTGAAGTACTTGCTGGCACAGTTCCAAGAAAATTGGACTCACATTCCACAAAACAAGGATAAACGCACACTGATAATACATATATATATATATATATATATGTGTCTGAACAATTCAAACCTGGCCAATAATTTCTGCTTTGCAAACATTTCCGTAACGCCAATCATTTAAAAAAAATCTAATGGCAATTCATTTGAACATTTAAAACCTTCTTGTCGGGGGGCATGGCCAGCCAAGCAGGGGAGCAGACGTGCTTCGCGTGTGCTCCTCCAGACCCTGCAGAGAACGGGGATTTCTACCAGGATTTTCCCCGCGGATTTCCACATTTGAATACCCCTGGGAGGCTGGCCATCGGGTGGCAGGCTCCAGAGCTCCTCTCAGGTTCCCCCTCCAGAGCCAAGCAGAGACAACGGCCTTCGTCCCCTGCCTGGTGCGACCTGACAGCCATTTTGAGGCCTAGGTTCAGGCCTGCTCCTCGTTTGGCTTGTTCTCCCGAGCCATCGGATGCTGTGTGCTGCCTGGATGGTGGGCCCCTGTCTCTCGGCGGCAGCGGATGCCCCTAGAACGGAGATGGTGGAGGGGGGGTAGGGAAGAGTGGCAGCTGACTTGCCCACCCTCCGCCAGGAGCCTGGGGGATGTGCTGGACGATTTGGAGGCCTGTCTGGCACAATTGCCTGGAGATGAGACCCCGATTACACAAGGTAATTGGCGCCGGCTGATGGCTGCGCTGGGGGTGGACTGGAGGACGGAGGCCTTAGTTGAAGCGGCGTCGGGGGATATATACCCTGCCGGCCGCATGGATAAATTTTCCACAAAGGAGGAGGGAGAACCGTGAGATATGGACAGGATCTGCTGTGTTGATGGAGGTTCGATCGTGGCACTGCAAGTGGCCTTTCGACCTGCCGAGGTGCGTCTGAAGGAGGAGGCCTTACCTGTGGACTGGGTTGAGGGCTCTCCCAGCAGAGAAGACGATTATGTTGGCGAAGACGGGCCGTTGTATACTGGGTTCAGGGAGAATCTTGTTACCCTCCGCTGACCCTCCCCCGTGCTGTCTTTGCTGAAGACGACCGCAGACTTGACTCACGAAGTTGCTGCCGGTGGCTGTGTGGATGGGGGGTTTCCTGTCATATTACCCTGACTGGTTTCTCCTGAGCTTGAGTTTTTTTGTCTGGGCTGGCCTGATGTGCATTGCCCTGCCTGTACTACGGCGCCTGACATTTCGAGACAACGGATGAGCGTCTTTTTCATTTTTTGCCCGTATGAGACTATATTTTTTTTTTCCCCTTCACCGAGTAATTTCGTTTTGAGATTACATTTTGTTTATTTTCCCCCTTTTTCTGTCCCCCCCCCCCTCCACGAGCTGAGATTTACTGATCTATCCCGATTTTCGCTGAGTAAAAGCTGATTTTTATATTTCCTGCAATGTATCTGCGGACTCTTGCTGTCCACCCCCAATTTTTCTCCCCCCCCCCCACTGAGACATATTGTTATTAGTTGACTCTTATTTTTCTGCTTTCATTATTTTTCTTTGGATGAGTCCCTGTCGATTGCCTTGGGTTGGTCTAGTGCGACCCTCAAATTTCACTGTCTGTAACTACAGTATGCTGACATTTGTTACATAATAAAAAACTTTAAATTAAAAATCTTGTCTACTTTAATTTTCTCTGTCCACTTGCATTCACTGACCTTTTGTGACATTTGGGGCTCCTGGCCCCTCCGGCACTCGTCTCCTTTGTTGGATGCTTGCCGACAGCCGGTTTGTTTCTGGCTCTCACTGGCACCGGGGAATGATGTGGCAGACGGCAGGGGGTGCGGCGTTATGACACGGGCCAATGGGAAACACCTGTCAAGTATAAATATCGAGCTTTCCTTTGCCAAGGTGCCATTTCGTGGTTTCTATTGCCAGATAGTGCGTTCTTGTTCCTCTGTGTTGTTAACCCCATATACCGACCTTGGCTTAGCTCCCTTGACTATTCTGAGGTTTTACCCCTGTTGTGTATATTTTAACCCCATGTACTGACCCTTGGCTTGTACGAATACCATCTCTGGTCTACGACTCTGGCTTTTTCTGTGACTGTGCTTTTTGCGTGTTCGTCTATTAGCTATTTACCGGCTACTCTAAAGACCAGGCAGTTCAGGTTGTGACGTGCACTGCATGTTCGGATCAGGGATTTGTTGCATTATGACTTGGCCAGCGGATCCTGCAAACTCCCCTTTCCCTGTTACATCTGTGTGAGTGTGGGGTAGTTAATTGCAGGGGTGGACTGACCCGTCAGGCACGCGGGCGCTGCCCGAGGGCCCGCGGGTCGGTAGGGGCCTGGTTCTGGCAGGCACAGTGAGCATGGCTATTTTCTGACTATGAACATCCCAGATAGCTGCCGCAGCTGGGCCCCCTGCCCAGCGATGTACTACATCCGCTGCGCTGCAGCGTGCCTACTTCTGTCCCACGCTCTAAACAGAAGGACGTCACGCTGCACTGACTCCGCCCCCTCACGTCCACAGGGCGCGCCGGCGGCAACAGACAAGCAAAGCCGGTGTCAGCCAGCCTGCCTGAGCCTGCGTTGCTCAAAGAAAATGAAGAGAACGTGGTGGGTGAGCGACTGGAGGGAATTGACAAATGAAATGCGGGGGATTGGATTTTGACAAAAGAAATGTGGGGGGGATTAATTGATAAATTAAATGCGGGGGATTAATTGGCAAAAGCAATGCGAGGGGATAATTGACAAATTAAATGCGGGGGTCATTAATTGACAATCTAAATGCGGGGGTCATTAATTGACAAATTAAATGCGGTGGGGGTTTAATTGACAAATTTAATGCTGGGGGATTAATTAACAAATTTAATGCGGGGGATTAATTGACAATTGCAATACGGGGGATTAATTGACAAATTTAATGCGGGGAGATTAATTGACAAATGCAATGCGGGGGGATTAATTGACAAATTTAATGCGGGGGGATTAATTGACAAATTTAATGCGGGGGGATTAATTGATGCAATGCGGGGGGGGGATTAATTGATAAATGGGGGATTAATTGATAAATGGGGGGGATTAATTGATAAATGGGGGGGATTAATTGACATATACAATGTGGGGGTCATTAATTGACATGCTATGCGGGGGTCATTTAATTGATAAATTAAATGCGGTGGTCATTAATTGACAAATTAAATGCGGGTGGGGGTTTAATTGACAAATTTAATGCTGGGGGATTAATTGACAAATTTAATGCAGGGGATTAATTGACAAATGCAATGCGGGGGATTGACAAATTTAATGCGGTGGGATTAATTGACAAATGCAATGCGGGGGGATTAATTGACAAATTTAATGCGGGGGGATTGACAAATGCAATGCGGGGGGATTAATTGACAAATTTAATGCAGGGGATTAATTGACAAATGCAATGCGGGGGGATTGACAAATTTAATGCGGGGGATTAATTGACAAATGCAATGCGGGGGGATTAATTGACAAATTTAATGCGGGGGATTAATTGACAAATGCAATGCGGGGGGATTAATTGACAAATTTAATGCAGGGGATTAATTGACAAATTTAATGCGGGGGGATTAATTGATAAATTTAATGCGGGGGGATTGACAAATGCAATGCGGGGGAATTGACAAATGCAATGCGGGGGGATTGACAAATGCAATGCGGGGGGATTAATTGACAAATTTAATGCGGGGGGATTAATTGACAAATTTAATGCAGGGGATTAATTGACAAATGCAATGGGGGATTAATTGACAAATGCAATGCGGGGGATTAATTGACAAATTTAATGCGGGGGGATTAATTGACAAATTTAATGCAGGGGATTAATTGACAAATGCAATGCGGGGGATTAATTGACAAATTTAATGCGGGGGGATTAATTGACAAATGCAATGCGGGGGGATTAATTGACAAATTTAATGCGGGGGGATTAATTGACAAATGCAATGCGGGGGGATTAATTGACAAATTTAATGCGGGGGGATTAATTGACGCAATGCGGGGGGATTAATTGATAAATGGGGGGATTAATTGATAAATGGGGGGGATTAATTGACAAATTAAATGCGGGGGGGATTTAATTGACAAATTAAGTTCTGGGGATAATCAACAAATTAAATACGGGGGAGGAATAATTGCCAAATCATGAAATGTGGGGGGGGATAATTTCCAAATCATGAAATGGGGGGGGGGATAATTTCCAAATCATGAAATGCAGGGGGGAATAATTGACAAATGCTGGGGGATAGTAATATGCTAAATTAAATGCTGGGGGGACAATAATATGACAAATGAAATGCTGAGGGGGTTGAATAAATTGGCACATTACTGTGAGTTTTATTGCTGCGGAGCTCTGTAATACAGTAATGTGCGGTGTGTATGAGCGTATCACAGAGCTCCACACCAATAAAACTCACAGTAACGTGCAGTGTGTATAAGCGTATCACAGAGCTCCACAGCAATAAAACCCACAGTAATGTGCAGTGTGTATGAGTATCATAGAGCTCCGCAGCAATAAAACTCCACCTCATACACACCGCACATTACTGTGAGTTTTATTGCTGCGGTGCTCTGTGATACGCTCATACACACCGCACATCAGAGCTCCACAGCAATAAAACTCAGTAATGTGCGGTGTGTATGAGGTTGAGTTTTATTGCTGCGGAGCTCTATGATACTCATACACACTGCACATTACTGTGGGTTTTATTGCTGTGGAGCTCTGTGATATGCTTATACACACTGCACGTTACTGTGAGTTTTATTGGTGTGGAGCTCTGTGATACGCTCATACACACCGCACATTACTGTGAGTTTTAGGCTAGGGTCAGACTGAGGCAGTTCGAACGCGTGTGCAGGCGCACTTAATCACGGCCGTAGTAGCAGCAAATGCCGGGCAATGACGGCCAATATACGAAGTACGGCCGCACAAAAGTCCGGCCGCACAACGCAAGTGGCAAACGAACGCATTTTGTCGAGAACGTAAAACCGCTAGTACTGACGTACAGAGTGCGCTGCGTCCGCTAGCGGCGTGTGTGCGTGAATTGGAGATGTCAGACACTGCTAATGTCCGGCCAACATAACGTCCAGATGCACAAAGTGTTTTATTGATGATCCGCACAAAATCACGAACGCAAATGCGCATAGTATGACCACTATCGCGTACTCCGTGAAAAAATGCGTCCATTCGTTCGAACGCACTTTTTCACAGACAACGTGAAAATGCGTTCGTCTGACCCTAGCCTTATTGCTGTGGAGCTCTGTAATGTACAATGTGTACAAGTGTCAGTAATGTACTGTTTCTTATAAACCTGACAGGTTGATCAGCAGTTTCCCACGTTTGCCACAGGGACCTTCTGTGCTGCGTCCGTAGCTGCAACGAGTGTGTGACGGTTACCGCAGCGCAGCAGTGGCAGTTTGTAAATCTGGAGGGGGCACAATGAATTCTCCAATTCGCTGGGGGCCTGAGTGGATTTTATCTCGTTAGAATTACTGGTTTGAAAAGTGTGTGAAGAAATAAATTCTTTAACACAACAATGTGCATGTAGGCTGTGCGTTGTATGGGGGAGTTTTATGGGTGTGGCCTACTGTGGGCATGTTGCATGGGCCCCATGATCGCTTATTGCCCGGGGCCCCATTAGTTGTCAGTCCGCCCCTGGTTAATTGTGATTGTAGTTAAAATAAAATGAGGACATTTCAATTTTTGTTTGTTGCTGGTCTCTTATGTGCCTTGTTTTTCTCTTGTATATTTAGTTAAGATATATTTTATTTGTCACTGTGTGCATCCATTTTGTGATCTTGTGTTGTAAACTGCCCCCACTATCTTTACATCACTTACGCCTCACTGGGTGGCTTTGGCTATAGAATTGAGTCTATGGGTCGATCACTGACTCAAATCATTGTTTTGTGTGGAATGTATTCAAAAGGATTAGAATTATTTTAAGATCCCTGTTTTATTTCATTCAACTGCCAGCTTTTATCTGGATTACCCTGGAGACCAATAGCCTTTATCTAAACATTCCCTCTAAGACCTAAACTAAAGCACAGTCACAGAGTAAAGCTCGCCTTTTTAGATTTTGGTAAACACTGCATCATGTGAAAAGTGCATAAAATGGAAACGAGATAAAAAAAACTTTTTATATGCAATTACTATGAGCAAAGAAAATAACCAGCAGCATGTGTTTTATAAGGCGGTTTTGTTTGCAATGCACACGTATGCTATTTACAGTTTATGTAAGTGGTGGTATACTATGCCTTTAGTATTTTTAGTGGGTTGTGCAAACATAGCATATTCTCAGTCCAATCATGTTGGTTTAAGCACTTTTAAACAAAGAACATTCCAGAATACTAAAGGAGTAATTATTTCCCTTATTTACGGAGTAGGTAGTTTTAAAACAGCCTAGGTTTTAAGACCTAAAGCAAGATTTCGCATGGTATGTTGAACAAAGATGAAATTGGTGGGGTGGTGGTGAGGAAAATGAGATGAAAATCTCGAATTCTAGGAAAATTAGGGTTAACGCTTTCAGATACAACTTTTAATGTTGGCCTGAAGTGCTAATCACCCACTAGAATGAAAATATCACGTTTGCACGAGGGAAGCAGGAGATGGAGCCCAATGTGTGAGGTAAATCATGAGGACAGTCCAGAGTGAAAGTCAAGGTATTTATCTATGTTTGGGAAGTGAAGCAATATTGTATCTGGATATGGGATGAGACTGGAAGAAAGCTGGTTCACAGAAGACTTGACTGTATGAATAACAGAGGCTGGAGATAAGGATGGCAGGCTGTAAATAAGGAACTGGATAAAACAAGACTGGTACAGCGGAGGCCGGATTGGAGTGGCAGAGGTTGGACTGGCACAGCGGGACCAGAAAGGCAGTATTAAAAGATCTTGAATTCACAGGATTGCATATAAAACAGGTTGCTGGGGATGTGAATCCAAACGGGAAGCTATGTAAGGACGTAGAGCTATGGGGGAACTGCCCTTGCATAGGAAGTGAGCTAGGTGATTGGGGCCACACCTGTAGCTGCTCTAAGCCACATGTGAATCCACGCATGTCTGTAAAGTTACTCTCTCCCAATGGCTGCACAATGCTGAAAAGGAAAAGTGCTAGACAGGAAATAAAAGGGATTAAGGACAGGTGCAGTTTCTATCAAAGCAGCTCATGTGCAGTCTTTCTTACATCTCTGCCATGCCATGGGTCCAGATGGCATTACAGAAAATGACTTGTCTTTCCTGGGTCCAGGGCCCGGTATACATAAATTAGCATCAGGCCATCCAATGGGATTGGCTAATACATTTCAGAGTTTGCACAAGAGAGGATGTACTTGTACGGTAAATCATTTTTGTCTGTTTAATCTGGTTTGATGTCTGCCCAAAGAGCATTTAATGTTGTTTACCTAATTGTATAAATAGAGAATAAGCGATTAGGGTCAAGTAACTAAAGCCCCTTTCTTGTATACCAACCGTACAACGGTGCTCTCCCGCAGGGTGCTGATTTGCCCCAGACATAGATTCCAAGAATATGAAGGTATTCCATGTGTAGCATGTAAGGATCTTTATTTTATCTCCATCCTAAATGAAGATGACATTTTGGCTCATAAGGCCTTAATCATGCCATACATTGCCAATATAGGTTTTGCCTAGAGTGCCAAACCTCCTTGCATCAGCCCTAACTGAAGTCTCCTACAAATTCCAAGCACATCTGCAAATGCTTCTATAATTCCCTGTGTTTTGTTTTGAGATGTTTCAAGAAGTAAACCTCCAGAGTTAGAGAAGATGCCCTCAAGGGACAAATGTGTCTATCAGACCACACAGGCCTTGGAGTTAAATTCTAGTTATAATCCTCTAAACATGACGCATATGAAAGGCCAGGCTAACCAGTCATAAAAGGAGGATATCCAGGAGAAGGAAGATGTGGAAGGCATGCTTCATATAGCTGTCCATCAAGGCATACTATTCACAGTATGATGGAATAGACACTAGGGATGATGGAGTGATGGAGGGAACGGGTGCAGCCAAACAATGCAATGAAGAGATGAGATGTAAAAGTTTAACAGCTCAGGGAGCCGTTACCTGCTGCAGCCTCTCCATCATTTTTAATTCTATTTTTATGGCCATAATCTCCCTGACAGTTTGATACAGTCATGGCAGAGTTGTAATGCTCATAAAATAGTTGTAACCCTCTTACGATAAGGATTAAACCTCTGGGGAACTGCTCAAATTTTATCTGCAACAATTGAATGTTTGCTTTGCATATCAGATCTCATGTAATGTATAGCATATTTGTATATGGTAATAACCATTTAAAAATATATATTGTGTAACTTAGAGCATAGCAGGAAGGGGTTTAACTGTTAACAAAACAGAATGGGGAAGATCTGATTTAAAGACTTTGTGCCATGATTGCTGGTGTCACACTTATATAGTTTTCAGAGCATGATGCTGTAAACATTACATGTCAGTGGTTCCAATAATGTACTTAAATTATGTTTTTTTAAGGGGTTATTCAGAAAGCCCCAAAATTTCGGTGCTTTCTAGTTCGGTGCACTTCGATGATTCCATTTCGCCGACCCTGTGGTGAATTCCCTATTCACCGCAGGGCCACCGAAGTGCACCAAAGATGAAGTCTCTGAGGACCGCTGAACTACAGGAGAAAAAAAAAACTAACACTGTTCTTCTAATAGGTGTTCAAACCTATAAAAATTTGTGTGTAATAAAAAAAGAAGAAACTGTTGAATAAAAAAAGTCTTTTTTTTTATATATTCAGCATTGAATCCTGTTTAGGCTAATGTCAGACTTTTCTTGGGTATCAATTCTGGTGGCTACTGGCTGGCTATGTGTGGTTTGTATAATGTACATTATTTGGTGGGGGGAAAAAAAAACACAACAGCACTGTAAATTTCCTATTTTCAGGTCATATCTATGCATCCAGTACACATGAGGGAAAAGATATTGGGTGAAACATTTGGCTTTTACTGGATACAGTTGGTATTATTACTAGAGATGTGTGTTTCGTTCCCAATTTCGGAAGTGCTTCTAAAATATGATCCCGTTGTGGTGATGAATCTGTTGTATTCAGCACCACAGGCCATGGACAGCGCCATGGTGCAATTCAGCGGCAGAGAAATTTCCCATAGAGAAGGAATGGTTAATCTATTCAGAGAATGCCGTAATTTCCGGTGGTTCGTTCAATGATTTTAAACCGGCAAATCCCATAGGTTTCAATGTAAAATAATATTCCCGTTCTTATTGAATATTCAACCGTTTATTCTTTTCACTTGCAGCAAAAAGTCAATTTCTTTAGACATTTTTCAGAATTTTTTTGACATTTTTGGATTCCAAAGTTATTTTAAAACTAGACTTTTTTTTTTTTGCCTAGTTTGAAACCTATTCATTCAGCACCAAAGACGGGGATTAGGTATCTTCTTCTTTTTTTTTTTTTTACCCTAATCGAAGTAATTAACTCCTCTGTTTCACATTCCGAAATAACTAATAAAAACGGAATATCAATGGATCCAAAAACGAATTACCAATAAAAATGAAATAACGAATGAATCTGAAATACGAATTACCAATTGTCTGAACCAACGAATCCATCTGAAATATGAATCACGGAAACATAATGAATGCACCGAAACGAATTGAAGACTGGAACGAATAGATCCAAAATGAAAGACATTTTTTCATTGTGCACATGTCTAATATTATTATGATACATGTGGGACCCTGAGCCTCATGGAAAACCATACATTGACCTTTAAACCTCTAAGAATAAACTTTATTTGAAGGTAGTTAATTTCCTTCTTTATTTTCTGGAAGATGCATGTTGTTTGATCCAAAAGGTACTGATGTTGCTCTTGGAGAGTCCAGCTGCTGCTGAGAAATTATTTTAAGGTTATCAGCACAACTCAACAATTGATAGTGATTGGTGGTTACACCAGGGCCATCTTTAATGCAAGACAAAAGGGGCAGTTGCCCCGGGCCTAGTCATTGTTATGGGGCCCAAGTTAGCTGCCCCTCCAGGCAAAACCATGGTCCGCTGTGTGCCACTCTTAGTGCCACACTAACTGGACTTCCCCAGCAGGGAATTCGCTCTGGAAGGGATACATCGTATCTCCAGAACCATAAAAGATGGAGGGTAATGTTAGGCATTGTTGGACCGATCCAGAGCATGACCTTTCCAGTGATGCCAAAAATGACCAGGTTGTATAAAACAATTTAAATTTGTTTTTCTTTTTTTATTCTAATGTGGCACCATTGTTTACTTTTCAATTATGAAGTGAACAATGATGCTGCACTAACTCACCATCTCATTTCCCATGTTGCCAGCAAGTGTGGAGGCAATGGCCTAATGCGTTATTACGCATTATTCCATCAAAAACCTGAACCCCCATACTGCAGCAAGGGGTGCCTTTGGAACTATGAGTCTCTAATCTTTACACCCCACAAGGTCAAGTGAGGAATCATTGGAAAGGACAGAGTTTGGACTTTTCAGCAACACCAATGTGTAGAAACTGAAAAATGATTGCAAAATAATTAATGCAACATTTACTTTCTCCCCCCCCCTGTTCTATGGCAGTGGCTATTATGGACTTTTACTTGTAAAGCAAACCATGCCACTGCACTAACTCACCTTCTCATTTCCCACGCCGGGAACAAATGTGGAGGTGATGGCGCAATACGTTGTTACAAATTTGTTCTTCTAATAGACAAGCCACCGCACCGTTGCGTGGAGAGTGGGGGTCAGCGCGTTGGTTGGTATGAGGTTTTAGACTACTTATGCCACTTATTTTATATAAGCATATATGCACCATTTGTTGAACGTAGGAACCAGTATTCTAAAGCCTTTTTTTTTTTTTCTTTTTCTTTTTTGGAAGGAATTCACAGCCAGAAAATTGAAGATCAAAGGGAAGATGGGAAGACTGGCATCCTAAGGGTTGAACACCACATCTGAGAGTGTCGATGCAAACCTAATAGCGCAAATTAAGAGTGCTCTAAACTAGGTGAGTGCGTTTCCTATAGGCACAATATATACACTAGTATTCTATAACGTAATATAATGCTCTATGAACGTTCTCTTATGTGTTACGTTCTCTTATGTGTTTTTTATTCTTTGAGAAATCCTGGTCATCTACCTTTGTTTGGACTTTACCACCCCTGATAGATGGTACACCCACCGTTGCTAATAAGGAGCCTGTATTTTACAGACTCCTGGAGATGTGAGTAGAAATTACTATCAGAGTTTGCACAACCTTTTTTGGACTGTAGTGCACCATTGTCTGCGTCTCTTTGCTCATTTTGAGGTACTTTTTTAACCTACGACGATTATTGGTATATGTGCACCAATGTGAAGCAACAGCACAGTTTAAGGTTTTATATTTTTTGTTACAAAAGATTTTGTATTTGTTTTTTATGATATTTCGATACACAAGGTTGGCCCACTTTATAAGCTTTATTGTTCTATTCATTGCTTGAGATTTATGTGTGAAATTGTGCGCTTTTGGGGACTGCATTTTGTGTTATTTTACATTAGTGGTAATATTTGGAGGGATTTGTTAATTTGGGTTTCCAGCACAAGCTGCATTTTTTTTTAATATAAATTTATTATCTAGTCACAGTGTAGGGGCATAAATATATATATATATATATCTCACATATACACCCTCTTTTTTTGTTTTTATTAAAGACTGCCTTGGATACACCCTATGTAAGGAAAATGCTTCTCTGTGATGTTGCATCTACAAACATTACATTTTAAATTTCGTTTTGAACGTAAGCTAAATAAAAAAATTTATAAAACCAATTGATAAACCAGCCCAGGCTCTAATTAAGAGTAAATCCGTGAGATACATTTGATGCATGTTTTTCTTTTCATTATAACATTCTATACACTAGAGGGATGCTCAAATGTTTGGAGCAGGTTTAACTCTTTCACTGCTGAGCCATTGTTCCTTCATGTGCTGAGCTAATTTTGACCATTTTTTTGTCATATTGTAAAGTAGGTCCCAGACAATTATTTGTGCGTATGCTGTTTTCTATTAATAAAGTTTTGATGAATGATGTCACGGTTCTGTTCAACCAAGGCAAAATCAGGGCAAGCTGTTAAAATTGGAGTATTTTCCCTCCTGCACAGGCCTAGTCCCTATTTTGAGTCTTCCTATACATCATGTATGTATCTCGTCCTTCTGACCAGAATTGTCACAAGTTCCAATTTCCATCATCCGTGAAAAAGCTGTGTTAAAGCTCTAATTTGAAAGTATTCTAATTTATGTTTTTCCAGTAATGTAAGCTGTGTTTTTTTTCGCTCTTGATAGTAGACTTGCTTTAGTGTAACACAGAACAATTTGTTCTCTGCAGTTATGAGCATCAGAAGGAGGAGGGTATACATAATGTATAGAAGGTCTCCGGGGATAAACTGGGCAGGTCATGTGCCATATAGCTGTGACATCCTTCATCTTATTCTTGATTTAGAAAAGAAAAACTTCAAATTAAAAAAGGGAAGTAGGAGTCGAGAGTATTTTTACACTTATTGATGCATTAATATGCACTCCTGAGGAACTGTCACTTCCACAGAAATCATAGAAACATAGAAAATGTCGGCAGCCTCCTACTGGAAGGCTGTTCCATGTATCCACCACCCTCTCAGTAAAATAATGCTTCCTGATGTTCCTAAGACTAAAGCGGTAACCCCGAGCAACACTCGGTCACCTTTCCAATGCACTCTACGTTTTTGCATCCTCCCTCAGTTCCAGATTCCAACATCACTTTGTATCCTTGTTTTATAAAAATTGATAATTACTGCAAGCTCAGTTTAACCTCCCTGGCGGTGTTCCCGGGTGTGTCTCGGGGTTAAATTTCACCGCTGAGTGCGGTAACCCCGAGACACACTCGGGCTGTATACATTACCTCTCCGTGCGCTCACTCGCTGATCAATGCAGTCTCCTCCAGCGATCGCAGCGTTTTACTTCCTGGATTCCTTTTTCGCGAGGAGGAAACCAGGAAGTATAAGGTCGCGGTCTCCGGAGGAGGCAGCTGGGGACATCGAGGGATCGCAGGGAGAGGTGATATATCCAGCGGCATCCTGAGTGGGGTTACCACTTCCAACATAGGAATTTATCCCCGAGCCACACTCGGGATGCCACTGGGGGGGGGGGAATAGACCGTTTTTAGACCGGTAATTTCTAAATAAATAGGACTGCCAGGGAGGTTAACAGCTAGCTCTAGAGCAGAACAATAAGCAACTAATCAGAACCCCATAACTAGGAAGACTAGAATAAACGGAGACTGCTTATTTGTTTGTTATGCTGCCAGTCTGAGCATTACGTCCTGCATGCTCCTGAGGATGCCAGTGTTTATGGCAAAACCCGTCGAGTGATGAAGTGCTTACTCCCATGCAGATTGTGTTTTTGATTTTATTATTTTTTTTAGTCTCTGTAGCTTGGTGTTAATCTTGGGATGGGTTGGCTCTAAGCTGGTAGCGCTTTCCACATAGACTTTTGAGTCTCAACCTTTCCTTTACCAATTGCAATTTTACTTGCCACTCATCCCATTGGGAACTCACTCTATAGCAGGCTTTTCTCTGTCCTATTATGTGAACCCACGAAGGCCCGTTTCTTCACTTTGATAATTGACAGAATTTAGGTTGTTTGTATCCCCTAGGAGAGACTTATCTAGGTGCACCTAGTACCCTATGTGGCATTTTAACGCTCACTGGAGCCACAGAGACTTTATATTCTTTCCTTGGTTCGTCTTTGTTGTTCTGTTGGGTTTTTTTTGCCAATAAAAGTTAAATTTTACTCACAAGCTCCTACCTCAGTCAATCAATATCCTTTGTTCTACCCTTCATTAACTTCCAGTTACCTTATCCTTACCATTGGGGAACTCACCAACTTCTCTACTGAGAATCCCCCCGCCCCGGACCATCCTGCTTCAAATGAGATGGCTACAATTTCTGTCTTCATCTTCTACATGTTACAGGCTGCCAGGAGCCTGATTCCATTGGTAAAAAAATATAAAAATTAGGAACCAGGCACTCCATTCAAGATGGAGAAGTTTTACTCAGAGACCAATGTAATATTTTGTTGTAGAACTCCTTTCTCAATTGTTTGATAAAAGTCAGAGGAGACAGAGGAGATATGATAGAAACATTTAAATACATAAAGGGAATCCACAAGGTAGAGGAAGGGAGTATATTTAAACGGAAACAAAGTAGCAAAACAAGAGGACATAGTCTTAGATTAGAGGGGCAAAGGTTTAAAAGTAACATCAGAAAGCATTATTTTACTGAGAGGGTGGTGGATACATGGAACAGTCTTCCAGTTGAAGTGGTAGAGGCCAAAACAGTAATTGAATTTAAGCAAGCATGGGATAGGCATAAGGCTATCCTAAACAAAAGATAAATCCAGGTAAAGTATCCATGTAATTGGGCAGACTAGATGGGCCGAAAGGTTCTTATCTGCCGACATTTTTCTATGTTTCTATGTCTTGTAGATCAAAACATTGCATGGGTTTCTGTGAATAAAACGATCTCCAACTTCTCTGGAGTGCCTGGTTTTTACTTTTGAGTTATTACCTATTGGATTGAGTTTGCTGGCCACTTTGGTCCCAAGAGCAACCTGCTTGACATCAATATGTATTTGAAATATACAGTACTGTCAAAGTTTTAGGCAGACGTAAAAAAAATAAAAAAAATGCCGTAAAGTAAGAATGCTTTCAAAAATAGAAGTGTTAACAGTTTTTTTTTTAAATTCTTAGTTTTGTCATAGATTCAAAAATCGTATAAACATTGACTGTATAGTGAGATATATCAAAATAGCAGAAAAGTAACTGAAAGTGTCTGTCATTAATCAAACCAGCATGGGAGTAACCCGAATTTAAATAAACACAAAAAGGGCTGACTTGAAGCTAAGGTCTAGAAATCTAAAACCTAACATTTTATTAAATACATTAAAACAAATCCACAAAAAGGGAAAAGGAGGGTAAAAACAAGAGAGTGAAGTCTGTGCAAAGACTGCACCACACTTGTAAAAGCACCACTGCTCTAAAAATAAGTGTAACACCTAGTAACCCAGTTTAGGCTGGCGTCAGACTAGCATACTATGTGCACCCGTACTGACGTGCCTTCTGGCGTCTGTCGCTGCATTGAGAGGCTGCGACAGGGCCAGCCACACGCTGTTGCGCATGCACAAATTACGCATGCAACAGCGGCCATGCAGCAGCCCTTTCTGTCAAAGCGCTAGGACGCACAATGACGGAGCTGCAAGGCGCGATTCTCCACAGGAGGATCAAGCCTTGCAGTGCTGAGCGCACGAGGTGGCCAGACGAGTGTCGAGTGGAAGGAACAAGGAACGTCCACTCTCACGGATGTTCCTTACACACTTCAAATACGCTCGTCTGACGCCAGCCTTTGGGCTAAATTACAATCTTCACGCAAAAAAAAGTTAACGCGAGGGGTAAAACAATTTGCGCCTAATCCCGTATTACATAGCGCAACAACCGCGTGCAATTGTCTACCGCGGGTGAACCTGCGCGAGCTTACTGTACTTTGCGAGTCCTACACTTAACATTGTGAACGCAAATGCGAATTTGCGCTGGTACAAGGATGGCATTACAATCGATTCGCGGTAATTACCGCATAGCCTTTGCGCGCATTATTTTAGCAACTCCTAAAAGCTGGTGGTAACGGCATATCTGAACAACCTGGCTAACCCCCAAAATTTTTTTTTTAAAAAGCATGCAGCAACAATATATTGGATGATGACGTGTGTGTGTGTGTATTATTAATGTTGCATATGTTATCATTTTGCATCATAGACGCAGAACCCGTCTCCGATGCAAATGGCAGTCGCAATTTCTTAACGTGAGATAATTGTGGTTCTTAATTCTGATTGGCTGAATCGCGAGAAAAAAACTGTTCGCACTGTTTTTTGCGCGAGACGGTACTGCGCAGGCATTTGGCCGCGTCCTAGTGAGGGAAAGGGAGGTTTGTGAGGATCCTGAGGACGAGCAACAGCACTAATGGCCTGCTCTACGGTGGTGCCCGCTCAGGTCTCACAAGGTTTTATCTTGCATGTGCCATTACAGGGATGAATGCTCCATATGCAAATCAGTCTGCTCTCACCCAATGAGGGTGGCCAGTACTGACTGCCAAGGAGGTCATCCGTGCACGAGAGGTGCAGCAACCCCCGACGATCATTTCAGCCTTGTTAGGCTTCGTCAGGAGGGTATAGCTGACACCCCTCTAGGCACATACAGCAAGGGGTCCACGTATGGACTTCTAGTGAGGGAAAGGGGGGTTTGTGCGGGTCCTGAGGATGAGCAACAGCACTAATGGCCTGCTCTACGGGGGGGCCCGCTCAGGTCTGAAAAGGTTTTAGCCTGCTTGCTTTGGGTGTGTCCTGTTTGCGTGCGCAATTGATTGGCGGCAGAAAAAAGACGCGAGGATTGTAATTCCAGCGGTGATTTGCGCGCGCAAAATTTTTCGCTTTGCGCAAAGGTTTTTGCGTGAAGATTGTAATATAGCCCTTAGTTTCTAAATGGTGGCTTGGCTGTTGGGGGATAATCCAGTAGGTAAAGGACTATGACTATCTAACACTTTATTGCTGTGTTGATGTTGAGGTTATTTATCCACACACTTATGAATATTCTGAGATTCCCTTCCTACAGCCAGCCTTCAGAGAGGGGGGTACTACAGCTGTTGGCCGACTTCTGTCTGGCAGCTGCACACACCACTTTAATATAAAAAGAGGAAGGACATTCATTCCTTTCACTACACAGATGCTATGTGATGCTGTCCTTACTCCTGATGACACTGGATGTATCAGTAAAATGCATAGACTGAGATATACATGGTTTTATTTTTCATTTACAACCTATGTAACCCTGTGACCTTGATGCTTTTTGGCCAGCTGTCTAGAGCGCTCACATACTGGCTGACCTTTTTGCTGTTCAAATAGAGTACCTATCCCCAACAGTCCTATAGCCTATTTTTGTAGTCTCTCTATCTTTGCTATACCTGCAGACCCTCAAATGCCTGCTTCCCTTCTTTTGCTTTTATATAGTCCTTTACAACTATATTAACCCCCAAAAGCCAAGCCACTGGTTGGAACCACTAAACTGGGTTAGTAGGTGTTACACTAATTTTAAGTAAAGTGTTTTTTTTACACGTGTGGTGCAGTCTCTCCTCTCTTTGTTTTTGTCACTTTTCCCTCTTTTGGTTTTTGTGTTTACATTTTAATGAACTGGCGTTCTAGAAATCTAAAACCTAACTTTAATACGAGTCAGCCATTCACCCTTTTTTATGTTTATACAAAGAGAGTAGCATGAATGAAGAGTGTTAAAAAATGATATTGTGCTGAAATATTTATCTCGAGGATGGAATTGGTTTGTTTAGATGACTTTTTGTGACTGGCAAGTAGGCAGGTGGGCAACTGTCCATTATCCATCAACAGAACATCACGGGACCATTATGTTGCTGATTTAGATGCAACTTGAGATGCACTGGGCTGCCTCTACACAGCACTGTCAGAATCAAAACGGTCCTTTCATTTATAGAGGAGATACATACTCTATTAGTATAAACTACACTTTTCGTATTTAAGAATAATATAAGTATTTGGTTACAGTGACAGCATTCCTTAAATATGTTACATATAACTGTAAATTGGCTTGTCGTCACCTTTGCAGCATGTATGTGTGTAGCCGACCCATACGAGTGGGTCAAAATTACATAACAAAAACTGGTAGATTTATACACTGCAGAAATTGATGATGCGATCCCATGACTTGATACCTAAATTTAAAAAAAATAAGAATTGGGATCCCTGGGTTTGCAATGATGCTTGTAAAATGTGGCGAATACCATTTATTGGCCGTTCTGATCTTAATTTACTTTATTTTTATCCCCCACCCGATCTTGCCACCACCCTATCTGAAACAAGTTGAAGACAACCTGTATAAATAATCTAAACAATAGCTCTGCATATTACAAGATGTATATATAGTGGCAAGAAAAAGTATGTGAACCCTTTGGGATTACGTGGAGTTTTGCATGAATTGGTCATAAAATGTGCTCTGATCTTCATCTAAGTCACAACAATTTGAAAACCACAGTCTGCTTAAAATAATACAACACAAACATTCTATGTTTTCATGTGTTTATTGAACACAACATGTAAACATTCACAATGCAGGGTGGAATAAGTATGTGATCCCCTAGCCTAATGACTTCTCCAAGAGCTAATTGGAGCCAGGAGTGAGCCAACCTTGAGTCCAATCAGTGTGATATTATTGGATGTGTTGCTGAAAGCTGTCCTGCCCTTTAAAAACACACACCAGTTTTGGGTTTACTGGTTTCAAGAAGCACTGTCTGATGTGAACCATGCCTCACAGAAAAGAGCTCTCAGAAGACCTATGATCAAGAATTGTTGACTTGCATGAAGCTGGAAAGGGTTACAAAAGTATCTCCAAAAGCCTTGATGTTCATGTGTCCACAGTAAGACAGACTGTCTACAAATGGAGAAAGTTCAGCACTGTTGCTACTCTGCCTAGGCGTGGTCGTCCTGTAAAGATGACTGCAAGAGCACAGCACAGAATGCTTAATGAGGTAAAGAAGAATCCTAGAGTGTTCCCTAAAGAATTACAGAAATCTCTGGCACATGCTAACATTTTTGTTGACACATCTACAATAAAGAAAACATTAAACAAGAATGGAGTACATGGGAGGACACCACGGAGGAAGCCATTGCTGTCCAAAAAGAATATTGCAGCACGTTTGAAGTTTGCAAAAGAGCACCTGGATGTTCCACAGCACTACTGGAAAAATATTCTGTGGACAGATGAAACCAAAATTGAGTTGTTTGGAAAAAACACACAACACTATCAGGGTTATTCAAAGAGATTCGAAAAGTCACCGCACGTTCGGTGACTTTTCGTTATCTTCAATTCTGTTCCTTTTGCCGATCCCATTTCGGTGACCCTGCGGTGTATTCAGCAAACACCACAGGGTCCCCGAATTGCAGGGAAAAGCTGCCGCAAACCCGACGAAAACGAACCGCAAAACCCACCGAATGCACGCCGAAAACAAGCAAAAACATCTGGATTAACCTTCGAAAAACCCGAGCAGGAGCCGATCACACGCAGCGAAGCAGCCAAACAGGAGCCGAATCACACAGAGCCGAAGCAGCTGAGACGCAGAGGAGGCAGTGAATAAATTAGCAAAACCGTTTGTATGAATCTGTGAAAATGAAACGCTGTTTGCAAAGAAACTACTGAGCGAAAATGTCTGAAATTTGCACAGGAGGTCCTGGGAATGATAATAAAAAGGTCTGTTACAGAAAAAATAAGTAAACTTAAAAAAACAATATCAGAAAAATGCTTAAAGTATCCTAAAAAAATCTATAAGTAAAGAGACTTTTTGCTGCAGAATTTTATAATGAATGGTTTATTAGATATTGAATTAAAACGGGAATATTTTTAACATTGAAGTCTATGGGATTCTCCTGAAATAAATTTGCCGAATTAAACCACCGAATGGCAGGGCATTAGGGGAACCTTTCACTGCTGGTTTGTGTTCTCTGAATAGCGAAGCAGTGCTTTTTCATGGGGATTTCACTGCCTTCGAACAGGCACCGAACAGGCACCGTATGTTCAGGCAATTCGCCAGGATTTGGCGAATTGCCTGCTCTCTGGATAGCCGAATGGCCAGGAAAGGTAACCAAACGCTGATTTTCAGCGTTCGGTTACCTTTCTCAAGCAATTCGGATCTCTTTGGATAACCCTGAATGTGTGGAGAGAAAAAAAGGCACAGCAAACCAACATCAAAACCTCATCCCCACTGTAAAACATGGCGGAGGGAGCATCATGGTTTGGGGCTGCTTTGCTGCCTCAGGGCCTGGACAGATTGGAATTAATTTTTCCATCAATGACAACAGAGTTTATCAAGACATTTTGCAGGAAAATGTAAGACCATCTGTCTGCCAACTGAAGCTCCGCAGAGGATGGGTGATGCAACAAGACACTGACCCAAAGCCTACAACAAAACAAAATACGCCTTCTGGAGTGGCCCAGTCAGAATCCTGACCTCAACCCGATTGAAATGCTGTGGCATGACCTTAAGAGAGCGATTCACACCAGACATCCCAAGAATATTGCTACACTGAAACAGTTTTGTGAAGAGGAGTTGTCCAAAATTACTCCAGATCATTGTGCAGGTCTGATCTGCAACTACAGGACACGTTTGGTTTAGGTTATTGCTGCCAAAGGAGGGTCAACCAGTTATTAAGTCCAAAGGTTCACATACTTTTTCCACCCTGCACTGTGAATGTTTACATGTTCTGTTCAATAAACACATGAAAACATATAATGTTTGTGTTGTACTATTTTAAGCAGACTGTGTTTTTCAAATTGTTGTGACTTAGATGAAGATCAGAGCACATTTTATGACCAATTCATGCAAAACTCCACGTAATCCCAAAGGGGTCACAAACTTTTTCTTGCCACTGTATAAAAAAAGTATTCGTTTTTTATATGGGTTCGTTTAATCGAGTCACCGAGAGGAATAACGTTTCTCTCCCCTCCTTGTCATGCCAGCGATGTTCAGTTTTTCCATTCAAGTTCTACAGGTATGTCTCATTGAACTCCATAGATTTCACTGGCATATCTTTTTCTTAATATTTACCTGCGGTAATGCACGGTTTAGTTGTCAAAACTGGCCAGAACTAGGACAAATTCAAAGAACAGACCTGATGCATATATTATGTATAGGGTTAACCAAGAGCAAACTTTCATGGTTTGTGTCAATGTGAGTGTTGTTTCAGTTTGTTTTTGCATTGTGGTTTCAGACTTGCTGCATTACCGTGCCCTTCTGCGGACAGTGATAAACATGAAATCCTCCTTAGACCTCACAAGATCTCTCCCGTTAGTGTCTGGCTGTCTGGGATCTCTGACTATTTGATCTTCAGGTAGTGAGAGGCCATCCGGACAAAGACAGAGCTCCTTCTTATTCCCCCCTCTGTGTTGAGGGTATCACTATCCTTCCTTCAGCCCAAGTCTGCTGCCTTGGAGTGACTCTTGACTCCGTCTTTCCTTCAGCCCCTATATCCAATCGCTCTCCTCATCTTGCTGCAATCAATTCTGCAATATTGCCAATATCCGTCCATTTCTGACTGCTAACACCACCAAGCAACTTATCCACTTTCTCGTAATCTCCAGCCTGGACTACTACAACAACTTCCTGATTGGCCTTCCTATCTCCCCCCCCCCGCATTCCATCCTAAACACATCAGCCCGGCTTATGTATCCCACCCGTTGCCCTGTCTCTGCCGCTCCTCTCTGTGAATCCCTACACTTGTTCCCCATCCACAACCGACTAAGACTCAAGCTACTCACCCTGACCTACAAGACCCTCATGCTGCGCCTCACTACCTGTCCTTACTAATCATCAGATACACCCCAGCCTACCTCCTAAGATCAAACAATGATCTGCTCCTGGCTTCCTCCATCATTACCTCTTCACATGCCAGACTGCAGGACTTTTCTCGTGCGGCGCCGACCCTATGGAATGCGCTCCCTCGCAATATCAGAGTGTCCCCAAATCTGGTTTCATTTAAACATTTCATCACTGCAGTCCCACACCCTCCTGTTTCTCTCTCACCCACCCATCTAGACTGTAAGTTCCCATGGGAATAGGGCCCTCATGTCCTCCTGTATCTGTTGGCGGAACACTGACCTTTATGTTTTGTTGAATTGTCCCGTCTTTACCCATTACACCTTTTGTACAACACTGTGGAATTTGTTGGCACTTAACAAATAATAATATTTATTGGACAGAATGGATGAGAACCAAGTTAAAATCTCTAGCCGGTTCAGTCTTCTTATGCAGTTTTTCCCTTAACCCTGGATTTCCGTTTACTCTGAATTATCATAATTTCTGTAGATGCAGAATATCAAGCAATTTATCCTGATCTCATTTATGTCACAAACTTACAACTATGTAGAATATCACAGGTAGCTGAGGCTTTGAAAAGCATTTTGTGATCTGTCCTGTTTTAATTACATGTTTTCTTGTTCATGAAAACATTTAAACACCATGTTGATCAGTTGTAGATACTTACTAGACAAAAGGCTCCCAGCGATGAGAAGGCTACTAACCTGAAAGGTGGTTATAATTTGCATGATAAAAAAGGAAAACCATTCCTGCCGGTTACTGATCCTTATATTGGGCAACTCTGAAAACCCTTACCTAAGGAGATCTATAGAATACATTTCGGGTCATTCTTTTACTTGTGTTATCTTCGTTTATATGTGTACAATAGGATCCCAGTAAATGTGTTCACCTTCAGTTGATGTTAACCAGTTGACGTAAACAAACCAAAATAAACAATATTATACTGTGTGTGATGCATTGAACAGAACTGAAAACCATAATTTGCTATATCCAACCATCCCTCCACGTGTGAGGCCTGCATTGCAGTGAACGTCTGAGATCCTGGGAAAAGTTATCTTTATAGCAATTAACAGTTTGACACAAAAGCAAATTCATTAGTTTATAACTTTTAACTCTCCATAACAATGGCTCTTTGTGTGTTTTCTTCTTTTAGTTTTTGGGCAAAGACTTGACAAAAAATATATATTTATGTTTCTTTCCTTTCTAATGAATAAAAATAATTTAAAACACTAGAGGCTATACATGACTATATAGATGCTGTTCATTTATAAATTAAATAATTTACACTTTCTCTTTGCAGTCTTTGCTGATTGGACATATAAAACAACGTCTTCGGACAGGCAGGCCAATTCAGAAACATTGACTTTCCAGTCTCTTGCGCTTGCTGGAATAAGATGTTGTTTTTTTTTTATCACATGTCGTCATCTTCATTATGCGCGGCTGGACGTGCCTCCTGGTTTTGTGAGTGTTTTTTTTTTTTCTTCCTGCTTTCGTTTTCACTTTGTAAAATAAAAAAAAAAGTCTTGATAGTTTTTTAAATCAACATTCATCTTCAACCTCTCGGATTGGCGGTATCAAGCTGCTCGTTGATTTGTACTGATTAATTTGATTAGCCATGTGTGTACTCATTGGCTTAATCTGAATGTTTCTGGGATAAGGATTATCCGTTTCATCTGTATACCATCTCTTTTCTGTTGTGGAACAAAATTTAGGGAGAAACGGGATGGGGGAAACAGAATTTGGTAATGAGGGAACAGAGGTGGGTAGGCAACGCAAAAGAATGCAGAGATGTCATACAGACAGCAGCAAAGGGTGGAAACGATCAAGTGGTGGATAGTAAAATGTGAGGATGGGATATTCAAAATTGTACATTGTGTTGTCAAAAAGTAATACAAATTGACAAAATTAAAGGCAAAAAGGAAGTGTAAATGGGACATGACAAATATTTGTGCATATAATAAAAGTATTGAAAGATTGGTGGATAGAATGTGAATAAAGCAGCCAAGCAAGAGATTAGTAACAGCCAAGACAGAAGTGGAAGGAAAGGAGGATGGTGGGTTGGATTCAAGGAAAGACAAAGTGGGAGAAAAGGAAAATAGGCATAGTTAGTGCTAAAAGCCAAATATTCTGATGCTCATTACCAAATAAATCAAACCATGAGAATAAACCAAAAGAAAGAAAAAAAATCTGTGATAGAGAAGGCAGCAGTGATGACAACCATGGGGGTGGGGGATGGGAATAATATCTAGGCTATGCAATGATATTGATCGAATCCGTAGCCCTACCTATACGCATTTCCACTAGGGATGGATGAAATAAAATAGCCTGTGATAAAGAGCAGCTTTTATTGCTTACATTTCTTGTGACCATTGTAAAATGACAAAGCTAATACTCAATGCATCTACTGGAAAACATTGTAAACAAATAAAGCTAACTGGAATTGTTCTTCTGTAATTTTACGCCTGATTAATAGGTTAAGAGTTAACTATTCAGCAGTACATTAAGCTTTCAGATTAGGCTTTATTCTTAAACGGTTCCTATTGACATGTTGTCCTAAATCTAACTGCATTAAGCATCAAATTAACCTTTTATGTTAAAGGTTCCAGGGCAGCTTCAGACACATGAAAGGTGCACTTCTATTTATTTACGATGAAGATAAATGTACTTTGTTTCACTAAGCAATTTGCCTTTCGATGTGCTCAAATACTCCCATAACAGGCTTCATATAAACCAATAGTGCTCTAATAATGGTCTTGTATGTGGTTAAAAAAGCACATCTACTTTGTTTTCCAAATTAAATCTGAAATCGTTACCAATTCAGCTTCGTACTGGAGAGGTTAACTGTCTCTGCCGTAAAAATGGAATATTTCAGTTTAATCTTTTTTTTTTCTTCTTCCCCCTTCTTTTAAAAGCTCCCCAGATCTCTTAGAACACATCACAGGATCTGAATTATGAATGAGGTTTTAAAGAGACGAGTCTGGATGCTTCATTTTAACAGTGGGTTGTATTAAAACTCTGAGATGTGTACACATCAAAATAATTTCAGCTCCATTTAAAAAGCCATTTAGGCGGCATCTGACACATAGTGGGACATATTTCATTCGAGAACAGCCAATTGTGCCTCAAAGCAACCTCTCAATGATATGGTGTTAAAAGCCTAACTCTGATCAGATGAACACACTTCATATATAATGTTTAGGATTATTATTTTTTAATACAGTTTTTATCTACTTTCCCTCAACTACCTCCAGCTTACTTTATACTGCTGCTCCTCATTAGTGTCTTCTTTTTAACAAAACAGAAACAAAATCTAAAACTCTTTTTTTTTTTTTTTTATGAAATGTTAATACTGCTGAGTAGATAACTCTCCAGAATGCAAAATAATTCATTTTCCTGGCTTTTTATAGTAATGTATTCGAATCCGACAATCCTTTAATGCCTCATCACTGAATTATGATTGTATCAGTTGCCAGATTTCAATGTCTTTAGAGTGGAATGATTAGAATTCTCCATAAATTACAACTGCAGACTTACATTGGACACATCACCAAAATATGGTCCAGAGTTTGTCAGCACTGATTTATGTGATCACACAAGGCAACGTCTTTTACTGTGTGGTTGAATGTTGACGTATCAACTTTTATTTTACACTTTGGACGATCAACACTGGCAAATTTTAAATATATGAGAGCAACTTTGCGTCTGTAAGAACAGATTTTAATTGCACGGCCTGGAAAGCGAACACTGTTCTTTCAATGCGACTCTTACAACCACTCCTTTCTCATTAGGTTATAAAGTTTACAATTTCAGTAACATATGAAAGAATTGAAATGTGTTGCCACTGAGGCAGAAAAAAACCATGCAATTTTAAATCTGAAAACTGTAGGCGCATAGGAAGTCTACATTGATATGCCTTAGACTTAAATTAACACATTTCAACTTTCTCAAAGCATTCTTATTGTGTCGTTTGCATATAGCATGTATTTCTGACACAAAGGTTGACTTATGAAAACCCAGTTTGGGATAATTCTTGAATAAAATCTCAAAAATGCTGAGTTCAGGTATCCCCTTTAAATTCTGCTGGGAAGGAAACCGTAGCAAAGGTCCATAAGAGACCTCCCTGACAACCATTCTTTATGGACAACGCTCAACTGTAGCCTAAAATCATACCTTAACATCTTATTGGAGTCAAAGGAGGCCCGCCTATTTTAACCCTTTAACCACCAAACATGTTTTGTTGAAAGAACTATAACATTTATTTGAAACTTGGGATGCATAGTTAATTCTTAAATGTAGGTTAAAATAGCATTTTTGCATATATACTGTATCGTTGCTCTGAGAAACAAGCGGCCCTCTAATTCAAGTAGACAAAGGTCTAAGGCCCCGTTCACACTGTGCGATTTGAAAATCTCGCGCGACATCGCTGTTTTGTGGTTTTTTTTTTTTTTGCAAAGCACCACCAATACAAATCGCAAAATCGCAGATAGAAAATCGCTAAAAAAGGGTCCTGTACCAGCGACATGCTTCTGCGACGTCGCGCGACAAGATGTGAACAGCTCCATTGAAATGCATTGGAGAAGCTACACAGCGCGACGTCGCGGCAAAATCCGCACGATAAATCGCACAGTGTGAACGGGGCCTAAGGCAGGGGTCAGCAACCTAGGCCCTAAATGTGTTTAGGCTCTTGGAAAGTTAAGTTCCAAATGAGTAGCTGAGCATCATGGGATATGTAGTTCCATAATCCCTAAAGGGCCAAGTTGTTGATGCCTGCTGTAAAGTCGAACACCAATTGGGGCCTTGTGCTGCTGGTCCTGCCCTGCAAGCTCTAGCGACAGGCAACAAGTAATGCCTGCCCTGGAGGGCTTTTCTGCTTTTAGCATTGCAAGGATTACGCTTCTATAACCCCTGTGCTGCCACATTAACTATAGTAGGAAGTCCTGACCTATGTCATGTTACCAGTGTTTTCTGCTATAGAGCGAAGGGGGGCCCTGGAGGGAAGAGCTGCAAGCTGGTTATAAACAGATCCCCCCCCCATCTGTATTCCTCTCTGTCCCTTCACCTAACGTTTTGTCTATTTATATATTTTACATATTTTTATGTTTTGTTTTGTTAATTCTCATTCTCCTGTTTGTCAATTTACCTGATATTTTTTTGTCTATCCATCTGTTTCAATCTGTTTATATATAGTCTATCATTTTCCTCAATATGTACCGGATCGTATCTATTTCTCATTTTTTTTACTCCAAATATCTATCAATCTGTATATAATTTATTTTACATCCTTTTTTCCTCGCCAAATGTCTAGCGATTTTTCTTACTATGTATCTATAATTTAAATAATAATTTTTCCCTTCAAATGTCGAGCTATCCATCTACCTACACATGTATCTATAATTTATTTCAGAAGTCCTTTTTATTTTTTCCCCATGATTTTCCTCTATAAATCTGTTCTTTAAATCATTCTGTTCCTCTATTTAGCAATGTTTCTACTTTCCTGTCCGTATCTCTATCGGTTTGATGGAATGGAAGTAGCAGACCTTTTTAGAGCTTAAGAGCAGCGAGACCTCCTCAGTGCAATCCAGATACTTTTTATTTAGGAGGAATTTAGACTTTAAAGCCTTAGGTTGAAGCCTAGAGTCGGTTCTGTTCAAATTGCAAAGATTACATTTATTTAATTTTCCATGTATTATTTACCGTAATAGTTTTGTTACAAAATGTTCTAAACAATAAATGGCATCCCTTTATCTCGTGCAATTACAGATGGCGCCTAAATCTTCAGCTTATTCCTGTACAATACGGAGCGATCCTAGACCTCTGCAGGGCTGTTGTTAAGCAGTAGTACGTTAAACCTTTTGATACCAGTGCTGGGGGCTGCTCCCTATAGCTTCATTACAATAATACAGGGTGGCAAGAGGTTTCATTGAGAACTTTTTCTCCTCAGGTTGCGCATTAATCTTGCTAAAACGTATGCAAATGAGTTTTTATGTTTTATTTTTTGCAATGTAAAATTGTGTATTCATGATTTTGGTAGTGAAAGGGTTAATTGTCATTCCTTAAACATCTTCACCAAATCACAGGTGTAGTGCTTCGGAGATTGTTTTTTTGTTTTAGTTTTTCCATCCAACTTGGGGCTTACTGAATACACCTTTTTAGGGTGCGGGACGACGAGCACACCAAGTGCGTGCGTCCTGACCCACCTCTCGATGTCCGTCGCAACGTTGTGACGTTTCGACGGGCCAGGCCACACTGTAGTTTACTCATGCTACACCGAATGTGTTGAAAACCTCCCTGTCAAAGCTATGACACGCATTCGATGTGGCTACAAAGCGCGATCCTCCATAGATCGTGCTTTGTAGCGCTGAGTGCACTGAGCTCAGTGAGGTGGCCACACAGGCGTCAGTGAAAGAAACGTCCACTCTCAAGGACGTTCCTACCGCTCTCAAGTGTATGCGGGCGCAAATGTGACACTGGCCTTAATGTATTTGTATACACCACTATTTTATTTTCAGGCTATACACTTTCTATACTCTTGCTATAGTCGGATGTTCGGGTCACATAGCACACACGATTACACTAACCAAACAATAGTATCTGCTCTTTAATATAGTGATTTCACTTTAAAATGATATTGCTAGACAAGGAATTTTAAAAATAGAGGACACACCGCAGCATTGTTAGAAAATCACATTTTTTTTTTTTTTAATATGTAGCAAGCTATAAATTTAATGCAGCATTATCATGTCATTAATTTATTCCTCTGGCTTTATAATATTTGTGGAGGTTGTCATCGTAAGCAAAACAAAAAGATGCAAAGTAATTTGTAACCTCATGGTATATTGTGTTTGAATCTGGACAGTCACCTATCAGAGAGCTCTGTACACTAAATTCCATCTAGTAAATACACAGAGACATAAAACATGTACAACATGGCAATGATGAAGTGGGGAAGAGGAGACTCTTTTGGAATGGGGACAACAAAACAAAACACACAGTCAGGCTACATGCGAGAAAGCAAGCAAGCTGGCAGTGAGGACCCACATAGAGGCGAAGGAGCAACAGTGCAGCCACGTCAGAAAAGGACTCTAGAATCAAACCCAAACAACATTACACAGAACACAGTAAGAGAAACAAGAAAATACCAAACAATGGGAAACCTTTTTTGTAGCTGGAATGGCCTGTTGTTGGTTTATGCAAAATATGGCACATTCATTTTCATATACACAGAGGGGCATATGTACTGCATAGTCAAGCCATGTAATAGGCAGTAAAATGCATTGCCTTCCAGCAGTAAAAGAGGCTTGAATTAGTAACCTCTGTCACCTTAAATCTCCTCTATCTGCATATCACTCATTATTTCACAAAGGTTTCACAAGGACAGAGTTGTAGAAGGAGGAGGAAACCCACAGAAGCCTCTAGTGCATGCAGAACTAGGAAGATCCATACCTTGGCCCATTCTATTCGTCCTTGTTGCAATTTAGAGAGAGAAGTAAGCTAGGTGAGTTATTCCAAAGCTTTTGAGTGACGGGGCAAAATCAGTTTATGGGTCTTTATGATTTATTGTACCATTTGTATTTATTTTTTACTTCACTCTCTTCATACCTTTTAAGTTGTGTCGGAGATTTTAAGTGCAATTTCTGGGTGAGGAGTATCAAAGAAAAATGGCAACTAAACACTAGCATCTATGGATTTACATTCCCATATTACTTATGCACAGGTCAATTTTAAAGTGACAAAGTTTGACCCTCAAAATGTTTGCTTTATGTTAAGAGAACCCTCTGTCCCTGCCTGACAGTTGGCGTGTTTCCGACAATGCTGTCTTCATCCTCCTTCAGCAATAAAACAGGTACGAAAACATAGAAATTAAGCAAATCTTTAATCAGTTCTACACATTCACTTAAACAAATTGAAATGTCTGTTAATACAAATGTGTACATTGCTCTCAGACCATTGTTAAGAATAATCACCAATGGTATGAACGGTGTAAAGACATTCTTCTAAATCACTGTTCAGTCCGAATTATGATTAGACTTTGTTTTTCTACAGGTCACATACATTAGTATGGGGTGCTACCCTCTCTACTATGTCACCTCAAAATCTTTAAAAGGGAACCCTACAATTGAAAGCTCCTTAATGTATTTTTTTTTCCATGATCCTGAAGTCCATGTCAGAGCCCTCCTCTACTGACCCTCTGTAATACTAAGTGCCATCACGTGAAGAAACTCTGGTCTACATTATGATTTGCTGGTAGTTCTGAGCAGAGCTGTAAACCTGCATCAAATGGTAAATTCTACTTTCTTTTCTGGGTCCCCTGGAGGGAATGACATTTCACACTTTCTATTATGTAATATATTCAGAGCTTTGGGAGGTCTGATTAGCATTACACTATTCAAAATCTTTTTGTTATTTTGTGGAGCTTCCTCTTAAATTGGTAAATTGAGAATGCATTTTCTTTCCCAATAATTATCCAAAATTTCTATCTGATAAACAGTAATTGTAATAGTGCAGAGAGTTTGGAAAGCATCAGCATTCAAGTGTTTTAAATCATACAATGGGAGCTGTCATGCCGCAACATGAACACAAATCCAAAATGTGTTGCATAATAGCTATGTAGGGGGAGGAGTATTATTTAGCGTTAGCATTTTACAGTGGACAGGACAAAGGGATGTGATACATTTAATGGATTACACAACATTAATTGCAATAATGTGGAACCCAACCCAGCGTTTCAAGACCAATTCCAACAAGTATCGCTCAGTTTGCTGCAAATGTGCTATAATAAAGCTCAGCCATGGCAATCCTTGGTTTGAAGTAACATTGCTGCCCTGGACATTACAATCACAGTTACTACGGTTACCAATAATTTCCTTGTTCCTTATTTATTCAGCTTGCTTAGACTAACTAGTACCCCATGGTGGCTGCAACACGTCCTGTTCTATACCACTCAGTATTCCAGTTCAGCGTATTGCAAGTCCCGATTTAAACATTGCTAATAGCGTTGTGGGCCTCTATAATAAATACTGTTTTTTTAAACATTATCATGAATGTAAGTGATGTCCTGCACACACAGCAACAGGCATGTGTTTAACTAGAAAAAAAATAGATTTGTACTTACAATATTGGCACAGTGAACAATTACATCTGTGCTGGGTGTTGGGTCTATATAATCCCTGATCTCTAATTTTCTTTCATAGAAATATCTAATGGAATAAACCTGAACACAATTCCTTGGAAGATTTTGGAAATTTAGCACATGTTCATCTGTGATGTGGTAGAGAAGTGACCACATAAGACAACAAATAGAAAGAGAAACCAAGTGTAGGTTTCTTGATTTCAAGCTAATGGAGAATAAGGCACTTGCGTGGCTCCCCTCTGAAAGGACCTCTGATGTCGCATCATACAGTTTCACTAAAAAAAGGTAATAGTATTGCAAATATTGTATTTTGGTAGCTGTGGCACACATAATCTAAGGTTCCCATTCAATTTTTAGATGCTTTTTTAGGACACAGATGAAATGTGAGTAGATCCTTCTGTGAAGATAATGTGCCATTAAACCTGGTCTCCATTAAAGCAGGACTCCCAATATCCACAAAATGGGTTTCCGTTGCCTGGGAGTCAGTCCATTCTCCAACAAATGTACGCAAAATTGGTTTACCCCTATTACTACATCAGTTATGCAAAGTGATGATGAATTGTATATTACACTGTATATTTTGATTTGCAGGTATCCTGACTTGAGGCCACACGAGCCAAACAAATAAATAATTCCCTCTATTTTATGGATTTAAATAGGATTTAGTGCCTAAGCCTCTATCATAAGTGATGGCCCATATTTATCTCCTGAATTGAAAAATGCGTCCTTATATTGAAAGTGTGTTGTAATTTCTCTAGGCTTGACCGCTTCTCTTAAATTGGTAGGTGTCTGAACCTCTTGCCAATCGGTCAGGCTCATTTTGGAGAATTATTTCCTGAATTGGTTTGCAGCTGCCAATATGTTAGGGATCCACATGACACAGCGCTTTGCTAATTCCCCTGACCAGCAAACTGGTTACAAAAAGTAGTGTAATGTAGCATTTTCCAATACCAGTTTATACTACTGATGGGTCATTCACATCCACCATAACAAATATTGCTATTCCACTGTATCTGAAGGCAAGTATTCATATTTGACGTTTATGAATCCACAAATGACTTCATGTAACAAAAAGGAACATTATGATATCCAGTCTAAGGCTAGGGTCAGACGAACGCATTTTTGCATTGTCTGTGAAAAAGTGCGTTTGAACGAATGGACGCATTTTTTCACGGAGTACGCGACAGCGGTCATACGATGCGCCTTTTCGTCCGTGATTTTGTACGGATCATCAATAAAACACTTTCTGTGTCTGGACGTTATGTTGGCTGGACATTAGCAGCGTCTGACGTCTCCCAATCACGCACA
Organism: Leptobrachium leishanense; assembly: GCA_009667805.1. Classification (NCBI taxonomy): domain Eukaryota; kingdom Metazoa; phylum Chordata; class Amphibia; order Anura; family Megophryidae; genus Leptobrachium; species Leptobrachium leishanense. The sequence goes on along the minus strand of CM019068.1, from coordinate 87,764,338 downwards.
CACGCCTCTAGCGGACGCAGCGCACTCTGTACGTCAGTACTAGCGGTTTGACGTTCTAGAAAAAATGCGTTCGTTTGCCACTTGCGTTGCGTACACGAACTTTCCTGCGGCCGTACTTCGTGTGTTCCCCGGCATTGGACGTCATTTGCTGCTAGCACGGCCGTGATTTCGTGCGTCTAAACGCACGTTAAGACTGCTTTCGTCTGACCCTAGCCTAACTCCTTGGTAGGTACAACATCACCTGACCTATACAACAACAGAAGACAAATATAGACCACTAATGTCTATACCCTACTATTTAAGAGTGATGTGTTTACAGTACTAGATTACACCAATTGCTTCGTCCTGTAGACTATGAGCTGTAAGCTAAAACATTCTGAAATGATCATATAGAAATGCAATGATACCCACTATACAGTTGTGCTCAAGTTTTAAGGATAGTGATCATATGAAGCCTGTTTGGCCCATTTTTAAATCCTAATGATTTAGGATTTAATAGAAATAACCCAAATGGCTCTGATCCAAAGTTCACATACCCTGGAATGTTTGGCCTTGTTACAGACACACAAGGTGACACTCACACAGGTTAAATTGGCAACTAAAGGTTAATTTCCTACATCTGCGGCTTTTTAAATTGCAATTAGTGTGTGTATAAATAGTCAATGGGTTTGTTGCTCTCACGTGGATGCACAGGGCCGGCTAGCTATGGAGCCATGGGGAGCAGTTAACCTTAGAAGTAGTAAAGGCTGCTCTGGAAAAAGATGGTGTGTGTGTGTGTCGTTTTTTTTTCCCCGGGAGCACAAGATGATAATTTATCAAAAATTAACTGCATGGTCGAGTTGCCAGAAAGAAGCCTTTACTGCACCAATGATATGAAAAATCCCAGTTGCAATAAGCCCAACAACACCTTGACATGCCTCAGCACACAGTACTTTGGAGTGACAAGACCAAAGTAGAGCTTTATGGTTGCAACCATAAGCGCTATGTTTGGAGAGGGGTCAACCAGGCCTATAGCGTCAAGAATATTATCCCCACTGAAGCATGGTGGTGGCTCACTGATGTGTTGTGGAGGTGTGAGCTCTAAAGACATGGGGAATCTTGTGAAAATTGATGGCAAAATGAATGCAGCAGGTTATCAGAAAATACTGGCAGACAATTTGCATTCTTCTGCAAGAAAGATGGTCTTGGGATGATCTTTGACTTTCCAGCATGACAATGACCCTAATCACAAGGCCAAGTTGACCCTCCAAAGATGAAGGTTCTGGAGTGGCCATCACAGTCTCCTGACCTTAATATCATTGAGCAACTCTGGGGAGATCTCAAAGGTGTGGTTCATGCAAGATGACCAAAGACTATCAGGGTTATTCTGAGAAAGGTGAAAACCAGGAGAATAACTGGAGAAGTGAAAATTCTAGGTCAAAACAGCCAAACCAGAAACATTCTATCATTTATCTCCCTTTCCAAATCAGCTATTTTGACCTAGAATTTTCACTTCTCCAATCATTCTCCTGGTTTTCACCTCTCTCAGAATACCCCTGTTTGCGTGACCTGGAGACATTTTTCCAAGACGAATGGACCGCTATACCACCTGCAAGAATTCAGGGCCTCAGACAATAATTACAAAATATGTCATTGATGCTATATACACAGTATTAAGGACTAAGGGTATGCAGACTTTTGAACAGGGGTCATTGCAGGTTGTTTGAGCAGGGGTCTTTGGTATAATTGTAGAACACTCAAGCCGTAGTAGTTGAATAGATGGCTATATATATCCGTCCAGATTGATGTTTGGATTTTTACCTATTCTACAAAAGGACTGCTTGCGGTTGGTGGACACTAAGATCATTTGATAAGTTTATATATATATAATCCATGATCTCCCACCCAGTTACTCTAGTAGTTAGACATTAGGGTAAATGCTTCCCTGTATCATGAGTTTTAAGAGCTATCATTACATAAATTTATATTTAGAAGACAGTTCTTCATAGATCACTAGGGTATATTTTTCATCAACACCATGAACCTGGCTATGTTCTTTACATAAACAAACCTTACTGTCAGCAGCATTTCCATTTGTTCTGTTTGTATGGAATGCATTTCTAGCTGCAGATGATGTAGTGTAACTCTGTGTGGGATTAACAGAGTCTAACCATCTTTTGAATCACTTGGCATAACCAGTGAGTGTCATTCCTACATTACTAGTTGGCTGAATTAAAAGATGTTTCTGTATGTGTATTATAGTTGCCAACACAAATCTGATCATTACCAGCTTGCCACTTCCTTAAATTTACAGACTACTACCTTTTACTATTCACTGTTAAGTATTATACAATGTTACAGTTGGTTAAATTTAGTGGAACTACAATTACTTTAATCTCTCAACAGGTATTAAGGAACGAATAAGGCTGAAACCATATTGCATACATAGTATGTACCTGTTTCTCAAGGTAAGATGATGGCAGGGGATGGCGCTTTCTACAGAGTAAACACATTGAACCACATGGCATTTTACATCTCCATGTGGTGAAACTTAATGAAAAGCAGTACAGCCCTTCATTTTCCAATAGATAATTCTTCAACGTTATTTCCAACTTGTTATAAACCAATGCCAGAAACACAATTACTTTTACAATCACTGATACAATGTACAAATTAGCATTAGAATAAATGGTTTGGCACAATTTATGTAAAACACGTATGGCACACAAATGCAGATATATGTACAGTGGTACTCTATAGGATCAGGTGGAAATAATTTAAAAAAATATTCTTATTTATCATTTTAAAAGATATTCTTGTATATGTTTGCTTTCATAACATAAGTTAGCAGAGAATCTAAGAAAGATTAGCCATCAAGATAAGTGCAAATGCTCAAAAGGCTGATTATTACAAGGAGATCATAGGATGGTTGTATTTGCAAGCCGAATTTTTCTAGTCATACAGGGGAATTACAGTAGTACCAAGAGGGGCGCGAAGAATAACATGTTTGCGCTGATGAATACACTACACACCTCTTGCAGCTGACTGAGTGGCCCTATAGGTCCAAGCTATAATCTGCTGTGTTTCCAATTTAAGTGAACAGACCCATGACTTGTTATGTGACATTTCAGCCTGAGATGATAAGCAGTTTTTCAGGTGATATTGTTGATATTTTCTGGTGACCACAGGTATCAAATGATGAATGAAATATGTTTCTTTGACTGTTAAGGCCAAAATATTAGCCCAATTGAAAGGACAACCAAGGTCTGGGTTAGTGTACATTTTGCAATCTCTTTGTCACTGGAATGCAATTCACTGTTTTAACAAATAAATCTGTGGGAATTAAAACGCGAAATGTTAATTTATGGAAATTTTATGGTGCATTAAAAATCAAGATCTAGATTATATCACACCAGTATTAAAATGACTGGTCAGGTTCAATTTACTGTCAGCAGGTAGGACAGAACTTGGATCAGCTGGTGCTCTATCCACAGTATGGCACTCTAATGTAAGCAAATCTTTCCCTCTTGCCCTAACAAACATTTCTTTTTATCAAAATATGCTAAACATTTGGGAGAGCAGGACTTCATACAACATCCTATGTTCGTGCCATATACAAGTGATCCAACATTAATGTGTCACTTTTAAATAAAGTTTGTCTTTCTCTAATCCTCTAAGGAGTTACCTAAGGTGTTATTCAAAGAGCGCTGATCTGGCCCCAAAATGTCACCGAACAGGGAATTTCCCCATATTCGGCTATTCAGAGAGCTGGCAAACTGCCAGCAAGTATGGTGCCTGTTCGAAGGCAGTGAAATCCCCCATAGAGAAGCATTGAACACCGAACAGCCATGAAAAGTTGACAAAGTGCCTTGCTGTTTGGTGGTTTCATTCAGCAGGTTTATTCAGGCGAACCCCATAGGCTTCAATGTTAAATATATTCCCATTTTAATCCAATATCTAATAAATGGTTTATTATTTTAATCTGCAGTAAAAAGTTTTTTTTTTTTTTTTGATCTTTTAGGCATTTTTCGGGATTTTTTTTCAGTAAAATTTTACCTTTTATTTTTTTAAAGTGATTTTTTCTTTTTTTCTGTTACAGACCTTTTTATCATTCATAGGACCTTGTATGTAAACTCCAGACCTCTTTGTTCAGTAGGTTTTTTTGCAAATGTTTAAATTTTGACGCTTTCAAATCATATTTTTATTTATCTTTTTTTTACCCGTCCGGCGGCTTGTTGGCTGCATTTGGCAGCTGTTCAGCATGTTTGCGGCAGACGTTCGGCAAGTTGGCAGCAGCGGGTTCCCTGCACATCGGGGACTGTGCGGTGATTGTTGACTTCACCTCAGGGTGGGGAAATTTGATTCCCTGGAGTCGGAGTGGAACGAGCGCACCGAAATGTCAGTGACATTTCAGTGCTCTCTGAATAACCCCCGTAATCTTCATAATCCCTGAGTATCTCTAGATCCATGTGTTTGTACCTGGGTGATCTGGTGCTGAACCTTGGCTAAATCTATCTAATAAATACAATGCTTATATCTTCTATAGCGCTATGCTTCTTGAATGGCAGCTTTCAAGTCTGTTTGGGAAGGCAGTTTAATTTTTTTCACCACAATCTGAACTTCATACCCTTTAACAATAAATCCAAAAACAGTGGGGTTTTTTTTGTTTTCTTTACAAATCTGCAAACTCTGAACATATGTATTCAGACCATTTGCTATGGGACTTTCAATTCAGGTCAGATGCATGGTAAAAGGAACTGAAAGCTACAAAAAATAAAAATTCAACTGTATTGAAGATAATGCTGGGAGATATCTATGATTTAGCCCCATTTAATAGCTGACGAGGTCGACCTCGATTTTACCCGTAGGATTTGCTAATTGACTGATGCGCTGCCTGACCATCGGCAGGGCAGAGACGACAGGTTCTTGGAAGCGCATCCCCAAACCTGTCGTCTCTTCTCTGCCTATACTTGGACAGAGCATTTGTCAATTACCAGATCCTGAGTCCTCATTTTTCATAAGAATAAAATCACAGTCTACCTTTACCACGATTAATCAAGCTAAATTGCGGATATCTCCCAGCCCTAACTGAAGATTCACAATAGCAAACTGGCTACTAGAAGTCTCAAATAAAAAAAAAATTTGAACAATCGGGACTCTTCCTGGAGGTGGCTGCCTGGCCAAACTGATAATAGAGGTGACAAAAACCAGATGCTAGCTCTGAGTGAAAGTCAGAGATTATGGGCTGTATTATAACCCAGGCGCAAACGTAACCAGGGGTATTGTAAGCTTAGCAACTCCATAAATGTTAATGGCTCAGGGTAGTTTAAAACATCTCTGATTAAGTTTACAACAAGGTTGCAAAAAAATCCCATGTGTAGGGATGGAAAATGTGCAGAAGCCCAACCATCACTGCAATGCTCCAATGATCTATCACCCATTCAAAGGTTTGTGTAAACTTAACCAGAGCTGTTGTAAACTTAACACCAACCTTGGAATAGGGCCCTTAGCCTTTATACCAGACAAATGCCTCTCTACTGAAAAATACATGGAAGCCACTTGGAATTTGCAAAATGCACAAAGAAACCCCTCTAAATTGTGAGTAAAAATACTTTCTGGTCTGATAAATTGAAGATTGATCTATTTGGCCTCAACTTAAAGCATCATGTCTGAAGAAAACCAAACATAACTTATCACTTTTGAAATACCATCCCTAGAGTGAGGCATGGTGGGGTCAGCAACATACTTGTGGGGTGTCTTTCAGCAGCAGGGACCGAGAGACTGAAAAGGGTTGACAGAAAACTGAATGCTTCATGTTACAGAGAAATTCTGGCTGAAAAGCTGGTCCAGATTGCACAGGGCTCTCAGACTGGACTAATGGGTCACCTCCCCACAGGACAAAGTCAAAATAAGATTGACCTAGGGAATGTCCTTGAGTAGCCCAACTGGATCAAGGACTTGAACACAATCAAACAACTCTGGACAGAACTTAATGGCTATCCAAGCATGCAAAGCACATTCCATCATACCCAAAAAGACTTGATTCTGGAATTGCTGGCTTGCTGCCAAAGGTGCTTCAAGTACAAAGTTTAATACATTTGCAATGATGTTAAAAGTATATATAGTGTATTGAGGGATTGTAAAAGTTTTAGCATACAATTGTGGGGAAAAAAATTAGGTCTTAATACTTTCTGAATGCACTGTATTTGTGTCAATAACACAAGTTGAGCTTTTTACAGCTACTTGGCTTTGGTGTTGGGCATCTCTGGGGCACTTAACCATACAAGAGGGCCTGCCATGTGCTATACGTTTGAGGAGGGTTGCAAACATAGCTATCCAAGTTTGCTTGAAACGGACAAGCATATCAATAGATTATTGGTAAATATGAGAGTGCAAAATATAGGATAATAAAATTACCACTGATTTATCTGAATGAATTACAATAATATTGTATTTAGTGACTTTATATAGAAGGAATAAGTGATCTTCACGTTCTGTCAGTCTAATACTGTATGTTTCGCAGGGACCAAAAGCTGCAATATGTACATGGATAAAATGTAACATCTATTACAGTCAGATGGGTAAAGACGTAATTTCTTTGACTGATCTATCCATCCATTCACATTTAGTGTAAGATTTAATTTATTTTTGGCTGGAATACAAATACATTTCTGATCTTTAGTCTCCATTTCAGTGTTTTGGCATGCTAACATTACCAATTCTGGTTGCCTTTCAAGCCCAGCATTTGATCTCCTTTCTTATCCTGAAATTGCAGTTATAGGAAATGGGCAAAAGGAAAATTCACAGCTAATGTGGAAATACAAAGTATCATTAGAATAGTTGTAGGACAGCAGAGAATCTAATTTTCCCTAGCTCATAACAGATTATACAAAATAAACCTGGTTTAGGTTATGATGGGGACCAAGGCTCTGCTGTTTGCAGAAACTATGCCAGAGCACTGGACACCTTGAAGCTCAATGAAAATGTAGTTTAGTTATATCTAGTATACAACTATTAAGGCTTTGTGACTAAATTGAAAGTAATTTATGCTGAATAATACTGTAGATAACTATGTTGGCATTCTAAATTCACAGCTTTGCTTTTTATTCACTAAACAATGACTATAAACTGACTAACCTATAAATTTGAAATGTAACCCATGTTTGGTACTTTTGCCTAGATCTTGAAACATGGCTGACAAGTCAGAAAAACTCCTTATGTAATGCTTAATCCCAAGAAAGTGTTTTGAGAGATGGATGCTAAAGCAGAATGTGACCTGTTCATTTTACAAAATAGTAGGTCCTGATAACTACCCAACACTGACCCACATTACCCATCAGTGCTATATTGCTGTTTTAATTCGTAACAATGATTAATAATTGACTACATTCAGTCAAATGTGCCAGACGTATCCGGATTTTTCTGGTCCTTAGACATGCAAACATGTCCATGGTCTATAAGAGAATATATACTTTTTGAGGTTCAAAGCCTAGCTGGGGTTTGCAGAACTGTATATATGCAGCTAAGGAAAGCAGTACAAAATAAGCATCTATTTAGACATATCTCTTTTTATGACTGTCATCTTTGGTTTGTGCTCATGCTTCCAATGTGTACAATATATTTTTTGCCTGTGAAAGATGAGAAACTTCAGGCAAAGGAAAGCCTGATCCAAAAACAAGCACTTGGATAGCCACCTTACTTTAACCCCACATGACCGCATCCTCTACTGTGTAACATCATGAGATATTTGATGGGGAAGCTTGGTAGAAGTGTCACATAAACTGACGGTTAGCCACGACCAACACTAGTTCCTGATCCATGGGAATGTGAGGCCAGCTGCAATTGTCAAGACTACTCACTTTATGCCAACCTGGTAAATAAATGGTTTCATAAAGGTTAGTTGACAGCTACTGCCATGCACCTATGGCCAAAGTAAAATGAGGCAAGACAAAAGGTGTTCATGAACCAGGGAAGGAAAGCGGTATCTGTTAGAATGGAAAAAAACAGGAATGGATGTGTACATGGGAGACAAGGTCACACGTTAAGGTCTTTCTTGCAACAGTTTTGCTTCTGAATTGCCCTATTCTATCTACATACATTCTGTCTTTCAGGTCTTACAGGATTTCTCCCCAACGGGGAATTATGGCTGTTCCAGATTCTACTCCCAATAACCAGGTCTTCGAGATAATAGATCAATACACTATCCCCAACAATGCTTTAACTAAGACCTTGTTCAAAATAGATGACTCGCCCATAAAGAGTACTGGAGTAATCTAGCTACCATAAACCTCGCTACCATAAACCTCCCCAAAGCCTGAAGAGATTAGCAACGTTTGAGGCCCGCTTACAGTTATTGAAAATAAATCAGTAACCCATTCGCTACCATAGGGAGCTTGCAAAATATTGCTTCATGAAGGGTTAATGAAATCCACTCTAAAGTTCTTTCTGTTCCCTGTCCCACCCACAAGGAGTCCCTGGTCACAGTCTGTCTTCCAACACGTACTTCTGTTTGTCGCGGGCATCACGAGCCTTGGAGCGGTTCTGGCGATTGGCAGAGGCTGGGATGGAGTGAACGGATGAGCTTTTTTTGCTGGAGGAGTGCGAGGAGTGTGAAGAATGAGACAGGCTGGCACGTGACTGGCTAGCATTGTGGTCAAACTGCATCAGGCAGAAGATGAGGTCCGTGGGCACCAGCTCAAATTCATATGGAGGATTTGTGATGACGTACCTGGGAGGTAGGAAGAAAAAGATTTACTGGTTATAAGGGAGAATATAAGAATTTGAAAAAGAAAAACTTCTTTTAATTGTAATTGTGTGAGACAACGCAACTGTTAATTCTATTTTACGATTTAAAACACAATAACACGTTACAGCTGTTAAATAACTTTTAATTTCCTGTACATGGACGTTTCCCTTAGTCCAGGGGTGGGCAAATTGCAGCCCGCGGGCCACATGCGGCCCACTACAGAGTTTTTGTGGCCCGCCAAGCAGGGCTCGAGTCCTGCGGGAATGGTGTTACCGCACTTCTCCCGCTGTGGGCAGCAGGGGCATTCCTCTAGCAGCCCCTGGCCGCATGTTCCCTCCGAGCCCTGCATGATGATCCCTCACACGGCCGCCTCCTCAGCCCTCTGAAAGGCTGTGACGTGGCCTACAGCTGGGATCTCGCGAGATCGCGTCACAGCCTTCAGAGGGTCCAGCTGAGGAGGCAGCTGCGTGCAGGAGCACGCCTGAGCTCGGAGGAACACGCGTTCCTGAGGTATGCAGGCTGGGCAAGTATAATTAATTCTGGGGGCATGTTTCTGACTATAACTAATTCTGAGGGCATGTGTCTGGCTATAATTAGTTCTGGGGCAAGTGTCTGGCTGTAATTAGTTTTGGGGGCAAGTGTCTGGCTGTAATTAATCTGGGGGCAGGTTTCTGGCTATAATTAGTTCTGGGGCAAGTGTCTGGCTGTAATTAGTTCTGGGGCAAGTGTCTGGCTATAATTAATTATGGGGGCATGTTTCTGGCTATAATTAGTTCTGGGGGCAAGTGTCTGGTTATAATTAGTTCTGGGGGCAAGTGCGGCCCTCCGCTCCCACAAAGTGGCCCCCGAGCCGAAACAATTGCCCACCCCTGCCTTAGTAAGCTGAAGGGGGCATATTGACTGCTTAGTTTATAATCCTTTGTAGCCACATATCCTGTTGAAACTTAATTGGAACCAGCTACATCCTGTACCAAGAGGGCCCCCTTGCTTTCCCCACTTGTTGCGGGGCAGAAAAAGTAAAAAAATTGTGCTATCAATGTAAACCATACGTGGCAAATGTATCCGAGCCATTTTAACTCTGACTTGATGTGTTTTATGATTGGCTGTTGTACCACACCCTTGTTCTATATTAGAGCCTTATAAACAAAAATATGCTGAGAGCAATTCTCCTTTACATCCTATGTGGTTGTCCATTCTTGCTCTCCCATTGGCCAATGTAAGGGCTGCAATGGCTAAGTCTTTATATATGAAACGGACTGACAGCAGCAAAAGAGATTTAACTTGTTTGGTAAAGATGAATAGGAATATTGATTTGGTTCAATTCTATTTTTAATCGAACAACAACTTGACCCATAAAAGTCTCAAATGCATGGTGTATGTAATTTATTGAAATTCTACCTCCAGGGAGCTACAATGCTGCTGTTCTCGGCTGCCATATGATCATTAAAAATTAGACAATGATAAGGGTAAGGTTTAGAACAAGCATTGGATGCAACCAGTTTAACAATACTGTTATTTACATATGCGTATCTTCTTCCTAAGTGCATGTTTTGTGTCTTGATGTTAAATACATAAACATCCAGCTATTTAATTTTAAAATATCCCCACACATTTATGATGTGGTGTCATTACATTGACACCAAGAATGGTGTGTTCATATTGCTGTAGTTTGTAGCAGGAATTAAGTCGCGTGGGAACGCGTGTGAATGCAGTTCCTCCACGATTTTCTCTGGGGGGTCGGAGCTCCCTTTTGGTCCACACACGGAGAAGTTATTAGGTTTGAGTCATAGGTTTCTGTATTAAGTCAACAAAAGCATGATACTCATTATAATGAACATAAGAATTTCCTAAAACCCATCCTGTCTTTGTTTCAAAATTGATATCCAGTTTGTATACACATATGGCGTGGTGGGATAGGTGCTGCATGTCAATGGTTAATTCGGGAGTAGAAATTTTAGGGGATTATTCAGAGAGGTGAAAACCAGGAGAAGTGAAAATTCTAGGTCAAAATAGCCGATTTGGAAAGTGAGATAAATAGGAGAATTTTTCTAGTTTGGCTATTTTGACCTATAATTTTCACTTCTCCAGTCATTCTCCTGAGCTTCACCTCTCTGAATAACCCTGTTAGAGAGCGCCCACTCTTATTTATTTAGAACTAGAGTACGTGGCTTGTAGGCTAGGTGACCAGAATTATTTTTATTGTTTTGTATTTTTATATCTGCAGCATATTCTGCAGAGCTTCACCAACATGAAAATACAAACAAGAGGCCTACTTGCACAAAAGGAATAGAGGGCCCAAACTCACAATTACAGCACGTCATATAAGAAATACAAAAGTAAATTACTATTGGTAAAGGTGTGCCTGCCTTCAGGGTGCTGTGACCTGCAGTTTCTGATACTGCTTCAGGTTCCTCAATACCGTTCACTAAAATGTCATCATCACGATAATGCCGCATTAAAACAGCTACATTCGTTTGTTTATATTTCCACGCAAGAAATATAAATATTTATAAATGGAATAAATACAGCCCAACGAGCCAATTCAAATGTTATTGGTGGTAGTCACAATTTTTTAGTTATTAGCTAAAGAAAAACATTTTGCTACCTGTTTTTCTCATTGGATTATTGGTTTTACTCCATTGCCAAGATGACAACCTCGAAGCTGGTGTCAGACTTGCATTTTTACGAGCTGAACGAACGTCCGTGAGAGTGGACATTCCTTCCACTCCGACGCCCGTCTGGCCAGCTCGCTGAGTGCAGTTAGTGTGCTCCTCCTATGGAGCGTCGCACTTTGCAGCCCCATCGAACACACGTCATAGTGCTTTGGGGAGGCTTTCTAAACAAATGCAGCATGCCTCTTGTAGCGCAGATAATTTGTGCGTGTGCTACAGTGTGTGGCAGGCCCCGTCGCATCGTCCCAATGCTGCAACGGACGCCGGGAGGCATGTCAGTATGGGCGCAGGTAGTGCGCTCGTCCGACACCAGCCTAAAAGTATCTCTTCAGCTTTGCCATGCCGAATCTGGGATTTCTAAAAAAGATCAGTCTGTTGAGGGTTATGTTTTAGTCTGTTGGCATTCTCAGACATCCTCTGTTTAATGCTGAGGGCCTCACAATGGGCCAATCTGGCCTTGAGGCCTGGGTACTGCCCAGCCAAGAACCTTGTCCGGGATAACCATGAGGCAAGGTGCTGGCAAAAGGGGGACCCCCCCTAATTTCCCCCTATACCAATGAGTGAGGTGTTTAATATAGAGAGGGCGTAATGCAGCCTAATCACTCCCCATGAGAAAAACCATGGACACTAAGGGACTAATTACAGGGGGTTGGGGACTTTGTCCAAATAATCGCACAAAATTAAACCATTAGAAATAAAAACCAACCTCCCACGTTAACCCTATATAAGGCTCTATCCACCCAATCTAAATCGACCATTAAAACCTCTAAAATTAAATAAACTCCCCGTCAACCCTATAAAAAATAAGGCCATAACTCCCTACCCTAATTGATTGTTAAATCTCCTAAAATTGATTATTTATTACTTAAACTCTTGGTTAATTGTAAGCCTCCCCCTAATAACCGCAGTCTACCATAACGTTAGTGGGGGCGGGTTTATTCACAAATGCTGGTGTTTGCCAGTGTTGTAATGTCGCTTTTCGAAATCATTTGCAACACTAGTTGCTTTGTGAATCACTCCTTAGGTATTATGATATATAAAATATTATTGTGTGTATATATAATGTTATACTGTAACTGAAGACGAATAATAACCAGCCAAAAACAAAAAAGGCAGGAGGTTGGCTACTGCCTTAAGCTTGACTGGTTCTCGGTGTGGTCTCCCACATCTCGCCTGGTAATCAAAGTACTGGACCTCCGCCATCCCAATGTGGCACTTGCTAGGCTTTAAGGTTAGATCGACTGCCTAAGGTTCGCCGATTTGGTGACTGCCCTGCAGGCTGCTCAATTAACCAACCATGCATACTACTTGCTTGCAAACAAATCTACAATTGATTACGCTTCTATCATACCAAGTCATGCTTATGTCTCCAGGCTAAGTATCTATGTGAATAGCGTCTGTGTTTTCACTAAGCAGTCTCTTGGTCTCGAAACCAATTGGGCTTAAGTGGTATTCAGGATCATGCATTACCTCCCTGGTTTGGGATACTAGGTATTATAGTCCTCGTTGCTTTGAAAAATTTTAGCAGAGAAATCTGTCCATTAAGATCCTAACAACGCTTATCCAGGGTGAGTGCCATAGCACCCGTTACAGTAACAGTGCCATATAGACATTATTCCTGTGCCCCACCAACTTGAAATGTCACCAGCCCCCACTGTTCTAGACATGTGGTCAATTAGCTTGTTTAGGCTGGTGTCAGACGAGCGCATTTTGTACGGACTGTGCGCCCGTGCAGTACAGACGCACTTTCTGACGGAAGACGCAGTAGTGGCCACACAGTCCGTTTTTTTAACTGACATTTTTGACGGATGTAGCAGGGAAAAGAAGTTAAATATGAAAAACATTTTGTCCGTCAAAAATGCTGGATGTATAAATGCAGTCCGTCTGACCTCGTTCACTCACACACAAAGCTATGCGGACGATGAGGACGCAGCGCACTCCGCATGTCTGTTCTAGCGGTTTTATGTTCTTGCCTAACTTGCATCCATTTGCCGCGTGTGTTGTGCGCCCGCAGTTCAGTGCGGACGCACTTCGTGTGGGGGGCCCCATTTGCGATTATTCTATGCTGCGACGGACGTTAGAATGTGCGCAAAAATGGACGTTCACACTGCGCTCGTCTGACACCAGCCTTACCTGGGAACTTGGTATGCGTCAGTCACCATTTTCTCGTTCCGACGTCTAGAATTAATGCAGAAGTGAGTGGTCCAATCCCGTTTCAGGACTAGTACCACAGGGGAGGCTCAGGAGCTCATGGAAAGTTTGATGACTTCTAAGTCCAGCGTTTGCTTAATTTATCCCATCTCTAACTGCTTCACAGATCTGATAAACAGGTTACCACAAGGATGCTTGTCCTGGTCATTCGCTGTGTTGCACCACTAAGATCATGTACCCGGACTCATTAGAGAACATCTACTCTCGCTCCTGCAGCAGCTCATATACCTCCTTCTGTTCCCTTACTTCTAGCCATATAGCATGGCCTTGGTGCCAGGCTGGGAAAGGGAACCCTGTTTTGGCAAAGTGATTGTAATTACTCTGTTTAATATGCAGGTATGGCAAAACAATGCACACAGTGCAGCGTTTGGCTCACTTAGTGTCAGCCCTGGTGAGGGATTGTGCAGGCAGCACAGGGCCTGTCAAGTCTGCCAATAGAAAGCATGGGAATGTGGTGTCATGCCCTTGATAGTAGATTAATATGGTGTTCTATTTGCAGTTTCCCTTCACTTGTCTGTGGACTACAGAAAACGGATGCTGAAGCTGTCTAGGTGGGTGTGATAGTGCCCCCTCACCCCCCACGTTACATTGCTTGTGTCATCCCAATTTTGTAATGACAATTTAAATGATTTTATTCTTTGATCTGTATAAGTGTTCTTCTTGCCTAAAAAATACACAAGGCCTACTGGCTTAAAGCCAGAATGTATACAATTAAAGTTACTTCACTTACCTTTTGGTACACTGACTGGGTGCGCTAAGGTGGGCATCCCGTAGCCGATATATGCCAAAGCACAGCATGTTGTATGTTTTCAAAGCTTTGCAATACAAATCCCCATAACATCCGCCATCCTGTAGTGTAAAGAAAAGCACAGTATGGAATATGAAATGACCTCTCTCCCGACCATATTACAGAACAGTGACATTGTAATGACAGCTACAGATTTAAAGTATTGCTGCTGTCCATATCTATTCGCTCTGACATTTAAAATATGCTGTTGATGGCTCCATACGAATACACATGCCTGTTGGATGGGGAGTTCTTTCCAGCACATTCCCCGGTTTCTGATCAGTCATGTGTGCATCAGTGTTTCCATTAAAGCCCATGGAAAAGTGGTCTGATTTCAGATAAGGATTTGCCAAGAGTTAAAAGGGAAGCTTCACTTTATACATAATATTTCTGTAAAGTCTGACTGACTGAATCAATTCATTTATTTCAAAAGACTTTTTAAAAATAACTTTGTGATAATACAAGAAAATTAAAACCAAAATATCTTGTTGGCTGCGATATAGTACTTTGGCTTGAAAAAGAAGAAATAAAAGGATAGTCCAACAAAAAGTTTAATGACATTACATTTAACATGGCTCAAAGCCAAAGGTACCATCACAATACCTACACTGGAATGTTATCCTGGTCAAGCTTAAGTGAACAGGGCAGTGGCTAGCAAACATGCAGATCACTTATATATCATCATCATCGCCAAAATGAGCATGTAGCAGTCAGTAAAACAAAATTGTACTGTATTTGAAAAAATGTGTTGTACAGTGATCTCAGACCATAATCTTATATGGTAGAATAAAAGTATAAGAAAGTAATTTTCTAGTTTTACCCCAAGGTCAGCGAATGGTCCATCATAGAGGGCCAACTGGGCTACTCTGCATCTGTCCCTGTTGGCCAGGGTTTGAGGGGTGCTGTATCCTCCACGCAGTGCATTCTCCTCTGCAATGAGGGACTCCAGTTCTGGTGTTGCTCCACCTGTCACCAGGGTCCTGATCAGAGTCAGGATGTTATCATTAAAATAAGTCTGAGAGAGGGAAAAAAAAATGTCATTATAAAGTTTAAAAAACAAAAAACCCCCACTAAATTAGAACGAAGGTTATGGTATTAAAACACCTTTTATCATTTATTGGAGAAATCACAAAATCATGAAATGCAATGGCTTTTGTGCGTCCTGGCTGGACAGAACAATAAAATATTATTTCTAATCTATTTTTTATATTATATATTATCTATACAGTGAAAAAAAGACTTACTGGAAGTACTGATGGTGAAAGAAACTAAGACACAAAAGTCTTCAACACACACAAACACCTATGCAACACCCAAACTATATAACAGATAGTTTAAGATTTGTTATGCCATTTGGCCATTTTATCTATATCCAAGTAATGCAATATTGGTGGGTTCACTGCTATGGGAGATAAATCTGCATTAGTTTTAGCCACTTAACCTACATGACTCCTCCTAATCGGTCATGTTTTAACCTCCCTGGCGGTATTCCCGAGTGTGACTCGGGGTTAAATTTCGCTACCGCGAGCGGTAACCCCGAGCCACACTCCGGCTGGATGCTTACTCCTCTCTTCCTGGCTCCCTCGCTGTCCCCGCAGTGTGATCGAGGCGAGCTGCTTCCTGGAAGGCTCCCTGCGAGTCACATGATGCAGGGGGCGGGGCCAGAATAAAATAAATCTTATTTACAGTTTTACATTTGGATTACACAGTGTAATGTTTATGAACAGGTGGCACTACGGGATAAGAAATAGACCATACATCGTCTCACCCTTGTTTGCAGACAGATTTCAGTGTTTTTTGTTGTATTTTATTGAATATAATTTATTTGCATTATTTTGGATCAATTATTTTTGGGATAATAAATTATTATGTCATGTTTCAAACTTTATCGGACTCAGTGTATTTACAATTAATTTTTTATTTATTTATTTATTTATAAAGGATTTTACCAGTAAGGACTCTTGATTGCACGGATTTCAGTGCGTGATTCCTAATTATTACAGGCTAACTATGTACAAAAACACGTTTCCTTTAAAAAAAAATTGAGACGCTTTTAGACACGAAATTTTGAAAAAATTAGACCGCAAGGGAGGTTAAAGCAATTTCACACATTGGAAATAATCTACATAATTTAAGTACTACAAAAATCTGAGTCACAATGATCATATATGAAAAGGTTGACACTACATTACACATTGTCCATTGTTTTTACTATATTCTGGAAAAAGCCTGTGTACGAACGAGCGCATTATGATTTTGTTTCTAAATTCTGTCAACGGTTTCCAAAGTTTTCTCCTGTGCTTCAGGATGCTTGGAATGCTCATGTATGTAATGTATTTGTTGCTAGTGGCACAGCTTTAAAAATGCCACTGTCACCAAATGTCAACATAGATTATATATTATTAATATTGATAAATTATGTATCAAGCATTGGTAAATACAGTAAATAAAGAATTTACTATAACTGATTTTGACAGCAGCACACTGATCCAGTAGGCTTTAAAAGCCTTGTTGGCGAGCTTTCAGTTGACGGACGTAAACCAACTTAATATAGAAAAAGGTCAGTTATTTTAATAATCATAAAAACCTATTAACTTTTGTATTTCATTTTTTTTGTGCACACACAAACACTACATCATGGCTAAAATGCATTAATATAAATTAAAATAGAAATGCAAAATGTGGTGGTGTCTCTGCAGGGGCAATGTATGAAATACAAAGGGGGCTATTACATTCTTCGCGGAAACGTTAACGCGTGCCCAAAAACACATTAACGCGAGGGGCAAAAACCTTTGCGCAGAACGTCGTATTACAATGTCCGCGTAAAAAAAATGCGCATTAACGTCTACCACGGGTGAACCTGCGCGAACTATGTGCGAGCGTAATGTACTGCGGGCGTCCTATACTTAACATTGTGAGTGCAAATGCGTTTGTGCGCTGGTGCGCGCATGGTATTACAATCTTAGCGCAAAACATAACGCACAGCGTTTGCGCGCATAATTTTAACGTCTTTGAAAAGCTGGTGGTAACGTCAAATTGTAACAACCTGACCGTACCAAACTTCGGATTCTCAACAGAGATCGTCGATGCGCACGTTTTTTTTACTAGATCCGTCAAAAATGACGGCCACTACCTTGTCTTCCGTCAAAACGTACGTATGTTGTGCGCAAAGAAATGGTAAGCGCCCAGAACAGGGTGATATACCCAATACCCGGCTCGACCAGAAAGTAGTGGTTTCCCCCAAACCAAGAACAAATACTATAATGAAATACGTATCTGGTCAGCGCGAAATGGTAGAACGCAAGGGATATGTGGGTAAATCTTGTTGTAATTTCATCCGTAGAGATTCGACATATGAAATAGGAAAAAAACTATACCAGCTGAAGAAGCCGTGATAGCGGTGAAACGCGTCCTGGACTCTTATTTGTTTTATTTTAACTTTTGTTAAACCTTTTTATTAAATTTTTAAGAACGTAATCCAGCATCTGTTCGGTCTTTTTTGGGTTTGACCACACAAAACCCATAGGCGCATATCTTGAGCTTGAACAAAGCTCCATCAAATGTGAGTTAACACTCCAATAGGAGTTTTCATTCCTCATTTTCATAATCCAGATACACACAGAGATCTCTTTTGTGTCTTTACTCTATATCTACCTTATCGAGAAAACCACGAATAACAGTGAACAAAAGGAGTGGGTTTCCTGAGAATACCTTCAGAAAAACAACCCAGAGGCACTTCCCCACTCAGAGCCAGTGTTGGGGCTCCAGATTTGTGAGTGGGAAATTCTCTCTATGTACATTTTGTTGCATTTTAGTTATAACATACTGCACAAATATAGTTTTTTTCCTATTTCATATGTCGAATCTCTACGGATGAAATTACAACAAGATTTACCCACATATCCCTTGCGTTCTACCATTTCGCGCTGACCAGATACGTATTTCATTATAGTATGTTGTGCGCAGTCCGCACAAAAATGACGGACTCCCGTCAAAACGTACAAATGCTGTGTGCAGTCCGCACAAAAATGACGGACTCATGTCAAAAATTACGGACTCGTGTTAAAAATTACATTGCGCTCACTGATTTCTGCGCGTAACGGTACTTTGTGCGCATTTTTGCGCGTCGGTTTTCCGAGCGCAATTTCCTGACGGATGAAAAAATGCGCGAGGAATGCAATTCCAGCAGTGATTTTCGTGCGTTAACGTTTAACGCTTCACGCAAAAAAACACGCGATTAGCGTGCGTTTTTGCGTTAAGAATGTAATAGGGCCCAAAGTCAATAAACAAGAACCAACACAATATTTCCACCTACCAAAAAATACAAAATGTAATGTACAGCAGTAGCCAATTTTTTTTAAATATATATAGTTTTTTCAATACGATGTTGTAGACCCACATTTACCAATTTTAATTCCAAAATATTCTAGCTGAAGGAAAACGAGATAGAGAGATTGAAAAAAAAAAAATCATATTCTATGCTATCCTAAAATTTACAATTTCCTTCCTAGTTTCCTACATATAATCACGTATATAATGATATTAAGCCATTTCCATGATCTTAAACGAATTCACTGCAAGTTATCTTTAATAGTTGTGTAATTAATATGTTGGACAGATAGCAAAACCCTCCAGATAGGAAGGACAACCGTAAGCTTTCCATGAAAGCTCAACGAACCATACCTTCAGTATGACAACTGTATTGAAGCTGTTTCGACTTCAGTAAAGGAGAACTAAAGGGTCTAAAGCAACGACTAATAAGGGGCATTAGAACATGTAATTGTAGGTTCCCTGGTGCACTGAAAGCCTCATTGCCTTCTCAGACGTGACAGAACAGTTTGGAAGTCTGCCTTTGTTTCGCAAATGTCACAGCTGATTATTCCTTGCTGGACTCAGGTTCTGCGTGCTTTTGAATGCTTTCAGTTACTTTGACAGCAACACGTATCAATTAAACATTCAGTTAAATGGCAGAGAGGCCGCTGTCCTTTTTAAAAAAAAAAAAAAAACTCTAGGGTATATGGGATGCAGGGTCTCCACTTACAAATTCCTGTCTGCTCTGACATTCTTCTGACGGCATCTTCCACAATGGACACTTTAAATATTAATATCATCGCAGGGTGGTGATTGCTGTATTAGGATTGCGTGGCTAGACTTCGCTTATAAAGGTTCAGTGTTAAGCAATCGATTGTTTAAAGAAACCTGCACTTTCAACTGTGCGCTGGATTTCTGAAACTTACTGTTGGTTAGATTGAAAAGAATAACCTTGGAAAATCAACAAAATACAAAAAAAAATAAAAAAAAAAATATCCAAATATAGGGCAGGCCAGCAAGTTTATAGTATGTTTTATTTAATATATTTTTTCTAAAATGGAAATTGTTACTAATCAATGTTAGCTGTTAGGGCTTGTTTTATGAGATTAACATTGCTTGCTCCTTTTGGGGTTTATGCTGTATAAATGTACATATTACATTTTGATATTTCATTATCAGTTTCCTTTTTTTTTTTTTTTTTTTACAGCCGAACACACTTCATCTGATGTGAGCAATGCCCTAAATCCTACCATGTTTTATAAGAATTCTTCAAATTGGTAATGTGTCTTACCGCACTCATAAGGGAATCCAGCACGCTCACAGCAAAGGCAGTTCCACAGGCAAAGGGTTGTGTAAGATAAAGCTCAGTGTCTGGATCATCATCATCATCCTGGTCCAAGAACTGAACATTGGAGTCATTCACTACAAAGCACATAGACCATATAAGTAACGGTAATTTGACTTTGATAAAAAAAGTATCCGAGGTTAAAAGGCTTACCAGTTTACGTGGATATTTTGTGATTCAGTTTCCCTCGAAATGCAGTACATTAAACTTTTTTCAGAGACATGTAGCTAACAATTGTCGGGTAAAATGTCAATTCTACATAGATTGTCATTCTTGGGTCAACTATTAAAATGTAATTTGCTCATTTTTATGTTCATGAATTTGTTTGTCCTTTGGAGAAATATTGCTGATTTGAAAGGTTCTAACCTCTAGATGGTATCATTTAATTTGCACAATTTCACATGCTGTATGCCTTGTTCAAGTATAGTAAATGTTATAAAGATAGTTAATAAAAATGGCCACATAAACTCCTTTATGGGGATTTGTAGAGATTATAATAATATTATTAGCATTGCCGTTTCCAGTAGAATATAAAAATGATTTGTCTGTGGCGTAATGACTGTATATAGAAATTAGAGTAACACCCTGCATCTGTACTGTACAGCGATTTTCAACCAGTATAACTCACTACTGTGCAGGGGATTAGATTTAGTAAGGGACCCTAGAGTTCTTGCTTCTGCCCTTCACTTGTTGTGACTTGTAGCTTCTTCACAGCAATATAGGCATAGGCATCTCTACAGGGGGACAAGGGGGCAATTTGCCCCCCCAAGGTTATTCCTTGCCCCCCATGTGCCCCCCCACCAAAAATCAGCATCCAGCTTCCCACACTTTTCGGAACGAGGCATCTCCGTCCCTGTGCATTATATATGGACGTTCTATGTGTCATTGGAAAGGGCAGATTCTGGCCTTTCCAATGATACCCAATATTCCATATTCAGTGTAAAGTAAAAGTCATAAAACATTTAATAAAAACGTGCACTTAAATGTAAACATTTTCACAGGGTTTAATGGCTCAGCAGTGAAGTGGTTAATGTTCAGGCTGTACATTACATTGTGTATTACGTTAGTTTTTGCCTTGGTTTTAGTTGTATATTAAGGGTTAATGGGTAGGCTTTATCCCTCACAGTATATATTTTATTTTTTCCTTGATTAAAGGCATTTTAGGGGTTAATGGGTAGGCTATATGCCTCAGTGTATTCATTTCATGTTTTCCCTTGATCAATTGCATATTGGGGGTTAAGGGGTAGGCTAAATGCCACATTGTTTATTAATTTTATTGTATTTCCCTGGGTTTATGGCATTTTATGGAAGTTAGAATCTAAAGGGTCTAATGATCTTTAGATCCTCTGCTTTTCGTCACATTTCGGGGAATTTATTTCACCGAAAATAAGGTGAATTCCCGATTTAGCAAATGGTCACTGTAATTTGCTAAAAGTGGAGTCGCTGAAGCAGCAATCAGACATTCAGCAAAAACTGCTGAATTGCAGCAAATAAAATATTGAATTTAAGTACCAGGTTAGTACAACAAAAAAGCATCTTTGCATCACATTACTCTGGGGTTTTGGAAATATATATATACACACAAAATTAACAGGCAGTTAACAGGCAATGTAAAGGAATGCAGCACAGGTGTACTCCATAGTAATGGATCTGGTCAGCAATGTTGCTGCTGTTGCAGCAGGCTCTATTATAAATGTATCCTTTATCCACATATATCCTAATTCTAATATATTGCCTAATTTTAAACATTTTATGCTGGGGGTTATTCATAGTATGGAAGTGGTTGATTATTAGGGTGACTGTGTGGACCATGTTTAAAGGGACACATGAATAAGTCTTGCCCTGAAACCTGTATTATTTATATGCTGCAGCAAGGTATTGTTGTTCACCTGGCCTTCCTTTTGGATCTATTAAATGCAGTGTAATGATTCTACATGCTGTCAGGTGGCATTTATCATGCAATGCTCATCAGCCTTAATATATGTGTGCATCAAAACATGGATGATACGTCCACCTTGGAGGATTTTAATAATGCAGGGGTGAGAGGTTATTCACTGGATGTGTTCATATTCAATCTTGTGAGGGCGGGGGATAGGATTGGCCCGGCACTCTGCACTGGAAAAAAAACAGTTCTATCCTGGACACAACCACATTAATTTCCCTAGTGTGCGCTAAATGACCTTGTTCATGGACTACTGCGTACAAGGTGATCTGTTAGCGCGAGTCGCTAAAATGTAGTGCCTATTTTTTTCCTTTAGTGATGGTGTTTTAGCTCAGACCAGGTGATAGGATATTGCAGTCAAAACTGGGGGGGGGGGGCACTAATAATTTTCACCACTAAATCATACCAGTGAATAAAACTATGTGCCCCCCCCTAAATATTGTTCCTAGAGTCGCCACTAAATATAGGGTACCAGGATTGAAATCTCAAAATTTTGTTTCTCCCCAGAGCGAATACGAATCTTGCATTAAAAAAGGTATGCAAATAGGGCTTTATATGCTAGTTTTTGAATATAATTGTATTACAATGCAAATCAAGTTTACACATTTTTGATGATGAAAGGGTTAACCCGAATAGTTAAACCATTCCTTTTTTTTTTCTCTCGCTTTTTCTTGTTGGTTACTATCAATTTGGCACCTAAAGCAGAGAGACTAAATAAGTTTTACTCAATAGTGTTTGGCTCATCAAAGCTCCAGGCGTTTCACATCCTTTAGCCAGCTCAACTCCCGAGTTTCAACTTTTTACTAATCAAATACATTGTTTTGCTGTATCTGTCTGCAGCAAACCCCAGAGCATCTTGCATATACAAAAATGAAAACACAAAGTTAACTGGGGAGTCAGCCTTTAGAAGCCTTCTGGAGAATTTGCAGACTAGGTGGGCCACGTGTGGTTATTTCTCTGCTCTCCGTATCGGTGGTTGTGTGTTTCTTTCCAACACAAATGTTTCTGAACCTTCCACTGCCCTCAAGAAAATCCCAATCTATCTGGTTTTCAGCAACCCAAGAGCTTGATCACTCTCGAGAAGTAAGAAAAGCGAAACAAACACGAGGAAAAGGCTGGCAGGCATGTGGAGTCTTGGGTTTTGCTTTTGAATCATGTCTCTCTTGTCTGAGGAGCCAATCATACTGACAGACAAGGCTCAGGGCTGCAAACTATCAGTTTTCTTATAAGAAAAGATTCTGTATCAGAGGTCAGTGTGATCAAAGTCATACTGATGCCGGTGTGAGAACCAAGAACAGAAAATCATTACGGAAGCTGCAAACCAGTTTCACTTGAAAACCAGAGCCACATACAATACGGAACAGAACAGAGGCAGCAGCAACAAACACAGCCAGAACCAAAGCACTGCGGGACGATGCTGAGAGGTGGGGTCTCTCTCCCACAGCAAAAATAATAGTAAAAATATACAAAAGCACTTTGAACAATGAATGAAAAACAAAATATAAGAAAAAAAGATCAGATCAGTGGTGCAACCAGAACTTACTGTATTTTATACATTTATAATTTTTGGCCACATTTTCCCAGTGCAGAAGGTGCACATACGGAGAGCTACCATCAAATGAACTTCATGTGAAACCTTCAAACAAGTCAAAACTGAAATAATTCTAAGTGAACAAAGGTAAAACACGTGTTATTATGCTAATACCCAGGACATACTTGAAAATGAGAGAAATCTCAATGTATCCTTACGAGAAATAGAACATCCCTTCTACCCTGCAAATTCATGGCGCTCGATTGTCACTTTGATGCAGGTGCAGTTGGCATCACGTGGCCTGTGCCATGCTGGAAATTAGTGTATACAGGCACAACTGTACCAACTTTATTTAAAGTAAGATAACTTCCCAAAACCTGTAGGGGTTTCTTACTATGCTACACGTGTATATCATATTCGTAGAAAGTCATTAAACTTTCACAAGACGGTTCCAAAATGACCATTCAGCCCTAAAAAATGTGCCTCAACAATTTAGAAATGTGTATTTCGGTGTAATGCTACAAATTAGTATGGGGATGCAGGTTATTCAAACACGCTTCCAAATTAAGTACCTGCTGGGAAAGTACTTAAAACATTTTCATGTCCATGCGCGTTCCAAAAGGAGAAACATGTATTTATGTAGTTTTTCTTCAGTAGAAGCATTAGCGCAAATTTGGAAGTTGATCACCAATAAATCAAATCGATAACAAGCAAAATACCTATTAACTATTTCATGAATTAATTTACTACTTACATTCAGGTGATGGTAGACTCCAAAGTGCTTTAAATTAGTTGCTGCAGTAATTAGGAATGTTAAAGTGGACCTGTCACCCACCTTTTATAAACTTCATATAACTTGGGGTCGGCAAATATAGACAATTATTATGTCAAATGAAGTGTTGTACATCTTGCCTCCACCTCCATAAAAACAACCAAAAAGAAAAACACAACAACTTCTATGAGGGTTATTCAAAGAAATGCGAATGGCTGGAGAAAGGTAACCGAACGCTGAAAATCAGAGTCCGGTTACCTTTCTTGGCCATTCGGCTATTCAGAGAGCAGGCAATTCGCCAAATCCTGGCGAATTGCCTGCACATACGGTGCCTGTTCGAGGGCAGTGAAATCCCCATAGAAAAAAAGGTTCCCGAATGCCCTGCCATTCGGTGGTTTCATTCGACAGGTTTATTCAGGAGAATCCCATAGGCTTCAATGTTAAAAATATTCCAGTTTTAATTCAATATCTAATAAACCGTTCATTATAAAATTCTGCAGTAAAGAGTCTCTTTAATTATAGATTTTTTAGGATATTTTAAGCATTTTTCTGTTTGTTTTTTTAAAAATAAAAGTATTTTTTCTGTAACAGCCCTTTTTATTATCATTCCCTGGACCTCATATGTAAATTTCAGATATTTTCGCTCAGTAGTTTCTTTGCAAACAGCGTTTCACTTTTCAAACATTCAAGCAAACTGTTTTCCTAATTCATTCACTGCCTTCATCTGCGGTGTCGGCTTTTTCCGGAGGCTTCACTGTGTGTGATCGGCTCCTGCTCGGGTTTTTCCGGCGTCTTAATCCAGATGTTTTTGCGTGTTTCGGCGTGCAATCGCCGGGTTCTTGCGGCAGCTTTTCCCTGCGCTTCGACGGCCCTGTGGTGCTTGCTGAATACATCGCAGGGTCGCCGAATCGGCCCGAATTGAAGAGAACGAAAAGTCACCGAACATGCAGTGACTTTTCGATTCTCTTTGAATAACCCTGTATGTGTTCGGATAGTGAAAAGACCGACCCCACACACACACACACACACGTTCGAATTGCAGATGCTAGAATCGGCAATTCTAAATAAATTGCTCTATTACACACAAGAGGCTGTGCGAGCAAGAAGTCTATCTTTAGAGTAATTTTACACTGTAGACTAGTCCCAGGATCAGTAGACATCTTTCAGAGTAAGCACAGCATTTTACTTCACTTTTTAGATTTACACGAATCCTTTTCATTCGTAGGTAATAAAAGGTTACATTTTATCTCTCTCACTGGTGTAGAATCCTGTACTTTGATGGTTTCACATTTTAATTATTTTATTTTACTTAATGCGTCATTATAAATTGTTCCTTCTCCCACTGTCTACTTCCCATAACCATAACAGAGATTTCTAACACACTGCTTATTTTTTCCCCTAAAAAAATTACTAGATCTCTTGAATGTGACAGGTCCACTTTAAGGAGGATTGCGATTACAAATCCATATTTTGAGGTACACTTTACCAATATATCAGTACAGAATTAGTTTCAAAATGTTTTTTTTTTTAAATTAAACACATTACTGGAATTCAGTATTACTTCATACACAAATCAATATAGGAAATGCAGCCAATTTTAAAGGTATCCTGTAAGTATAGAGGCACCCCGGACTTCCTGGTTGCGCCGCTCTTTAGGGGCAGCCATAAATTCACAGCAAAAAGAAAGAAAATAGGTATAGAAAGAAGAAAGGCTTCTTCTTACCCAGCTCTGTAATAATTGGTATGTGAGTTCCACTGTTTTTTTCCTGACTCAGTGAAATCAAAGGCAGCAGTTTGCCAGGTTTGGCTATATGTTGCAGGTGTTAAAAAAGGAAGAAAGAAGGAAAGGATCAGAGAGAAAAGACAGAGCTCCAGCAGAGAAAGAGGATAATGGACACATGGGAGAGTGTAATGGACCCAGTTTCCTTTTGGAACATAAACATATACAGATACAGATGTGTGCAGCAGAAATCCAACTGCAATCACATCCCTTATGATATGGAAACACATCAGTTTGTGTTTGATAGCTCGAGATAATAGTAGGGTGGGGCAGAAAATAAAATATATTAAGAGTGTTATATAAGATATTCTAGAACACATGCCTAAGGCTAAGGACTGCTTGGTAATGTCTAAGTTGCATTCTGAATGTTTCCTGGGCAAAATGTAACATCATTTCAGTTCTAGAACTCACCAAATACAATGTATTATGAGGTAAAACTGTCCCAAGACTGAGCAATATGTTAAAGGCTCAAGAGACTTTTATAGGTCAGTAGGTATTAACTCTGTGGCCTCTCCAGGAGCAATGGTGTTAGCAGAACAGGGCATAAGGGTAGCAACCATCCTCTACATCCTGGCTGCCACTCCCAAGTGCCCCTTTGGCTGTGCACCAGTGTCACATTAATTAATGTGGCTTCAGCTATGTCTCGCTTTCTTGCATTTAAAGTGCACTTGTCATACCCAACATAGGGAGAGATTCTGTTCAGAATTAGGCCAACCTATGTGTTAACACATATATAGTAAAAAAGGAGTTTCCCTTTCAAAATCTTTTGTGACTCACAGACATGCCGTGGTGAGTGACAGGAAAAGGGTAGGATGACCCTCTGCTCATTATCCACACCCAAATGTAGGCAAGCACGCTGAATGACAAGTCAGTGTGTCAATGTCACAGCTGAGTGCTGTGCAATGGTCCTCAGTAAGCTCCGTCCAGAGGGAATAAAGAAAATGTGGGAGGAGGGGCTTGGTTCTTGGAGTGCACTGGTGCCACTCAATTGTATGCCTACCTTAGCGTTCTAAAGTGGCAATAAATGTGGGTGCCAACAGGGAACTCCAAGAACCATAGGCAGCCTCCCTGCATGCATTTTCTATCATACATCAGGAACCAGTAATCCATGGTTCTTCAAAGAGGTATGCCGCTGGTGAGAAACACATTGAAACACAGCGGCAAGCTCTCCCTCCATATCTCTTCACAGAGGGATGAAGTACTGGCCACTATATCTTATAAGACAAATGCCATACCTATGACTCGAGAGACTATTGCAGACAAACTGCACCTGGCCAGTATTGGTTCACTTTAAATAATGTCAGTCTTAGCCACATAGGTCAGCAACATATCTACCCTGATCTCTCTGTGACTTTCTTTGCTTTGCAGTTAGTAAAGGGTTTGCTCTGGATATGTTTGTGCTATTGGTGCCGGGGAAAGGGATGATATCAGGCAGTAGCCCTGCCTGTGGAAATCCTGACTAGTAACACAGCTCCTGGACTACAGAGCCTCTAAGAGCAGAGCTCTCTACAAGGGTCTGACAAGAACACAATGAGGACAAGTAAATAGGGAGGGGTGATATTTAATTTTACAAAAACAAAAAAGACCAGGGAAAAAACAAAAAATATATCCAGTACACAATGTACACAAGAGCTCTAACCATACCATACAGTTGGACAATAACCTGGTGGGGTTGAAATATTGCTGTTTGGTTCAAGAACATATAATTTTACTTTATGGAGTAAAGTGCAGTCTAATGTCATGTTCTTTTCTCACAAGTCCTAGTACACTCAGCCAGTCTGCATACATCTGCCACATCTTCTAACAATTTCTGCCACACTCAACCAGTTGTAAAACAAGTGCTACTATAATCAGCCAGCTCCCATACACCAGTTAAAAACTCCTGCCACACTCAACCAATCCCCATATCCACTCTACCAACCATTATCACACTAAGCCAGCTGCCATACACAAGCTAGCAAGGCCTGCCACACTCCGCCAGCTCCGATACACCATCTTTTTCCTCATTTCACACACTCAGAATGTACTCAAATTCTGCCAAATTCTGTCTTCATAACTATTAATCATCTCCTGCCACATGGCTCACATACACCATCTCCTTCCATGCTGTCAGCTCCCATAAACCATTTAGCAACTCCTGCCACACACTCAGCCAGGTTTCTTACACCATCTACCAACTCATGCCACCAGACACACTGAGCGGGCCCTATAAACCATCTACCAACTCCCGTCTTACTCAGCCAGTCCTCATACTATACCAACCACACTCAGTCACCTCTCATACCCATCTCATAACCCCTGTTGCACTTAACCAGTTAAAAATCGAATGCTACACTCAGCCAGCCACCATCTCCTGTATACTAGCTACCAACTCCTACCACATTCACCCAGTCTCCATCTACCAACTCCTGACACAATCAGCCTGCCCCCATACAACATCTGCCAACTCTTGCTACATTCAGCTAGTCGCCATGCAGCATCTACCAGACACTTTGCCAGCTCCTGCTTATCCCACCACATTTAGCCAGCCTCCATACATCATCTACCAACACCTGCCACACTTATCCAGACCCTACAAAGCATCTACCAACTCCTTCCACATTCAGCTATATACACCATGTACGTGAACTCCACCTGTCCCCACATCGTCTATCAACTTCTGCCAAACTCCGCCAGTTCGCAGACACCATCTACCACCACACTTAGCCTGCTCCAAACACCATCTCTCAGCTCTTGACACATTTAGACAGGTCCTATATGCAAGGTTAAAAACCCCCAACCACACTCCGCTTGTCCCTATACAGCAGTGTTTCCTCGGGACCCTCAACCAGGCCAGATTTTGCAGATCACCTTGGGAAAATGCAGGCCAAATTCTGCAATCACTGAGGAGCAAATTAGATCACCTCTGCTGTGCTTCAGATATCTGTCAAACTTGGCATGCCAGAGTGTCCTGAGGACAGGTTTGGGAAACACTGCTATATAGCATCTATCAATTCATACCACACTTGTCCAGCTCCCATACATCATCTCCTGCCACATTCAGTCAGGTTCTGTATACTATATGCCACATCCTACCATCTCCCAACACCTGACATACACAGTGCAGTCCTATACACCAGGCAAAAAATCCTCCCACACTCTGCCAGATCCCATCCACTAGCTAATAACTCCTGCCACAATTTGCAAGTCCACATACACCATCTATCTCCTGCAACACTGAGCTTTTCTCTACACACCACACTTCCTATTCACTATGTCATCATGCACATCTACTTTTACCACACTCTATCCATCCTGCAAACTCACAAGACTTTCAAACAGCCATCAAGCAAATCAGCTCCTACCACACTCAGCCAGCCATCTTGCAACTAAAGACTGTCACATTCAGCCAACTATCATGCACATTTAAGAAGTATGCCACACCGAGCCAGCCATTATGCACATTCACAACTCCTAGCATACTCAAAACTCCAGTGAGAGACAAACAAAAGGAGAATAAAGACAAACATTGACTTAGAGGCACATGAAGGAATGAGGAAGATTGAGAATGACATGAAAACGGTGAGAAATTTATATTGATGATAAAATGAGACATTCAAAGAAAAGTCTTTAGTAAGACCCAAACTGAGCAGAGAATGAGAGCGAAACCCTCGCAGTGAATCCTAGGATGGTGGAGAGACTGCCGAATGGGCAGGAGAGAAATGACAGATTTTCAAATGGCATAGAGTAGGCATAGATACAGACCAAGGGGCTGGAACAGGTAGTGAAGGTGGACTGAGACAAAGAGGTTGGGAAAGATTGGACTAAGACATGGAAAAGGAAAGAAATATATATCTATAAGGGTAAGAAAAAATGGAAGAAAAGATATTGAGAAGGAATGACAGATTAGGGTACAGGGGATTGCAAAGTGGGATTGAATGAGCCATGGTATGGGGCATAGGAGAGGCATTTCCTCTGTGTTTTGAAATATCCCTTTTTGGTACAATGAATACGTTTAATGGACAATTCAAACCTGTAGGTCTTTGAAATTTGCCATTATTTGCACTGCCTCCGACCCCAATAGTGAATGTGGCTCTTGCGTCCACCCCCCTTTTGATAGGCTTTCTAGCCACGGTCTAGGCGTTTAGTGGGCTCATTCCAATATTCATTTTCGACACCAGAATCTTACCATATTCTGGGGAGCCAGAGTGACAGACTAGATGATACTAGTAACCTAAATAAATATACAGGTTTTTGAATGTAGACAGAGAGGGGTATATCTTGTTTAGTAACAATAGTCTTCAAAATAAACCAACTCTCCTTACCAAGCTCTGTGATGATGGGAATGTTGGCCCCTGTTGTTATTGACTGCTGCCTTGCCAGTCCATGCACCGGGCTATTGTCAGGAGAGGATTTGTCCATCCCAGGAGGTGTGAACCCTGAAAACAAAATACCAAACACAGGCCTAATTAGAACAGTGAACATTTACTCAGGAATATAGGATTTCTACAGTACACCTTTTCGTACAATTTGTATCATAAATGCATAACCCTATTGCCTACTTGATTTCTGGAACCGTTCCTCCTCACCATAAGATTTCATCTGAAGAACAATAAAGTGTGATATGTGTGAAGCGGTGCAATCTGGGAGCATTCCTATGTCATTAGTAATCTGACTGAAGGAATATGTGAATGTCTCAAAATGGTCTGTGAAAGCGTCTTTACAACCAGCATGGGTAGCTCTAAACATATGCCACATAGAGGAAACTGCTGTTTATTTATATTGAACACAAATAGTCTCTTTACACAAAACCAATTTTGTTGCTGATGGAAATGTGCCTGGGGATCTGAGGCGAACTCTTAAATATATGTACAAATTGCTGGCATGCAAGGTCTGCAGTTGT
The DNA here is from genome assembly GCA_009667805.1 of Leptobrachium leishanense. NCBI lineage: Eukaryota > Metazoa > Chordata > Amphibia > Anura > Megophryidae > Leptobrachium > Leptobrachium leishanense. The sequence goes on along the minus strand of CM019068.1, from coordinate 87,733,380 downwards.
TTTTACTGGTAATGTAATCATCTGATTTTACTTTTGCAAGGAATTAAAAAGGTTTTTTTAATGTTTATAAATTTAAGGATCAAACATCAAACCAGTACAGAAAAGGAAAAAAAAACTGGAAATTAAAGGGGTTATTTACAAAGCACTGAAATTTCTGTGCTTTGCACTTCAGTGATTCCATTTCCCCGACGCTACAGTGAATTCACTATTCACCGCAGGATCACCGTAGTACAACAAAGATTGAGTCGCCGAAGACCAATCTTAAAAACAAAAAACAGAACTCTCTTATTCTCCACATAGGTGTTCAAATCGATACAAATGCATTAAAATGTGTCTAATAAAAAAGGATCTCTAAAAAAATAATAAAAAGGTATGTTACAGAATAATAAAAAAAACACCTTTTAAAAAAATTGGGAAACAACGATTTCATAAAAAAAAAATAAGTGTTCGAAATAAAATAGATAAAAAAATCTTTTGATGAAAATGAAAAGAATATACTTTTTTACAAAAAATAATATTTTTTTTTATAGGATTTGCCCATTTAGGCTAAAGTCAGACGAACGCAGTCTGAGCGCACTCTACGTGTGTGCATAATGGACAGACGTACTGACGGAAGATACTGCAGACACCACACGATCCATTTTTCTTGACGGATGTAGAATAAAAAAGGGAACTTTGGGAAATAAAATTAATATGAAAAATGAACAAAATTTGAAAAGGATTTGAAAAGCCATTTTGGGCGTCAAGGTGCTGGACATTGCAAATGCGCTGCGTCTGACATCTCATCACTCACACAGAACGCTACGCGGACGAGGCGCACTATGCGCGTCCGTGGTAGCAGTTTTACGTTCCTGCCTAACTTGCGTCCATTTGCCACGTGCGTTGTGCATGCGCAGTTCTCTGAGGTCTCTTGATTATGATTCTATGCTACGACGGACGTTAAACTGTGCGGCAACATGGACGTGATCACTGCGTTCATCTGACACGGGTCTTAAACCTATCAAACTGAATCACTGAAAATCAGGACATTTCACTGACACTTCAGTGCAGTTCGGTGTTCTATAGATAGATCTATATAATATATATACATGGATTAACCATTACCTCTCTGTGGGACAATTTCGCTGTCGCCAAAGATTGCCAATCTGCAATCTGAGTATCGTATTTCACTGTCAATTTACCAGTATTTGGCAAATTGACCGTTTAGTGAATAGACGAACTGCCCTGAAATTGCACCATATGGTGAAATTCGGCTGCAAGTTGGTCTCATTGTGAGTAACCCCATAAATGTTATGGCAGCTGCAAAATGAGACACACTTTCAACACCCTGAAATGTTTCATGTAATTTAAGTTTGTAAACCATATATTATATGTCATTAACGTCTGCCCTTTCCAGACAGACATAGCAGGGGTACTGGATACTGAAGTGTATTGAACAGCTAGAATCACGTTCCCCCAAGTTCCTAGTGAAAAGTTATAAAAATAACCATTTGTAATTCCCATTCCCATGAACCAAGTAATTCCATCCTTCTCAAACATTCACTTTGTATCTCTGTGAAACAGTAAAACACCCCAATGTATGTTTACATTTTATTGTTACAATAAAACTCTTAAGTCCTATCTTCTTCAATCCAGGACATACTTGAAAACGAGAGAAATCTCAATGTATCCTTCCTGGTAAAATCCTTTATAAATAAATAAAAGACTCCCTTCAAGTAGTAACAGATACTCACAGATACTGCAATCTGTAGGACTCAAAAGCTACTATCTATCAACATATACATTAGGATACAAAGGATTCAGAAACTGAAGGGTTTTGCAGACTCACTTTATTCTTCTCCACCGATTTACATTAACGATGGCAAACCAAGGAAAAGGCCTCTTTTCACAGCTAATACAAAGAGCTACCAAAAAAATAGGGTTCCAGAAAACGCCATAGATTTTATAAGACTGAGATTTCTTCAGGTTGATGGACTGAAATATGTAATAAGTAGAACCTACTGCTTGGTGAGCAGCACTAAAGGGAGATGCTTGTGTGTATTGGCACAAAGTATGGTATTTTAGCGGTGGGTCCTGCATTACTTTGCTGTTCTTTGCATGTTTCTAGTGATTTACAGCCTGATACAGAGGTACCCATTCAGTAAACATTAAATAATAGGTAGATTGAAGAACAAAAGCCAAAGCAACTGTATTTTTTTACTCCGCTTGCATGTCTAATTTTTATTTCTTTCATTTCACTACCTTCTCCAGTAAATGATTCAGGAGGCAAAGGTTTGATCCCAGCAAGAGCACCTCTCCAGTAAGTGTCCTTGGGCAAGACACCTAACGGTACATACTCGCCACCCAGGACATACTATAAAATGAGAGAAATCTCAATGTATCCTTCCTGGTAAAATCCTTTCTCAAAAAAAAAAAAAAAAAACAAGAATGAGAAGCTGGATAAAGAGTATGGAGCCTTTACATATTGAAAAGCAGACCAACAGTCCCTGTTTGGGCCAAGTCAACAATCACCTTGCCCTTTGCAGTCTGCCTTCCCAGTATTGCAGATTTTATTTGCCACACAAAGCAGTTTACGTGTTATCTGTGGCTCAAATTCTTTAGCAACAGGTACTGAAGAATATTCCACAGCAGGTAACCAAGTTCTGAAACCATAACATAATCCCTTGACCCAAAGCCGAGGACCAACTTCTAGCTCACTTTATAACGAACCCTCCAATGCGATAGTTAATCTGGATGGTTTTTGGATCCCTTCTCCAAACATCTTCCTTTATTCCACTGAATGTTTATGTTCTATGTGACTATTACAGGCACTGGTTTTGTAGTGCTCTCCACATATGATCCGAGTGGGTATAGTTATGCTTTCTATTGCTTGAGAATAAAGATTTCTTAAAAAAAAAAAAAATTCCAAGCTAATTACAATAGTCTAGTTCTACGGAATGAAAAAAAATGGCATTAGTATATAGGTTTCTAAAACACCAGACCCTAAATAAGCAGCCTTTGTGAACCAGACACCTCTTTGTATAGTGTATATGAACCACAATGTATAAATTGGGCAATAACTATATATTATTTATTGATACATACACAACGTGCATATCTCAGGATGTCCAAATTAACACGGATACGCATTATTACTGAAAATGATGCATGCATGTTAATATATATGCATTACACATACATGACCAATACCATTTAATGGTTAAAATACAAATATTTGGTGGCACTAAAAGTATATATATATATATATATATACCATCTTGAGAACTACAGACTCTTTTTTTTTCCCCCATGAACAATGGCACCTGGGAAGGCTGCAGGCATAAGGACTACAAGGGGTTAATCCCAAGTCTTGTCAGTAAAGAGAAATATGGGTTCTTGCAATTCCCTGTCGCTTCTTATGTGAAAATTATGCAGATTAGAACTTGATTAGGGTGATTTTGTGAGACTCAATTTGGACTTTTAATCTATTAAACTCCTATAAACGATCCTGTGGAATCGCTCCCATGACGCTGCTGTAATAACCGCCGCGGCGAGTTTTTACAAGGAGCGCAGTTTAAGCGAGAAGGATTGGATCACTTTAGTGAAAGCTACGAGCTGCGTATGGGTGTAATGCAGGTTTCACTGTATGTAGACTGTAGGTATTTGGATTTTGAAATGTTTACAATCTGCTGGGCTAACCGCATTCACCTCCTAATTTTGGATGAGGCCAGACAATGTCCCTCTCCAGCTGTGTTAAAAAAATGCAAACACTGGCCCTAATTTTAATTTGGAAGACAATTAAAGTGTAATAAAGAGATACACTAGTCAATTAAGGTAGTGATTACTAACATGCTAATGACTATAACTTAATGATAATGTCTGCAACCTATTCTCTATAGATGGGGGTGCCTCTCTGCCATGGAGGGGGGGGGGTTCTGTTAATGTTTCCACAGAGTCCACACCACGATTTGTATAAGAACATCCTTATTAGCATCAAATGGTTCAACACTACACATGCTATATGTACATTCAGCATTTATAATGGTCCATATTAAACTGGAATGGAGCTCCCCCAGAGAGAATACACGGATATTACACACTGTGTACCTGCTGCTTCTTTCTTTACAGAGCAGGTCAAACAGATCTGTGAAATAATAACTTTTCTTTATCCGTTTAAGAAGGATTTGGACTTAGTTCCTTACTCCAAAGTACAATATGATTTTATCTCCTGCCCCCACACACTGATAACTGTGATGATATAGTACATATTTATGACAGAATCCATGTACTGTATATAGATTAAGAAAAAATCCAGAGAAATCATATCTATAAACTTTGTAAATTATTCTGAAGAGTGTTATGAGTATTTGAATGAAGCTGCAGACGTGACAGCTTTTGTCTCGTAAAGACAGCCATCAATTTAATTCATATGGTGTCACCTCCTCTACAAGGCAAACAAAATATGTGCAATAATTCAATTCTGAATTGTATCTGGATTAAAGGCCCCAACATATATGCAGACTGGAGATTAACAACATATATCATCGTAAATCTATCTTCTGTGCAATGGGGTTTTAAATATTGCTATATCCTTTATTCTGTTGCAGAATGATTACATGTACAGGTACAGTAAATCCCCGTGCCTTTCTAACACAGAGCTGAGAATATGTGTTACATATGTGTAGAATAATAATAAACCCATAATGTGTTAAGATTTTGGCCATTGTTCATTATGCAGATTAAAGATTATGTACCGGCTGGATGGAGTAGAGGTAACATCACTGCTCTATAACTGTGGAGACACAGGTTCGTATCCCGGCCAGAGCACCTCTCCAGTAAGTGTCCTTGGGCAAGACACCTAACGGTACATATGTGCCTATCACATAATATCGGCTGTGGTGTCCATTGGTGACATCTCTACCCATCTATCGTGGAGAAGCAAGTCAAGGTCCTGTTCGACACATCCCTCCAATATAACTGCAGAGAAGTCTCCTTGGGCAAGACACCTAACGATATGGATGTGCCTACCTCACAAAATACTTTTACATCTCATTAAGAGCACACTTTTAGTACAACAGGAATGGTTCACTATTGGAGTTCTCATAGGTAGGGCAGAATATGTAATGAGCAATAATTCCCAGTCCAAGTTTTTGGTACCATGCATGGTACTATGCACGGTAGACATGGACCAGTCTTGCATTGCCTTTTCGTCTTGTTTGACGTTTCGATGATCAAATGAAACTAAAAACTTAATCTCCAAACTAATGAAAAGAAGCAAGGGTTGGATCATGTGTTGAAGGTGTGTAGATTCTTCTTGAATTGCATATACACTAGAGCAGTGTTTCCAAAACCTCTCCTCAGGACCCTCAACCAGGCCAGATTTTGCAGATCACGTTGGGGAAATGCAGGCTCAATCCTGCAATCACTGAGCAGCAAATCGTATCACCTGTGCTGTGCTTCAGATATCGGGAAAAAGTGGCGTGTCAGCGGGTCCTGAGGACAGGTTTGGGAAACACTGCACTAGAGGCTCTCTAGATACATGCTGCTTTTAATTAACATGGTAGACTTATTGCTGAGCTGCTGAAATTAAATTTACATACACTGTGTCATAAGGATGCTCACTGCTCTGGTTGTCATGGCAAACAAATGATGGCTTCATCATTTGTCCCCACTCTGATTTAGTGCTTCAGAGTCCCTTCATGAATTGTTCTCAACCAAATGAAGCTGGAAGTGACTCACACAGTTGCTCTGCTCTCAAACAAAACTTGCTATGAGACCTATCCGCCGTACGTTGCCCTTTCTCTGCGTTCTCATTGACATGTTTTTGATTTCGCTATCCAAAAGGTAACACACACATATAAATTCAAAACTTTCTCCATTCAAAAAGTGTTGGTAGAGGAGCCCGACAGACATCATAGGCCTACATTGCATGTGTGGAGACATCACCATATATAGAATAATGGGCTATGGTAAAATGACTTACCAGTGAATAAAAGGAAAGAAAAATCATTTACGTGTCTAATCTCTTTACGTCTGTGAAGCTCTTGCTACAGGGACATGCTACAGCTGTCTTCCAGCAGATATAGTGAGGGGCGAGTTCCAAGAAGTAGAGAGCTACAAATCAATAAGATGCTTTAACTTGTCAAAACTCCTGCCAAAGTTGACTTCAGCTGATGCAACAGAAACTGACACTTCTAAAATTATGAGACTGAGAATTTTGGTTGTTCAGTGACATCTGGTGAAGCTTGATGGCTCAGCATGCAAAAGCTGCCAAACCTAAACAGCAGGGATTAAAGCTGATTTAACCCTTCACACCTTAACAGTCTTGGCTTGACAAGCCAAATCTCCACATGACATACTTTATATACCATGAAACATCCTCTCATACATTACAAAAATACACCGATCTTTCAGTTTGAGGAGATGCAGTCAGCCACAAAAGAAGGGTCCAGACCTCCATTAAATCTCAGCCTGTTAGGGAATGCACTGTCCCTCAGTGACAGACATAAAACATAAAAAGGAAATCCAAAGTGTCCAAAAATCCAGTTACAATTACTTTGAAGATATAAAAATACATAATAGGAACATAATGTCATAATTAAAAAAAGGAGGCAGTCAGTAATGTTGATCAGTAGACATCGATTTGTTGTGCACAATGATGCAAGAAAATTGGAGGATAAAAGGAGCAAAAGGGATGGAGAGGGTGGTGGTAAATGCAGTGAGCACAATTATAAAGAGATACGAACGCCAAACACAGTGTTACTCAACAGATTAAGGCTAGGGTCAGACGAACGCATTTTCACGTTGTCTGTGAAAAAGTGCGTTCGAACGAATGGACGCATTTTTTCACGGAGTACGCGATAGCGGTCATACTATGCGCATTTGCGTCCGTGATTTTGTACGGATCATCAATAAAACACTTTTTGTGTCTGGACGTTATGTTGGCTGGACATTAGCAGTGTCTGACATCTCCAAATCACGCACACACGCCGCTATGCGGCCGCAGCGCACTCTGTATGACCGTACTAGCGGTTTGACGTTCGACAAAATGCGTTCGTTTGCCACTTGCATTGCGCAGCCGGACTTTTGTGCGACCGTACTTCGTATATTGGCCGTCATTGCCCGTCATTTGCTGCTAGCACGGCCGTGATTAAGTGCGCCTGCACGCGCGTTCGCACTGCCTCAGTCTGACCCTAGCCTTATACAGCAGCCATGCCCACATTTAAAGATCCCCTCAATATGTTTATATAGTAACCACGTCCTCTATTTGTCATGGAATTTGTCCAGCCTCCCATTAATAGAGGCCAACAGTTCCTCAAACTCCATAAATCACAATGGATTCATGATTATTTATTAAATGTAATCGTCTAAATTCCACATGGATCTCAATGTCAGACACACATTTCACATGAATCTCAAAATAGAGAAACACGTTTCACAACACTGAACTATGCAATTGTTACACGTTATATAAATAAATGCAACGAACAAGGTTAAGATGATTGCAAATCATTGAGGTACCAAGATTGTCTGCATTTCACCGAATCAACTGCAATATGGTAGTTATTTGCCTAATTGAGATGTAGATATGTCATAGTGTGGTTGTTTTTTTTAAACTCCTGAAATGTTTTCTTTTTGCATATAAAAATATATATCCCCTAGTTTATGGAAATGTAATTTGCAGATTTTGTTTTACTTTTGATCTATGACTACTCCATTTTAATCTAAGTATCAATAAAGATTGTATATTTGAAGCACTAATGGTGTGCGAATATCAATATTTAAAAAAAAAAAATTTTGCACTCTGCGTCCATCTTGACTCTTTATCGCACTGCATTACTACAGCCGATGATCTCAAACAAGGGACCTTACTATTCTCCTGATAATAGATCGAGGACATCGGTAGGACAATACTGCACAACACAATGAGGATGCTGCAGCACTAAAGTTCAAAGAACAGTATCGCCCTAACTTCTGTGGTATAATTGAAGCCGCATTTCATTAAAACTGCCTCCTCTGGATAACCCAGCCTCTCGCTCCTGCCACAATGACAACCAATGTCTTATCTTTAAATGGGACACCAAGGCAGTTTCCAATAAAACCTGGAGCTGAAAATTATGTATTCATTAATGTGCCAGGATAACAGGGTGGAGAAGATGGCTCCATGCAATATTTACAAGCAAGGCCTGTTTTGTGTGTGTGTTAATGTAAAATATGCTTTAATATCTGAAGCCACGTAAGCCTGGCTTAAATATTTATAAAATGGTTGAGATGGAAGCCCAGGGATTTTATTCTTTTACAGCACGAGGAAAGACAATCAGGCTTAATATGGTTAAAGCGTGATCCATCATAGTGAAGATGCGTCTATGCTTGTGGTCCCCAGTGTACAATATAAACATGTTATGTTGTCTACCTAAGTAAGCATGGAAATTGTTGCTTTTGTAACCCATTCCTTTCTCGAGCTTACACCCACCCCCATGAGAAGCGAGAGTGCTCATTGACCGAAGACGAGAGCGAGTGGAGTGAGAGACATGAAGACAGCTATAAATTTGTGTGAAAAACTGTTGAAAACAGGGCTTTAAATATGGTTTATATTTCTCCAGAGCATCTGGTAAAATGAAAGATACTGATTTAATATTTCATAGCAGTAATGCGATACTTGCGTTTCTGCTGTATAATTAACTTTCTTAAAAGACTTTCGTGCCAGCATCATTTTTCACCCTTTAAATGGAAGGAGAGCAAACAGAAAGAGTTTGCTCAAAGAAATAGACAGTTGTGGTTGGGGTCAGGAGATATTTTCGAGGATATTTGATACCAGGAATGTGGTAAAATAGGGAATCTCTACCAACATCCTGTGCTCGCAAAAGGTAAGCAAAGGGTATACAGCAACGCTCTAACGCCATATACACTATCATAGGTCCATTAAGCCTTTAACCATTAGGCTCAACTGCTCCTGTGTTAGAGAGCCTCTATCATCAGACAATACTGTTACATTGTATTATTAAAACACTTACAGACCTGGGTGGAGTTTTTAAATAAAATAATCTACACTCACTCCTTATCTGCAAGTGCTGCTTTATTTATGCTCTCTAGGCACATACCGACACTTTGCTTTGATGTTGACTATACCATTTGGTTTGCAAGCATCAAGAAGGGGCATCTAGCAATATCTAAAAAATATATTGCATCTCCCAACTATTTTCAAAATAATTCCTATTAAACACATTGAACAATAATTTAACGGTGTTTAATTTAGATGTAAAGCTCGCTTCATAAAGAATATTGGACAGAACCATGTTATTTTAAAAGGAACCTTCCTTTGCCCTCATTTTAATAGTTCTTTTATTCAGGTTAAAATACTTCCCTTTTGTCCAGCGGTGCTAGGCTCCCCGCCTTTTTTGCTTAAGGGCTTCCAAATGTGTCTCCTGCAGTGGCTCAGAGTTTGACCAAGGATGACTGACCACTGCAGGAGACGCATAAAGAACCAGACATCAGCACTTCTGAAGCGTGTCGATGTCATCGGTCCAAAAGCTGGTCCCTGGGGAATAGGATATTCAAAATCCCTTCTGATGAGAGACAACTGTGTGGGTGGAGGAAGCCCTGTTTCACAAAGACGTACTAGCCAAATGGGGCTAGTGGGGGAGGGCACTCCACACAGTCCAAGTTGTAGCATTTTCTTTCTTTTTTTGGCAATACGTGAAAATTGGAACAATTCCCCATCAGATATGTGCGGTCACTCACTTCCACTGGCATGTCCACGGCGTGAGTGACACATGTAAGTGTAAGAACCTAAGTGTCAAGAAGATGAGCCGATCACCCCATGGAGCGTCTCTTCTTTTTGGTACTTTAGCGGTTGCTGGATGGGCTGACTGAGCTGCCAGGAACCCTTGGGTGCGCCATTGTGGTGTATGAAATTCTACTGGAAATAATTGGAAAAAGCCATCCTACAGGACAGCCTCCCCTCAGTCCATATCCCTGATTGCCGGTCAGTTGGCACAGTGACATCGACAGTCCACTTACGACGTAGCTGAAGGAGCACAAGCAGTGCCATGCAATGAAACGGAGTAACAATAGTCTGCGGTAACCCCTCCCTTGATGAGCTAAAGATCAATGCAATATCCTGTCCCTGATAGAATAACACTACAAGAACGTATCTCGCTGGTACCGGTTCCTTTTAAAGGGTTTTGTACAGAAAAGCAGTTCCTTCACTTTCTTTTCCAGGTAATGGCTACTTCCCTATAAAGAGTCCATGTTACCTGATTGGTATCCCAAGATGTCTATCAACCAAGCATCAGACTACCATGTTGTTCTCCATCCCACACTGCAACCCAGTTGAGGGTCACTCAACCATTTCCCTACAATGCTACACAAAACTAGAATAATCTTCACAAAAACAATCAAGACTGAAGACACATGACTGAAATTCCTGGATACACTAGCCTTATTGCATCTACAGTACAGTGAAGCAACAGTGTATGTTAAATTTCAATGCTATTGTTCTTGCTCTTCAGAACATACTTGAACCCTTGGGAGTTGGGGGACAGTAATACAATCAAAACCTAGGGCAGAATATCCAGGCTCATTATATCCTCCTGGCGAGGAAGATATTTGAGATTCAGTATGTCATCTCCTCTGGCCCTGGATCAGAGCAAGCAAATTAAGCCATCCCCAATACAATTCCCCATACAACGTCCACAGTCACTAACCTTCCAATGTCTGACTTGCAATTAAACCCAACCATTTCTTTAACTTTAAATTGTGAGAAACTGCTATCCTCTTTGAACCCCCTAGTAAGTCACATGCTAAACATGATTCCACAGGCTTGAACCATGGTGTGGAATCTTCTCTTATCCATTATCTCATACACTTTGTACTGAATTACAGCGTTGCCATCTTTTAAGATGCATATCCCTTTTTTCTTCTGCATCCCTGCACAGTATCGTCGTTTGTAGGAAAACAAAACCAGTAAAGATTACACTAAAAACATACTTGAAAACAATTTAACCCTTTTGTATTTTTCCTGGTAAACAAAATATACATTTGCATGATGACTCCTTTTTAAATCTGTATTTTTATATAAAAATTTAGTTAATATAACAAACACCAAGTTAAAAACAAAAAAAGTTGCCATTAGAATGACTGCACTTAGTAAAAATGTTCCCTTCATGTATTGTAGCTCCACTGCAAACAAGTGGTTAAGAAGCCACTTGCTGTGCCCATTGTATCCTGCAAATAACTACCAAGAGACCCATCAAAGGCATCAGTGTGTTAAGTGATGTCTCGAGCAGAGGGCAGATCTGTGAGCAGCTGAATGAAGGATATAACTTGTGCCAGCTCTGGGCCTATGGGGCTGCATGGAGAAGTGAGATAGGACTTGGTTTACCTTGAGAGTTAGCTTGCAAGACCCCAATGCTGTCATCAAACTGCATGGATTTGATGTTGAGGGATGCCAAAATACATTCCTTGTCCTGCAGTGAAGTATCATCAATGTTATTCTGATTGGCTGACAGAATAACGCACATGTCACACAGGTTAATGTTGACAGCCCTTAGATCAGCTCGGCTTAATGGCGTACCCTAAAGGGAAGGAGAAAAAAAAAAAAGAGGGAATGAGCAAAAAGAAAAGGAGAATGGAAAGGAAAGAACCAGGGGGGCATGGGAAACGGAGGAAGAAGCTTTATTAACTGCAATATATTGACATCTTAGTTCTTTTTAAGAATTGCACAATTAAAAAGAACAGAACGGTTGCGGTAGTAATAAAATACATTATTTTTCTTTCATCTTCCTGTGATTCTCTAGAATTAAAGAGACAAAACCCATGAACATGAAAGGTTTTATCCAGGCATTCTCTCTCAGGAGATCCCAATGTTTAAACAGACTATAATTCTCTTTTAGACTTACGGGCAAGATTGAAACTTTGGGGAAGTTGTGCAATGTCTCCCACTCCCTTTTGAGGTATTCAAGGGAGCCCACAAAAACAATAGGTTTAAGTTCATGGTAATGGAAGTTGCTGGCCCTCAAAGGCATCACCAAGTTACGAAGTCCTATGAGTGCTGAAGTCACATCTCCAAAAATGCAGACGACAACATGACCACTAAGGACTGTCATGGCAGCTTCACTGCGTGTCTGGATGAGTAAAGAAAATAAGATATTATTAACGAATAATGATTATTATTAATATGTTCTTTGAATTTGCTTTTACCTTCATAAACTTTATACCTGTTGCTGTTATAGAATATATAATGAATTATTCAAGTAACATGGGGCTAATTTACTTAATCAAGTCATACCTAGCAATGTATCTTTTTTACACCCAATCCCTCAAGCGCTGCGCTTAACGGCAACATTGGAATAGGGCCCTAGACTTTTAATATTACTGTAGATACTCGAGAACACCGTTAGATTTTGGTGTCAAAAATTTACCTTAAAATTGGAGGAGTCGTGTTATATTCGAGACATCTGCATCGCATGTAAAAAAAAAAAACCCTTGCCTTGCTCTGGACCCAAAGTCTCCCGGAAGTTCCGGTAGCCTCCCAGAAGTGAATGCGGGCTTCCTGATGGTTGCAAACACTTCAGGAACTCCTGGATTCGGGAGAGGTGGGATCCATCACGGCCAGAGGGCAAGCTCAGTTTAAGCCTGACTGTTAAGAGAACCTGGAAGGATTTTAATTGTTTACCGGTACAGTAAAATTTTGTTCTTCGCGTTATATTCGAGTCTTGAGTATTCTCTCATTTCCATAATAATCTCTATCCATCGCGTTAGATTCGGTTCGCGCTATACTCGAGTATCTACGGTAATGACTTTGAGTGTTGAGGTTCTGGTGTAGAAAAAGGACTATCTGATCTAGCTGTCCTTCCAACAACAGTGAAAAGGGCAGCAGATTTCACTCTCCCTTGTACTGGAAGAAATAGATGATTTTTTTTCTGGTTGCAAAATCCCCTAATAAGGAATTTTGGGAGACTTTTTTCTGTACGGTTTCCCACAGTGCACACTTATTCATAAGGAATTCAATGCTGAACTAGAATAATCTGACAGATTAACTCACTGTATTCAAATTCATGAGGCACTTTCTATGTAGCTCATTTACATGTTGAACTAGACTCTACAGTTCAATTCACCGTGTTCTGGTTTATAAAGCAATTTGTAGATTATCCATTATAAACTAGGTTATAGGGCAGTAGGTGTGCTATTCAGAGAGGACGTACAGCTCCGTTACAAAAATTCACATGATATACCCAACCACCACTGTAATGACCATATGAGGATTCTTGGTTTGAGTAAAGTTTGTGTTTACAAGATGCACCCATTCTGCCCTTTACCAGAAGCACTTTCTCCATTTCCTTGGGCGGACTCCAGTGGAACATTCCAGTAGAATCATATCTTTTTATACTGCTGGAGTCCATGTTGTCTATTTGGTCATTAGCAGACATGAGCAGGGGATCGTGTCTGTCAAGAGAAGACACAGGCATTTAAAGGTCATGAACACAGGTATAAACTAACTCACCGATCTGTTGCAATTTCATAATTTGAAGAACCAAATAAACTCTTTACTAGTTTGTGAAAGAAAATTCGCTGATGTAAATCTTTATTGTATGATCATGCAGAAAAATAATGATCACAGGAGATTACTCATTGGTTGACATTCACCTCAAACAGCAAACACTAGGTTAAGATAAACTGTACTTCAACGTGATCATGTCTATGTCACCCTAAACCAGGGGTCAAGTGGAGCAAGAGCGCAATGGGAAGCATTTTCCCTCTATTTTTTTCAGGAGGTATGGAGTTTCAGTTTGCTCCGCACTCTATGAAACTTTTGTTTAGGTAACAAGTCAGTTTTCTTCGCCAACCCAAATCTATGAGCTTTATCATGAATATCATAATGATTACCCAAAACCCAGCTCAATTGTAGGTCTGTAATTATATATATATATATGTATATATATATTATATATATATGTATAATTAAAGCCCGAAGTGCGGTTAATCCTAGGATTACCCGGGTAATCCTGACATTACCCAAAACCGCTGGGTAAAGCTGCAAAAAAATTAAAATTTCGGACTTTACCCGGGTAATCTTAGGAGTAACCAACTGCCCCTGGGTAACAGTCTGGAAGAGCTGAAAAATTCGCACTTTACCCGGATAATGTGGAAGTCTGAAGCTTCACCCGGGTAATCTGAGGACTATCCACAGCTTCACCTGGGTAATCTGCAGAGCATCCAACCCGCTTGGGTAACAGTGAATTTTGCTATTATCTATGGATATTATCAATGAAAATGGCAAAAGACAAACATTAAAATGTATTAAAGATATATTGAATATACAGAGTAACAGGACATGTTTCTTATATGAATGTGAAAGAGTTACATGATCTTTATTATGTGTCACATGTGCTTATATATCATTTATAAAACATAATAACCATCAGGTTACTCTTTATGTAAGATCTTTAATCTTCATAAATTAATTTTCATACAATTAATGCACAGAGTCACATGACGATTATTTAGTGGGGTTTGTGACTGTGGATACAAATTCATTAAAAATTAACAGAAAAAACACTTTTTTGTTATCGATCAGATAACAGTTTGCAGCTTTACCCGGGTAATTCTCGGAATTCAGTCACCTGTAACCTGCTGAAAACCCAAGAAAAGCGGAGTACCCAGAGGCGTTTGGATACTTTGCAGATTACCCGGATGAAGTGCGATGTTTCGTTGCACATCACACTTTATCCAGCAACACTAGGGTAATGTGCGAATTGCCTGGTTAAAATAGAGCAGAAGAGCAGGGTACCCAGAGGCCTCTGGATACTTTGCAGATTATCCGGGTAAAGTCCGAAATTTTATTTCGCTTCGGACTTTTGCTAAGGAGGCCTGGGTAATGCTAGGATTAACCGCACTTCGGGCTTTACCCGTTACACATATATATATATATATATATAATCAGTTTGAGTGGTAGATGGTGAGTTATGTACAAGACAGCATCACTTAAGAAATATTGCCGAGTTCCCTCACTTATTTTTGTAGGACTTGATCTCCTGCCCCTAAACACAATTCAATCTCTAACATTTAAATCTCTACAAACTGAATGTGTTGTGGGCTTAGGCCAGGGTCAGACAAGCGTTTTGCAGAGCGGAAGGAACGTCTGTGAGAGTGGATGTTCCTTCCGTGGCCCTTTTGGCCACCTCGCTGAGTGCGGTTAGTGCGCTCAGCACTGCAAGGCTCAATCCTCCTATGGCGGATCGTAGTGCGCGTCGTATCGCTTTGACGGGAAGGCTTTGAGAACATCTGCAGCACGCCCACTGTATTGTGTGCAATTCGTGCGCGTGCTACAGCATGTGGCTGGCCCCGTCAAAGTGTTACAACGCTGTGACGGATGCCAGAAGGCACGTCAGTACGGGCGCATATGGTGCGCTTGTCTGACCCCAGCCTAAAATGTGTCCAATCCAGTATGTTCTGGGGCAAAATTCCAAATATGGAAGTCACCAAGGACTATTGGTACTCATGCAGGGCTATTCAAAGAGAGGTGAAAAGCAGGAGAATGACTGGAGAATGGAAAATTCTAGGTCAAAATAGCCGATTTGGAAAGTGATCTAAATGGGAGAATTTTTCTGGTTTGGCTATTTTGACCTAGAATTTTCCATTCTCCAGCCATTCTCCTGCTTTTCACCTCTCTCTGAATCACCCTGATGGTGTTTGTTCCACTTGTAGAGAATTACTTGAAAATTGATAAGGATTTGCCTATAATCCTCTCAGTCTCCAAGTCCCAAACTACAGTATATTCAGTGTTAAAATTACATTCGCTTTAATCAATGTAATGTTTTCATTAGGCCTTAGCAAGAGAAGATTAACATATGTGGGATTATTCACTATAAAAAAAATTGACGTTAGAGACAAGAAATGGGAGGAACCAGGTTAACAAGAAGTATTGGTTTCACTGCTGGTACAGATCTCTGATGCAGATACTGCATCTTAAGTGTGGGAGTAGATATATTTGTATGTGATCACAAGTGCAAATACTGATTATTTTGTAGGCGTTGCAGTGCTCCTTTCTATAGAGATGAA
Source organism: Leptobrachium leishanense (assembly GCA_009667805.1). Lineage (NCBI taxonomy): Eukaryota > Metazoa > Chordata > Amphibia > Anura > Megophryidae > Leptobrachium > Leptobrachium leishanense. The sequence goes on along the minus strand of CM019068.1, from coordinate 87,717,339 downwards.
AAACATATGACCCATCAGTTAGAGCAGTGTTTCCCAAACCTGTCCTCAGGACCCTCTGATAGGCCAGGTTTGCCAGATATCTGAAGCACAGCACAGGTGATCTAATTTGCTTCTCCGTGATTGTAGCATTCAGTCTGCATTTCCCAAAGGCAGGGGTGGGCAATTACGGCCCTCCAGATGGTTTAAAACTACATTTCCTGTGATGCTCAGCTGCTCATTAGGTTTGTAGAGCCTCAAGGGAAATGTAGTTTCAAAACATCTGGAGGGCCGTAATTGCCCACCCCTGCCCCAAGGTGATCTGCAAAATCTGGTCTGGTTGAGGGTCATGAGGACAGGATTTGGGAAACACTGGTTTTGAGGCTGTTGATGTGAAGATCCACTAAAGCCTGTTTCACTTGTACATTGTGTTTCCCTTCAACCGCTACTCAAATAATGTATTGTGTATGATACACTGATATTCTTATGTATGTAAATAATGAAACAGCCTTTAGTTCTGGGTAACTGGCATTTAGTGAGCCACTTACAGCAGATTATTCAATTTCATGACACCTGCCAATCTGGAGAAAGAAAATAGATTGTGTCTGAGGCTGGCAGGGTGTCAGGGGAGCATAGATCACTAATAAATGAAGAAGAATGCTTTTGTTTTTGCTCTCTTAGAATATTAAATTATTGATTTTGTTTATAGTCAACACCAACATACACCGTCGTCGTGTGTGCACACTATGGCCCCTATCACATTCTTCGCGCAAATGCACATTCTTTGCGCACCGCAAAATGCGTTATCGCGTGAAAATTAACGTGGTATTACGATCCGAGTGCATTTTTTCAGCCTTCAAGTTTTCCCGTGCGCAAAGCCGGGCGCAAATGAACGTTGCGTGCAGGAATCGGTGGGCAGACTGTTTTTTCACGGGATTCAGCCACTCGGAATTAAGAACCACCATTTTCTAGGTTTCGGTTGTTGCGCCTGTCAAAGTCAATCTGCGTATCTGTGCTGCAGCAAAAAAATATTTTGACAAACTATTAAATTTTAAGGTCTGGGTATGTGTAGAATGTGTAACTGTACTGTGCTGTATTTTTTTTTTTTCGTGCTGGTGTATTTTGTTCCGGCCAGAACGTTCAGATTTGCAGTTAACACCAGCTTTTCAAAAAAGTTAAAATTATGCGCGCAAACGTCGTTCGTAGGAAGTTGCGCATCGATTGTAATACCATCCGCTTAACGCATTTGCGCTCATAATGTTAAGTATAAGATGCGCGCACGCACTTGCGCTCGGTTCACGTAGGGTCACTCGCATTGGACGTGAACGCGCATCGTTTGCGCGAACGTCATAATAAGACGTTATGCGCTAATGTTTTTTTCCTCGCGCAAATGCGCTGCGTGAGTGTAATAGGGGCCTATATTGTTAGCTTAATAATGTTTTGATACTCTCTGCCATTTAGACTTTAGCTGTAGAATAGTTCATAATCAAATATTTTTAAAACAGGTCAGTGTTTGAAAAGAGCAACAACGGAATTTAGGTCAACAGAGAACACTTGGGAAGTTGCACTTATCTTCGTCTCATCCCATTTAATCTAATGGAAGAGCTAAGAAACATAGCTTTATCATGTTCAGTAATAATATATACTTCTTATAGCATACATAATATTTAGATAGCAGCTGTAATACCTTACACAGCAATAATGCTGCTTTTAAGGCTGAGGGTTTTCAGCTGCTCCTTTAAGGAGTCTTTTTCTGCTTCCACTGTCCCTCAATATCAAAGAGCTGCTATTAGGATCTCCAATGAAGTAGAAGAGATTTGAATTCAGTCTCCAGTGCGGTGTTTGGCAAAGGAGAGAAAGTCAATTATTGCTTTCACAGCGGACACTTTCTGACGCGTTGCCCTGCACAGTAAAAGCTTTAACAGGCTGGGCTTTTAATATTTTAGCAAATTGCCCAATCGGGTTTGGTTTTCGCAACTGACGGGCTTTAAAGATTCAACAGAGTGTCACTTCAGAGTAGTATGTCTGGTCCCCCCCCTCCACCCCTGCCCATCACACAGAATACAAGACGTTAATGCTAGACAACACTGAGCGGCTTCTGATGACAATCACATTCACGCAGAGAAAAAACAAAAACAAAGCAAAAACACAATAGCTCGCCTTCACACCTAAGAAAGAGATCAAATGAGGAGCACACCGCAGAAATCCACAAAACCCTTTCACTGCCACTGTAATCAGTCAGTATTGAGTGAATCATATAGAAGTAGGCATATGGACCCAAGTACTAGGTCTTGTTTTAACCTAATTAAACCCCGTCAAAGGACAATAAAGAGGAGTAATAAGGAATTGTGACATGGGGTGGGGTTGTATGAGCAGAGGTGATTTAACGGATTGTGACAAGAATTGAAGTATGGTATTTGTTCCAATACATCAAGAAAGTGATGGTCTTTGGTTGGATTTCCAAAAAGGTAAAATTATTTTACTACACGTTAAAGGCTGATATAATTTGATTTTACAGCCTAGGCATTCCACTTATTTAATGTTACTTTTTTCCTCTTTGCAAAGACAGAAGATACTATATATTGAGAAATAAAGTGTGTATAGGTTTGAATGAATGTATTTGTGTACACCAAAAAGAAGGGAATGAATAGGTAGCCCAGGACTTTGTAGACCTGAATGACACCTTTGTAGATTTTTAAAGGTAATATGGAACGACGATAGAAATGGAGCCCCAGATAACTGTATAGGAGGCAAATGGATTTGGATGTACAGCTAAAGAAGGTATTTTCTCTCCCCAATTTTAATACACAGAGATTTTGGATTTGGATCTAATCTGTGAAATTCTCACCTCCCTGAACTAACTTGATAAAAAAGTTTACTCTGTATATTGTAGATGGATGCTAATGGACTGAATAGCAGAGCTGTCTGGGGAGGAACAAATCCGGCACAGAAAGCATGAAATACAGACCTCACAGTGTTAACTAAATTTAGATGAAACCTGTAACGTTTCTTTCAACTCAAGAGCAAAGCAAAGGGATAGAAGTGCCAGAAGGCAACCCAAAAAGCCTGCCTAAAGGACAGAGCCTGCAGCTAAACCACAAACCTCACTTGGAAGAGAGACGCACACAGGGACTTGCATAATAGAAGAGCGATCTGTGTAATATCAAAACACATCCTGTCTCTGACAATGCCGCCCTACACTTCTGTTCTGTGCTGAGCATTTCAGACATTCATAAAAAGTCATCCACTGCCAAAACTACGTCTTCTCACCATGTCCTTCTTTTACTTTTCCTTACTTTAGTCCACTAAAGAGCTTAAAGTCATGTATGATAATAATTGCTATTGATACACGGTGGGGTTACATATTATCTTACACAGGAAGGATTTTGTGGCTTAGTGGAAACAGATCTCATAAGAGACAGAATAGATGGATAATGACACCTACATTTCTTGTGTCCTCCAGATGTTGAACTACAACTCACACTTTTTTTTGGTCCTCTATTGCATTCAAACATTTCTTGGAACTGTAGGTCATCAACACCTGGTTGGTGTTATTGGGAATAACAGCTCATGCCCACTGTGCTACAATTGAACCACCACCATTTTCCTAATATCTACACTAAGGTTAAATAGTTACATATGCTGAACAAAAGACATCCATTGAGTTCAGCCTTTCACACATCACCTACTGCCGTTGATCCAAAAGACGGCAAAAAAATCCATCTGAAGCACTCGCCAAATATGCAACATACTGGGAAAAAATTCCTTCTTGACCCCAGAACGGTGGTCAGGTTTCTCCTTGGATCAAGCAGCTTTTTCCCACATATTACATTTTATAACCCTTAATATTCTGCTTTTGCAGGAAGTCATCTAGTAGATGTTTAAAAGACTGTACAATCTCTGACCCAACCACCTCAACAGGCAGAGAATTCAACAGCTTTATTGTTCAGAAAAATGTAAAATAACCCTTCCTATGCATTAAGCAGAATTTCCTTTCAGTCTAAATGGGTGACCTCAAGTCCACTGTATAGTCCTATTAACAAAGGTCTAGCTTGAGTTTATTGCATAAAACTAAGCTCATATGGCAAGATCAAAAAAGGGGTCATAAAAGAGTCTTTACAGCAATAACATAAAAATCGTAGTTTCAAATTTGTTATTGTGTCCTCAAAGTACTTCACTGCAAGGTATTGCAAACAATACAGCACATTGGTGCCACACAATTCAATGAGAAAACTCCGAAAAGGAAGCTAAATTATGCATACATGGCGGAAAAGGTCAATTTCCTTTAATAGGAGAGTTGTTTCATATCATATTATATAATGTTTCATCAGAATGTGTCTTTGAGAGGAACATCTAGTTGTATGCGGTGCATGTCTGTTGAGGGGAATGTGCTGCAAGTATATATTATGACTCCTTGGGACCTTGTCATTTCAATCTTCAAACGACAGAAAAGACTGGCACTCAGTAACAGATGCCAGAGACTGTTCTCCATAGCTGTCAGCTGAGACTGTCACTTGAAACGTTAATGATTTGTGACAGCGCTGACATGTACGGCATCATCACCAGGGACAAATTATTCCTTCAGGAACAATACAAGAGTCTTGGTACCAGGAAATTTAGGTGATCCAAGGTGACGATCCAATAAACATGACCCATGGGACCTTTGCATAGAAATGCAGAGACCGAGTAATACAAGTAAAAGAACGTACATGTTTTTGAGAGGAGCCAAGTTTTAATGAAGAGTGAGACAAAACGTTCTATAAAGATTAACCTATGTTAGAGAGATGTATCCATAGGTCTTGAAATGAAAACATATTTAATGGGTGCCAAACAGAGCAATCCTAAATGATGAGGGTTCCCCCCCCCGAGAATCATATATGAATATAAACATACAAAACACCATGAAAATAGACACCAAGTATGAACATCTCTAGGATTACACTAAACCACATGTAATCAAAATATGAGGACATCAGAAAGCCACAAAAAAATTCCTTCTCACTTGCTAAACACTCAAAAAGCACAAAAGAACAAAACAAAACTACACTACAGAGCATTGCTTTACATTTATCAAGGTTTGCTAGTTTTCACCCTTTTTGGCAATCATATAAACTATCATTTACACCAGGAAAAATAAACATGTGCAGTTATCACTGAGGAGGACAGCAACTTGAGGTCTTTCCCTGAATAAGTCTAAAAGCCAAACCCTCAAATCCAAATGGACAAAACACTCAAGAATCAAAATTTTCAAATCACGTCAGCAGTTTTTATTAAGACATTAATATTGTGTTTACAGTTAATTTCAAAACTACAACTCCCCTTTGAGCCAACACTCTGCAAACCACCAATTGTGCTACTCAAATATCCCTGGAAACAAAAGGGCAGAGCAAATTCCTGCGCTACACCAGTGTGTCACAGCACGGTAGTTGAGAATCGCATCTCTAGACCAGAGGAAGAAAAACACAATTCCTTTAGTTTATTATATTCCTTTCGAGAATGTAAATAATAGGTTTCGAAATTAGTCATGTACCTGGCATAATGTAAACCTTTTTTTTTTTTTAACCCCTTGACTGTTGGACGTATTTCTGACGTCGTAGTTGCTATTCACCTTCTCGATGCTCAAACGCTGCTGCTGTAAATCTTTTAATGCAGCTGACATTGCCTGAACTACATCATACAGGGTGGGGGAATCACTGGAGTGCAGCAGTGCGCTGACATAATGACTTTGAAGGTCAAGTGAGGTAGTATTAGAAAGGTCTTTGTCTGCCCCTTTGAATGATACCAAACATGACTATGTTAATACCACCCTTTTCTTATTTTAATGTATCACCACTGTCCAGTTTTCAGTTAGAAAGTAAACAATGTCTCTGCCTTAGGCTAGGGACAGATGAGCGCATTTTCTGCGGCCACCGTCAAAATGTACGTCGATGCGTGCGCACGCATTTTTTCACGGAATACGCTTAAGTGGTCAGACGACCACAGTCGCACAGTCGCAGGTACTCACCAACGCAATTCTAGGGAAATCCGGCTGTTTGAACGTTATGTAGGCCGCACACTAGCAGCGTCTGACGTCTCCTAATCACGCACACACGCTGCTATGCGGCCGCAGCGCACTCTGTACGTCTGTAGCAGCGGTTTCACGTTCTGAGAAAAATGCGTTCATTTGCCGGTTGCGTGGTGTCGGCGCACTTTTGTACGCACGTACTGCGTATATTGGCCGTCATTGGCCGTTATGTTCTGCTACTGCCGCCGTGATTTAGTGCGCCTGCACGCGCGTTCCGACTGCCCCACTCTGACCCTAGCCTTATCTCCCACGCTGGAAGTGGGGACAATATAACGTAGTGCGCAATTGTGCACACTGTGTCATCTAAAAGGAAAGCATTTTCATTTGCACAAGTAATAAGTGGCGGGTCACTTAGGCCCCCATTTCTCCCTGATGTTAATGCATAGGGGCCTGTAAAACACTTTTTTTGAAAGAGGAGAACGTTAACCATTATTTGTGTGGTATATTTAACTGCTTCAGCAAAGAGGCCACTTGGAAACATTTATTTATCCATCCTTCCTGGTAAAATACTTTGCAATAAATAAACACACTTTGAAAAGCGAGTTGCGTTTCTCATACATCATCTGCCACATTTAGTTAGCCTCCAAATCCCACGGCCATTGATGCCTACTCCATTGCCGAAACAGTCTGTAGCCTGTCTGCCTCTCCAGGCAAACACCAGATGACTGGTAACATTCTGTAAATACACAGTGACTTCACCAAAATGCTTAACCTCAGCAAGGCCAATTATCCCCTTGGGTTTGGATGATGTGCTTGGGAAGTCCTCCAGTTTCCCACGTGCATGCAAATTATATCTCCAGCACGTCATCTAAGTTGCATGGATCGGCGCCGATCGCGGACTCCTTGTGCTGGGGGCTGACATCTTGGATGTCAACCCTGCCTGCAGGACCTCCCCCTGCCCACTGATGTCATCGCACATGGGCATGATAATATCAGAAATGGGACCTCCCTCCAGCCAGGCAGGGAAGTCCCTATGGAGCAGATGTGGGGTTCTTTTGGACCCCTGCACCTCTGAAACCATAGGAGCTACTGGGTCAAATGCAATATCATTAGAAAGACCACAGCATGGCCTTTTGAATGATACCAAACATTACCAGGTTTTATGTACATATAAAAACTTAAATATAAAAATGTCTTTCTTTTTTCTTCTAATGCATCACCAATGCATTTTCAATTGTAAAGTGAACAATGATGCTGCACTAACTCAACATCTTATTTCCTATGTTGCCAGCATGCGTGGAGGCAATTTAACAATGTGTTATTATGCATTGTGCCATCAAAAACCCAGCACTGCAGCGAGGAGCACCAGGGTCTTTTGGGATTCTGCATCTCAAATCTTTACACTGCACAAGGTCAAGTGAGGTGTCTTTGAAGGCCTTTCCAACGAAAACAAATGCGACCATGTAATGTGTAAAAATAGAAAGAAAAATACCAAATTTACTTTTTCTCAGTTCTAAGGCAGTGGCATTCTGTGCTTTTACTTCTAAAGAAAACAATGCCACCGCATTAACTCACCTCCTCATTCCCAAAAACGGGAACAAATGGGGAGATGATGGTGCAATGCACACTGGGCCATCTAAAATACAGGCCGCCACACCGCTGCAAGTAGGGGTACTTTGTGGGTTGTAAAGAATGAAGATACATGGGTCCAAAGTCAAGTTAGGTGACATTGGAGTCCAAAGAAACCCTAAAAAATTTTTCTAGACCTCAGTTTCAAATTATATCATCTGTTATAGACACAATTGTTGAGGAAGATTTACAAGAAACCTCTCTTTTGAAGCGTCTGGTTGTGTAGTTTCTGTAAATATATACTATATTTGCCATATTATAACTACCTGACTAACTAGAGCTGTTTAAATGCAGACATATCTTCTTTCAATAAAACTGTGTAAAATAACTTTTTTCAACAATGCTTAAAATTGCTCATTTCCTTGGAAAACCATTTCAGATTTTTTTAAAAAAAAATTTAAAGACCATGAAGGTTTGGATGGAAAAAAAAATGGAAAAATTAAGTTGTATTCTGTAAATGAGTGACAGCCAACAAAATATCTACACTTTTTTTTTTTACATTTATATGATGTACCTTTGTCAGGTGACATGATTTACATTCCTTTGTCAAGCTAGTTCAATGCTAACTACAAACAAAAGAGTAAACAAACCTATGTAGATGACATATAGTGAGAAGATTTGAAGAAATTATTTGTTTATCTCTTAATCTCTCAAAAGATACTGGGATAGGTGGGGAAACTTGGATAGGAATTGCAAGATGCACTACAGGTTGAACGAAGATTTGCCAGTCGGGGGGGGGGGGTCGGAAGAAAATAAAACCCACAACAACTGTAAATAAACTAGCAGATAACATTCGGTCAATTCCTCCTCTACTCGCCCCCCTAGACTAATTACTGTTAGCATCATGGAATAGTTTAAGATGGTTAGAAAGTTCTCCCCTTGGACTGCACAGGGACAAATTAAGTACCCTGGAGTTCCCTTCTACGGTTTGATATCGCCGGATTGTACTCCTTTAACATCCATCCCCTGTTCATCCGTATAAAATCCCTCTTCTATAGTTGATGTCACCTTCGCAAGCATATCTTCGTCGCGGTCATTCAATTAAAATGATATTTTTTCCTTTATCCTAGATTGTTCTAAACACACTAATCCTTCCTAATTATACTTGGAACACAATTTTATTTGGATGTAGAAAAAAAAAGTCAAATTCTCACTAAATTGCAACAATCCCCCCGCCCCCAGGAGGCATTAACCTGCCAAATCTTCATCATTAGAATCTTGCAGCACTCTGCAGACTAAATGGACTAAATATCAACTGGATTAACTAAATCTTCACCTTTACCCTCTCAACCCTTTTAGTTCTACACTCCCCCAGGCAACTCTGAACACAACCATCACAATGCTCTAATCCAGTGGTTCCCAACCGCGGGCCTCAAGTACACCTAACAGGTCAGGTTTCCCTGATATCCAAAGCAAAGCACAGGTGATATGATTTGCTGCTCAGTGATTGCAGGATTCAGTCTGCTTTTTTCCAAGGTAATCCTTAAAATTTGGCCTGTTGGGGGTACTTGAGGACCGCGGTTGGGAACCACTGCTCTAATCTATATTATGTACTTGCCATGTCTAGAAAACAGTAGAGCTGGGCTTGCATGGTGCACTTATATTTTCCGGCTGTGTGGAGTAGAAGTAACATCACTGCTCTATAACCATGGTGAGAGACTGTCGAGACACGGATTCGATCCCGGCAAGAGCACCTCTCCAGTAAGTGTCCTTGGGCAAGACACCTAACGGTACATACTCGCCACCCAGGACATACTTGAAATTGAGAGAAATCTCAATGTATCCTTCCTGGTAAAATCATTTCTCAAAAAAATATATATATATCTGCCCCTAGTAGGTATTGCACCATTTTAATGCGGTAACCTAACTTCACCTTCTACTAAAGACACTACAAAAATACCTAATGTTATGTTAACGGAACATGGCGTAATTGTCACTGAAAATACCTAGTTAGTCAACCTAATAACTTTTCATCCTTTATACTATCAGGTCTATCCACTAAAGGTGAAACTCGGGAGAACTGGCAGGAGAAGAGAACAATCTAGACAAAAAGCCGATTTGGAAAGTGAGATAAATGGGAGAATTTCTCTGGTTTGACTATTTTGGCCTGGATTTTTCACTTCTCCTGCCAATTCTCCTACGTTTCACCTTTAGTGAATAGACCTGTATATCTTTCACGTATATATCAATGTTCTAATGATCCAAACTCATACTGACTTCCCTCACCCCACTGATAAGGCAACAATATTATCCCCACTGGATCCCATTTTTGATGTCATATTATACACATAGATACACAAACCTTTGGACAAGAATTCCAGCCAAAGTGAGTCATGTGCCTGGTGGTTATCCATTCCAACCTGCTCATGACAAGACCTTATTGTGGCATATTGGGCATCATATAGTTTCAATCAATAAACTACCTTGAAATACTGCCTGTATAATTCACTGGACATATGTCACCCATCATGCAGCACAAAATGGGCATAGTATCAACCGCATGCTGCCTAAAATGTAAGACTCCTAGAAACACCCCAATATCCAAACTTTCTGCTAGCAACTGCATAACTTAAGTTCTATATGTCTCAATGTAATCTTCCCCCCTACTCTTGCCTGGGCCATGTTTTGAGTATTGGGAGACCGAATATTCGCAAACATTCAACTGGGTGTCAAAAATTCCTACTTTGTGACATAGTGGCAACAGGGTAAAAGCTATATTTTTCAGTTAACGTCAAAACTCTAAATCTAGCTTTCCTATTCCTAATCATGCCTCATAGATATATTTTACAATGACTGGCTGGAAGCTGCTCATTACAAAAAGAAAATAACACATAAGGGTGTTATCATGTATGTCACTAAAGGGCGAAGTCAGGAGAATTGGCAGAAGTGAAAATTCTAGGTCAAAATAGCCAAACCAGAGAAATTCTCCCATTTATCTCACTTTCCAAATTGGCTATTTGTGCTTGTGCTCTTCTCCTGCCAATTATCCTGAGTTTCACCCTTCAGTGTAAAGACCCTATAGATTCTTCAGCATCCAGCCTCCCATCTTCAAACCTTTTGATGAATAAGTAGAACACCAAACTGTCAAGACCACTTACCAACTCCCTACATGGTACTCCCCACAAATACTTAGGGGCTACACTCACATTTCTGTAGGATCTCCAGATCCTGTGTCTTGAGGGTATGGGAAATATGCAAGATTATATACAATTTCATTTCAAAGGTCTGCTACATTCCTGAAAACTGTCCCACCAAAAAAAGCAATGATCCCCCCTTTCATGATGTGCTTACCCCTTTTGGAGGCATGACCGCCCCCTTCATCGATGCCTGGAGTGACAAACATACCCTTTTACAAACATGCCCAATATTTTGGGCATTGCCAGTGATGGAAGTCACATCATTGGCAGCACCACTACACTTACCCCATCCCAATGCTGGGATGTACACTTACAGGGTTATTCAGAGAGCAGTGAAAAGCAGGAGAAAGACTGGAGAATGGAAAATTCTAGGTAAAAATAGCCGATTTGGAAAGTGAGATGAATGGGAGAATTTTTCTGGTTTGGCTATTTTGGCCTAGAATTTTCCATTCTCGAGTCTTTCTCCTGCTTTTCACTGCTCTCTGAATAACCCTGTATAGCTTGAACTTTTCATTTGTTATCAAAGGTACTCTACCGCACATCTCTTTGTCGCGAACCACTCTTTGTGTTTGTTTTAATTTTAGTTTGGTAGGTCTGGATTCATAGGTCATACAATAAAATATTAAAAAGAACCTATGTCAGCATTGTAAAAGCCAATAAGGAAGGTGCAAATGCCAAGGATCAAAGTTCATTACTCAAGTATATACATAGGAATACATTGTCATTCTAACCATGAAAAGGTCAGGCAGTTTGAGTTGGGAACATTTTTGTTTCATTTTTTATTTAGAGCGTAATCTAGAAAATCAGACAATTAAACAGCATCATATGTTTAAGTATAATTTAGAAGAAATATAAAATATAGTTGAAAAGGGGCAAAATATCTATTGTGACTTTACAGTGAGTTTATCCGCTATATTAACCAAACAGATGGGCAGTGTGATGGATATTAACGTATCTGGTCCTTGGAGAAAAGGCAGTATGATAGATAGCCTTAGAAGAGAAGGATAGGAAAACAAACACTACAATAAAATTACGTCTGAGTTCACCTAGAGGTTTGTAAGATGCTTTCCAGGAATGTCCATTAAGAAACATTATGGTGCAACTCATTTCATATCCACTGGGAAGGTAAAAGAGATGCCAATCATTAGCATTTTAGCGATAAGATCATTTGGCTGTGGGTAATTTGCTAAAGAAAAAAAAATCCAAACTGGACATATCTATTCCGACACGATATAGGACACCATATGGTCACATGAGATTTCTGAACATTATGAAAAAATTAGAAGACCGCGAGTAAAAAATACATGCCTTATTCATTCTTGTTCGTTTACTTTTATAGGAACTTTCATAAGCTATTCTACAAGTTATTTAGTGCAGGAGGGGTAGGGTCATGCCTATTCCACGATGGGGCGGCTGCAACCACCAAATGTAGCCAGCTCAGCAACATGTATAAAACATAACTTGTAGAAAAATTGTCATCTGTGCTTATTCCCATTATACCATGTGAAACAAAAACACAATTAGAGGCTTTGGTTTCTATTAATGGCCATTAATAGAAACCAAAGCCTCTAATTGTGTTTTTGTTTCACACGGTATAATGGGAATAAGCGCGATGACAATTTTTCTTCAAGTTATTTAGTCCATTACTTCTATTACCAAACTATCCCTTTCTCCGTTATCCCCCCTTTTTATGTCAATATCATGGCTTGCTCAGCTCAGAATACATTGTCCACACCATCTTCCCATCTCTCACCCTTTCTCAAACTGTAAACCTGTCGGCCGTCATTGCGTTCTTTTTCCCAGCTTTGCCTGCAGTTCCCTCTCTGACAAGCACTGAAAAGCCAGCTCCTACTTTGAACATCCCACCTCATCATACAAACTGACAGAGCCATGCTTTTCAAAAACCCGCAGCCAATCTGTTAATCATTACTTATTTAGAAATGCCTTCGGGGCTGGTGGGGTCTGTAAGAAGCGTGCACGATACCCCAACCAGCCTCGCTTTTCCCTGCTAGTGAAAGAAGTTAAATAAATAAATATGCAAGGGGAGAGCAAATAATAAATAAGAGAAAAAAAAAAAAAGGAAAAAGAAACACTTGCCCTTAGGCAACCTAAACCCATCACTTTCTATTGCACATAAAATGCACTGGATAACACTAAAGTATTTAATATATATATGGTATAATATACCTACAGGAATGGCCTTTTGTGCAGAGCTTGGCTGTCTGGTATCTGGTAATTTGATGTTTTGCTAAAGGCAACAGCATAAGAAAAAAATGCACCTAGTGTACTGAACTGTCAGTTGAATTCTCCCGGGCCTGTAGGGTAAAGATGTACCCTAAAGCCTCAGTATCTTGACATGGCTTTGAAGCACATGAAAACTGTGTAAATAACTCCCTGGAATTATTATCACTCAAGATCAAAGGAAGGAGAGAGATTTAACAGAGCTAGAAAAAGGGGGTGAGGCGTTTCAGCTCTGTAAGGGCAGCTAGTGTTTGCAGAGTTTTTCCGCTTCGCTTTCTTTAAAGCAATTTGAACACAAGTCAAAAGGATGAAAAATGAGCTAATGATACATTATCTGTCAGCTATTAAAATGACATTGTCCGTCAATGCAACACCTGGTTAAGGATTATCTAGAACTCCTTCACTGCTGGTTTAGTTGGCAGGCCATCAACAGTTTGTAGAATTCAGAGTCTTTTCTGACAGACCAAATATTGATGAATTCATTTAATTTCCTTTGGTCACTAATGAATATCTTGAAACTCCTGACAACATAAAGAGGAACTGTCCAAGAAATCATACTATTGCATCAAGAATAAAAAAAAACTACCTAAAACTCCTATTAACCTTTTGGTTGGAACCCTCTTTTTCTTTTAAATCAAAAATAAAGATTAGATGAACGATGTCGCAGCTCTGTTCAGCCATGAAAAAATCAGATAAGCTGTCATTGCATAGTATCTTCCCTCCTACACAACCCTAGTCCCTCCTTGAGTGCAGAATTGTTACACTAAGAAGAAGTCCACTTTCTATTAACAGTGAAAATAAAAAGCGGTCTCGAGCCCAGGATATTCTAACATATTTTTCCATTAATAGAGCTTTATTATTTCACTGTTCGTGGCTTTTGGGATCTCTTCAATAAAGCATACTGTAATATAACTTTCTTTCTGATAATTATGGGCAGGGTCTGGAGGAGACACATGGTGTATAGAATGGGGGCCCAGGTTCGAATCCCGACCAGAGCCACCTGTCCAGTAAGTGTCCTGGGGCAAGACACCCAATGGCACATACTTGCCCACCGCACGATATTGACTGTGGTTCGGTGGTAACATCTCCCTTTGACTGTGGAGAAGCAAGTCAAAATACCATTCAGTACATCTCTCCAATATAACTGTGGGGAAGCAACTCTCAACTTTATGAGAAGCAGGTTCAACCTAACCACCAGGTCGTTGCTCTACAGTCATGGAAAGACGACTCGATCCCACTCAGAAAATGCCACCAGCGAGTGTCCTTGGGCAAGACACCTAACAATATGGATGTGCCTACTTTACAAAATACTTGTACATCACATAAATTGTAAGTTCCTTTGGGAACAGGGACCCCCCCCTGAATCAGGTCATCATCCATGTGTGGTATTCTAATGTATTTACTCCTTGTACACTGATCTTGTAAAGCACTGCAGAATATGTGGCGCTATATAAATAAAGAATGATAATGATAAATAATAATAGAATGTCTCAAAGAAGGGTCATCAAAGCAACTGTAATTGCTGTAGTCATCCAATCTTTATTCCTGATTTAATATAAAACAGAGCTTCAATTAGTAGGAGTTTTGGCAGGATTTTATGGGAAGTGACAGTTCCACTTTAAGAAAAGTTATCATGAAAAATCCAGGTATAATTAATGGAGAGTAAGGGTGGTAGTTAATATGCAACAAACCGTTTGACAACTTTTTTCAAGGGTTATAGATAGATCTTATATACACTATATTGCCAAAAGTATACGCTCACCCATCCAAATAATCAGCATCAGTTGTTCCAATCACTTCCATGGCAACAGGTATATAAAATCAAGCACCTAGGCATGCAGACTGTTTTTACAAACATTTGTGAAAGAATGGGTCGCTCTCAGGAGCTCAGTGAATTCCAGCGTGGAACTGTGATAGGATGCCAACTGTACAACAAATCCAGTCGTGAAATTTCCTCGATCCTAAATATTCCACAGTCAACTGTCAGCTGTATTATAAGAATGTGGAAGTGTTTGTGGCTGAGTTGCTGTCGTTCCCAAAGTGCTAGGCCACGTAAACTGATGGAGCGGGGTCAGCGGATGCTGAGGTGCATAGTGCGAAGAGGTCGCCAACTTTCTGCAGAGTCAATCGCTACAGACCTCCAAACTTCATGTGGCCTTCAGATTAGCTCAAGAACAGTGTGCAGAGAGCTTCATGGAATGGGTTTCCATGGCTGAGCATCTGCATCCAAGCCATACATCACCAAGTGCAATGCAAAGCGTTGGATACAGTGGTGTAAAGCACGCCGCCACTGGACTCTAGAACAGTGGAGACACATTCTCTGGAGTGACGAATCACGTTTCTCCATCTGGCAATCTGATGGACGAGTCTGGGTTTGGCGGTTGCCAGGAGAACGGTACTTGTCTGACTGCATTGTGCCTAGTGTAAAGTTTGGTGGAGGGGGGATTATGATGTGGGGGTTGTTTTTCAGGAGCTGGGCTTGGTCCCTTAGTTCCAGTGAAAGGAACTCTGAATGCTTCAGTATACCAAGACATTTTGGACAATTCCATGCTCCCAACTTTGTGGGAACAGTTTGGAGCTGGCCCCTTCCTCTTCCAACATGACTGTGCACCAGTGCACAAAGCAAGGTCCATAAAGACATGGATGACAGTCTGGTGTGGATGAACTTGACTGGCCTGCACAGAGTCCTGACCTCAACCCGATAGAACACCTTTGGGATGAATTAGAGCGGAGACTGAGAGCCAGGCCTTCTCGTCCAACATCAGTGTGTGACCTCACAAATGCGCTTCTGGAAGAATGGTCAAAAATTCCCATAAACACACTCCTAAACCTTGTGGACAGCCTTCCCAGAAGAGTTGAAGCTGTTATAGCTGCAAAGGGTGGACCGACGTCATATTGAACCCTATGGATTAGGAATGGGATGTCACTTAAATTCATAAGCGAGTCAAGGCAGGTGAGCGAATACTTTTGGCAATATAGTGTATAAACAGCTCTCAAGTCCTTCTCCCGAGGCCTAACAACTGTATCTTTATGACTTACAGATTAGGTTAGACTCTGCATTTGTTCCAGATTTTAAAACTACTCAGTTAAACGGTCTACAGATATTTACGTTTTCAGCATAATCTCTGTTGTTATTACAGTTTTGCAAAGTTTAGATTTATGTCCACCTCTTCTTTTGTCAACTATTTTGTGTTTATTATTAGGGAAACTTTGTTTTCCTCCCTAACAAGCCTTCCGTTCATTTGATTTAACAAACTCCTGTTATGTGTTATGAACCTGGAAGTTCTTTGTACGATCTCTTAGACAGCCCAGTAACAAACTTTAGAACGTTCTAATTACCACTCTGTCACATCACCACTACATTGTGTAACTTCAGCAAGAAGCTAGACGAGCATCCTGCTTGTTAATCAGATTTTTTTTTTCTTTCCCTTCACCTTCCAAATCAATTAATGAAGATTTGATTTCAATCGACAGCATAAAAGGGAAGGTAATTCTCAGGTTCAGCTCAGATTGTAGTAATACATTCAACATAGTCCCCGTGAACAGATAGCTGTACTCACAGGCACTGCTTCAAAGAGAGACTAGCCTGAGGCTAGCATATCACGGGAGCGGGCTGATTGGTTCAAGCTATCATTAGTGCCATTGCTCGTTTGCAGCAACACAAGCGCAGGACGAGGGGAGACTGCTCCCACTTTGCAGTCGACGTATTTTTCAAACGCCTTTTCAAATTGTTTTCCGTGACAGAAATTGTTTTTTCAGCTCTGTCATTACCTGCTGATACGCTGACAGAATAAATACTCATTCTTTAAAAAGCCATCTAACAACCCTGCAGATTTTTTTTTCTCTTCACCCGTCCTTATATTTTTTTCTCCTCTTCTTTTTTTTTTTTTAGCTTCGCCATTTATTTTGAAACCGTAAAATAGAGATGAGGGTTTAAATACATACTGACACATTGCCTGCTGCTCTGCAGAAAAAGAAAAGAAAAAAAACTTCATCCAAACGGAAAGTCAGCTTTTATACCGATTTATCTACGTACAAAGAGTTAAGGTCTCAATGCATCAAGCCTGAGCTTAATTCTGCAGCACCTTGGACAGCTGTCAGGGTCTATCACACCAAGCAGAAGTAGTACCTTGGACAGCTCAGTCACTGCGCTGTGCATCTATATGCAGGCGTTGGTATAGAGCACAGGCCTTGATAAGGAGGATTCCTTTCATCCTCACCCATTGACATTACAATGGAATGAATGTCATGTGGTTACAAAGAGAGCTTTCAGTGAGGGAAAACAAAACGAAAGATTGGCAAAAAAAAAACAAAAATAAACAAAAGCCAAACAACTTTTAGACCTCATCATCTTATCTATCCAATCTTATGATGCAATCTTGTTCAATATGGACTCTGTTGGACGCTAGATGCTTTTATAACAGAGGGTGTCCTTGTTGAACATATCAGCGAAAGCAAAGCGTCGCCTTTTCCCCTCCGTAGACTGCTCATATACGCAACCCCACACCAGAGTCTATCCACAATGGGGCACTAACAAAAGGGTACCCCCTGCTTTTGTAAGATTCTTATGATGCAATCATTCAGCTGCAGGTAGCAGCTGCTTAAGTATTGTCCAATGGCATTCGTCGTACAAAGACGTACCAGAGGTGATGGGCACACAGCCAATCAATTACTTTTCATAGAACTTTTACAACCTGACTCCTCCTCAAGCTACACCAGTGCAACTGCGCTGATGTGGGTTTTTCTTGACCATGGTGGCCAAGAAACATGGGGCTCTATTCCAAGGTTGGTGCAAACTTACTAGACCTGGAAATGCTAGCAGAATGCTTGGTTGTGTAGGGAGAGGTATTAGCTGTAGGAAAAGGGAAGTGCTCATGCCACTGTACAGAGCACTGGTGAGACCTCACTTGATCTTAACATGTACAGCTTGGAAAAAAGACGAGACAGAGGAGATATGATAGAAACATTTAAATACATAAAGGGAATCCACAAGGTAGAGGAAGGGAGTATATTTAAAAGGAAACAAAGTAGCAAAACAAGAGGACATAGTCTTAGATTAGAGGGGCAAAGGTTTAAAAGTAACATCAGGAAGCATTATTTTACTGAGAGGGTGGTGGATACATGGAACAGCCTTCCAGTTGAAGTGGTAGAGGCCAAAACAGTAATTGAATTTAAGCAGGCATGGGATAGGCATAAGGCTATCCTAAACAAAAGATAAATCCAGGTAAAGTATCCATGTAATTGGGCAGACTAGATGGGCCGAAAGGTTCTTATCTGCCGACATTTTTCTATGTTTCTATGTTTCTGTTGTAAACTTAACCCCCCATAGGCTACAATGGCTTCAGTAAGTTTACAAAACCTCTGGTTAAGTTAACACCAACCTTGGAATAGGGACCATGAAAGGCATTTACATGGCTGCTGACGGACTCCAAAGTAGTGAGAGGGGAACCGTCTTCTGTCATCATGAAACATTAACTAGTCTCACCTGACAATAGTGTCTATATGATAACATCTTTGTAACAGAAAATATATCTGCACTGTCTATAGGAGAAATAGTAAGTCAGCTCTGCTCACCCTTACACCGTTTGCTGGTCTAGTGTAGGACTGGAGAAGAAATGTCAGGGATGAGAAAGAGAAAGGCTTAATCTTATGTTATGAGAGACAACTGATATTTTGCTCCTTCACATTCAACAATAGTACCCAAGGCTTGGATCGTCGCTTTTCAATTAAGGTAGGATGCACAAAGTGGTTGTGAATTCTGGTAGGAGAAGAATGATGGTGCTATGCTCGTATACAATGTAGAAAGATTTTATAATCTTAATAGACTGATGAGAGAAAAAAAAACAAGGTTTTAATCTTTTTTATAATTATAAACTACTGAATGTCAGAAGCCTAAACACCTAGAAAAGAATAAAATGGTGAACACTAAGTATAATGACTTTGATAGCAGCGACTGCCCTGGATATGACAGGATACCCACAAAAGGGACTCCAAATTACAAAACAAATACTAAGTTTATAGTATTTTAGACCCAATCTATACAATAAATTGTCACTAACTTGTACTGGAGTCCCAGTTTAAGTTTCTATACACTCAAAGGGAACAATTAATTAAAAACATCCACATTATTAAGTCCTAAAAATTATTTAAAAAAAAAAAAAAACACCCACAAGTGAACACTCGTCGTAAGGCTAAACCCATGTGCGGTGCAGTTAAGCCAGGGTCAGAAGTTGTAGAAATGCTTACAAGACATTAGGGTCAGTTTCCTTGAATGTGTCTCCCGTGCGAATACATATTTGTTCCTGTGCTGCAACAGTGGGGGGCGATATAAGATATACATACATTTTTGACTCTTAGTGACTGCTGACAAATGGAGGATAAAAATGATTGCACAAAGAATATATGTCCCTGCTGTAAGGTCTGCCTCTCGGCCAATTGCAGCCATTGCAAGCAAATATAATCTGGGTTTATTTAAGCTTTTACCATGCAAATAGAAATGGAGAAATGGATACTTTTTCGATTATAATTTTAAGTCACTATAATTTTGGATTTTCTTTATTTCCAGTATAGTTTGCATTGTTCACTTGTGGGTGTTTTTGATTATAATTTGAAGAATTTAATAAAGTGGATGTTTTCAATTAATTGTTACCCTGAATTAAATTGGCCCAATGTGAGCATAGGTACAGCTTGCTGTTTTATATGGTGTCAGGTTTGCAAAGTTAAACAACAGACAGTAATAGACAAAGTCACCTCTCATAGATTCTAAATTATAGCTTCTTATAATAAAGAGATAAAAGTTGGCAACGGGTAAGTGGCGGAAATCTTTATCTCTCTCGACACACTCCTCCCCGCTCCTACCTATTACCTTTAACCCACTCTTTCCTGAAGGTATGACCCACAGCTTCCTGTCATCTCTTATAGATGGTCCTTACCTCCCCCTTTTTAAATGTATTAGCAGTAGGAAAAGGGAAGTGCTCATGCCACTGTACAGAGCACTGGTGAGACCTCACTTGGAGTACTGTGTGCAGTACTGGAGACCGTATCTCCAGAAGGATATAGACATCTTAGAGAGAGTTCAGAGAAGGGCTACTAAAATGGTGTACGGCTTGAAGGAGAAAAGTTACCAGGAAAGGCTTAATGATCTTAACATGTACAGCTTGGAAAAAAGACGAGACAGAGGAGATATGATAGAAACATTTAAATACGTAAAGGGAATCCACAAGGTAGAGGAAGGGAGTATATTTAAACGGAAACAAAGTAGCAAAACAAGAGGACATAGTCTTAGATTAGAGGGGCAAAGGTTTAAAAGTAACATCAGGAAGCATTATTTTACTGAGAGGGTGGTGGATACATGGAACAGCCTTCCAGTTGAAGTGGTTGAGGCCAAAACAGTGATTGAATTTAAGCAGGCATGGGATAGGCATAAGGCTATCCTAAACAAAAGATAAATCCAGGTTAAGTATCCATGTAATTGGGCAGACTAGATGGGCCGAAAGGTTCTTATCTGCCGCCATTTTTCTATGTTTCTATGTTTCTATAAGGCTACAATAGTCAAGGCGGGAGATAATAAGAGCTTGGTGAGCATTTTTGCAGAGTCCTGATTAAGGTAAGGGGAGATGTGTGCAATGTTTTTTAGGTGGAAGTAGCAGGATTTGGTTACGGATTGTATGTGAAGGAGAGATCAGAGTCGAAGAGGACACAGAGGCAGCGAGCCTGTAAGGTAGAGATAATGGTGGCACCATTCACCTGAAGGGAAATTGTTGCAGGAATGTTGGTTTTAGAGGGAGGGAAGAAAAGAATTTCCGTTTTAGAGAGGTTAAGCTTTAGGAAACGGGAAGTCATTGAGTCGGAGACAGCCGACAGGAGGAGAGAAATCAGAAGAGCCGAAAGGTTCTTATCTGCCGACATTTTTCTATGTTTCTATGTATGGCAGACTCAGCCCCACCCCCGAAGCATTCATTGCTCCCTGAAGACGCCAATACCCCCATGCTCAATTTCCGTTACCGTCAACTCCGACATTTCATTGCATCTTTGGGACATCCAAATGAGATTAGATCGGACGAATCCCCATTTGAAACTCTATGCACCACCGACCCACACATACCATATATGCTTTCCACTATGTATGGCACACTCCTGGAGGCCTCTGCTGCATCCCTCATCCCTGCCCTCTTACGTGGCGAGATGGACAGAGACCTTGGAGACTTAATTCCAGATGGGGGGGTGGGACAAGGTTTTTCAGAAAGCCGCTCACGCATCCCGAAGTCTGCATATCCAACAATCTGACTACAAATTTCCCTCTAGATGGTATTTCACTCCTCTAGACTACATAAATTGTATCCAAACTCAGACGACTTATGCTGGCGCTGCAAGAAGTCCCCTGGTACTTATTTACATATCTGGTGGGAATGCCCACTTATTCAACCATATTGGTCCACCATTTTTGAGGTGATTAATAGGATTACTGGTATGGATTCATCACCCTCACCTCAGATTGCCCTCTTTCACTTGGTCCCCTTTTCACCACTCACGTACAGAAAGTCACTGGCCATACAGCTCTTTAATGTAGCAAAACCCTTAATACCTAGGCATTGGCGTACAGTTATACCCCCTACTATACCAGAATGGATCCAAGCTGTGGATAATGTCCGTGACATGGAGGAGATGTTCTACTCCATGGATAATAACTATGAGAAATATTACAGAACATGGTATTGGTGGACTGATTATCAGTTTAAAAGGTCCCATTAATTTAACACTCAGAGGCAACGGTTACATACTCCTACAATGCCATGAAAATGGTGCTATTGCTATAGTTCAATCTTGCTTTTGCTGTACGACTCTCTTTGAAACCTGATCCGATCTCTTCAAGATGGGTGTCATGTCTCAGAACCTGTCAGAGTATCTTCACCTCTCATACTGTATGAATATTATGATGCGAATCTCACTACCCCCAGTTTACCCTCTTCTCCTTTGTTCTTTTTCTCGATTCTTTTATCATTCATACTGCCAAGTGAAAGGTACGCCATACCGGTTACCGGTATATGTAACTGCACACTTATGCTCTTCTATATATGCAAGATGGTTACTTATTATCTGTGTATCCTTTGACATTGTTATTATATGCTTATCTACTTCTATAACGTGAATATTATGTATTCTTTTTGGAAAAAGCAATAAAAATTTATATTCCGAAAAAAAAGTTGGCTACGGTCCAATGTGTATAATAACCTTGCATGTTTTGTGGATATGTATGAAATATTACAATACACTATAGGTTTTAACAGACAAGCAGATACAAGTAACACAACTGGTGTAGATTGCAATAAAAGTGATTTATCGACTGCATCAATGTTTCACCATTCATCCATCATTACCACCAACTTGCTGGCCTAGAAGAGTGAATTTGGACAGTTCAGGCTTACGTTTTACATTTACCACATGCTTGCCCTCTTGTTCCCATACCCTCTCTTACCTCATATTGGGTGAGGAGTTTGGAGAGTGCCTCATTCCTCCATTCCTTTGCTTTTTTTTAGGCGACAAGGCAGATGGTTGCTCATCTTCAACTGCAAACACAGGCAAAGCGGTCAGGCAGGGGAGAGTGAGGAGGACTGCAGACAGAACACAACAAGAAACTAACAGGAAAGGAAGATCAAGAGTGAAGGAGAACAAACAGTACAAGTAAGTAATTACAACTCCACTACCGCTAGTCTACATAAAGGAGGACAAAAGCTGTTAGGGGTGAGTACACAAGGCACAGGTAGGAGCAGAAACTAATACAGATTCAGTCCAAGATGCAGTATGCAGGGTTATAATAAGTGGTCAGAATTCACATTTCAAGTCTTGTTAACAATGCACATTACTACATTAGGATCAGCGTGGAATCCAAGCCCAGAATGTATTAACTCTATGATTTACCTAAAATGAGACTTTGTGGTTTGCATTATGATCTGTTGGGATCTGTCAGCAAATAAGCTAGAGTTTTATTACAGGTTCTGAATGGCACTTCCTTACTGAAAGAACAAGGAATACATAAAACAGCTCACTGAGCATTACGCTCTCAATCCGAGTGAAAGAACTCTTACAATCACTAATGTAAACCTTGTGCCTAGATGCTCGCAACTGGTTCTGGCCGTCTTTACTGACAAGCATAACACATGGTCATCGTGTGAAGGTATTTTCCAAAACGAACAAGGTAACATCCAAAACAGAAAACTTAATGTGTGACTTCATGTATTAAACACTATGGGCCTTATTTCAACTTAACCCAAGCTGTTGTACACTTAACCACCCCATAGATTATAATGGATCTGGTAAGATTTCAACAGCTCTGATTAAATTAACACCAACCTTGGAATACGGCCCTAAATGTGCACCTGCAATCATCAATCAGACATGACTAGTAATAGCACAGGCAGTAAAGACAATTCACTAATACAAATCCAATTCCATTTATTTAATATACCTGTGCTCCTTTGCTCTCAGAATTTCATTCCAGATACCGTGAATGTCGGCCTTAAAATTAATTTTATAGATCAATGGTATACAAGTTGTTGTTCTTGAAATACAAATCTAAGGTTGCCTAGCCAACCTCTACACCAATGTAAAACATTAACAATTCGAGTATATTTTTCAGTTAAAGCATGACACTTTATTCTTAACGCATCAATGTATAAACAGACTTCTACAGGTTCTTAATCCCAACGGCCAAAATTAACAAAATATTGTAAATGGTCTTAAGATCTTAAAATTGTCTGTCATCTTAATTGGGATGTATTATTATTTATTTTTAGTTTTACACAGAAAGTTTAAACTCTGTATGTGAACCCAGGGGGGAAAAACAAAACCAAAACAAAAGACAATGTGAGAAATGTTTTTAAAGTGATGGAAGAGGATGGAGTGCAACATTCTACAAAAATGGAGCATTCGCTGTGTAAACTAGTGGTTCCGGTTATGTTAATTGATAAACGTTTATGAACTCTACCCCTTATGTGCAGTACGTTTCCAATAACCTCTCTCTACAGTCTGACACTAATAAGGAAGACAGATTAAATTATGTAAATGAATACATTTTGATATAGATCTAGGTAAGGTTTTAGAATGTTATCATATGACATGAATGGTAGAGAAGTAACAAATGCCATGAAAAGCTGAAATAAATGCTGGCCTTACTAGAAACACATTAAGAAATGAGCATCAGAGCCACTGTGATAATATAAGCCAAATAAAATGTTTTCACCATGGGTCAGCAACTGTCTGTAGCCCTCCAGATGTTTTGAAACTATCAGGGTTATTCAAAGAGCACTGAAATTCCACAAGGTGCTCTTTTGTTCCCCGCACTTTGGTGAATTATCAATTCACCGAAGGGTCCCCTAATTGCAGGGAAAAGCCACCAAAAAGAAGAAGAAAAAAAAACATTGCCAAAACTCGAAAAATCTGATCGATTCGAAACGCTGCAGAAAAACCGCCAAACCCCGATGATCCACTGCAAAACTGCCGATCTGCCAGAGAGCCGACCAGCCATCGGAAAAAGCTCACAAGCCGCCGATCGGGGTAAAAAAAACACCGCCACTTTAAAACCGTGTTTGCAAAAATACTACAGCACGAAAGTGTCTGAAAATATAATCTAAGGTCCTATGAATAATAATAAAAATGTCTGTTACAGGAAAAACGCTATATATATATATATATATACTGTATATATAACAAAGTTGTCGAAAAAGTTCAGAAAAATGTCTAAAAAATTAATAAAGGGACTTTTTGCTGCAAATTAAAAGAATAAACAGTTTATTAGATATCTAATATTTTTTTTATTTTTTTATATATTTTTTACATTGAAACCTATGGGATTCGCTTGATTAAACTTGCCGAATGAAACCACTGAACATCAGGGCATTTCACTGCTGTTCGGTGTTCTCTGAATAGAATAATCATTGCTTCTCTATCACGATTTCACTGCCGTCGAACAGGCACCGTATTTCGGTGGCAATTTGCCAATATTTGGCGAATTGCCAGGTTTTGAATAGCCGAATGGACCCAAAATTCCACCGTAGGGGTAAATTCACAGTTCGGTGCAATTTCGGAGCCAGTTCGGCTCTCACCGAACAACCCCTTACATCTACCATGATGCTCCGGTAATTAAATTGGATGAACTTCATGGCAAATATAGTTCCAAAACATGTGGAGGGCCAAGGTTGCTGCCCCTTGGTCAATAGATGCCAGTTTCAAAGACACATAATTCTTCAACATTAATCATGTGAAAAAAACATAAGATTAGCTACATCTTCTTCCAGTTGGAAACTTCTATTTTTTGGACAGCAAGCAATGCTTATTGCCTAGAGTACATATAAAGACATGTAACGCTCAGTAAAATAATGTATGTTGCTATGCTGTATATCCATTCGGATGATAAAGATATGCATCGGGTACATAGGATATCCATGTAACAAAATTCTAATTGCTATATGTCTCATTTTGTATCAATCATGTATGCAACTGCATCGATTAGACACAACTTTACATTTGAAAGCAAAATCAACTGGTTTAGATATTGTTAGTGCCAGTCACCATTGGCAAAGCTGTCAGTATTAATCAATCAAAAAAAAGGTCAAAATTGCTATGGAAATAAAAGGCATCCAATAAAGGAATCCGGACACTGGGTTACATACTCGAGGAATCCCACCATATGCAGAATCTCTGGGCTATTTTATTATTTCACAATAAAATATCCCTGCCTAAGATCGATAAAACGACAGCAACCCTCATAGTAAATTTACTAGTATAGTGGTTTTCCATAGGCACAATCATCTGTGAGTATCTCTGCTAGAGAATGTAGCACAAGCTGCTAGTTTTAACACTTAGTAAATGGCACACACTGTGAGTAATATAATTATTGCACACGCAGCAACCTCTTTACTCCTGTGGATATTGTATAATCTTTAAAGGGATTAAACAAAAACAGATCTTAAATAAAAAAAAATAGACAAAACAATTCAATAAAAGAAATGTTTGGAAAAAGATAAACCATTCAGTAAGAGAAAATGCTACATTAATTAGGTCTACTCCTTCATCTGCTATTATATTATATATAAACATTAAAATGCTACAGACTTTAGAATTCATACTAGATATATGTAGGTTACAGGAGTCTTCCAAGGGACATTCAACAACCATGACGACTTAAGTGGTTGTAAATACTCATGGTGTGTCGTGTATCCCTGTGGTTTTACGTGGGAGCTGTGACAGTCGTTCAAAGAACAAGACGACTTTTGGGAGTGGGGTGTTTGTGGGTCAACTGACAAGCAACAGGCAGAATCCACAATATTACTTAACACTTCTACAGAGAAGCATCTGACAAGTTGCATCATGCTTTTAAATCAGTGTGGAGGTGCCGTGCTGCCTCCTGCAGCAGGTGCTGTCCGGCCAGAAAAAATAAGTGCCGAGAGACCACAGTGCTGTAAAAGGGTGGTGTTTAATCAATTAAGACTATAAACTGGGGTGCCAGAATTTGGAAATGTGGTATTTAGGAGCTCCATCTCCCCATTCTTAAGTGCCAGGTTACCCATTATCCGGCTCTCCAAGTATTTGCTGGCAGCCTGCAATTATGGGCCATCTAAGGTGTCTGTTTAACAAGGGCTCTAAACCCTTTATCAGAGCAGGGAGAGCAGTTGCAGTGCTATGTGATGCCATAAACAGTCCCCTTTCCCTCCCCAGGACATCTCTGCCCTATTCACATTTACAGGGAGGCTTAATCAGCAACCCCAGTGAGCTTGTGCACAATCGCGCTGTGCCAATGTGTGCCACAAGGCAAGTTCTCCCTTCAAATTTGGAAGTTCCATGGGAGATGCTGTGGGGTAAGACCCTCAAACACGTCTGTTTGCTCCCATGTGTATTTTTCAATTTATTTTATTAACTGCTCTGGTACAAAAATGAGATATATAATAGATATATATATATATATATACACACACACACACACTGATCAGCCACAACATTACAACCACCAGGTGAACTGAATAACATTGATTATATTGTTACAATGGTACATGTGAATGGGTGGGATTTAGGCAGCAAGTGAACAGTCCGTTCTTGATTTCATGTTTGGAAGCAGAAAAAATGGGAAAGCAAAAGGTAGTGAGTGGCTTTGACAAAGGCCAAATAGAAATGGCTAGACAATTGGGTCAGAGCATCTTCAAAATGGCAAGTTTTGTGTGGTGTTCCTGATATGTAGTGGTTAGTAACTACTAAAAATGTTACAAGGAAAAACAACTGCTGAACCGGCATCAGGATCATGGGCACCAAGGCTCATTTATGTACGTGGCGAGTGAAGTCTGGTCAGATCACACAGAAGAGCTAATGTAGCTCAGTGGCGTCGCTACGAGGGGTTGCGGCCCGCACCAGGTGACACCCGCCTTTAGGGTGACACCGTCACCCTAAGGGCGGGTGTCTCACCCTCCGCCGCGTATTCGCTCCCTGCGAGCGTCCGAAGCATGCAGCTTCGGCGCTCGCCTGGGGGAAACACGTCAACAGCCAATCGCGGCTGGTCACGTGGCTCCCCCAGGCGAGCGCCCAAGCTGCGCGCCGCCGGACACTCAGAGGGAGCGAACACGCAGCGGAGGTGAGCTGGGGCATATCCATGAGGTGCTGGGGCATATCCATGAGGTGCTGGGGCATATCCATGAGGTGCTGGGGCATATCCATGAGCTGCTGGGGCATATCCATAAACTGCTGGGGCATATCCATGAGCTGCTGGGGCATATCCATGAGGTGCTGGGGCATATCCATGAGCTGCTGGGGCATATCCATGAGGTGCTGGGGCATATCCATCTGCTGGGGCATTCCATGTGCTGGGGCAGTATCCATGTGCTGGGGCAGTATCCATGAGCTGGGACATATCCATGAGCTGGGGCAATATCCATGAGCTGGGGCATTATCCATGAGCTGGGGCAATATCCATGAGCTGCTGGGGCAGTATATCCATGAGCTGCTGGGGCAGTATTTCCATGAGCTGCTGGGGCAGTATATCCATGAGCTGGGGGCAGTATATCCATGAGCTGGGGCAGTATATCCATGAGCTGGGGCATATCCATGAGCTGGGGCAATATATCCTTGAGCTGGGGCAGTATATCCATGAGCTGGGGCAATATCCATGAGCTGGGGCAGTATCCATGAGCTGGGGCAATATCCATGAGCTGGTGCAGTATCCATGTGCTGGGGCATATCCATGAGCTGGGGCATATCCATGAGCTGGGGCAATATCCATGAGCTGGGGCAATATCCATGAGCTGGGGGCAGTATATCCATGAGCTGGGGCAATATCCATGAGCTGCTGGGGCAGTATATCCATGTGCTGGGGCATATCCATGTGCTGGGGCAATATCAATGAGAGGAGCTGGGGCAAAATCCATGAGAACAGCTGGGGCATTATCCATGAGAGCAGCTGGGGCAGTATATCCACGAGAGCAGCTGGGGCAGTATATCCACGAGAGCAGCTGGGGCAGTATATCCACGAGAGGAGCTGGGGCAGTATATCCACGAGAGGAGCTGGGGCAGTATATCCATGAGAGGAGCTGGAGCAGTATATCCATGAGAGGAGCTGGGGCAATATCCATGAGAGGAGCTGGGGCAATATCCATGAGAGGAGCTGGGGCAGTATCCATGAGAGCTGGGGCATATCCATGTGTGCTGGGGGCAGTATCCATGAGAGCTGGGGCAATATCCATGTGTGAGCTGGTCTGGGGCAATATATCCATGTGTGAGCTGGTCTGGGGCAATATATCCATGTGTGAGCTGAGGCGCAATATATCCATATGTGAGCTGAGGCGCAATATATCCATATGTGAGCTGGGGCAATATATATCCATGGGTGAGCTGCTGGGGACAATATATCCAGAGCTGCTGGGGGCAATATATATCCATGTGTGCTTTCACTGCCTTCGAACAGGCAACGTACTTGCTGGCAGTTGGCAAAAATTTGTGTGAGCATATGAGAGAGCTCCACAGCAATAAACCTCACAGTAATGTGCGCTGTGTGTATGAGCATTCAGTGTTATATGAGAGTACTGATTTAGGAGTAAGTGTAGTTAAAAAAAATTCCGTAAAACTCGGGGGGGGGGGTGACACCATAAGTTACCGCACCGGGTGACACCAACCCTAGTGACGCCACTGATGTAGCTCATATTCCTGAAAAACTTAATGCTGGTCACGATAGAAAGGCGGCAGAATACACATAACAATGATCATCTTCCTAAAGATTGTTGCAGACCACGTACACCCCTTCTTGGCAATGGTGTTCCTTGCTGGCAGAGGCCTCTTTCAGCAAAATAATGCACCCTACCACATTACAAAAACTGCTTAGGAATGGTCTGAGGAACATGACAAAGATTTCAAGTCTTTGACTCCAAATTCCCCGGATCTCAATCTGGTTAAGCATCTGTGAGATGTGCTGGAACAGCAAATCCAATCCATGGAGGCCCCACCTCGCAACTTGCAGGACTTAAATGGTCAGCTGCTAAAGTCTTGGTTCCATATACCTCAGGGCACATTTAGATGCCTTATGGCAACCATACCTCAACACATCAGAGCTGTTTTGGCAGTACGAGAGCACCATATACAATATTAGACAGGTGGTTTTATTGTTGTGGCTGATCAGTGTATATATGCATTTGGGTACTTACTGATATAGTACTGTTAGAGATACAATAAAGAGCTTTTCTACTTTATGGCACCACCATAGTTTAATGAAGTTGTGGACAGAAATAAGATTATCATTCCAACAGGAGTAAAAAGTGTGCATAAAATTCAATAGGCACCCATGGATCTACATACACAGCTCTTGAGTGAAAACAGGTTGCTTTGGCTGGTAGCAGTATTTGACTGGCAAACTCAGTGCCCGTTCCAGCCGAAGACTGTGAATCTTCCCCAGATCACTGGTGCACAGTGAAGGAAGATGCAGTAGGGCTGGCTCACATGGCAAAAACAGGCTTCCTTTGCGGTTATTAACAAGAGGCACAGGCTCTTGCAGCTCTGAGCAGAGTTTAGAACTGGTCACAGAATTAGCTGTGGCATTCTGAGGGTGAAGGGATAGTCTGCGGACGCTTAATTTAGTTTCTTTCTTTGAGGCTAAATAGGGGGAAAAAAAAGACACAGTGAACAAAGTAGTAGAAGTAAAAGAAGAGGAGAATGTACGTTGAAACCGGAAAATTATGAAGGTGTCTATTAATTGGGAAATTGAGAGAACAGAAAAAGCAATTGCAATTTTGAAGCTACAATGAAAAAATTTAATTCAGCATTTTTTTCTCCAGTTAGCTATTAAAACCCATACTTATTAAAGCCCTTGCCTATTCTCCACAATTCCTGTTTAAACACCCAAAACACAGGTTTTAGCCAGCAGTTGTGGGAACCATCAATCGCTAATTAACAGTTCTGTATCAATACAATGCAAACCTTAATCTATATTAAGTAAAACTCCTACGTTTTGTATTGTACAGATTCATTTATTTTCCAGTGGGACTACAATGCACAGCAACCTTTCAACACTACTCGCTCAATTTACTTTTAATTTAGAAAAACAAGTGTTAACAAACCTCTACTGAATAAAAAGAAATAATCAAGGTGTGAGTTTAACATTTCCGAGAGCCAAAATATTTATATTATTATTTCAATATGTAAATAGCCTTCTGTTACCAATTTACATGAATTGTACAAAATGAATCTACGTTAAGGGATTTCCTAGTCTTAGTCTGCCATATGATCTATTAGAGTAAATATGTTTCTAGTGTTAAAATATGGAAATATTGATCAGTTGTTTCAACTTTCCTAAATAGAGGGTGTTCAGAATTTGTTACACTACTTAATGCCTAGACCAATTTTTCCACTCCAATACAAATCCACATAAAAAGAAGTGAACAACTCATACACTAGCAGGGTTATTCAGAGAGAGATGAAAAGCAGGAGAATGACTGGAGAATGGAAAATTCTAGGTCAAAATAGCCGATTTGGAAAGTGAGATGAAAGGGAGAATTGGTCTGGTTTGGCTATTTTGACCTTGAATTTTCCATTCTCCAGTCATTCTCCTGCTTTTCACCTCTCTCTGAATAACCCTGATAATGTTTTAAAGTAATATCTCATTCTATGTCATACAAACGTCAGTAATTATATCGATTATTGGAGTGTCAACACTTGAAAACACTTTCAAGCTGTCACTTCCCCCAAAAAACCCATCCTTTACTGATTGAGTGACCCTCCCTTGAGGACACATCCCAAAGCAGGGTACTTGCTGCCATGATGGCTTCATTGCCAGGACCGATTGGTCAGCAGGGGGAGAGGAATACCACATCAACTACACAGTAAAAAGGCTCTCCCAGTATTAGAAAGTTGGAAGAAGACAGTCCAACTCCATTTTTTTTTAGGACAGATTCCCTTTAATATTATCACTTAGTTACATGTTGGATACGATAAAACCATTTGAGCTAAAAGCAACTACAATACATTACTGTAAAGAACAATAATTATTGTCCATTTCTCTTTTCCGTTAAGACACCAATGAATGTTGCTCACACTCAGGACTGGTGCAAGGATTCCTGCCACGCTAGGCAAAAAACAACCCAAACATTTTGCCGCCCCCCCCCACCCCGCACAGAAACTCCCCAGTGTTTCAATACCAAATAATGTTTCTGTTCCCCTAATAGGTCTCATACTCTGGTGGGGTCTAGCCCAGGGGTCAGCAACCTTGGCCTCCAAATGTTTTGGAACTACAATTCCCATGAGGCCAAGATACTTGACATATGCAAGCAATGTGTACAGGAGGAAGGGATATATAACGAATCCCCTCCCTGCCATTCATTTGTTAAACCCAACAGTGCCTGTTCAATTAGCTGCTCACTGTGAGACAGCGGAGTGAGCTCACAATCAGAGAGCTCTCGCGCTTATCAGCTGTGCTAGTGGCAGGAGGGGGCTGCTGAAAGCTCCGCAGCAGCACTATACAGCAAAACATAACTTCTGCCATAATGCCTGCAGGTGTAGTAACTCTGAGCAGCACCCCCCATCCTAATAGCACCCTAAACAAATGCCTATTTGGCCTAATGGATGCACTGGCCCTGCTCACACTTTGCCCTTAAGATCTCTCAAGTGAAAGGTCAGATGAAAAAAGACAAAACTAGAAAACCGCTGAATACAATATTTAATGTGGATCAATCAGATAAAACTGGCAAATGTATGGATATTCTTCCTAACATTGTAGTATGGCAGATTTAAATAGTTTGGTAGTGAATAGGTAGCAAAGAACAATGATTATCTGACAGCTGTCTACCAAAAAGAAGGTAATGCTAGTGCATAATCAATCTTGTGAGACTTCCCATCATTTTAGATGTAATGTTTTGATGACAGACATTATAAGTGGATGATCTGCCTCTATTGATTGATTATCCCGCAATATATACTATAATAAATCACTGGTTGTTGATTGATAATGGAATAGCAAGCAGATTTAGGTATAATCACTCATCATAGATTAAGAGAGGATTATGTTTTAGAATGCTTTAGGAGCATGCAAGAATTTGCCAAATACAAGTGAATTAACAGCAAAATATGGTCAAATTCTCCGCAATTCTGTGGCACCAAAATTGTTCCATAGAAGACCATTGTGGCTTCTATTCACAGAACATCGAATGCAACCAAAATTCTGGTGACATTTCCCAATATTTTGGTTTAATCATGGGAATCCCTTCGGTTTCAATGTAAAAAAAAGTAATATGTTCTTTAATTTTTATTTAAAGACCGTTTATTCTTTTTATTTTTGCAAAAAAAGATTTTTTAAAAGACCTTTTATTTTAATTTTTTTAGACCTTTTATTTTAATTTTTTTTAAATTTTGTAACAGAATTTTTCTAATTTAGACACATTTCTATTGATATATATATATTTATATATATTAGGAGACTTCCATTTTTTTTTCCAGTTCGGTGGAATTCACGGATGTCAATTTGGCAGTTTTCACCTATGTCCAATAACTGCTTTGGCAACTCCAATTTTGACATAATACAGTAACAATTCCCCAAATAGTGAACTCAACGTATTTCGGCAAAATGTAATTGCTGAAGTGCAGCGAACCACAAAGCACCAAACTGGCACGCAATGTCGCTGCTTTGTGAATAGTCCCTTAAATGTCATTTTATGAGGAGCGAGCTTATTTATGTTGGAGAAATCACCCCAAGTATGGTATTTAACTTTTCCTTTGCTTAGAATAAGCCCTTTCATATCAGTACTGCCAAAGCTGACTTAATAAAAGGTGAAAATTATATTTTTTGTTACTAAATTTAATTTTGAAGTTAAAAGGATGAAGTTACTAGAATGGGGATTATGATAGATGGAAACAAAGGAGTGTTCAGAAAGAAAAAATAAAATCCGTTTAAATCAATCTTGGATACTTAACGCACATTCTTACATTATTTCGTGTTAAGACATATAAGCAACGGAAGAGTTTTTAACCCACAATGACATGCTATAAACAACAGATGTTATGGAAAACCACTTATTGTTTCCAACAACTGGGACAATGCAGAGAACACAAGTTGTGTAAAATGAACAAGTTCTAAGTGTCGCAAAACGTGTGGATGATTTGCAGAATACTTTTGAGAGCCCAATTTATAGGACACAAAAATGGCTTAAAAAAATAAATTTAAAAAAAGGATATCTCTAAAGTGTTAAGTAGCCGTATTAGGGCCCTATTGCAAGGTTAACGCAAACGTTAACGCTCACTTGCATTAACGTTTGCTGCGGTGTTTACCGCATATTACAATCCAAACGCAAACGGGTTAAAAAAACAGTTTGCGTTTGGTACCTTGCGCTCCTCAGCGCGAAGTTATTGTACTTTGTGCTCCCTATGCTTAACATGGGGAGCTCAAAGTGTTAATCAGTGCTGGATTACAAAGTCCCAGCGCTGATTAACGCCTGGCTCTGGTCAGCGAAAAGTTAACCAGAGCCAGGACTTGGACTTGGTGTTAACGGATTCCGCTTCTGCAGAATCAGTTAACACCAGCAAATAAAAGTAAAAAAAGCATCACATACTCACCCTCTGTCCCGCGGCGAGGACCGCAGCTCCAACCGCCTCCTCCGGCTGGCGGGAGCAGGGAAAGACTGGGGAATAAGTCCCCCCAGTCTCTCCCTGCGTATCATTATGCCGACTAGCCAGTCATGTGACCGGCAGGGGGAAACTCATTGGAGTCCTATGGACTCCAGCAAGTGGATGCTCGTGGCTGCGCTCAGCGCTGCCGCGAGCATCCAGCATTTTAACAGGCGTTTTTTTTGCGCCTGCATTGTAATCCAGCGTTAAAAAGCAGGCGCAAGGGGGAAAATTGCATTCGCAGTTTTTCCCCCCTTGCGCCCGCGGTTTAACACTAGGATTGTAATAGAGCCCTTAGTCTATGTCAAAACCACCAGTGTGTTCCAGGATTCAGCGATACTTTTTTTAAAATTTGGACTAACATTAGGTTTAAAAGACAAGCTTTCAAGAGTTCGCTGGAAGAAGAGAGGTCAACACTATAAAGCTTGTCTTCTAAATGTTACATTAATCAAAATAAAATAAAAAAGGTATCACTGCATCCTGCTATACTCAAGTGATTATATATACACATATACAGTTGTGTTCAAAATTATTCAACGCCCACTGAAATTGAGTGTTTTGGCCAGTTTGACATTGATTTTGATCATTCAGTCATCTTGCTTACAATTAAATCAAAGAGGCACGTGTAGGTCAGACAAATATAACATAACATTTATAATGAAATAACCACAAATGTCTTTTCTGTGCTCACATCATTATCAGTTTTATTCAACCCCCAAGTGACATTCAATCTTAGTACAACATCCTTTTACAGTTATAAGTACTAACAGCTTTTAAACGTGAAGCATAGCTTGACACAAGTGTCTTGCAGCGATCTACGGGTATCTTCGCCCATTCGTCATGGGCAAAAGCCTCCAGTTCAGTCACATTCTTAGGCTTGCGCACTGCAACTGCTTTCTTTAAGTCCCACCAGAGGTTCTCAATCGGATTTAAGTCAGGTGACTGCGATGGCCACTCCAAAATGTTCCAGCCTTTAACCACTTGGATGCTGAGGATGCGCTCA
This sequence comes from Leptobrachium leishanense, assembly GCA_009667805.1. Lineage (NCBI taxonomy): Eukaryota > Metazoa > Chordata > Amphibia > Anura > Megophryidae > Leptobrachium > Leptobrachium leishanense. The sequence continues at coordinate 87,682,229 of CM019068.1, read as the reverse complement.
GCGCGTCCTCAGCATTCCCGCTGGTATGCGGAGGACGCGCTGAGCGCGTCCTCCCATTGGGGTCAGAGTTCGGCCGGGTTCCGGCCGATCGCTGGCCCCCCCGGTGCGGGCTGACATCCTCGATGTCAGCCGCGCATCCAGGACCACAGCCGCCGGAATTAGGTGTCATCGCGGCAGCGCGATGACACCTAATTCAGGCGCCCCCCCCGCATGTGCGGAGGAGGCGCCTGAAAGGGAGGGGGGAGGTCCTTCGGACCTCTCTCCCTCCCGATCGGCAGCTCTGCGGGGGTTAACCCAGGCATCATTTGGAAGGGCACAGCCTGCCCTTCCAAATGATGCCTGGCAGTAACCCCTGGGGAGCTGGATCGCGAATCGGCGCTGAAAAGCGCCGGTTCGCGATCATTTCCCGGAGCTGGCCGACATCTTGGATGTCGGCCAAGCCTCCGGGAACTCCCCCTGAGGACTGGCGTCATCGTGCGTAGCACGATGACGCCAGTCCTGGACTTAACCCTTAACTGCCACCAACGGTGGAGATAGGGAGTTCCAATGAACTCCCTATCTCCCGATCCGTGGCAGCTAGGGGTTAAATTTTGGTATGGTTGGATCGGCCAGAGCATGGCCGTTCCAACGATACCAAACATGAAAGTGAAAAATGTTGTAAAAAAAATAAAAATAAAAATAAAAAACAAATTAAAAAAAAATTATAAAAAAAAAATAAACACTTTTTTTTTATTTTTTTTGGTTTGTTAATGCAGCAATATTGTTCCCATTTCAATTATAATGTGAACAATGATGCTGCACTAACGATTTTTGTATGCGGTGCGTTTGTTAAAAATAGTGTAATTTTCCCCAAAAAAAAAATGTAACGAGACCCCATCTCTAATTTTTTTAACAAACGCACCCCATACAAAATATAACCGCAATTGCTCGCATGTTAAAATGTGAAAAAAAACACTTTACACATTGTAAATTATTGAAAATACATATTTTATTGCATTTTTTGTTATAATATACAGACATGACATAACGTATACATATAATAATGACATATTATGAATCTACCGAGTCTGACGGAAAGAACGATATATAATATGTCTGGGTCATATACTAAAATAAGCCTTCAAAACACGTTTAAACATGATGAGCAAAACCGGTAAAAATGACCTCAGCACAGGGGCGGGAAAAGCCTCAGCAGCGAAAGGGTTAATCTGCAACCATGCTCTAGTGGACTTGGAGGTGTGCTTGGGATCATTATCCTGTTGAAAGGTCCAACGTCTCCCAAGCCTCAGGTTTGTGACGGACTGCATCACATTGTCATCCAATATCTCCTGGTACTGAAGAGAATTCATGGTACCTTGCACACACTGAAGCTTCCCTGTACCTGCAGAAGCAAAACAGCCCCAAAGCATGATTGACCCCCCGCCATGCTTCACAGTAGGCAAGGTGTTCTTTTCTTCATAGGCCTTGTTCTTCCTCCTCCAAACATAGCGTTGATCCATGGGCCCAAACAGTTCTAATTTTGTTTCATCAGTCCACAGAACACTATCCCAAAACTTCTGTGGTTTGTCCACATGACTTTTGGCATACTGCAGTCGACTCTTCTTATTCTTCGGAGACAGCAAGAGGGCGCGCCTGGGAGTTCTGGCATGGAGGCCTTCATTACGCAGTGTGCGCCGTATTGTCTGAGCTGAAACTTCAGTACCCACATCTGACAAATCTTTTCTCAGTTCCTCAGCAGTCACACGGGGACTTTTCTCCACTCTACGCTTCAGGTAGCGCACAGCAGTCGAAGTCAGCATCTTCTTTCTGCCACGACCAGGTAGCGTTTCAACAGTGCCCTTTGCCTTGAATTTGCGAATGATTCTTCCTATGGCCTTTCTTGGTATGTTTAACATCTTTGCAATCTTCTTATAGCCATTGACCTTCCTGTGAAGAGTAATCCCCTCTTCTCTGGTCTTCCTGGACCATTCTCTTGACTTCACCATGTTTGTAACCACACCAGTAAATGTCTAGAAGGAGCTGAGTATCACAGTCATTTTAAAGCTGCCTAACTGGTGCTTATTATGCTTTATTGCTGCTCCGTGACATCCACAGGTGTTTTCAATACCTGATTGAAAACACTTGAATGAACCTCTGTTCTTCAGAGTGGTAGTCTTTAAGGGGTTGAATAATTGTGTCAATGAAGAATTCACAAAAGAAACATTTACTACTGTATTACAAAACCAATTGATGTCATTTTAGTTGCATATGGTTCTTTAAAAAGTCCTTGTAGGATTTCATTCTGAATACAATTACAAATGTACACTAAATTCCCTAAAACCCTTTACAGCATTGGGGGTTGAATAATTTTGAACACAACTGTATATACATTTGAATCTCTGTAGTGTGTAGGCATCACAAAACAAGTGCCAGAGATGAGCCAGGCAGTTCTTATTGGCCCATGGTTCACAAGTCCAATCTTAAATAAACGGTACCAAAAAATATGCATCTTTGGTTGCCAATGTGACCGACACCACATTGCAAAGCTCAGTTGGCACCAAAATGGTTAATGTGCAAAATGCTGAGAATACACAGCTTCAACCTTTGCTCTGTTTGCTCTGAGCCATCCAAGGATGCTTATTGCAGCCGTCAGCTGCCGCATAGACTTAAAACCCGGCACGATAACTCCTAGTCTCATCTGCCCCTTGTCAAACCCAGGAAACTGGTTTGGGAGGAGACGCGGTGTGGCAGCTTCACTGTGGAACTGGAAGAACCCAGACGGCCCCTGTCTCTCCCTTCTCAGGCAGAGCTAGTGATGGCTCCTTAATGCATTCCTTATCAAAAGGTAGTATTTCCCCTCCCTTCAGATACAATCCCTTACCAGGTCAAATAAGCCCAGGAGAGAAGCCGTTAAAGCTGCACTCCTTTAACAGAGATTATGAAAACGGTGAATACCAAAATATTTTTAAAGCCACACTAGACTGAAAATATATCCCTTAAAACACGTATTTAATAAAAGTTAATCTGTACCATTGGATAGCCAAATATACACCTACAGGTACCTCTAGTTAAAAATAAATAATAAAAAGAAAAGTCTCCACTCTTTGTGGGCCCATGACTAGATTATTTATAGATCTTCTATAGATTTTTCTATCATCTAGGTAATGTCTCATCCAACAAAAATCCAGAAAAATAATCTGAGGATTAAAAGACGGGTGTCTATTTATCAGTAGTGGGTTTCATTCATCCTATGAGCCAGCTGGCGAGCACTGATTTCCCAGGAGTGGTATGAGTATAGGACAATGACTCACTAATGCTCGATCCCAAGCTTTGTTCATACTAAATTTATCAAATGTTATTAGAGTGTGTTTAAATAAATATACCTTACACATGCTGAATAAAAGAATCTAACTCCTCTTCAACAGAACAAAAATGTATTGTATGATGTAAATCCTTACAACTGTGTTATATGTTTTAATTGAAAATAGCGAAGGAGTCCATTTAATGCAAATTACCCTACCATGCAATGAGACCAGAGCTTTGATTCCAATACGGGGCTTGTACAGAGGATGGATACATAAAGGTAAATGTATCTTCTAATAAAAACATATTTTGGTTTTGGGGTTTCCATCTTATGACTCTGGTATTGATAGTGCAGTTACATAACTGATGTGACTCAATTTGAACTGGGGGCAGGTGGACTTGACATTACTGGTGGGAGATGTGGGACTGTGGGTTCTGGGAAGTCCGATACATCATTCTATTCCCCAACCCTCTCCTATGTCCAAGTCACCCTGTGCCTATGAGGGTACAGGGGAGTCTGTGTTATGTGTGAATATTGCTACTGTTAAAACTGTCAGTGTTTATAGGTTATTATTTCTAATATCATTACTGTGTGTGTCATTGAAGCCTCCCCCCCATTGTACAGAATATGATTTAGATCTGTAAAAGGTTTGAACGGTTATTATTTGCCAAACATTGACACTTTATCAGACTATTGTGTGTTTGTGCTGTTATCCATTCTTTTCATGTGCACCTTGTGATTACATTTTGCACTATTGTTTTATGTTTGAACATTAAGATTGGGTATGGCTAGAGACTGGCTCTCTTGAGGCGGAGGGAGGGTGCCATGGTGTTATTTTCCATTAGTCTCTAGGTCCCTCCTGCCACTGTATAAATTTGGCTGATGTGTTTCGTTAAAATCTTCCTGTCTGTTTGACCCCAAGTTCTGAGTGCTGCCTCATTTCTGGGGAATGATATCACCACTCTTGCATTGTGCCTGTCCTTAAGCTTTGGCTAAGGCCTGGAGAAGGCATGAAAGACCACTGGTGGGAGAACGGGTGTCCGGCAAGGGTGAAACGTTAAAATGTGTGACCCAGTTGGGGTGCAGAGATCCGTTACAATAACATAATTTCTTTATCAAATCTCTACCAGTGGAATTTTTGGGGTATTCATTGCATAACCTAATTGGTTTGTGAATTCTAGGTATCATGGTGAGGCTGGCAAGGGGGACAGGGGTAATTACCCCTCAGGACCACTAGAATATGGGAAGTTGTTTTCAGCAACTTCATAGCAACATTCTACTGCTGTTTAAACGTTCAATGTGGGGCAGGTCTGAATATTCAGACGGTATTGTAGGAAAGATTATTGGATCTTCTGAATTTGCTCAGGTCAAGGAAAACTGTTAAGTAGTAGATTAGTTTAAATCAAATATACTTGCTCACCTGCTCTTCCTCGCCTTTTGCAAATTCATTGCTGCAGTTCTAAGGGCTATAGTGTAGAGGTTTATGTCCAAACATGCTTTATACACAAGCTGCCTGCACAGTTACCAAGATACTTTTTTCTTCTCCCAGACCGGGCACATACATCTATCTTTATTTGTCACAACTTTCCCATTTTATTCCATCTCATCTAATCCATACGTCTCAGCTCCTCCTGTCCAATAGATTAAGATCAACAACTGCTGCAAGTTCTTCTTCTCTCTAATTAGCCTCTTGTATGTATCAGTGGGTAATTCTCTACCTATCAGGAGTAATTTCTATCAACCTTTCAATATCCATCCATCTATCACAGTGCATCTGTCACCCGCTTTCCCTTACGTCCACCTTACCTGATCTATGAGCTTGCTGTCTAACTAGGTGGCTGCTTTCGAGGCCGTGTACCTATCTCCTGTCTGTCAGACCAGTTTTTCCCATTTCCATTTCACTTTCAGGCACTGCACCTACCTATTAGTCTGTGTTGGTCTAGCTATCAATCTTTAGCTAGGCTTTCCCTGTTTTTTTCTCATGAGATATTTCCTACAGGGATTACAGGACCTGGAGCTGAGTTCTTTATACCCGTGTGCTGCCAGCCTCATTCAATCTTACACCAAGAGCCATGCTGTAGGTATGTTGGTGTGGGGTCGGTACAGAAACATCAGCAATTTGTATGATCAGCATGATATATTGTAACTTCGCCCTCTTAAACATAAAACTCCCCAAGTGACTATAATAGTATGTACCAAACATACAGAATTCAAATTCCAATACAGTAACGAACCATTATGAACCATTATAACTAAACTATGAATTATAGAGAATTGACAAGACGACTGCCGAACTTCCCAAATAAGTACAATGGAAGGATTCTGGTCTAAATCACTATCACTTAAGTGTGTAAATGATGCAAGATACTTAAGTATCTGTTGCTTTGTTGTCCTTATGTTACAGTTACAAGTTTTTATAAAGCACTAACAAGTTCTGTAGCGCTGTACAATGGGTGAGACGGAATAACAAATATAAATACAAGTTAAACACATGGGACAGTAGGAGAGAGGACCTTGCTCGCGAGCTTACAATCTAAGAGGAGAGTAGTGACACACTAGGTGAGGGTAAATAGAGAACGTGGTTTAGCGGGGTGCATGTGGACTGGATGGGAAGATGGCACAAGAAATGAACAGTGGGGAATAATGGAGTGAACCGATAGTGCGTTTTCAGAGACTTTTTGAAGGACTGGACAGGGAGAGTCTAATGATGCGGGGAGGGGTTCCATAAAAGGGGGGCAGCTCGGGAGAAGTCCTGAAGGTTTGGGGTGCAAGTATGAGGAGATGATAACATCAGATCATTGGCAGAGCAAAGTGGTCAGGATGAGATATACCTGTTAATAAGGGAGGAGATGTAGGCAGGGGCGCGGTTATGGAGAGCTTTGTACGAGAGCACCAATATTTTGAATTGGATTCTAAAGGAAACAGGGATCCAGTGTAGAGATTGACAAAGGGGCGAGGTGCGGAAGGTGAGGTGTATGAGCCTGACACAGGCATTCATAACAGATTGCAGACTGAGAATCCAGGATCTCTTAAGGCGAGAGAGTATATATTTTATTTCAGAGGATCTAAGTTTATTATTTCAGAGGATCCAAGGGTAAGTAGTCAATGTAATAGAGCAGCAGGAAATGCTAGCAGAATGCTTGGTTGTGTAGGGAGAGGTATTAGCAGTAGGAAAAGGGAAGTGCTCATGCCACTGTACAGAGCACTGGTGAGACCTCACTTGGAGTACTGTGTGCAGTACTGGAGACCGTATCTCCAGAAGGATATAGACATCTTAGAGAGAGTTCAGAGAAGGGCTACTAAAATGGTGTACGGCTTGAAGGAGAAAAGTTACCAGGAAAGGCTTAATGATCTTAACATGTACAGCTTGGAAAAAGGACGAGACAGAGGAGATATGATAGAAACATTTAAATACGTAAAGGGAATCCACAAGGTAGAGGAAGGGAGTATATTTAAACGGAAACAAAGTAGCAAAACAAAAGGATATAGTCTTAGATTAGAGGGGCAAAGGTTTAAAAGTAACATCAGGAAGCATTATTTTACTGAGAGGGTGGTGGATACATGGAACAGCCTTCCAGTTGAAGTGGTTGAGGCCAAAACAGTGATTGAATTTAAGCAGGCATGGGATAGGCATAAGGCTATCCTAAACAAAAGACAAATCCAGGTTAAGTATCCATGTAATTGGGCAGACTAGATGGGCCGAAAGGTTCTTATCTGCCGACATTTTTCTATGTTTCTATCTTTCTATAAGGCTACAATAGTCAAGGCGGGAGATAATAAGAGCTTGGTGAGCATTTTTGCAGAGTCCTGATTAAGAAAGGGGAGATGTGTGCAATGTTTTTTAGGTGGAAGTAGCAGGATTTGGTTACAGATTGTATGTGAAGGAGAGATCAGAGTCGAAGAGGACACAGAGGCAGCGAGCCTGTAAGGTAGAGGTAATGGTGGCACCATTCACCTGAAGGGAAATTGTTGCAGGAATGTTGGTTTTAGGGAGGGAAGAAAAGAATTTCCGTTTTAGAGAGGTTAAGCTTTAGGAAACGGGAAGTCATTCAGTCGGAGACAGCCGACAGGAGGAGAGAAATCAGAAGAGGAAAGGTAGATTTGGGTGTCATCAGCATAGAGGTGATACTGGAATCCATAGGAAGCGATGAGGTTGCCAAGAGAGGTGGTATAGATCAAGAAGAGTAGGGGACCCAGAATAGAGCCTTGAGGTACCCCAACTGAAAGAGGAACAAGGGGTGAAGAGGCACCAGCGAAGGAGACCCTGAAGGAGTGAAGAGTGCGATAGCAAGAGAACCAGGAGAGAGCAGTGTCAATTAGGCCAAGCTAACGCAGCGTGAGGAGCAGGAGAGGGTGGTCAACAGTTTCAAAGCAGCAGAAAGGTCAAGAACAAACATGGAGAAACAAACCTTTGGTTTTAAACAGCAACTAAATCCAACAGCAACCTAAATTAGTCCCCTTGGTCAGAGCAGTCTCAGTGGAGTGCTGGGAGAGAAAGTGGACTAGGTCAGATACCACAGGGGCCAGCAATCCTGGCCTTTTAGATGTTTTGAAACTACATCTTCCATGATGTTTAACCCCACCACTGTGCAGGTTGTGCCTGGTAGGTGGGTGTAAATGCCGGCGGGGCATACTAGTACACTGCGCTTCTCCAGCTGCTGCGGTCAGTCCTCTGGCCCACCTAAGCAGCTGACTGCGCATCATTGGTTGCAATGTGATGGCTTGGGTTCAGTCTGTCCCGCAGCAATGAATGACGATCACTGCTACGGGCAGGAGGGAGCCCATAGAAGCCAGCGAGGCGTGCTATACCATCCAGTGGCGTTCGCTCCCTCCCGCCACAGGGCATGCTATGCTGTTAAGGTGTTAAACACTCATTAGGCTTCATGTGAAATGTAGTTTCAAAGCATCTGGAGGACCATAGATGATGTCCCCTAGCCTAGGTCATGATGTCTATTTTGGGTTAAACAGTGCTCAATGAATAAAACCCCTGCGTAGAAGAGAATGCATGCCTTTTTGTAATGTGTGAAAAGTGAAAAGGCCTCACCGTTAGCAATACTTAAACCCTCTACAGGAATTTCTACTGAACACAAACAAATTAAAAATGTATTAATATCTGCTTCTAACAGGATGCTATACCACATAATATTACAATGCAAGTTCCTCACCAGCAGGAAACCCAGTGACTTTGCAGAGACTGTTTCTGAGCGGAGGCCTTATCCTTGGATGTAAATACGCAGCAAACTCTATTATAGTTTCTATGTAGCGTTCTAACCATCGCCTCTGGGGGACAGTCTCCCCTGTCCCGACGATCTACATTCCTCATAGCACACCAAAATAATTATGGAAATTCCTGCTGAAATATACATGTAGCATATGCAGATGGCAGAGCCCGCAGAGCAGATGCTGTGCACCAACTTCCATAAATATAATCAGATCAAATCTAATGATGTGAAGGGCATATTACCGGCCTGGGCCAGGAGAGGAAATTGGACTGTTGTCAAAAACACAAGAACAATCCTATGTGGAACCTGCCAAGTGATGTTTGCTTGTTTAGGTGGGGGTGAGCGCTCACAAACAGCCGATGCTGCGAAGAAGGTCCTAAGTCTGTTAACCCCATAATAACAGCCTATGCCAGTGGTGGCTAACCAGGACACCCCACATGTTTGTGAACTACACATCCTATTATGCTCGGCCAGGCCGTATAATAGTAATACAGTGACTGTAAATTTGTACACCTTGAAGAATAAAAAAGATGTAGACAGCAAGGTGCAACACACTTAATCTATGGCGTCCTACATTATTTAATTGGGAAATAATAAGTGTTACTAGGAGCAGCACAAAGTCTAAAACAGGGGTGGTTAAAAACGTAAACGCCTTGGAATGTTTTACATCATCAATTTGCATAAAACTATGCTGGCATATAGATCATTAAGAATGCTAGTGTTAAACAGAAGGTGATTTTGGTCACTATGTATATAAAGCTAGTCTTTTAAATGTAACGTTAGTCCAATAAAAAGGAATCACTATGAACTGCTATACTCGTGATATTGCAGAGTCCATTTATACATCACAGAGCTCATGTGCTACATTCCACAAATGCAGCACAGAACTCTGGGTAAGACATGCAAATGCCGTCTGCAATTTCCCATCTTTTTGCATCCTGGGTCTGCTTTCACACAGAACCATCTAGTATGACATGGCATTGATTGAAGAGTTCTGTGCTGCATATGGGGAATGTAGCACATGAGCTCTGGGATGCAGTTGGATTGCTAGGATGTGTAAATGGCCTCTGCAGTAATAAAACTTTATTATTTGCAGTGTGGAGGCCTTTAATCTCATTTAAGTTGTGTTAAGTGGCAAAATATAAGTATATGTATAAATCAAGAGTATAGCTATACTTGTGATTTTGGCATCTGGACTAAAACGGTATATAAATATATATATATATATATATATATATATATATATATATATATATATAGATTAGGTAGGCCGTGTTAGTTACTATTCTGATCAGTAAGCTTCAATATACCTGACGAAGGGAGGATCACTCTTGAAAACTTGTACTTTAAATGTAACATTAGTCCAATAAAAAACGGTATCACTACAGACTGCTATACAAGGGTTGTGGTGGAGGACAAAAAGTGAGATAAAAAAGCCTCCACACTATAACAAGTGTGTTTATTATTGCAGAAGCCACTTGCAAATCACAGCAATTCAATGAATTGCATCCCAGAGCTCCTGTGCCACATTCCCCATATGCAGCAAGGAATCCTGGGTAGGATATGCAAATGACATCTGTCTCACTTTTATGCATCCTGGGTCTGTTAAAACACAGAACTCTAAAATCAATGCTATGCACACTGTGGCTTTTTAGCAGAGATAAGGTTTATGCAACTGGTCAAAGCCACTCCTAGGACAGCGCTGTTTCAGGTTTGTTGGACCCTCATCAGCTAGGAGCTAGGCATGATAACCAGTTGCAGTGGATGCTTGGACCCGTAGGGTAAGTCAGTACTTACAAGGGTTGTGGTGGATGACAAAAAGTGAGATAAAAAGCCTCCACTATAAAATGGTTATTTTTATTATTGCAGAAGCCATCTGCACATCACAGCAATTCAAAGAACTGCATCCCAGAGCCCCTGTACCGCATTCCCCATATGCAGCAAGGAACTCTGGGTAGGATATGCCTATAAATATATATATATATATATGCAATCTGTGAGATCATAGTCATCACTAGCAAGGTTTTCACCAAGCTCTCGAAAAGTAATTACAGGTGTTCATCTTGGCTATATTGTTATAATCTAGCTTTTTATGTAATATTTGGAATGCCATCTTGTTTCAAAGTATACTGTAGGAAAATGCTTTGGAAAATGCTGGTGCCTAAATAATCTAAATCATAGCACAATCAATGAGGTTACCTCTGCTTACAATGGATAATTATATTATGCAATTATCACACAGAACCAAGAAAATGAACATATAAAAAACACTTAATTCCATCTTCCTGAAGTTCTTCTGAAATCCACAGGTGTTTGCAGAGAGTTTTGCCACTAGGGGCCCTATTCCGTGGTTAATGCTAAAATGGGGACTTAAACTGGGAATATATGTGCCTGCAGTTTTCCCCGTAGTGTCCCCATTTTGGCCCGAGATTCTGGGGCAAGTGCTACCTTGTCACAGAACACAGTGCTTACCGCTGCGATACTTGTGGTAGCGTTTCTGTGCCACCACAAGTATCACCACAGGGGTGTGGAAAGGTTAAAAAAATATACTTGTCCAACGGACTAAGAGGTAGTCCAATCTACTTGTCCCTCAGGACGATCTACATGTCCTGATAAGAAAATTATCAACAAAATAGTGTTTAAATAGAGGTCTATTTCTCCCGACTCGACTATTGCAATAATCTCTTATCTGGCCTCCCTCTGTCCCGCCTCTCCCCCCTACAATCCATCCTGAATGCCTCCACCAGGCTAATTCACCTCACCCGCCGCTCTATCTCTGCCGCTCCCCTCTGCGAGTCCCTTCACTGGCTCCCCATCCACTGCAGAATTAAGTTCAAAATCCTTACACATACCTACAAAACCCTCACTAACTCAGCTCCCCACTACCTGTCCTCACTAGTCACCAAATACACCCCAGCCCGCTCCCTAAGGTCAAACAGTGACCTGCGCCTAGCTTCTCCCCGCATCACCTCTTCCCATGATAGACTGCAGGATTTCTCACGTGCAGCCCCCACTCTCTGGAACGCTCTCCCTCGTACTGTCAGACTTTCCCCTAACTTCTCTTCCTTCAAACGCTCCCTTAAAACATTCCTATTTAGGGAAGCCTACCACCCAACTCACTGACGCAACCATCAATCACCCTCACCTTACAGTCCTCTCCTCCTGTTTCCAACCCCAACCCTCCTAGATTGTGAGTTCCTACGGGAATAGGGCCCTCATCTCCTCCTGTACTGTTTGTCAAATGTTGTTCAATGTATTGTAACCCTGTCTATACTGTGCCTATTGTACAGCGCTGCGGAATATGCTGGCGCTTTATAAATAAAGAATAATAATAAGAGTAAGGTCTACATGTGATGCTGCCTCTCTAGGCTGTTATGACTAAAGACCTCTATTTAAACACTATTTTGTTGTATGCGCGTGTATATATATATATTATATATATATATACACACACACACACACACACACACACTCAGAGGGCTGCAATGTGTGTGTATAAATATACATACTGAGTTCTGAAATGTGTGTGTATATATACTCTAACAGGTTTCAGACCTCAGACCAGACATGGGGCGCTGTCCAAACGCTCTAACGGCATTTATTTGGGTCAGGATAAACAACAAAAAACTAACACGATTTTGAGTTTTTACAGTTTGTACTACCTAAAATATAGGCTGCACATGCTTATGATGAAACCTTGAACATTAAATATCCTGTGGTGAAATAACGGATTAGGATTAATGATGACAGGCATTAGGAGAGCACAGCTCAGCTTTTCTCTAATGAGAATAATGCAGTGCTAAATATTTGATGTGGACAACTATCCTAAAAGTAGGAATACATTGTCAGATAGTATACACATACCTAGACCTTCCTTTCAAGTACTGTGTTGGTCGAAAATCAGGGTTGCTGTGAGCAGCTCAATGAAAAACTAGGAGATCACAGAAATCACTGAATTCAACATACTCTGCAGTTCTACATCCTTCTGATTTCCATGTTACATTTTGATGATCTTTGCTAGCTTTTCCAAATACTTTCCTCAGGTCATCAAAGCCTCAATACCCTCCTAAAACACATACCATCTGTAATGCACACCACTTAATGATTTAAACTATTATCTATATGCTAGTTACCACCTAAATCATTCCAATACTTCATCGATTGTCAGGGTTATTCAAAGAGAATCGAAAAGCCACCGCACGTTCGGCGACTTTTCATTCTCTTCAATTCGGTTCGATTTGGCGATCCCATTTTGGCAACCCAGCGGTGTATTCAGCAAGCACCACAGGGTCCCCAAATTGCAGGGAAAGGTCGCCGCAAAACCTGCCAAAAACTCACCGCAAAACGAGGGCGAACGCACACCGAAACCCGCAAAAACATCTGGATTAACCCGCCGAAAACGCCGGAAAAACCAGAGCAGGAGCCGATCACAGGCAGCGCAGCCGCCGGAAAAAGCCGACACCGCAGACGAATGCAGTGAATAAATTAGTAAAACAGTTTGCTTGAATGTTTGAAAAGTGAAACGCTGTTTGCAAAGAAACTACTGAGCGAAAATGTCTGAAATTTACATATGAGATCCAGGGAATGATACTAAAAAGGGATGTTACAGAAAAAATAAGTAACGTTAAAACAAGAAAAAAAACAAAAATGCTTAAAATATCCTAACAAATCTATAAATAAAGAGACTTTTTACTGCAGAATTTTATAATGAACAGTTTATTAGATATTGAATTAAAACGGGAATATTTTTAACATTGAAGCCTATGGGATTCGCCTGAATAAACCTGCCGAATTAAACCACCGATTGACGGGGCATTTCGGGAACCTTTCACTGCTGTTTTGTGTTCTCTGAATAGTTCAAGCATTGCTTCTCTATGGGGATTTCACTGCCCTCGAACAGGCACCGAACAGGCACCGTATGTGCAGGCAATTCGCGAATTGCCTGCTCTCTGAATAGCCGAATGGCCAAGAAAGGTAACCGAACGCTGATTTTCAGCGTTCGGTTCCCTTTCGGCAACCATTCGAATCTCTTTGAATAACCCTGTGTGTTTACCATGACCTATGTGCATTTTCTTCCTCCAACTTTCAACTTCAAATTCCTGTTTCACCTCATAGATTGTAAGCTCTTGTGGAGGGTCCTCTTTTCCTATCATTCTCAAGTGTGTCTAACTTGTTTGTTAAATGTGATTGATTTTTTCTACCCATTGTACAAGGCTGTGGGATTTGTTTGCACTTCGTAGATACTTTTGGATTAAAAGCGCATAGGTTAAAATGACCAGCACTGTGTCAAAGGTTACAAGCTTTTTGCCAATCCCTTTTGTGTCGGAATGTCTAAATACAGAATGGCCTATAACATTTAATAGCGCTGCAGGATTTGTTGATCAAAATTTAATAACAATGTAACTGCCCTTAACATCAACCCATGGTATACTCGCTTCAGATCGACCAACACTTATTTAAAGGATAATGGCGCCATCTTGTGGTAATGTTCAGTATCTCAGGATATCAATATAATTTTGTGGTTTTGTCACAGATTGTGAGAGTTTATTCACAAACTTGTGTGTTTTGGTAACTAGAAATAAATAAAGTTAAGGTCCATCAAGCCATGTGGAAAATCTCAACAAAAGAGCATTCTTTGAACAGCTTAATAGTTAGAAACATGAATATATATATATAATTTAAAGAGATTCAGACGCACATGGAGACCGGCTTAGATAAAAATAAAAAAGTATTTATTTAGTAAACCATCAACGTTTCAGTTCTCAATGGAACTTTATTCAGCAGAAAGTTCCATTGGGAATTGAAAAGTTGATGGTTTTCTAAATAAATACTATTTATTTTTATAATATATCGTGGTCCTGGAATAAGGTGATTAACATCAACACACATCTATTTTGTATGTGGAAGTTGAGTCTGCAGACTGATGGGTCCCATGATTAGGAAACCAAAATAGGAGCTTCCACAGCCCCACAAGCACCAAGCATTTGTGCCACTTGGTAGTAATTGAATCTTTTGTTGCCAACCTTGTGACAATTATCCACCCTGTATTGCACAATATGGTCCCATAACAAGGAGACCAGTCTATAATAATTAGAAGCTAAGTGGCTATACGTAGGAATCTCATAGGTCTATACTGTGGCTTTACCACACGAGATTAATACCATCAGGTTTACGGAGACGCTGAGATCAGTTAAAGGTATAGAGTCATAGCATGACAAGAGAATGGGTCAACTGTGTGACATTTGGGAATAAGGGTAATAGCCTTTAACAAGCAAAGAGGCTTTAAATACCAGAACCATGAACTAATCACAGCTGCCTTATTGCATTATATGGAAAGGTCCCACACTAAGGAGACCTACATACCAAAAGCTTGTGCACATAATTATTGTAGATCTCACAATAAGGAGATTGTGGTGTGCAATCAGTCAAGCTCGAGATTTGACTCTACATACATCTCGTAGGGGAGTACCCTGGATATAGTATTATAGTCAATTCCCAGCATACCCAATTAGGGGAACCCGGGAGAGTGAATTAAGCACAAGACGAGGTGCTGTTAATTGGGGTTTTAAACACATTTTAATTTTTTCCATAATATTCAAATAAAGAATGTCTTAAATTTTCATTTTTGTGTGTATGTGGTCATCTGGTGCCCATAGTGGGTTCAACAATTGTGGACTTCCGTAAGGCTGCTTTTCTTTACATTGATTATATAACTGGGTTTACCGCCCTACTTTGATGACGGTGCACAGGTCCCTACCCTCTTTGGGAGTTCTTGTACAGGAGGTTACTCCTTTATTTACTGTGTATTTCAGGTACCCTGTTGATGAATGAGGTACTGTTAAATGAACCCCGTACAAAATGGCTACCCTCAAGAGAAGGCACGTGTGTATCATGGTTTATTGAAACAAAATTTGATCTGCAGATTCCGCGAAACCTCAGAACTAAGTATGGAAGAGATCCACCGTCACGTCCATCAATTCGTGCATAGCACAAGAAATTTATGGAGACAGGGACAGTGTTCGATAAAGGGAGGAGTGGACGGACGACCAAGTGGACGGTTCAATTCTATGATTTTGCTTAGTATAGCTCCAGACCTGAGGAAGAGAGGATACTCTTGATAGCTTGTCTTTTAAATGTAACGTTAATACAATAAAAAAGGTATCACTACGCACTGTATACTCTGGTAATTTTGGCATCTGGACTAACTGTAGTAGATCAGTGTTAATCAGTCATATGAAGATATTACACTAACACAGCTTTAAGTTATGGCTGCATATGGAGAATGTAGCACATGAGCTCTGTGGGTAAAGCAGTTCTCTGAATTGCTGGGATGTGTAAATGTCTTCTACAATTATAAACATATATATATATACACAATCCAAGCTCTAAACCCTACAAAAGTTTAACGAAGCCCTGGAGTGCATCCATTTGGATTGTTTATATACTGTATATACATACATACATACATACATACACACTGATATTTGAATTGTTTGTTCAATTTCAGCTGTTTCAGCCTAGTTGGTTTACTTAATAAAGGTTGAAAAGTTGGTTCCCGGGCGCTGGCACTAGATTTCCATCCGTGTCACCAGGAGTAGAGGCTGGTATATCCTGTTATCAGTTCCTCGGAAGAAGAGAAAAAGAAACACTCTGTGTAGACTGCTTAATAAAAATAGAATGAGTAAATAAGGGGACTTTTACTCACATTTTCCTGTGCCAGTTTAAACAAAACGGCACTAAACGACAGACGATCGGTGAATTAACAAGGGACACCAATTCCCTTTCTTATACTCCAGATGTCAGGGGTATGGAGCAATGTCTTCCCAGGATTTTCCACCAAGAAACACTCAAGATGGTCCACAATGGGTTTATTACAGGCAAAAATATATGTGATACACCGCAACTGCGTTTCGCTGGACACAGCTTCATCAGCGGGTGGTTTATTTAATGTTACCTCTAGACAATAAAAAGGTGTTTGTGGAACTGTTCTTCAAGTCTATGTTAAGTCAAGACTAAAGTGTTATATTGGTCACCTACAGATCACATTTTAGATGAAGATAACTACTGTACCACCCTTTAGTCAATAAGTGTCATATCTAGTCTCTATTAGCCTTTCTAAGAGGATAAAGAACTATAGGGGAACAGTAAAGGGTTAATACACGAAATGCGGATGTTCACCATTGTTCCAAACATCAGAAAAAGAAAAAAAATGTTATTGCAACTATGTTGACCATCGGCTATCCAGAGAAGGAAAATTCAACAATGGAAGGCAAAGAAGTTCGGTATCTTTTGAATTCCCCTTCTTAATTCTCTCCTCCTAGTACAACTACCACGAAAATAGGTCAGTGACCCTAAACCCTACAAATGTCTTTTGTGGCATGAGACCTGTAGAGAGCACTGAGGGAAGGGGCGCCTTGCTTGTCCTACAGTGGAGCGTTAAGACAGCAATCGCAGAGCCTGCTGGGGACAAAGTGTCAGGCAGAGTAAAACCAGACAAGCTCTAGAGTAGACATAAAGCGAGCAGAATCCACAAGTCACCTCAGATAAGGCCCGGACTGTGGGATGCAGCTTTCAGGCTCTATTTCTGCAGGCTGGAATATGACACAGAAAGAGCCAGGACATTTAAAAGTGCAGCTTCCCAGGAGACTACGCTGACTGCATCTTATGGAAGATTTAATGGCCCTCTTATAAAGAATGAATCCTCCTTTCCTGGTAGAATACGATTGAATGCCTTCTGATATTTTCATAATCCTCCCATTACACGTTAATATTTTAGGGGAAAATATATACAATTCTAATGTTCGCCTTAATATATACAGTTGTGTTCAAAATTATTCATCCCCCACTGAAATTGAGTGTTTTGGCCAGTTTGACATTGATTTTGATCATTCAGTCATCTTGCTTACAATTAAATCAGAGGCACGTGTAGGTCAGACAAATATAACATAACATTTATAATGAAATAACCACAAATGTCTTTTCTGTACTCACATCATTATCAGTTTTATTCAACCCCCAAGTGACATTCAATCTTAGTACTTAGTACAACATCCTTTTACAGTTATAACAGCTTTTAAACGTGAAGCATAGCTTGACACAAGTGTCTTGCAGCGATCTACGAGTATCTTCGCCCATTCGTCATGGGCAAAAGCCTCCAGTTCAGTCACATTCTTAGGCTTGCGCACTGCAACTGCTTTCTTTAAGTCCCACCAGAGGTTCTCAATCGGATTTAAGTCAGGTGACTGCGATGGCCACTCCAAAATGTTCCAGCCTTTAATCTGCAACCATGCTCTAGTGGACTTGGAGGTATGCTTGGGATCATTGTCCTGTTGAAAGGTCCAACGTCTCCCAAGCCTCAGGTTTGTGACGGAATGCATCACATTGTCATCCAATATCTCCTGGTACTGTAGAGAATTCATGGTACCTTGCACACGCTGAAGCTTCCCTGTACCTGCAGAAGCAAAACAGCCCCAAAGCATGATTGACTCCCCGCCATGCTTCACAGTAGGCAAGGTGTTCTTTTCTTCATAGGCCTTGTTCTTCCTCCTCCAAAGATAGCGTTGATCCATGGACCCAAACAGTTCTAATTTTGTTTCATCAGTCCACAGAACACTATCCCAAAACTTCTGTGGTTTGTCCACATGACTTTTGCATACTGCAGTCGACTCTTCTTATTCTTTGGAGACAGCAAGGGGGTGCACCTGGGAGTTCTGGCATGGAGGCCTTCATTACGCAGTGTGCGCCGTATTGTCTGAGCTGAAACTTCAGTACCCACATCTGACAAATTTTTCTCAGTTCCTCAGCAGTCACACGGGGACTTTTCTCCACTCTACGCTTCAGGTAACGCACAGCAGTCGAAGTCAGCATCTTCTTTCTGCCACGACCAGGTAGCGTTTCAACAGTGCCCTTGCCTTGAATTTGCGAATGATGCTTCCTATGGTCTCTCTTGGTTTGTTTAACATCTTTGCAATCTTCTTATAGTCTTTGCCCTTCCTGTGAAGAGTAATCACCTCTTTTCTTGTTTTCCTGGACCATTCTCTTGACTTCACCAGGTTTGTAACCACACCAGTAAATGTCTAGAAGGAGCTGAGTATCACAGTCATTTTAAAGCTGCCTAATTGGTGCTTATTATGCTTTATTGCTGCTCCGTGACATCCACAGGTGTTTTCAATACCTGATTGAAAACACTTGAATGAACCTCTGTTCTTCAGAGTGGTAGTCTTTAAGGGGTTGAATAATTGTGTCAATGAAGAATTCACAAAAGAAACATTTACTACTGTATTACAAAACCAATTGATGTCATTTTAGTTGCATATGGTTCTTTAAAAAGTCCTTGTAGGATTTCATTCTGAATACAATTACAAATGTACACTAAATTCCCTAAAACCCTTTACAGCATTGGGGGTTGAATAATTTTGAACACAACTGTATGTACATGTATGTATGTGCAATACAATAAGTATAATAGATTTGCTATTAATGTGCTGTATATACTGCATATATATTTTGCTTGAGGGAAAGTGTTTTGTTGTGTTTTATAAAGAAAGTGGATTTAATATAGATTAATATAGATTTTAACACTATCCAACTTATTATTATTTTAGGATGATTTGCAACTCTGACATTTGGGTAGGCTCCATGGTTGTACTATTAATCATAATCTTATCTGTTAATGATCAATTGCCCTTAAAAAATAATCTTTTTAAATTGCATGTTTATCCAAGTAATTTACTCTAAACAAGTTCATTCATTCACACGTTATATGATACGATTAGGTTTTCCTTTTCAAAGGAATATAAATATTTATAATATAGGGGTTATTCGGAGAGATCTGAACTGACCCCGAAATTGCACCGAACAGTGAATTTCCCCGTATGATTTAATTTTGTGGCCATTCGGCTATTCAAAAAGCAGGCAGTTCGCCAAAGTTTGGTGAATTGCCAGCAAAATACAGTGCTGTTCGACGGCAGTGAAATCCCCCATAGAGAAGCAATGGTTAATCTATTTAGAGAACATCGAACAGCAGAGAAATGTCAGAGAAATGCCCTGATGTTCGTTAGTTTCATTCAGCAGGTTTCATTCAGCAGCTTTTCACTGCACTTCGGGGGACCCTGCGGTGAATGACGAATTCACAGCATGGTCGGGGAATTCCATTCCCAGAAGTGCGGGGAACGAGAGAGTCCCTCTCTTAATAACAAAAAAGGAAAGCCTGTATCATGGGCGCCACCTGGAGGTGGTTTCAATAACCAAAGTCAGCTTTAGAAAAGTGTCTGTATACTTGAATATTGAAAAGTTCACAATGTCAAAATTAGAGGAAAATAAAATCATTAATCGAATCAGCAGCTGTCTCCTTCCATTTGGTGGTACATCCAAACCCACCAGCAATGTAGAACAGAAAGAAGTGTGTATGGTAGATCCAGCACTTCCTTTGACAATAGTAGTCCCCTTCTCTCTGTTCTCTTCCATCAGGTGCCTCAAAAAAAACAACAAATTTCTGCCATAGCGTAGCAAGTTGAGTTGCACAGTCGAGGAGTAAATAAAAGAAGGGAACTACTCACATTTTATTGTGTCTAAATCAGACACCAGATGAAATCGGCAGCCGGCAATATTAGAGGAAGCACCGGATCTCCCGTACAGCCTGCAAATTCCCTTTCGCTCCGATCGAATCAGGATGCAAGGAATAAAATTAAAGGAGCTGAGTATCACAGTCATTTTAAAGCTGCCTAATTGGTGCTTATTATGCTTTATTGCTGTATACAGTTGTGTTCAAAATTATTCAACCCCCCAATGCTGTAAAGGGTTTTAGGGAATTTAGTGTACATTTGTAAATGTATTCAGAATGAAATCCTACAAGGAATTTTTAAAGAACCATATGCAACTAAAATGACATCAATTGGTTTTGTAATACAGTAGTAAATGTTTCTTTTGTGAATTCTTCATTGACACAATTATTCAACCCCTTAAAGACTACCACTCTGAAGAACAGAGGTTCATTCAAGTGTTTTCAATCAGGTATTGAAAACACCTGTGGAGGTTACGGAGCAGCAATAAAGCATAATAAGCACCAATTGGGCAGCTTTAAAATGACTGGGATACTCAGCTCCTTCTAGACATTTACTGGTGTGGTTACAAACATGGTGAAGTCAAGAGAATGGTCCAGGAAGACAAGAGAAGAGGTGATTACTCTTCACAGGAAGGGCAATGGCTATAAGAAGATTGCAAAGATGTTAAACATACCAAGAGAGACCATAGGAAGCATCATTCGCAAATTCAAGGCAAAGGGCACTGTTGAAACGCTACCTGGTCGTGGCAGAAAGAAGATGCTGACTTCGACTGCTGTGCGCTACCTGAAGCGTAGAGTGGAGAAAAGTCCCCGTGTGACTGCTGAGGAACTGAGAAAAGATTTGTCAGATGTGGGTACTGAAGTTTCAGCTCAGACAATACGGCGCACACTGCGTAATGAAGGCCTCCATGCCAGAACTCCCAGGCGCACTCCCTTGCTGTCTCCAAAGAATAAGAAGAGTCGACTGCAGTATGCCAAAAGTCATGTGGACAAACCACAGAAGTTTTGGGATAGTGTTCTGTGGACTGATGAAACAAAATTAGAACTGTTTGGGACCATGGATCAACGCTATCTTTGGAGGAGGAAGAACAAGGCCTATGAAGAGAAGAACACCTTGCCTACTGTGAAGCATGGCGGGGGGTCAATCATGCTTTGGGCTGTTTTGCTTCTGCAGGTACAGGGAAGCTTCAGTGTGTGCAAGGTACCATGAATTCTCTTCAGTACCAGGAGATATTGGATGACAATGTGATGCAGTCCGTCACAAACCTGAGGCTTGGGAGACGTTGGACCTTTCAACAGGACAATGATCCCAAGCATACCTCCAAGTCCACTAGAGCATGGTTGCAGATTAAAGGCTGGAACATTTTGGAGTGGCCATCGCAGTCACCTGACTTAAATCCGATTGAGAACCTCTGGTGGGACTTAAAGAAAGCAGTTGCAGTGCGCAAGCCTAAGAACGTGACTGAACTGGAGGCTTTTGCCCATGACGAATGGGCGAAGATACCCGTTGATCGCTGCAGGACACTTGTCTCAAGCTATGCTTCACGTTTAAAAGCTGTTATAACTGTAAAAGGATGTTGTACTAAGTACTAAGATTGAATGTCACTTGGGGGTTGAATAAAACTGATAATGATGTGAGCACAGAAAAGACATTTGTGGTTATTTCATTATAAATGTTATGTTATATTTGTCTGACCTACACGTGCCTCTTTGATTTAATTGTAAGCAAGATGACTGAATGATCAAAATCAATGTCAAACTGGCCAAAACACTCAATTTCAGTGGGGGTTGAATAATTGTGAACACAACTGTATATATATATAGTGTGTTTAATATTGCAGAAGCCACCTGCACATCATAGCAATTCAAAGAATTGCATCCCAGAGCTCCTGTGCCACATTCCCCATATGCAGCAAGGAATTCTGGGTAGGATATGCAAATGACCTCTGTCTCACTTTTATGCATCCTGGATCTGTTATTACACAGAACCCTCAAATCAATGCTATGCCACACTTTGGCATTGACCAGTTGCATAACCTTATCTTTGCTACAAAGCCACAGTGTGGCATAGCATTGATTTTAGGGTTTGATTTTGATCCAGGATGCATAAAAGTGAGACAGAGGTCATTTGCATATCCTACCCAGAATTCCTTGCTGCATATGGGGAATGTGGCACAGGAGCTCTGGGATGCAATTCTTTGAATTGCTATGATGTGCAGGTGGCTTCTGCAATATTAAACACACTTATTATAGTGTGGAGGCTTTTTATCTCACTTTTAGTCCTTCACCACAACCCTTATAGACTTTATATATATATATATATACACATACACATACACAGATTAGGTAGGCCGTGTTAGTCCGGATGCCAAAATCATGAGTATAGCAGTCTGTAGTGATACCTTTTTTATTGGACTAACGTTACATTTAAAATACAAGCTTTCGAGAGTGATCCTCTCTTCGTCAGGTCTGGAAGCTATACACACACACACACACACACACACACACACACACGTTTAGTTGTATTTTTTTATTAATAAATTATAATATAATCTAGTTAATTTTTTATATTTAATAAGAGAGTGTTGGATGAGGCCATTGAACAGCAAACCATCCTTTCATGGTACATTGTGATCAATATTTCAACTGAAGAGAGTATTCAGGCAACAGTGAAGCTTGAAAACAAGCAATTGAATAATTGTTATAAACTGTCATTGAAGAGCTCTTGCTGGCCTATGTTTTAATAATTCCTCAAGTGGTTTGGCGACTTGAAAGTTGTCAGGATGATCAGAAAACGCACTTCTTTTCCCTTTCAAAACTTGCCTTTTTGGAACTCACTTTGTATTCCAGTGATTGATATAATTAGATATTTCATGTGTTTCTTGTCTGAGGAGCAGTTAATGATAACATAAAACACTGTGCTCTGTCAAACATGCTTCTAAATACTTAATATTTGCTTGAGAACATTAATCTGCAAGGGTTTTAATGGCTGTTTAGACTTCGCAAAAGCCAGAGAGCAAGTGCGTGCTTTTCCTGTGAAATCATTATGTTGAGTTGAACCAGTGGGAGAGATGAGGTTCTTTGCCAGAAGACGTTGAGCTCATTACAAGTGGTTGTTTTCGTGCGTGTGATTTTTACTGGTTCTATTGCTCTAATTAATTATCTCTATGGGACTTGAAATCAGTCAAAGCCTTGTAATGATCTAATGGTCCTTAACGAGCACCATGGGCCTTAACATCAGAAGGCAAGAAGTATAGAAAGACACTATGGTTTTTCCCGGACGCTAATTAACCACGACTGGAGAGCTGTCTAGAGGATGAAACAGGAAGAAAACATAATCTAGAGGGAACCTCCACTGGTTCCTTAAGGACTCCAGATGCTGCCATCTTTAATCAGAGACCAGCTCAACCTTTCATGTCTGGTCAGGTTTAATGAGAGATTTACACAGAGCATTCAGTTTGTAACGAGTCAGACCTGTCAAGACAAGCTTTTTCCTACTGCCAAACAAAACATGTTTCATTAATCGCATTACTGACGGAATCTACGTATGTAAATCTATAATATTGTTTGCTAATTGGTGGATGAGTGTCCTGATGGGGGTATTATTCCCACAGGAAGAATAGAATGCACTCGTTATTGTCCCATGTGCTCTTCATCATGTTATTTATCTATGAAATGTGAAAGACTATGTTCAGCACAACTACCAGGGTATAAACATATGGCACAAGTATATAGGCCATTTTGTTCTTCCATTAAAATGTGTCTGTGGTCAGATAGTATTTGGACACCGATGACCTAAGAGCAATTTTCAAACAGTAACCATTACTGTCATTGTAGTAATGAGATGTAAAGGCTATCACAGTTCACAGTTGTTCCTCAGCAAAACATTTAACGGAATTTACCATTGCGAAAATTAATAGAACCAGATTGACAATAAATAAGAACTGCCAAAATCATTTTTGCTTATCCATTATACAACCCATTAAAAACCTCAAATCTTTTTTCACTCTTGAACTCCTCACATGGTTCCTCTGCAAATGAAAGATTCCAATCAAGTGGATATTTCTGTACCGTATTAAGATCATCAACCACTGCATTCTTATTTTTTTTGCAATTCAAGCCTTTATTTGCATATCATATTTTCAACAAGTTACCCGATCATATTAGAGGTTACTGTCAAAAGTTGAAAAGAAAATGTAAAAAGTAATTGGAAAGGCAACTCGTGGAGAGGAGGCAAGCATGGTAGTGCCAGACAAGAAGGAAGAGTGATGAAATAAGAATAGAACGTTTGAAAAAGGAAGAAAATAAGAGGAAGAAGAGGAGGTACTACAGAGTTTGTAGTGGGAGCCAGAAGATCACCAGCAGAGAAAAGATACAGTGGCCCAGAAGGTCATATGGCTGTCTAACGCTCAGGTCACACATGTTGCAGAAAGAGAAGGATGTGTCATGAACTGCAGCAGTGATCCCTTCTATTGTGTAGAAAACCGTCTTTCTTTGGAAAAGCTCCAAAAGGCCCCTTCCAGGTTTGTGTGACACAAAGGAAGACCATGGAACAAACTTGCAAAATGGTCTTTAACAAAGAGGGTCCCATTTCAGACTCATACCAGAGAGTACCCCAATCAGGAAAAGGCCCACCCTCACACATGCTGTATTAGAGGAGGTCAAGACAAGCGTAAACACTTCGGAATGATGTTTCTCTACTATTTTTCAGGGGGGGGCAAGTTCCATATTGGCCACACAGTGTAAAGCTCTTATTTTTTTAAAAATTTATATTGTAAAGATCATTTTGTAGTGACGGTAGTATAAAACACCTTTTCAGGAGATTAGGACGGTAGTAGGGATGTACGTTTCAGGTTTCGGAATTTCGGAATTTTCACGAAATTTCCCGATTCGTGCATTTGGATTCGGGCGATTTTCCGAAAATTTTCAGATCCGAAAACGGCAGATCCGAAAAATTTACGAAACGAAAATTTGTTCGGAATTTTCGAATGGACTAGAGATGTGTAAAATCGAAAATCATTTTCGTTCCATTCGTAAATTCGGCTCCATTCCTGATTTCGGTTCCATTTCAGTAATTTCGGATAACGTATTTTTTGGTTATATCGCTGATTCTGTAATTTTGTATCATTCCCATCTCAATGTATCCTTCTTGTAAAACCAGAGAAATCTCAATGTATCCTTCTTGTAAAACCAGAGAAATCTCAATGTATCCTTCCTGGAAAACCAGAGAAATCTCAATGTATCCTTCTTGTAAAACCAGAGAAATCTCAATGTATCCTTCCTGGAAGACCAGAGAAATCTCAATGTATCCTTCCAGGGAAACCAGAGAAATCTCAATGTATCCTTCTTGTGAAACCAGAGAAATCTCAATGTATCCTTCTTGTGAAACCAGAGAAATCTCAATGTATCCTTCTTGTAAAACATGAGAAATCTCAATGGCAGGATTATCGTATCGACAGAAATATCGGATCCGA
Organism: Leptobrachium leishanense; assembly: GCA_009667805.1. Classification (NCBI taxonomy): domain Eukaryota; kingdom Metazoa; phylum Chordata; class Amphibia; order Anura; family Megophryidae; genus Leptobrachium; species Leptobrachium leishanense. The sequence continues at coordinate 87,656,687 of CM019068.1, read as the reverse complement.
AAAACCATTAGTTTACGTCAAAACGAATAGACACTTTGAAACGAGGAGAACAGACGTTCCGAAAAACACGAAAATTTCCGAAATCACGGGAAAAAAGTCGATACGAAAAGAAACGAAAAAGAAACGAACCGAAACGGAAATCGTCCGAAACGAACCGAAACGAAAATTTACAAAATACGAACTGAACAGAATCGAACGTAAAAAAAAATCTGTGCACAAGTCTAGACGGTAGGTTCCTGTGGCAATTTGCTGTCTCAAAGAAAGTGTGTTTGGACTAGTCTCTGACAGTGTGTCAAAAAAAAATATTGGAAAAAAAGATTCCACAATAGTTTTCTAAACTTCAACTAAAACTTTTTATGTTCTACAAATATATGATGAGCAATAGTGGGTGCATAGTTACTTAGAGAAAACAATGGCATATTTTATCTGGAGATATTTAGCTGTATCTGCTGCAATATTTCAAAACCGTAAATAGAAAGATGACAAGAAGTCAAATACCTTGCAAGACATTCATAAAGAACCTGATATTATTTTGGAGGAGTGAACTTCTTAACATATCATACAACTGGGGTTCTTCAGAAACTGTCACTGTTTGCCGAAGTTGCAAACTCAGGCAAAAATCGCCAATGCTGCAAAAGCGACAAAGGCCAGCGTTTTAGGAGAGAAAAAAAACTAAACAGTGGCAGGAGAACCTTCACAGTGTCGCTGCTCCTGCTGCAGTGTAGGCTTTTCTTTAGTACAACTTCTGCAGACATTGGCACTTTTTGAATAACCCCCATGTATAATTTCTTAAGATGTTCATATCTCATTCTTGTGCTTCTATGCATGCATAAATGCCACATACAATAGAAACATTAACCAAACATCTGTCCTTTACTAGGCATAAATAACAGAAAACTGCAGAGAAAGATAACAAAAAGTTCAACAAAATAGAAGCTAAAATATAGTTACTGGTCTCCTGCACGACTAATATATAGACATTACAACAAAACTAGGGTTTACCAGCACTTTAGGGATAAAAATTAGATTAATAAAAAAAAGGACATCCCAATTCCTACTACTGCCAGCTGTCAGACCATTTACAGGTTGGTATCCGAAGCACTGTATGAATTCTACAATATATACGGTTTTTAGTTGATGTAATTATTTACACTATATAGTTTATATCATGAGTGTTTCATAAGTGATATACACAGAATCTGTTGATATATAGAGGTGTCTGATTGCGGTTTGAATGTTCACACTATACTTACTGTAATTTCCTGAATGGGGATCCGTTGCACCATCACATTCGCATAGCGCTGCATGATACAGTGGATAGCAAAAGTCTACACACCCCCGTTAAAATGTCAGGTTTCTGTGATGTAAAAAATTATTTCAGAACTTTTTGCACCTTTATTGTGACCTATAAACTGTACAACTCAACCGAAAAACAAACTGAAATCATTTAGGTGGAGGGAAGTAAAAATAAAAAAATAAAAAATAGTACGGTTGCATAAGTGTGCACAAACTTACACAAATACTTTGTCGAAGCACCTTTTGATTTTATTCCAGCACTCAGTCTTTTCGGCTAGGAGTCTATCAGCATGGCACATCTTGACTTGCCAATATTTTCCCGCTCTTTGCAAAAACATTCCAAATCTGTCAGATTGTGAGGGCGTCTCCTGTGCACAGCCCTCTTCAGATCACCCCACAGATTTTTGATAGGATTCAGGTCTGGGCTCTGGCTGGGCCATTCCAAAACTTTAATCTTCTTCTGGTGAAGCCATTCCTTTGTTGATTTGGATGTATGCTTTGAGTCATTGTCATGCTGAAAGATGAAGTTCCTCCTCAAGTTCAGCTTCCTAGCAGAAGCCTGAAGGTTTTGTGCCAATATTGACTGGTATTTGGAACTGTTCATAATCCCCTCTACCTTGACTAAGGCCCCGGTTCCAACTGAAGAAAAACAGCCCATAGCATGATGTGGCCACCACCATGCTTCACTGTGGGTATGATGTTCTTTTGGTGATGTACAGTGTGGTTTTTGCACCAAACATATCTTTTGGACTTACGGCCAAAAAGTTCAACCTTGGTTTCAGCAGACCACAACACATTTTCCCACATGTGTTTGGGAGACTTCAGATGTGTTTTTGCAAAATTGGATATTTTTCTTCAGAAAAGGTTTCAGTGTTGCTAATCTACCCCATAGCCCAGACATAAGAATATGGGAGATTGTTGTTACATGTATCACACAGCCAGTATTTGCCAGATATTCCTGCAGCTCCTTTAATGTTGCTGTAGGCTTCTTGGCAGCCTCCCTGACCAGTTTTCTTCTCATCAAATTTGAAGGGACGTCCAGTTCTTGGTAATGTCACTGTTGCGCCATATTTTCTCCACTTGATGATGACACTGTGTTCCATATATCTAATGCCTTGGAAATTCTTTTGTACCTTCTCCTGACTAAACCGTTTAACAATGAGATCCCTCGGATGCTTTGGAAGCTTCTCTGCAGACCATGGCTTTTTGCTGTAGGATGCGACGAAGAAAATGGCAGGAAAGACCTAATAGAACAGCTCAAGTTTATTTGGGGTTACTCAGAGGCACTTTAAATGATGGCAGGCGTGTATTGACCCCTATTTAACACGATTTTGAAGGGGATTGCTTAATTATGAACACAGCTACATCCCCAGTTATAAGGAGGTGTGCACACTTATGCAAACAGGTTTCATTTTTTTTATTTTTACTTCCCTCCATCTAAAAGATTTCAGTTTGTTTTTCAACGGAGCTGTACAGTTTATAGGTCACATTCAAGGTGGGGAACGTTCTGAAATGATTTATCTTTGTCTCATTTATTTACATCACAGAAACCTGACATTTAACCTGACATGTGTGGACTTTTTTCTATCCACTGTACCCGCACACTGAATATTTATCTAATGGTTTCTATTGCTTGGTTAGTTGAGGTCTCTATACATTTAATTGTTGGTTTTGGTATACAAAGCAATTTAAAAGCACCTCAGGTGGCTTAAACAGGGGTCCTAAGAGTGGAGTTGTACAGAAAAAAAAAGGAAACCTCAAAATTGCAGTGTAACAGTAGAATTTCAAATGAGTCTTTGCCCCCCCCCCCCGTAAAGACTCAGGGGTCACCTAGGATTATTAAGTGGAGAATATTCTGTTTACTCGCATTAATAATCACTATAACCAACCATTTAATTAGAATTCAATAGATCAATAGCTGAGACCTCAACGTATTAGGTTTATTGTTTTAAATTAGATTTCTTCATTACATAAAGATGGCATTTAATTAACATATTTTATTATAAACTGGCATTGGGATTACTATATGGGTTATTCAGAGAGAGATTATCTGGCCCCGAAATGGCACCCAACAGTGAATTTCCCTGTACGGTGCCATTTTGGGGCCATTCTGCTATTCAGAGAGCAGGCAATTCGCCAAATTTTAGCGAACTGCCAGCAACTACGGTGTCTGTTCGATGGCAGTGAAAGTTTCCTTAGAGAAGCAATGGTTAATCTATTCACAGAACACTGAACAGCAGTGAAAAGTTGCCGAAATGCCCTGTTGTTCGGTGGTTTCATTCGGCAGGTTTATTCAGGCGATCCCCATAGGCTTCAAATGTTAAAAATATTTTTCATTCAATATCTAATAAACCGTTGATTATTTTAATCTGCAGAAATTTAATTTTTTTAGGATCTTTTAGGCATTTTTCAGGATTTTTTTCAGCAATTTTTTTTTCTGTTTTTGTTTTTTTAATAGCGGATTTTCTTTTTTCTGCAACAGACCTTTTATTATCATTCATAGAACCTTATATATAAATTCCAAGCATTTTCGTTGAGTAGTTTTTTTGCAAACAGCGTTTCCATTTTGACACTTTCAATCGTTTTGTTTTTTTATCCCGTTCGTCAGCTTTATCGGCTTTTTTCCGGCGGCTGGGCTGCGCTGTGACTCCAGTGGGTCAGCCAGGCCTCGACCAGGCCCTCCAGCGGGTCGGCCAGGCCTCGACCAGGCCCTCCAACGGGTCGGCCAGGCCTCGACCAGGCCCTCCAACGGGTCGGCCAGGCCTCGACCAGGCCCTCCAACGGGTCGGCCAGGCCTCGACCAGGCCCTCCAACGGGTCGGCCAGGCCTCGACCAGGCCCTCCAACGGGTTGGCCAGGCCTCGACCAGGCCCTCCAGCGGGTCGGCCAGGCCTCGACCAGGCCCTCCAGCGGGTCGGCCAGGCCTCGACCAGGCTCTCCAGCGGGTCGGCCAGGCCTCGACCAGGCTCTCCAGCGGGTCGGCCAGGCCTCGACCAGGCCCTCCAGCGAGTCGGCCAGGCCTCGACCAGGCCCTCCAGCGGGTTGGCCAGGCCTCGACCAGGCCCTCCAGCGGGTCGGCCAGGCCTCGACAAGGCCCTCCAGCGGGTCAGCCAGGCCTCGACCAGGCCCTCCAGCGGGTCGGCCAGGCCTCGACCAGGCCCTCCAGCGGGTCAGCCAGGCCTCGACCAGGCCCTCCAGCGGGTCGGCCAGGCCTCGACCAGGCCCTCCAGAGGGTCGGCCAGGCCTCGACCAGGCCCTCCAGCGGGTCGGCCAGGCCTCGACCAGGCCCTCCAGCGGGTCGGCCAGGCCTCAACCAGGCCCTCCAGCGGGTCGGCCAGGCCTCGACCAGGCCCTGCGGCGTCCAACAAGCCTTCCAGCGGGCTGGCGACCAGAGTAGTGTAAGTTTGTGTGTGACTTATGTGTGTGTGACTGTATGTGGATGTATGTGAATGTGGGACTATGTGGATGTGAGACTGCATGGGAATGTGTGTGTGACTATGTGGATGTGTGTGTGAATGTATGTGGATGTGTGTGACTGTATGGAGTGGATGTGTGTGACAGTGGGTTTGGGATATGTGGCTCCGTGATAGGCTCATACACACTGCACATTACTGTGAGTTTTATTGCTGTGACGCTCTTTTCATGTGCTCATACACACCGCCTGTTACTGTGAGTTTTATTGCTGTGCAGCTCTGTGATACGCTTACACACGCCTTTGTTTTGTTTTTTTGGGGAGTGGCAGCAACTTATCCTTGGCTCCAGGCAGCACAGTTGCTTGGGCCGGCCCTGCACACCTACCTGCATATGGATAAACAATTGTACGTAGTGGGAATTGGATATTTTTTATTTTATTTACATCTATGAAGTGGTATAATAAAGTGGTTTTGTTTTCCTATCTCTGTACTTGGCATTGCACCCTACAATTAATCTCTGTATTGCAGTCAGTGTGCTCAGAGCAGTCGTTTCCTCTGGAAAAGAGGCTCAATGTGACTTCCAATGTGGACATCAAGGGTGACATAAGAAATTATTGCAGAGTAATACGTTTCAGCGCTGGATGAAAACCATGCTATTTGGAAGGGGCAGTAAGATAAGGCATGTATACAATTTGGCGGAATATCAAATACAATTCTATATTAAGTGCAGCTAATTTTGATATTTATTTCCAAGATTCCCCTTCTTATGCGAATACTCACTGAATCCATCCCATGGCTTTGAATCTGTCCTTGAAATAATACTATTCATTAAATTGAAAACACTGGATTGGCTACATGTAAACAGTTTTCTCCACTTCTGTCACAATTGCAATATGTCTTTGATTCCAGATTAGTTCTAGTTTAGTTCATTCATCATTTTGTATTCATTTCTATTTTGATTAATGACATTTGATTAATCGTTCCAAACCAGATTCCAAACTAATTCTGGCAGGTCAGGAAGCAAAATCTTATTTAAATTAAGAAAGACATCAACCCTTAACCAACACCATAAATACACATATTACGACACAAGACAAGTCCAGTTTCACAGGTACACACACAAGCACACGAACTGCACGATACATGGAACGGCATGGTTCAGGAACTTACAGCCACGTAAACTGGTGGAAGAATCATTAACAGAGACAGGAGAGTGGGTGAAGGCTTGTTCAAGGGTCCCCATGTTACTACGCAAAGTGCCTGACATGCATGAGCAGTCTATCTCAGAGCACCCCAAACAACATGCCTGTATCAGCCTCTTGCGGATGGACATCTTTGCTAAAATTCATGGCAATGATGAGAGGGAGAGGAAGAGTGGTAGATTAATGCAGGGCACAGAAAGAGAGACAGACACTTATATATAATTATATATATAGTTAGACACAGATGCAGCTCAATGTAGTTATGAACAAAAGGACATTTTTACGTATTAAACCCAATAGGGAAATATGACACATAAGTACACAATTCCCAAGACTGTGTTAAGGATATGAAGGCAAGTATGCTTAGTAATTTTGATGAAAGTTTTTAAAAAAGGGGGCTGTAAGGGAGGAGTCCTTTGAAAGGCTTGCCACTGGTTTTAAATAAAGATTTGATAATCAAATAGTAAAAATATTCTTTCTTGAGTACCTAGTAAAAGTACAAATCCAAGCACTGAAATAACACAGTTGAACTATTTCAGCGTTCCCTACAACAAAATTTCTTATAACAACTTTAGTAAGAAACCCTCACAAATAAAATCCATAGTATTGTTATTACTAGTTTAGCAGCTGATAATAATGGTTAACAATGTTTAATCATTAAATGTTTAATCTCTCCTGTTTAATGCCTGGGGTACAACCCAACGCCTATTTGCACACCCATATATACATCAGTATTATAGATGTAAGCTTACATATATCATGTTTTTGGATTTATGAATTGCAAATAATTTTAAAATGCCAAAATATGATGTTCGTCTCTAAAATATTACCCTGTCAATTAAACTATGCGTCGATTAGTGACAGCTAATGTGTATAAACTAAACTATGATTTGTTATTGGAGGCAGAAATACCTTCCGATAAGCAAAAGGTAATGGATTTGGTGACCTAACAGAGGGGTAATGCATTGTCAAACTTATTTTACATGGTTACAAGCTGTCCATTTGGACTGCTGCTCTAATGAGAGAATTGGAAAGACACAAAGGTGTAACAGGTGGAACATACAGAAAAATCCTATAAGTGAGCTTGATGTAGCATTTATTAGTTTTTATGAATTAAAGCCCGGTAATGTGTTTACTGGTTGGTTTGTTTTAATATTAGTGGTCCTTAATTTGATATTTTAGGATTGACTTTTTTTGGACACATAATCAAAATGACTTTTGCACTCATTAAGTGCCAGTTTTGGGTGCTTAATTATTTAAATATATTCCTGAGAACTCGTTTCCTAAATGGTCACAAAATCGTTGAGAATACAGTATGGTTTGGAAGTAAACTGATGTTTTGTGGAAATAAATTAGTAGAGTCTCTGATTACAGAAACATTGGGACAATTGAAATATATGTGGGTGGCAGGTCCAAGAGGCCTGCCAGTAGCAAAGTCATAGGGATCATGAAATTGAGATGAACTTAATCTATTAGATATTCAATTCAAGTATTTTTGTTTTTCAAACATGGTAAGGAATTTGGTTGGATGAAGATGTAAAGCAGTATAACAAGTAATGGTCGTATACACACAGCATAAGGTCCTATAATAAAGGTAACATGCAATGAGAGTTTTCATGCATAACTTACAATACTTGAGACAATCAAAAATTCTCTAGCAGTGAAAGGAATTCTGCTGTGAGTATCAAGAGCTTGTGTCTCCAACCTCTATACTGTGATAAGCCTCTGGTTTATATTTATCTCAAATTGATTGTTAGAGATAGATTTAGACAATCTATAGCTTTTAAGTAATATGACCTTATGTATAATGCAGTAGCATTTTGTACTCTGGGACAAACTTGATCCAAACCGGATTGTTATTGAATTGCACAACCAAACGCAATGGTTCATTTCAGTGAGTATATAAACTATATAAGGCTTTGGTCTTTAACCCATTGATAAGTCATCCCAAACTTTTTTGTTTCATGCACACGTGTGTGCATAACTAGAGACAATGGTTCCACTGCCAGAAAAAGCTATTTAATTCATCCAAAGATTAACTATCATTTGGTGATGTGTCAAACCCAGGCTAATACAGGGAACAGAGTTGAATTCAGGCTAGGTCACATGCATGTATAGTTGCAATATACCAGTAGGGAAGACCAATTCTGTTGGTCGTTTTGTACAGAATTATGCCAATTTTCAGACAATTAGGGGTTTACCATAATATTAAGGCTGCTTTAAACCATGTCAGTAAGAGGTTGGAGACAAATTCTATTCATAATACTGCATGAAAGTTAACATATATATAAACCTGGCAATCCCTGGTAGGAAAAATGCTTGAAAATCAGAAAATATATACTGGTTATAGTATAATATACATAGAAATAACATGTGGCTGTTTCAGCGTTTTTGATACCAGGGGCAGGCTGCAAACCCCTGTAAAGCAGGACACTGTGACAGACGAATGGTTTGTTATTCAAGGCTCATTCAAACAAGGAGAACGAGAACAAAAACACTCATTAATTTTCTATTTTACCTCAATGCCTTCTTGGCAAATATAAACTGAACATGCATTCGTCAACAAAGCTCTTACATCATTACAATATACATATATCATACATCATAACAAAACAAATATTACAACAAGTTATGCTATCAGGGCACTGGTTACAATACTGCTGCGGTGTCACCATTGGCCACAGGAATGTCATTTTGCTCTGTTTTCATCTGTGTGGCCAATCAAAGCTTACAACAGTCAAACATTATTTTCTCCTATAAAACCATACTTTCTGAGGAAACCGGCTTGCAAAGTGGTAGCAATAGTTGGCTACGGAATACTTTTGTTTAAAAAAAAAAAAAAAAAGAACTGTTTTGGTCAAGAAATATGGAATTCTGTGTAATAAGAAATATAAAAGCAAGCTTAATGTGGTTCAATCTTTGTCCTAAAGCCTTTTTATGTTATTGATGTCAAACCAATTTATTCAGATCTGCTTATTCTTACACTACAATATTTGGATTAGCTGTCCAACACTCACATAGTAACCGCCACAACTCAAAGTTATCACTCCATAAAGCATGAGTGGGATTCAAAAGGATATCTTGATTTGGGTTTTGTGGTTAAATACCAAACAAGACAGTTGTATTCCTACATGCAAACTATAAAAGCACTTAAATCGCCAAGTCACAAACACAAAACTAACAGCACACCACAAAGAGTTTAAAAAAGTCCACAATTTAAACGTAGTGGTATGATTATGTAAGATGATATACACAGATTCAACAGGAAACATACAGGTTGAACTATATATTTATATATTCTGCTGATATATAAAAGGTTTATGAACAGTTTGAGTGTTAGCATAAAATGATTGGCTCCAGCTTAAAAAATACAGCAGCACATTTTATAGGGTACATGATAGTCCATGGAAAATACACTGCCACCTCTAAGCAGGACTCAATATTTTGTGTTTGGTTTTCGTGAATAAAATTATAGCTGATTGCTTCAATTTTAGAAACCTACAAATGATGATCAACAAATTTCATGTATATACACGGTCATTAGTTGGCATGCATCATTTTACTGGTTATTTAGACTCCAAGCACTATGACTAAATGGCTATATGTTTTATGATTTACGGATTACAGATCACCAGTTTTATTGATTCGTTGATGGGGACTTTCATTTTACAGTTGGCACTTGACATGTGTTTATAAATAGTTTTTTTTGTAGTAAACTATCACTGCCTTGTTTGCAGATTACCACTTTAATTCTGAGTTGAGCACTAACTTTAATACAATCACTAATACCGCCACAGGATTATTGATTACTGTGCCACACCTCATACAGTCAAGACCTGGAGTCATGCAGACTCAACTTGGAAAAAGGGCCCTCTATCTCTCTCTATCCATATGCCTATCTCTTCCAGTTTATCCATCTATACAGTAGATTCTCCCATTTTGATAACAGCGAAGTGTCTGCAGTTAGTACACATCAATTCCTATGTAACAGTGGTTCCTAACCGCGGTCCACAAGTACCCCCAACAGGTCAGGGTTTCCAGATATCCAAACCACAGATTATTATTATTATTGTCATCATTTATATAGCGCCAACAGTTTCTGCAGCGCTTTACAATAACCAAAGGGAACGAAATACATATAAACGGACATAAGATGGAAACAAGAGGTGTAGGGGGGCCCTGCTCATAGGAGTTTACAATCTAGAGGGATTGGGGTTGAGGAAGACAAGAGGAATTTCACTAGATAGCAGGATCATTAGTGCCAGTGGTTTGGGAATGGTGGGGCCATAGAAGCAGCTTCAATCAAGTGTGAGTAGGTGATCAGAGGGATGAGTTGCATCAGTGATGTGGTACGCTAATCTGAAGAAATGGGTTTTGAGGGATTTCTTGAAGGCCTGAAGATCAGGGGAGAGTTTGATAGAGCGAGGCAAGTCATTCCACAGGACTGGTGCTGCCCTTGAGAAGTCTTGGAGGCGAGAGTTGGCCATGCGTGTGTAGACCGATGACAGGTGGAGATCACCTGCTGAAAGGAGTTGTCTAGATGGGACGTGCTTGCGAGTAACGAAGACATGTAGGGAGGGGTTGAGTTATTGAGTGATCAGTGAGCATCAGTATTTTAAACTGTATCCTGAAATGTACAGGAAGCAAATGGAGGGACCGGCAGAGTGGGGAAGTACGTGAGGTGCGTTTAGTGAGAAAAATAAGCCTGGCCCCTGCATTCATTACAGATTGCAAAGGGGCAATATGGGAGTTGGAGAGGCCAATAAGGAGCGAGTTGCATTAGTTAAGTCGTCAAATGACAAGAGCATGAACCAGCACTTTTGCGGTATCTTGTGTCAGAAAGGGGCAGACACGGGCAATGTTTTTGAGTTGAAAGTAACAGGATTTGGTCACTGTCAGGATGTGGGAAGAGAACGTTAGGTCAGAGTCAAAAGGGACACCAAGGCAGCGAGCTTGGGGTGTTGGGCTAATGGGTGTTCCATTTACTCATAGAGAGATAGGTGGTATTGGGTTCTCCTTGGAGGGAGGAATGACGAGAATTTCAGTTTTGGCAAGATTGAGTTTAAGGAAGCGGGAAGCCATCCAATTTGAGACAGCAGAGTGACAGTCAGTGACTCGATCCAGGAGACCTGAAGAGAGATCAGGGGAGGAGAGGTAAATTTGAGTGTCATCAGCGTATAGGTGGTACTGGAATCCAAAGGAGCTGATCAGTTTTCCTAGAGAGGCAGTGTAGACTGAAAAAAGTAGAGGGCCCAGTACTGACCTTGGGGCACTCCAACAGAGACAGGCTGCCGGGAGGAGGTACTTCCAGCAAATGGGACACTAAACGATCGTTGGGACAGGTAGGAAGCGAACCATGAAAGAACAGAACTTTGAAGGCCTATATCACTAAGAGTTTGAAGGAGGATTGAGTGGTCAACTGTATCAAAGGCGGCAGAGCGATCAAGAAGGATCAGCAGTGAGTAGCACCCATTGGATTTAACAGTTGCAAGGTCATTGTTCAGTTTCGCAAGAGCTGTTTCTGTTGAGTGCAGTGAGCGAAAGCCAGATTGCAGAGGGTCAAGGAGATAGTGGGTGTTTAGTCAATCAGACGGGCATACACAAGCTTTTCGAGGAGTTTGGAGGCAAAAGGGAGCAGGGAAATGGGGCGGTAGTTGGAGGGAGCAGTCAGATCCAGAGATATTTTTTTAGGATTGGGACTACTGTGGCATGTTTGAGGGGAGCAGGAAAGACCCCAGAGGTTAAAGACAGATTAGAGGTATGGGTAAAGGATGGTACAAGAGAAACAAAGTTTTTTGGCAAGATGTGAGGGAACGGAGTCAAGGGGGTAGGTAGTGGGATGAGAGGATTGTAGTAGTTTAAGGACCTCTTGTTCAGCAGCTGAAGGGAACGAGTTAAACATGTGAGGATAGACATGGTTAGCATCTTCCTGCATGGGTGAAGACGGCATTGTGGAGATTTCAGTTCTTATCGGTTCAATTTTTGCTATGAAAAAGCATGCTAGGTCTTCAGCATTGAGGTCAGTGTGAAGAACAGCCACAGCAGGACGGAGAAGGGAGTTGAAGGTGGTGAACAGGCGTTTTGGGTTCCGGGAGTGGGTTTGTATGAGGGCTGTAAAATAGGACTGCTTGACTAGGAAAAGCGCAGAGCTGTAGGACTGGAGCATAAATTTATAGTGAAGAAAGTCAGGGTGGGAGCGGGTCTTTCTAAAATAGCTTTCAGCAGTTCTAGAACATCTTTGGAGATGCCGGATCAATTTGTTGTGCCAGGGTTGCAAGTTTTGTCGCCTCATTGATGATATGATTTGCTGCACAGTGATTGCAGGATTCAGTCTGCTTTTCCTCAAGGTAATTCTTAAAACCTGGCCTGTTGAGGGTACTTGAGGACCGCGGTTGGGAACCACTGCTCTATAATATTAAGTTTGGTGTGAAAAAATAACTGTTCTTTAAATGTCCTATGAATCTGATACTTGCACGACCTGAAAATTTTGCCAATGAACTGTTCAAGCTAAATAGCTAGTAAATACAAAGATGAAATCCCATTTCACGTTTCACTAACCACTGTAGTTGATCATTGTGCAATCAATGACGAACATTGTCACTGTTGTAAAGATAAACTTTGGCGATCCCTGGAGGGAACGACAAATAGTGACAGGAGAAGCATCAGTGATGTTATTTCTATTGCCTCTGTTTTAATTGTCCCTTTTGAAAACCCAAAATGACACACATACATAGTGATATGTCCAAGTGTATCATTCCTCAGTAGGGTGCCTAGACTCGCAACCTCTTGGTACATTACAGAAAATTTAAGTAAGTTTACTGTTAAGCATTGTTTGATGGGTTTTCAGTGAATCAGTGTTCCGCTATGTTTAATTAGATGGAAACAATATAAGTCAACTTCAAAATTGTCTAACATGAATATGTTCCTCCAGGTAGAGCTCAGTATGAAAAAGCCACATTTTTGACTTCCATCTAGAGTTGCCAGATCAGTCTGGTTTACCTGGACATATTATTCATGTTCATGGATAGGGCATGTTAAACGCCACCCCACAGAATGTAGAATCCATATGCTTCAGGTAAGAAATCTTAAGTGACTTTCCTTGATTTCCTTTCCGCAGTTTATGAATTATACATGTTGCAGGGAAGCATTTTTCCCTGTGCTTCCTGCTGTTTGAAATAGTAGTATGTGTCCAGGAAAACATGGCCGATCTGGCAACCCTACTTCCATCTTGTAATGACTACAGAATTACCAAAATTTCTGATTTCACTGTTTATTTGTTAACACTAGGAGGCAGTTTAACACTTTAAAACATTTTCTGCACAATCACAATCTGCATTTTATGATGCTTGTTGACACTAAACCTAAAATCGACACTGAACCTAAAATCTATTTAAGTTGATATACTGAAGCTTTGATAATTAGTATTTTCTCAATTATTTTCGCCAACCTATGTCCACACAATGTTTTCTCCTGAATAAGCAATTAAAATAATAATACTAATAATCTTTTTTTGTAGGCAAAATTAAAAGTTATTAACCCTGCTTCCACTGAATCACTCACTTTGTTTGCATTGTACAGACCTGAAAATAAAATCTACAAATCAGGGGGGGGGGGCCTCTTGCTCCACAGCCTTTACAGTAAAGGGTTAAAATCTGATGTATTGTCTCCATAGTCACTTGCAAACACTGAAATAGGTAAGATACAGAAAGATGAAATAACATGCAGAGTGATTTTGGTGATGTAACACAGACGTTCGGATCTGTCTGCAGATGGATAGGCCTACACGGATCCTTTGGCAGAACAGAGGGCAAATACAGTGACTGATGTGGTCATTGTCTCACTACAAGAAATCTGCGTGTACTCACAATACATAACTATTAAGCCAGAGTTTTCCAAAGGCAGCAACAAGGAAATGATGAAAAGGAAAAAAAAAATGGGAATTTGTGGGAGAAGGAAAACAAACGAAAGAATAATCATTAATACTTTTGTTTGTAAAAGTGGGATTTTCACGTTCAACCAATGCCTTAATATTTCATCCACAGGCTGTCAAAAATTTCCAGTATGTGGGATAAGGATTATAGTGCATGACAAAATGCTCAGTAAAGAACGTCAGCTCAGAGTGAATTTACTACACAGAGTTATACTTAAAGTTCAGATCTCACTAAAACAACTAAAGGGTAGAAAAAAAAGGGATAAATATAATGTGAGGTTGCCATACCTCTCTCTATAAGCCAGGAGTTAAACAACTTAAATTTACACAAATACATCCCTTGATCAGTACTAGACTTAACATCCTGAAAAAAACAACTCATTTAGTAAGACTAAATGTTATGACCAGAAGGCAAAAGACATTGGTAACAAGATTTATATAGAATTTTTTTTTTCACAAATAGTTTGTTAAAATCTTGATGTTTTCTGCCTAATTATTCAACTAACGCTATTCTGAGACCAAAGAGTAACATATATTGCAAAATTATTACTCACGTCTTTTGCAGGCACATTTCTTGATCCTTTTTGGGTCAGTGATGTCATCATGGCATGCTTTACAGTAAAAAAACGCCCTGTGAGGTAGAACAGAAGGAATATGTAATTTCTGGATAGCTCACAGAATGCATACCTCTAAACTTAGAGTAAGAAACCATACATTCCAAAGACAAGGTGATAGCATTGGTTTTTAGGGAACAATATTCTGTTCTTGTTCAAGGATATTGAAGATCTTATTCAGTTTAAATGCAGCAGGATTCCCAACGTAGGGCAGTTTTACGAAGTTGGCGTTAAAACGGTGATGCTAAGGTGGAAGACATGCGCCTGCAGGTTTCCCCTTTGCATCCCCGTTTTAGCACCATATTACGGGGCAGGTGCTGATTCAGGAGCCTGTCCCGTAGTGTAGCGCTAAGCCCTTGGATACAAACGCGCCACTGTGAGTATCCCCTCCATGGAGGCTTGTGCTACCGGGCCTTGCTCTCACAAGATCCTGCAGGTCCGCGGAGTGATTTGCGGAGGGAGACTGGGAACTCCCACCACCCCCGTCCCACTCTGCTCCTGGCAGCCAGAAGCAGTGGATCAGTCCACCATTCTCGCCGCTGTATGAGATGTTAGTATCTGATTTTTGGGGGGGGGGGATTTTCAGCAGGTGCCGATTCCACAGAAGTGGAATCAGCTAGCACCAGCTTAAACCTGTGGTTACCTTTTCAGTTATCCATGGTGTTGAAACCTATTCAGTACCAAGGACAGCAGAGTCCTATGGAGCTGCTATCCATGGTTCTGAATAGGTTTCAGCACCAAGAAAAGGCTCTGTCCTTGGTACTGAATAGGTTTCAGCCCCCGCTGAACGCATCCAGATTGAAGGAAAGATAAAAACGCTACATTCGGCAACGGAAAAAAAGCCTAATTTTAAAATAAATTAGGAATCCAAAAATTTCACCCAAAAAATCCCTAAAAAATAGACTTTTTGCTGCAAGTGAAAAGAATAACCAGTTGTATAAAGATTTAATAATAACGGGGAATATTTTTTACATTGAAATCTATGGGATTAGCCTGTTTAAAGCTGTAGAATGAACAGCCAAAGGACAGGGACGCGGTCCCGAGTTTAAGTGAAACGGTATAACGAATTGATCAGTAAAAACAAAATCAATTTGTTTTATAACGTTTCATTCCGAATCTATTCATTTTCGCTCCGTTTCCGATGGAACCGATATGTATTTTGGAAGCACTTCCAAAATACGAATTGGGAAAATTTCGTCCAAATTTTGATTCAGAACGAAACGAAATGCACATCTCTAGTTTGTAATAAGACCCGTACGGTTTGCCATTTCTTACTTATTCTATACAAGCATTTAAATGTTCGAATAAAATCACAATGTATTGATGCAGACACAGACAGGAAAACCATGAAAGTACACAATTATTTCAATTGGAGTGACTTTGATATCCAGTATTGGGAAGTGAATACCATCGAAATGGAGATTTTAAATTGTTGCATGTATCAAATCTACCGACAATGGGCTACATTCCAAGTCAGGTGTAAATTTAAGCAAGGCTATTGTAAGCTTACCAGTGCCATCAATGTCTACAGAGATGGAAAGCTTACAAAGGCTGTGTTTAAAGTGCACAAAAATTGAAATAATTTCACAAGTAGCCACCTCCATGTATGCTAGCATTTTTTGTTAACACTTATACATTGAATACTTTAGTAATTCCCCATAAAATAAATCACTGTCACTCACGTCCTGTGGCATGATGCCAGTGTGAGTGAGAGCCAATATAACATCAAGGCATCAGATATCACTTATTTAAGACCAATGTGATATCCACCCCCTGACGAGATATTGCAAGGAAAGTGAACGTGGTCAGTACAGGTGCTCTTTAACTTTACATCTCATCTGACTTTGTTTAAAGCACAATGATTTTGGAATCAGTGTGACAGAGCTCACTATACTATTGAGCAAATCAGTGAATCATTTTCTAATTGTCCTAATCTGAGTATATCATTTCAAAAACAGCAATAAGAGGAAAAGAGGCAACAAAGAAAATGAAAGTAATAGCTTGCAACATGATTACATGTACATACCTTTTTACCTCTTTGGCATCACTTGCAATAAAAAAACCCAGGGTGCCTTCTTTTATTTTCACGTGGTTACTTGGATTAATTATAATCCTGGTGGAAAATATATAAAGAACGGTAAGGTGTTGGACACAGTAATAATACTCAGATATCTGGCCCCACTGATAGAAAGCAAAGTGAACATTACCCCCTCCACCTTTGAACCTTCACAAAGTAGTTAAGAAATTGGGTTTATAGATCTTGCTTTAAAAGGACTAACATTTTTGGATCTTACTATGCAAATAATCCACAATGCATGGATCTGGAATTTATAGTTTATTTCGGGCAAAAAGAAGAGCGCATATGTAAGAACCATCCAAGCTCACTAAAATGAACAGTAACTGTACAACACAACCCTTAACGGATTAGAGTTAAAATAGGGAAGCAAACAATAATAGAGGCAGATAATTTTCTTTGAATTGTCGGATTGCAATCTAATGTCCTTTGACAAATCAGATGCAGTTGTTGTCTAGAGTGGGGTGGCAAAGGCTAGAAGAATTTTAACAGTACATAATACATCCACGTTTTGCATCTCTTGCATAAATACGGTGCGATGGAGTATTGCTTTTTTACTATCAAGAACTAAGGACTTGGAGACATTGATTTTGTTGAAGTTCATTTTTGTGTGACAATGCAGCAAAAAAAAATGTGGTTAGTTCTAAACAATGCAGTGTATGATATAAAATTGTCACGTGTGGCTGGCTCTTCGGAGGAAGGGGTAATGGAGAATTTAGATAGATACAACAAAAGACCAAAAACAAGATCAGCAGTGACGCCTGTATATGGGGGGGGTTAACGTTTTTCAATTTTGTCCACAAGCTCGATGACACAACCAATCCTGATTTTGAAAGGCTATAAAGGGTTTTTACTCTAGATATAATATATATTTATATGGAATGGATACATAGAATTAGATTTGTTAATCGCTTCTTTTAAGTACGATATCATGCACACCTGATAACATCTTGAGGCATGGTAAACCGTTAACAATGCATCTCATCAGTCACCATTAAGTGGTGTAAATTACTGAAAAGAGTAACGTATCTGTTGCTATCCTGAACTGCATTCTGGGCCACTGTCCATGAGACGCAGATAGAAGATGCTTTTGGAATGCCTTGTAACAAATCACTGCTGCCTTGTTTTCCCACACTCGTGGCTATATGAACTTCTTCTTTATAAAAGCATAGTCCCCCAACACTCCAGCACACTCTACTGGTGAAGAAGTTCAGTGGTACCATGCTTTGAAAGATGTAAACTATGCATACATTCATCCCATTGTCACCACTGATACAGGTACTCAGTCAGTACCTCTTTGAGTAGGGGAAAGAAATTCACAAAAACATAACATTAAATGATATCTAATATATGATAATCCCCTTATTGTCTAAAATAAGTTGTTGATAAATGAGTAGGTAGTTAATGTTTTGTCAATGGCACAAAAGGTATTTCTGTCGGTTTCTTTCAGGGAAGTGGTACAGGATAGCTAGTGTACAGTGTAAGTGAATTCATTTAAAGACATAGAAACACGTTTGCGCTATTTAGAATGGGGCTTCTATTCTACACGTTTCTATGCATATGGATGGTGATTGACTGTTTCAATATAATAATCTGACAAAAATACATACATCATAGAGACTGATGCTATAAAAGCATTATATGTGATAGAAAAACATCACACAAACTTCCCTCTCGGTGTTAGCAATTTCCACTGACATGTGTGGATGCTCCAGCCACTGTGCAAACAATTCTCTATCATCTATTTAGTGAAGGTATACACAAGGGAAGCAGATTCTGCGTGATGCATGTCCTCCTGGCCCCAGTGCTGAGTTACACTGAACAAGGTGCTGTCTGTCTGCGTGTCACATCCATTTGACGAAGAGCTACAAGAGGCCTCAGCCGATGATAAATGGCCCTTCTCATTTCTTGAAGTTTGATAGATCTCCCGGGTCTCTGTGGAGAACCAGCTATTTAAATCACAGTTCATCACGGCGCTCAAAGATAAATGGGCCTGCCAATTTTTCACTGCGGCAAGGTAATCCTGCATTCTTCCCGGGATACTCATTAAGATGGTAGAGGGCAATTTACAAAGTGCCAGCGCTGTCTGAATAAATACTCAAGCTTTATTTACATCCTGTACAGCTGACAAGGACAATTCCATCCAAAAATAAAAGTTAGTTTAATGGATTATAGCCATCATACACTTTCTGGCTAAACTCTGTAGTGGAACGCAAATACACTGCACCTGCTGAAGGACATTAAAAGTCTACTTCCCGGCAGGGAAAAAAAAATTGTGTATGGGGACCTCATATGAATGGTTTAATAGTTATATCTTATAAAAGCAATGTATAAATATAAACGATTTTGCATACAACCAGGTAGTACCAGTAGAAACGGTGTATGGTTATAATTCTGCTAAAATTATTAATGCTATATTTTATTCGGCTCATAATGTATTGTAAATCACGACATACGACACCTGCAAGGAACACAACTTCTACTACTTATCATTATAGCTTGATATTTAAGTTCTTTGAAAGAGGCTTAAGCTGCAAAATAGTTAAAAATAGCAAATTAATTTTGTTTAATACCCTCTCCGCTTACGCTTGTTAGCACAAAAAAAATCTAACGGTCTTTTCTTTTTTCTATGACCTTACATAGTTAACCAAAAATTCATGCACGGGCCTTTGGAAGCCTCAAATCTGCTCAGACATATAGTGCTATATTGCTTATCTGAAAATTCAGTGATGCAGGAGGAGGAAAAAGGTCTTTAACATGGTGAAATTGTATCTGTATCATCATGCAAGCACAATAATTAGTTTGTTTGTGATCTAGGTATTCTGTTCCATTGACCCATGCAGTTACAGCACATTCACTGTCTGATACTCAACCAGCATAATGCCATTTGAGGTGCAAACATTTAAAATAGGGTGCAATGATGGGATATAATCTGATAACCTTCCCCCACCAGCTCCAAACTCCATGCTGGTCTTTAAGGAGGATGCTGAAAAAATCCAAAACAAAATCAATACACTCACAAAATACCAGACACATCATGGTCACCCAACATGCGCTTACAACATGCACTTACAACATGCTTCAGAAGAACATTGTTGCATTGTGAAAGCAGAACTGGGTATCTGGTTGTGGCTTATTTGCAGATTTTTAGGATTAGTAATAATTACTATTTGTAGAGCAATGCAAGATGATGTCACATAGTTGAGCCCAATTTTAGTACTCTCCGGCCTACTGGAAAGCCACTAGTGCCAAACAAGCACATCTGGCAATTCTCGTGCATAGGACAGTATGGTAGGAAGTCAAGTCCTATGAACGAGTTGTGTGTACTGGCACACAATAGATACGTGCACGGCTGAAAAATTTGTTTAGTTTAATTCTGTTTCGGACGGAAATTTTTTTTGTTGGACTGCCGATTTGCTTTCAGTATTTCGGATCGATTCGGATCACTAAAGAAAAAAAAAAACAATACATCCTGTTCAATTATTGATGGATTAGGGATAAAATAACAGTTACATGGCAAGCTAGGGTTAAATTACCATTTTGGTGCTATTCAACAATTTCATTCTATCTTTCTCTATGGGACAATTTTGTTGCTGCCCAATTGCGCTGAACAGCACTGTATGTCATTGACCAATGGCCTGTGATGCTGATCTATTGGATTCAGCAATAGAACCAATATATTTAGCACCACAGGCCATTGAACAGCGACATATGGGGCAGCTAGGTGCAAATCAGCAGCAGCGCAACTGTTCCATAGAGAAACACCAAATGATTCCTCTATGCAGAAATCATTGAACAGCACCAAAATTGTAATTTAACCCTAGCTTGCCTTGTAACCCTCATTTTTACCGCTACTCTAACAGTAATTATTATTATTATTCTTCTTTATTTATAAAGCGCCAGCATATTCCGCAGCGCTGTACAATAGGCACAGTATAGACAGGGTTTTACAATACATTGAACAACATTTGACAAACAGTACAGGAGGAGATGAGGGCCCTATTCCCGTAGGAACTCACAATCTGGGAGGGTTGGGGTTGGAAACAGGAGGAGAGGACTGTAAGGTGAGAGTGATTGATGTTTGCGTCAGTGAGTTGGGTGGTAGGCTTCCCTAAATAGGAACGTTTTGAGGGAGCGTTTGAAGGAAGAGAAGTTAGGGGAAAGTCTGACAGTACGAGGGAGAGCGTTCCAGAGAGTGGGGGCTGCGCATGAGAAATCCTGCAGTCTATCATGGGAAGAGGTGATGCGGGGAGAAGCTAGGCGCAGGTCACTGTTTGACCTTAGGGAGCGGGCTGGGATGTATTTGGTGATTAGTGAGGACAGGTAGTGGGGAGCTGAGTTAGTGAGGGTTTTGTAGGTAAGGATAAGGATTTTGAACTTAATTCTGCAGTGGATGGGGAGCCAGTGAAGGGACTCGCAGAGAGGCAGGATTTATTGTTGTTTTAGTGATACGAATAGATCCAAATCTATCGATAGTCGCTCATAACTTTGCTCCCCCCACCCCCTCGCATGTCCTTAACTCCTTGCATACAGACCCCCTCCTCCTAAATCTCTGTCTTTCTACAGCTCACCACATGCAGCCATCTCTTTCTCCCACACGCTCTGCATCTGCACTCTGCAGTGCCACCCGCCCTCCCACCCAGTCCTGGGCCCAAATGCATTGCTTCCCTTCCAGCTGCTGCCACTTTCTTCTAATTAACCTCCTAAGTCCAAGCTTGCAGTCATTCCCATGCAATCCTTGCTATTCTCTCTCTAGTCACAAGCTCCACACTCCCCTGCTCCCCTTTTGTTTCACTTACCTTTGTCCTTTAGATTGTAAGGTTACGGGATGTCTGGCTGAGCACTTTTATAAAGTGCTGTATCAGTAGGGCAATTATCCTAAGGGCAGGGCCGTCTGTTCCTTATGTTTTTATTATGTCTCATGTCTGTACTCCCTCATTGTAAAGCGCTACGGATTCTATTGGCGCTATATAAGTAACTGTAACTGTTATGTATAAATTTGTTTAGTTTCTACCATGATTCATATGAAGTCATTTTGTATTTCGAAACTACTTCCAAAATACGAATTAACGGAATTTCGACTGAATTGTCCTTAGGTTGCAAAACGAAATGCACAACTCTAGCACACAACATGAAGATTTCATATAATATGTGTACTGTGTGTTCTATGTTCTGTACACATTGTATCATTTCTAGAATTATAGCTGATAAAAATAAACAAAACCAAAGCAAAACACAAGATAATATGGTGATCTCTAGAGCATTACATTACGTTTTGGTTTCAATTGATTTCTGTAGTGTAGCATACTAATAAAAATATCCCATGAATGGGTGTGACAAGGTTAATTTATTAACATGTGCCACCATTACCCAATCCTTGTCTGTGGTGTTCAATTTTTAGATCAAATCCACAATAGTTTCCCAGCCGAGGAACCACTAATATTTTGACTCCCCAGAAAGGAAATAAACACTCTTTTGTGATAGCATTGTTGGAAAATGCTAGTTTGCAGTTTCTTCTTTTTTTTGGAAGACGATGCTAGGAGACCAGAATTGATGCCTAACTGTAGCCTTAATCATAATTATGTGCTAGATTGTAATCTTCGTAGATGAATCATGTAATTATTATATAAATGTCTTTTTTTAAACAGTCACATGGTCTGCTATAAATCTGATTGCATAATTTTAGGTTTATACGACTATATAAATTGGTTACGAAACAGTAATTAAGACATAAGAAAAATCATGTTCAATGAAAATGCATTTTAACTAGTATAATGGCAGATTAGTAGGGGTTGTCAAATAGACTAGCAATCACCTTTATCTAGGCTTATCGTGTCATTAAGGTTTTAACCCATGTTCTTGTCACTTTCAGAGTGCAAACAATGAGCAATGTGATATGAACCATGAGCCAGTGTCAATTACTTCACCAAACAAAGAAGGATGGCAACAACAGAGAGCTCATGCCATTCCCCATTCAAGACCCACTCTGTGTAGTAGTTTTGACATCTGTCAAGAGTTCTGAAACAGAGTCTTAACCCTCTAAACAAGAGCATGCAATCAAACACATGGAATAAAAGCTTCAGCGGAATGTCAGAAACACCCACAATGCAACTCCCTGTGTTGCAATAACTTCTCTGCAGTTACCAAACTTGCAGAAAGTTTACCATACAAAAACACACAACATACACATAGCAATGACCCAATCCATACCCAAGTGAAAGGAGATAGGAGAGGATAAGGGTGGGGCAGAGATGCCAGATAAGTAGTGATCAGCATAACACTGCACACAAGACAAGACACAAGTGAAGAGTGATGGACAGAGGTAAACATCGTCTCTTCAGGTTTCAACACCAAGCAGATGGAGGAACATCTCAAATCAAGTAACTCAAATTTGGAAATCAATGAAGGGGTAGAAACACACAGGAAAGGATTCTTAAGTATGTGAGTCTGATATTAAGGCTTAAAGGGGTTTTAGAAAAAAAGTATGTTTTTAAAGAGAAAGCATCCAGGTTTATAAAGTCCTAGCAAAAAATAAAATAATTAAAAAGATATAAATCTACAAAACAGCCTGATAACCAAAAGGATTTTAAGAAGGTTCTACAACTTTTATTCTAGTGGCTTTGAAAATTTAATTGAAAGACAGAAATTAAGTAGTAAAAGCAGAAGCAAAAATATGTATAAGAAAACCAAATATTTCTATTCAAGATCTTTATAAATTTCAGTACTTACAAAAATACATTTAAATATGAACTAAAAGAATACATAATTATCAAACAACGGAAGTGTTTTGGAAGAAACATACTACATTGAAAAATGTAAAACTGGTACAGTAGATGTTTAAGGCCCACAGTTTACGAAAACAACTTTCCAGGGACTATTAATGGAAGACTGTGAAACTCAGACACTTTAGAGTAAGGCTAAATATCCTCATTTGCATAACAACAATACAACAGAATTAGAACTGAACCAGAAATGTGATAAACAAGCCTTCCAAAATGACAATACAAAACTAAATTTAACAGAAAACATTTTTATGAGAAAATCCATGAGCTTTAGAAAGCTACGCTGACTACAAACTGCACCACCATCCACAACGCTCTAGATGATATAGGCTTTACAAGTGTCAACTTTAGTCTATGGTGTCCATAATAATATACTGCAACAATGGCCACACCTCTCATTTTAGGCCAACTTCTTACTCAGGGCTGCTCAACCCTGGCCCTTGAAATGTTTTGAGAGTACATTTACTGCAAGGCTCTGTTGACCTAATGAGTGTCTGAGAATCGTAGGAGATGTCGTTTCCAAAGCATTGAGGAGGCCAAGGTTGTTCAACCATGCGCAGACTGGTACTTTCAGCGTAAGCCTAAGGTAGGAAGACCAAATATTGAACAGTGGTAACAGCACTAACATGACTTAGTTTACCACATAATTGTTCCTATTTTCTTTTGACCAATATGTCTTGTAGAGTATTGGCTATAGTGCATCACAAACAACCTCTACTACTAATGTGTCTTAAATACTTAATAGGGGTTTGTACTTTTATTTGGGAGAAATAAAAAAATCAAGACTATATGAGCATGATATGTATAATAATAATAAAATAGTAGAATACTTGCACTGTACATTTGCGTAACCTTATCGAACCTGAGTGGGACCGCACGCAAGGATGGTCACTAGTGCTTTTCTTTATAACCAGCAATCTCATGGACCTTGCTTTTGCTCACTAATACTGTGATCTTGGCAATCTTCTAAATCTTGTGTTTGCTCGCATTTGCTGAATGCCAATGTAAAACGATTATTCCATGTCAGACACTCAAATAACAGCTGCCTCTAGTGTTTGGAAGTTCGGTTCACTCTGGTGAATCGATTCATTTGAACAGGTCGATTCAAAGAACGGGTTCATTAATCGATTCACCAGTACAATTCACCGATGAGCCATGAGTTAGGTACTGATGACTCCCCTCATTTGGACCCCTATATCTCTGGAATCGTGACAGTCAGTCACAGGGCAGCCATTAGAAATGATGGGGCCCCTTACTAAACCTCACGATGGGGCCCCCCAGGGCCCCCCCCTCAACCTCTAACAGCTTTTCTCCCCCTTCAAAAAAAAAGGACATAACATAGCACCACAGCAATAAAACTCCCAGTAATGTGCAGTGTGTATTAGCTTATCACAGTATCCACAGCAATAAAACTCACAGTAATGAGCGGTGTGTCTGAACATATCACAGAATCCACAGCAATAAATCTCACAGAAACGGGCTGTGTATGATGGCCTTTGGGTCTGGGTCTGGGCCCTGGGTCTGGTCCCTGGGACTGGGCCTTGGGGTCTGGTCCCTGAGGTCTGGGCCCTGAGGTCTGGGCCCTGGGGTCTAGCTTGGGCCCTGGTCTCTGGGTCTGGCCCCTGGGCCTTGGGGTCTGGGTCCTAGGGTCTGGGTCTGGGCCCTGGGTATGGGGTCTGGACCCTAGGGTCTGGGCCCTGGGTCTGTATTTGGGCTTTGGGGTCTGGGCCTTGGGGTCTGGGCCCTGGGTTTGGCCTAGGGGTCTGGGCCCAGGGTCTGGGCCCAGGGTCTGGGCCCTGGGTTTGGGCCCTGGGTCTGGGCCCTAGGGTCTGGGCCCTGGGTCTGGGCCTTAGGGTCTGGGCCCTGGGTCTGGGCCCTGGGTCTGGGCCTTAGGGTCTGGGCCCTGGGTCTGGCCTTAGGGTTTGGGCCTTAGGGTCTGGGCCTAGGGGGTCTGGGCCCAGGGTCTGGCCTTAGGGTCTGGGCCCTGGGTTTGGGCCTTGGGTCTGGGCCTAGGGGGTCTGGGCCCAGGGTCTGGGCCCAGGGTCTGGGCCTTGGGTCTGGGCCCTGGGTCTGGGCCTTGGGTCCTGGGTTTGGGCCTAGGGGTCTGGGCCCTGGGTTTGGGCCTAGGGGGTCTGGGCCCAGGGCCCTAGTGTCTGGGCCCTGGGTCTGGGCCTTGGGTCTGGGTCCTGGGCCTTGGGGTCTGGGCCCTGGGTTTGGGCTTAGGGGTCTGGGCCCTAGGGTCTGGGCCCTGGGCCCTAGGGTCTGGGTCCTGGGCCTTGGGGTCTGGGCCATGGGTTTGGGCCTTTGCCCTGGGTCTGGGCCATAGGGTCTGGGCCCTGGGTTTGGGTCTAGGGGTCTGGACCCTGGGCATTTGCCTTGGGTCTGGGCCCTGGGTCTGGGCCTTGGGGTCTGGGCCCTGGGTCTGGGCCTTGGGGTCTGGGCCCTGGGTCTGGGCCTTGGGGTCTGGGTCCTGGGTCTGGGCCCTGGGTCTGAGCCTAGAGGTCTGGGCCTAGGGGTCTGGGCCTTGGGGTCTGGGTCCTGGGCCTTGGGGTCTGGGCCCTGGGTTTGGGCCTTGGGTCCTGGGTTTGGGCCTTGGGTCTGGGCCTTAGGTCTGGGCCCTGGGTTTGGGCCTAGGGGGTCTGGGCCCAGGGACTGGGCCCTGGGTTTGGGCCTAGGGGGTCTGGGCCCAGGGACTGGGCCCTGGATCTGGGCCTTGGGTCCTGGGCTTGGGCCTAGGGGTCTGGGCCCTGGGTTTGGGCCTAGGGGGTCTGGGCCCAGGGTCTGGACCCTGGGCCCTAGTGTCTGGGTCTGGGCCTTGGGTCTGGGTCCTGGGCCTTGGGGTCTAGGCCCTGGGTTTGGGCTTAGGGGTCTGGGCCCTGGGTCTGGGCCTTGGGGTCTGGGCCCTGGGTCTGGGTCTAGGGGGTCTGGGCCCTGGGTTTGGGCCTAGGGATCTGGGCCTTGGGGTCTGGGCCCTGGGTCTAAGGGTCTGGGCCCTGGGTTTGGGCCTAGGGGTCTGGGCCCTGGGTCTGGGCCATAGGGTCTGGGCCCTGGGTCTGGGCCTTGGGGTCTGGGCCTTGGGGTCTGGGCCCTGGGTCTGAGCCTAGAGGTCTGGGCCTAGGGGTCTGGGCCTTGGGGTCTGGGGTCTGGGTCCTGGGTTTGGGCCTAGGGGTCTGGGCCCTCGGTCTGGGCCCTGGGTCTTAGGGTCTGGGCCCTGGCTCACCACTCGCTGTCTTCTATCTTCTTTTCTTCTGTCTTCAGCTCTTCTTTTCTTCACCTTTTCTTTCATTTTCTTCTCTTCTGTTCTTCTGTCTTCTTCCTGGTCCCTCCAGCTCCGGCGCGCAGCTTCACTGAGTGGAGGGGCGGAGCCAAAGCAACGTGCTTGGGAGGCCCCTCACACGCTGCTTGGCCCCGCCCAGCCAGAAAGTGAAGCTGCCAGGAGCCGGAGGAGACACAGTGTCTCAGTCTCCTCCGGCTCCTGCAGCAGCAGCAGGGACACAGCTCCGGATTCGGACTCATCGAGTCCGATACCGGAGCTGTTAAAGGGCGACGCCGCTGCCGTCGGGGGCCCGGGATCCTCCCCCCAGGCCCCAGCGGCCCGGGCCCCCACCGGGCCCGGGCCCCTTACGGCAGTATTGGGCGTAATGCCCTGATGGCGGCCCTGGTCAGTCATATGAGGTATCACTGGAAAGGCCAGAGTCTGTCCTTTCCAGTGATACCACTCAGGACCATGCAATTTGTAAAAATACTAAAAAATAGAAATAAAAAAAATTATCGGGGTGATTTCACATTCCCCCTATTTCCCATATAATTCCCACAGGGAATAACCTATTAATATAACTGTCATTATAGGCAATTATAGGTATAACATTAACATAGTTTATTTTGCTTTGTAATATTATAATTTATATATTTATAAATATAATATAAAAAAAAATGCATTATTATTAAATTTACTATTTATTATTTAGTAATATTTATTACAAATACTTCAACTCTGGTCACTCGTGCAATATAATCCTTGAATACTTTTATATTCAAGAACCTGCAGTGTGATCAGAGCTGCTCTATTGACTCAGTTGCTGAAAAAAGACATGCGTCCATCGGATTCAGGCTTTCACACATCACCTAATGCTGTTGATCCAAAAGAAGGCAAAAAATCCAGTCTGAAGCACTCGCCAATATACAACATACTGGGAAAAAATTCCTTCTTGACCCTAGAGTGGTGGTCAGATTTCTCCTTGGAAACAATTGTTGCAAACAGTTCTTTGAGTCACTGTACATTCAGATCCTGGATCTGTGGTGAGGAATTACTCTAACCAACTCTGGATCACTGAATCGAATCAGTGACGCGAATCAGTGATTCGTTTCCTGAGTGAGTCAGAGCCGGCATAAACTGCTGACAACACAAAGAAGGATTACATTACCACTGCTCCTCTGTGTTGTGTGTTAACTCCGTGAACACTTTCAAAGGATTCAGTTTGAGTGGATGAACCATTTTATCCAGTTAAAGAACCGATTCAAATGAACAATTCATTCATGAACTGGACATCAATACTGCCTCACCAGTTTAGATTTTTCTGAAACTTGACTGTGCTTGGTATCACTCTGGATGCAAACCCTAACAATTTAAGATCTATTTTCTGTTTTACAAGTTTGTTGTCTTATATGACATATAGGCAAATAATAATTGCAAACGTAGCAACTATCTTTTTATGGGCAACCATAACACCTTTTCTACATAGCTGTAAAAGTGGTTGTTAAAAAAAGTATGTAGTTAACTTTTCATGTTATTTTTTAACCCTGGCCTGCCCTTTGGAAGGGGCAAACAGGACAGAGGCCCAGGACCTGCACTGTAAGGAACCCCATGAGTCCTAGTGTCAGACAGCATATAATTAATGCTGCCTACACAGGAGGTGGATTTGACAGTGTGCAGCCAGGAGACTGTTAGCTAAAATCACGTGACTGGAAGTCTCCTGTTAAAAAGTAAAAGTGGTGCTTTGGGGCAACTCCATGTAAATTAAGCTGCCAGGGGCCTGAGACCCACAAGTAGTTGGTAGGACCGGTAAATAAACGCTGTGTTTTTTTCAAAATATGTCCAGCTATCTCCTTATCTGCCCAGCTATATATGCCTAGCAGGTTTACTATATATACACACCTATCTGGCCATCTGTATATTCCTACCTGTCCAATTATATATATACTTATCATATGCCATATAAGTAAATGATTCATTTACATAAATACCCACTGGAAATATGTGTAGCTTGGTTCCTAATAAAGCCCTTCTAAGCAGAATTATCATAGTGATGTCTGAAAACCTCAAAAATGCATATATGGCTTGTCCAGGGCTCCCACAGAAAGGGATGTGCCAGCCTATAAAGTAACCACCTGGGTATATACCAGAGATGGTATTTGGAGGCTCTGCCACGTGCAACTAGCTTACTCAGAATAGTGCTTCCCTTATTTTATATAATACTATGTTATTTTATATGCATTTGGTTATGGTATTTGAGATGATTCTGGAAACCAAGGAGTTTATATTTTCTGCACTATGGGCATCACCAGTTTGAATATTAGTTAGCTACTGTTTCAAGCGTGCTCTGGGATATTTTTGTGCATGATACGAAAGATTCTCTGCACTTTGTAACCCAGTGAAGCTGCACATTTCACTTTAATATAGTGCTTTTTATATCCATTCATTTGTTACTTTCTCTAGTCCACCAATAAAAATCAATTATTCATTTTTATAAACTTATAGAAATATCTTGAAATCACATTAACCCTTTAACTGACAGAATTTAAAAAAAGGAGTTCAGACATGTTTACATGCGAAGCTGTTAAAGCAGTCTATTTGTTCAGCTAATTCTTTGCTGAAAGCGGTCATTTTTTTTTTTGCCCCCCCTAGCGGCACCCCGAGTGTGACTCGGGGTTAAATTCCTATGATGGAAGCGGTAACCGCGAGCAACACTCGGGATGCCGCTGGATACATCACCTCTCCCTGCGCTCCCTCGAAGTCCCCAGCTGCCTCCTCCGACAAAGACCTTATACTTCCTGGTTTCCTCCTCGCGAGAAGGAATCCAGGAAGCAAAACGCTGCGATCGCCGGGGGAGGCTGCAAAGATCAGCGAGGGAGCGCATGGCGAGGTAATGTATACAGCCCAAGTGTGTCTCGGGGTTACCGCTCTCAGCTGTGAAATTTAACCCCAAGACACACTCGGGATCACCGCCAGGGAGGTTAAGGAAAAATTATTATCTCCATTCAAGTAAAACGCTTTTGGGTTTTTTAAAATGTATTATTTATGTTTCACTTAGAACTGTAGAGAAAATATGTAGTTATTGTGAGAAAGTTCAGCTAGCTGTCATTAAATGTTAACTAACTTTGCAGTGTGTTGTCTTGGGGGGAAAAAAAAGGGGGGCTAGGGGACATATAAAGCTAAAAAACACATTTGGTAAATGTTTGTGACATGGTGGAAATGAATTTATTGAGCATTAATGATGGAAGTTATTGTTAGAAAGAGAAACATTAGGGAGAACTGGGGAACAGTGAGAAAGACAAAACTGTAACAAAGACACAGACAAAACATCACCAAAGACAAAGATACCGGGGGAACAAACACCTCAACATGACAATTCTATACAAAGCAGCAAAAGCCTTTTTTTGTAGCATCTTTGACAGACAAGGGTTTGTAAAAAGTGGCCCTTCAGCAGCAAAAGGGCTGACACGATTCCTGCAAAGAAGTTAGAGCGACAGCGGGAGACAATGGATTTAAAGAGAAAAAAAATACCTGAGATAAACAATTAGAGTATGTGGCTGTATATGTATTTATGTAAAATTGTAAACACATAATACATATATACTGACAGTAGTCACGCCCAGCTATAAGTGTAAGGAACAGTAGCATACACTTATATTACATATACATACTATATATACATATATGTGTGTGTGTATATGTATATATAAATATACATACACACACATCAGACAACACACATGAGAGAAATAGAAGCTGAGCATTTCAAGTCATGTAATTTTGAAATTTGCCCATATGGATATGAAAGTTGTTTCTAAAATCGTTAAAAGACCCAAATTTGAGTCTTTCCAATCAGATTTTCAAATGTGAGAGGAAATTCCAATGAGCATATAAACATATACACATATATATGTGTATATACATATGTTCTCTCATATATAAAAGGTAGGTATATATGCACATATCTATATATACATATGCATGTATGTGTATGTATACAAATGAGGAGAGAGAAGGACAGCCAGAGTTTTATTTTCTCTTCGGAAGGAGCTCTTGATAATGAGTCCAGTGGTGAGGAGGAGAGGTTAGGGTGAAGTTTTGGTGAAGGAGGGTTAGGCACAGTTAATGTTGAAAGCCATACCGCTTTCTGCTTCTGCAAACAAGAAAAAAAATATAGATTTCCAATCAAATACTTTGATAAGAAATGCATGGACACCAAGACACCACCCACCTTTAAATAAATAATAATAAAAAACAACCCCAAATCATAAAGAAATCCAAAAATCTAGGCACAAATGCTATAAATAAAAATTGAATGCAGAAAATAATTTATTAGTACAAACCTCTCTGCCGAATTCTCATATTTGCGGAAAACGCAATATTATGGATACTACACTGTAGTTTAAAATATTATACCACACATTCATTTTTAAAACACTCTGGAGCAGGTGTGGGCAACTACGGCCCTCCAGATGTTTTGAAGCAACATTTCCTGTGATGCTCGGCTGCTCATTTGGTTTGCAGAGCCTCAAGGGAAATATAGTTCCAAAACATTTGGAGGGCCAGGGTTGCTGACCCCTGATTTATAGGAATATTTAATATTACAATATGTCATTTTGCTGCCCTGTTCTGGGATACTTGTAATTAATAGAAATCCTGGTGTAATTTGTTTCTGATAGATATTTATAAAAGGATATAGAAATACACACTAAAAATAAGAGGCGCCGGGACAGAGTGGTTTAAACACCATTCACCCCAAACACGGCAGCTAATATGGGTATTACCCACACAAACCTTAACAAAACCACAAACCTTAACAAGATAACATCACACACAAGAAAGAATGGGAGGAGCGCCTGTGTAATCCCGTGAAATTGTGGTAACAAGATGGTGAGAGAAACCAAATGTAATATATTTCAACTCCTCAAGGTAAAAGAAATCGACTGATGAAGCTGTAAATCAGCGAAACGCGTATCGACCTATTATTTACTTTGTATTATTTGTTTTTATTCATTAAAACCCTTTTTTAAAACCATTTTGGAGAAATGTCCATTTGGCTAAAGGGCTGGTGAACCCTTCAATCTACACCACAAGCGCACATACCGAGCCAGTGATTAGCCCACAGGCATTAGGTTGCACGGAGTTACGCTATGGTCCATTGTCCTTCTTGTCTCTTCTTATGGATGAAACATTGTGAGATTATATGAAGAAGGACCGGGTCATCCTTGAAGGGACCCACTGCCTATGAACTGAGCCTTAAAATTATCAGGCTCTGATCCATGTGAGTCATCACCTGTATATATATTTATACATTATATTAGTGCCTATATATTGCGCAATTGGTTTTTGTATGTCCTTTTCTCGTTTTAGGATACTGTGACGCAAGTAACGCGTCATTTCAACTATGGACGCCTTTGGGTAATAATCCTTTCATACTCTGCTATTTATGGGTGTGGTTTACTAAAGTATTGAGTTGAAATATATTACATTTGGTTTCTCTCACCATCTTGTTACCACAATTTCACGGGATTACACAGGCGCTCCTCCCATTCTTTCTTGTGTGTAATATTTATAAAAGGGTTTATCAGAAACAAATTACACCAGGATTTCTATTAATTACAATGTTAGTAATTTTGAAATCCTTAAAAAAAGTCAACTGGTTTTCAAAATGTGCACATCAATGGAATTAATCAAGCCAAAAATATATTTCAACTCAAGATAAAATATTTTCAACTTTATTATTATTGCAAAGAGTAGACAGGGCCAGATTATGTACATATAGCAGATAATTTCATGGATTTATTTCTAATTTACTTTTTTTTATAGAAATTTATAAATATTTATATTTTAGCCAAGAAGACCATTTTCACGCAAATGCATTTTAGAATATTTTCAAAAAAATTTCAAACCTTTATGCATGTTCTATTAATACTCCTGAAAAAGAAACAGAATCCAAAAAAATCTAATCTCTCTCACATCTGTTCTCAGAGAAATTTAAAAGTATTGACATAGAATTATATGTGGTATAATATTGTCAAACAAGCTACCAATGTTAGCTCTAAAGTTCATATCAGTGCTGTAATAGAGAGTAAAAATGGGCTATTTCACATTTTCATAGGTCTATAAGCGAGCTGTTATATAGATTGTAGCAGAAGGGATGAGAGGTTTGTATAAGCACATGATCTTTGAAAAAGCAGAAAAACAGCCCAATGTAGGGTTAAGACAACATAAAAGGAAGGAGAAAAAAAGAAAATTAACAAAGGAACAAAACATAAGGGTGGGGAGAAGTTATAAGTTAAAAAAAATCCAAATAATTTGCAAACGGCAGTTTGATCTTCGATATGGTTGGCTGTGAATGGAAGGAGTTGTGTGCACATGTTGTAAGGACTTGTGACATAATTGTGTCATTCACATATCTAAGGGTAGGGAGCAACTCCGGTGCAAACACCAAATAACGATAAGTCACTCGTTAATTGTAGGCAGTGCTTTCGGAAAAGGCTGTGATACAAATGCATGCTTCTGAAAATCCATCTTCATCCTTCAACTCAAACATGTATCCTGGGTCGATAACGAGCAGATATTTATTAAATGTGGTGCGTAGCATAAAGGGTCTAGTGACACATGGCCAACCCCCCCCCAAAAAAAAAAATAAAAAAAAAAAATTAGTAAATTGTAATATTAAATGAGGGTGTAGTCAGAGCTTTAAATTTAAATACATCCGACATTTAACAAAACAATCTGTCCTCATCATGTTCCTTTCACGATTGATCTATATATATGTACAGACACCTGGAAATTAAAATGGACTACGTAATGGCATGTTTTAATGTATACTTAAAGTTTGTTTTTTTAGTGACTTGGACCCCCCCCCCCAAATATATGGTAAGTCATGCAGCCTAGCCACAATTAGAACACCCAAAATCATAGAAAATAAATATTCTGCAGGAGAAACAGGGTGATTCAGTCTAAGGTGTAGAAAAGGGTTAGCTAAGTGATGCATATCTAGTGTACAAGATATAGTTACTGTGTAATATTTCCACAAAATAAGGGTCTTGGGCTTCTTTGAGCACCTTGGCAGTTACAACAAAAAGATGTTTTACCATGAGTACATGAACAGCTTTGTGTGAAAAGACACTATGGAGACCTGATGACTTAAAACAAAAGTTATATAAAGAAAATAGAAAAGGTGTTGAAATAATTTGTTGCAGAGATGTTGGTAACATACAGCAACTCCGACTAACTTACCGGCTCTCTCCTTTCTCCGATTTATATTCTATGGCTATCATCAGCAACTTCAGCTTCACAAAGCACAGCCTGAAATTACCAAGTAGGCAACAAAGAATGGATAAAGGGAAAGGAAGAACAAAAAGATCAGAGTGGAAATAACCACGGAGGAGTCTTCCAGTATTAACCCTTCACATGTATAAGTGCTTAGATTAATGTTGTATAACTATTCCTTTTGACCCCAAAACGCAACAATGTTAACCCTTTCGCTGCTGAGGCTTTTCCCGCCCCTGTGCTGAGGTCATTTTTACCGGTTTTGCTCATCATGTTTAAACGTGTTTTGAAGGCTTATTTTAGTATATGACCCAGACATATTATATATCGTTCTTTCCGTCAGACTCGGTAGATTCATAATATGTCATTATTATATGTATACGTTATGTCATGTCTGTATATTATAACAAAAAATGCAATAAAATATGTATTTTCAATAATTCACAATGTGTAAAGTGTTTTTTTTCACATTTTAACATGCGAGCAATTGCGGTTATATTTTGTATGGGGTGCGCTTGTTAAAAAAATTAGAGATAGGGTCTCGTTACATTTTGTTTTGGGGAAAATTACACTATTTTTAACAAACGCACCGCATACAAAAATCGTTAGTGCAGCATCATTGTTCACATTATAATTGAAATGGGAACAATATTGCTGCATTAACAAACCAAAAAAAATAAAAAAAAGTGTTTATTTTTTTTTTTATAATTTGTTTTTTTAATTTTTTTTTTTTTTTTTTTTTAATTTTTACAACATTTTTCACTTTCATGTTTGGTATCGTTGGAACGGCCATGCTCTGGCCGATCCAACCATACCAAAATTTAACCCCTAACTGCCACGGATCGGGAGATAGGGAGTTCCAATGAACTCCCTATCTCCACCGTTGGTGGCAGTTAAGGGTTAAGTCCAGGACTGGCGTCATCGTGCTACGCACGATGACGCCAGTCCTCAGGGGGAGTTCCCGGAGGCTTGGCCGACATCCAAGATGTCGGCCAGCTCCGGGAAAGGATCGCGAACCGGCGCTTTTCAGCGCCGATTCGCGATCCAGCTCCCCAGGGGTTAATGCCAGGCATCATTTGGAAGGGCAGGCTGTGCCCTTCCAAATGATGCCTGGGTTAACCCCCGCAGAGCCGCCGATCGGGAGGGAGAGAGGTCCGAAGGACCTCCCCCTCTCCCTTTCAGGCGCCTCCTCCGCACATGCGGGGGGGGGGGCGCCTGAATTAGGTGTCATCGCGCTGCCGCGATGACACCTAATTCGGGCGGCTGTGGTCCCGGATGCGCGGCTGACATCCAGGATGTCAGCCCGCACCGGGGGGGCCAGCGATCGGCCGGAACCCGGCCGAACGCTGACCCCAATGGGAGGACGCGCTCAGCTCGTCCTCCGCATACCAGCGGGAATGCTGAGGACGCGCTGAGCGCGTCCTCAGCATCGAAGTGGTTAATTGATAGAGAATATTTCAAGTACAATAAATTTAGTTTTTGTTACCTTGGGTAATTCGCAAACGTCTCCTCTGATGATGTCACATAATGAACACGTACAGTTTTTATAAATTTGTTTTCATACTTACTCGCACACTGCTGGGAATGAAAGCCCCACAAATGCAGTGGACAGGTACTCTGTGTACATTTCATTTGCCACACCTTCCAAGTAATACTTCTGCCATGTATCCTCCTCAATCTGTTAGAAATAGAGCTTAAAAGTAAAAGGTTATGCATAAAATAGCCCTGCTCCTTTTACCCTTTCCACTGAGAATTCAACTTATAACAAGCACAAAATGTATACAATTCTATGAAGATAATATGAATTCTCCAGTTTTACATTAGCTAATGAATAAATGAATAAACTATTCCACCAATTTCCATCATCAGTTGTTGCAAACCCTAAGGTGACACTATATATGTCAATTGCCTAATTACATGGGTAATGGCCTTTACCTTGATGAATGAACGCATTGAAAACAAGTTTGCCAGCATAGTGGACAAGCCTTGAGCTAGACAACTCTGTGCAATAAAACCCAACTTCAGCTCAGCCAGACAAATCGCATCATCTCCCTCCTTCCAAGTCCAGCTCGGTATATTGAGCAAGTGAGCCTGAGAAAAATAAAATGAAATCAAAGTGTTTAGGCACGGATTGCAGGAAATGTCGAGGGTGATACAGGCTACATATACAGTACAAACATCATCCATATTTTTTCTTGAATCTTTCTGCTCTGTCTTCACAATTATTAAAGTATGTATTGAAACAATATGTATTTTAAGAATCGATGTGCATGCATATGTATTTACATTTTAGAAGTTTGGATTATTTTTCTTCGTATGAATGCAAATGGAAGCCTTCAACAAGCTAAAAGGTAAAGTAATAACATTTGTACCATGATCGGCACCTTGCTATAGGGTACCTCTGCTCATCTCTACAATTTTGCAAATCTAAGAGTAAATCTAAATGAGGATTTGAACCTGATGGCAGTCCACAGTAATAATAAGACTGTACAATATCACTAAACTCAGAGCCACAGTCAGAAAAAGCATAGGTCTTTCAGGCATCACATACTAACTGAGCATCATTGTCAATTTACTTGAGACTCAATGGGCCCTATTCCACTCTTGCCAATAAAAGGGAGCTGATAAGGGTGGAAAAAATAGCTGTGAGCCCATTTCCCTTATTGGCTCCATTTTATCTCACCTATTTAGATCCAGAAACTGTATTAGCAGCTGGTCTTGGAATAATATGGCGGTGCAGACTGATACTGGCAACAGTGCAGTGGGAGTCCACTGGAGTCCAGAATGACCCTGCTGCAAGCTTGCACTAGAGTGACTGTGCAGGAGCCACGGATGAAGCATGGAGGGACACTAGGAACTATAACTTCCCAGTATCCTGCTGCTCATGACGAGAAGGAGTGATGGGTTGTGCCACTGTTTCCACCATGAGATCAGAGGTTAGTAATGGATTGTTTTTGTGCCCTTTTTTTAACTGTTAAGTGAGTTTGCAAAAGCAAAATCACTTAACCCCAAGTTCTGGGAACCAGTTTGAGAAATATCGGTTGAGAGGAGAAGCTACTCTACAATAGCTCTTTCTTCTCCATCTAGCGGCAAAATAATGACTGCTATACGACGTATACGGGTCGTTAATTGACAGTAAGAAGCCACAACTACTGAGGAACATGCTCAGAATTCCAACTCCAGTTGTTAGGATAGTGAGTGAAACCGAACTGTATATTGGCTCCAGCTGATATCTTAAAAGCAAGAGTGAAATAGGGCCCTGGGTCTGGACATAAATCTGTAACTGCTTAGATCAGTGGTTCCCAACCGCGGTCCTCAAGTACCCCCAACAGGCCAGGTTTTAAGGATTTCCTTGGGGAAATGCAGACTGAATCCTGCAATCACTGATTGCTGGGGGTACTTGAGGACCACAGTTGGGAACCACTGGCTTAGATAGTTCTACCTTTTCAGCGAATTATAGTGTGTTGTAGTGGGTAGAGATGGTCAACAGGAAAGCCAGTTTCAATTCACATCTTACCTTGTTGTGATACTGGAGCATCTGGGTTATTATCCGAATCTTTGGGTGATAATTTTTTATGGAGATGACTCTAGAACAAAATTTTACAGACATTAACCAAGTACTTGTTTTGAATTAACTCCTAAAATAAATACACAGTATCAAAACAATTTTTTCTTATAGCTAGTAGATATAGGAAAGTGGTGTCCAACGTTGGCCCTCTAGATGTTTTGGACCTACATCTCCCATGATGCTCAGCCACTCATTAGGTCAGCAGAGCACCATTTGAGATGGAGTTCCAAAACATCTGGGGGTCCAACATTGGGTCCAGGAATACCCTAATGTTGGGTAAAGAAGTAAATGTTAACCCCCTAAATTGATATTTTAAATGTCCCTTATCTGGTTCATGATGAATAACTTGAAAAATGACTGTATATCTTAGTACAGGCTTATTATTTCTAAAGAAAAATGAGTATTTTGTGCAAAATCTTCTAAACATGATTTTGCAATAAATGCCAGTGGGTGCAAAGTGATGACTTTTATAGTGATAGCATGGCAGTTCAAACCATTTGATGTCTGCATTATCTGGTACCAATCAGAGCAAAGGTTCCATATATAGCAAGAAGAGAGGGGGAGAGCACTGTTGAGTCCTATTATGATTCTGGATGGGTTTTCATAAGCGGCCATTGATTTGATCTGTGTTGTTGGTGCTGAGTGCAAAGCCTGCATCCAGGATAACCATTTGAGTTGTCGCAGTGTCCTGAATGCCCTCACCCCTCTATCCATTGAGATTCAACCCAAAAAGTGCAGGGTTTTAGCTCTGCAGAGAAGCACAGATCAATACCTGGAAGCAGGACACTTTGGAACAAGTTCCCTCCAGTGGTACGAAATGTGTATGCACTCAGAGCCATTAGATTGGCTGGAAACTCGATCAGGTGCCAGCCCGCCCGCCCCCCCCCCCATGTTCATGTGACTGCTGTGTCTCCCAGAAAGCCATCGGCTTGTCATGTCCTGACAAGAGCTGGACTAAAGGTAAGCATTAAAGCTATCTAAAGAGTTAAAACTGGAGGGGGTACAGAGGGGTAACCCCTTGCCCCACCTCCTGTTTTAAGAAATAAGGAAGGCAAGAAAGAATGTAAAGAAAATTATATTGAGTGCATAAAGGCATGCCATAACATGGTGAATAATGTTTACTGGATATATTTTCTTATTCAACATATATCATACATAAATATGCAGCTTTATGATATTCTAATTCCCTAGATCTCATGGACTGTTAAAATTCCAATCTAGAGACAAAGTGCACTATTTTCTAGGTAGAATTTGGGTGTTTTAGATCTTCAAAATCCCAAATATTGGCATTTTCAATGCAAATATTGAATGACAAATGGCCAGCCAGTTTCAATGTACATTTTGCGAATATATCCTTTCAGAGTAACCAAAATCAATGTACCGTATTTTTTCGCTCCATAAGACGCACTTTTTCCCCCCAAAAAAGTGTGGGGGAAAAATGTGTGCGTCTTATGGAGCGAATACTGCAAAAAAGAGTGCACGTTGGGGCAGTGGCGTCGCAAGGTGGGGGCAGGGGGTGCGGCCCACACCAGGTGACACCGTCACCCTAAGGGCGGGTGTCACACCCTGCAGCGCAGTGTTCGGCTCCCTGCGAGCGTCCGAAGCTATGGGGAACCACGTCACCAGCCGAGTTCTCGCAAGATCGCGGCTGGTCACGTGGCTCCCCCAGGCGAGCGCCCAAGCTCCATGCCGCCGGACACTCAGAGGGAGCCAAACACGCAGCAGCAGGAGGTTGAGCTGGGGGCAGTATCCATGAGAGCTGCTGGGGCAGTATATCCATGAGAGCTGCTGGGGCAATATACATGACAGGAGCTGGGGCATATCCAGGAGAGCAGCTGGGGCATATCCAGGAGAGCAGCTGGGGCATATCCATGAGAGCAGCTGGGGCATATCCATGAGAGCTGCTGGGGCATATCCATGAGAGCTCCTGAGGCATATCCATGAGGACATATCCATTATTAAACTATTTGATTCACACGGCGGCAGAAGGTGAGCTGGGGCCTGGGGGCAGTATCCATGAGAGCTGCTGGGGCATATCCATGAGAGCTGCTGGGGCATATCCATGAGAGGAGCTGGGGCATATCCATGAGAGCTCCTGGGGCATATCCATGAGAGCTCCTGGAGCATATCCATGAGAGCTGCTGGAGCATATCCATGAGAGCTGCTGGGGCATATCCATGAGAGCTGCTGGGGCATATCCAAGAGAGCTCCTGGGGCATATCCATGAAGGCTCCTGGGGCATATCCATGAGGGCATATCCATTATTACACTATTTGATTCAGAATATTTTTTTCCTGTTTTCGTCCTCTAAAAACTAGGTGCGTCTTATGGTCAGGTGCGTCTTATGGAGCGTAAAATACGGTAGTTATTTACCTCATAATGTTAGACGCGTCCTCAGCATCGGGATCTGCACAGTACTTGTTCGCAAGGATTAAACATGCATCTGCCGACTCAATCTGAGAGCAAGTGTAAAATAAAAACATTTTTATCGCAGTCATTTCATCTTGCATTAGGTTCAGCTTAAAAACAAAAAAACATTTTTTATCTAGAGTTAGTGGACTCCATTGTGTGATACAGCACATCAGACCTTTTCATGCCTCAAAAGATAAACACTATTACTTCTTGTATATCTTGCAGAGTTCAGCAGTAACGAAGATACGTAAAAACACGTCGTAGTGGTGGGATACTGAAAACAAGGAGTGGAGAGATTCCAGGAAACTATCCACATATTTGGAACCGCAATACACCTCTGCACATACTACAAACATGTAGAATATCTTATGCATTATGTAGCTTAACCCACAATTGCTCTGTGTAAGAATGTGCAATCTCAAGTTTGAACTAAATTTGGTTCTACATGTTTCCCCCCCCCCTCTATGATTGTATGCAATACATTGAACCAAAGGGGCAGATTGTGTTAGCAATATAGTCAAATAGGGAAACAACATACTACACACAAACATATGATTTAGAGCAATCCTGGAATATGTTCTTTAAGATGCCTGTCTCTCCTGCAAATGATTAGTTGTCAGTATTCATTTTTTACCTCATATTTTTCTCTTCATTGATCTGAACATCCACTGAAAAGTAAAGCTCTCTGGAACGCTCATTGAGCGGATACACTATAATGTAAGTTTCCTCTATATGTATTTTTATGTGAACACAAGGAGGATGAATAATCAGCTCTGTATTACTGTGTGATCAAAAAGCACTGTTGTTTTGTTTCGAAACTAGATAAAACCATGATTCCTACAAACAAATAAGCATTTCTGTACAAAACCAGACTGACGAAGATATTTGTAAGGTATTAGAAAACATGATTTTCCTAAACAATCTGGATACAGAAAGTATTTCCTAGAAACAAATTACATTCTCCACATGCAGACTTTTTCATTTCTCGTGCTGGCTTCCTCAACCGAAATGTAATAGGATCCACCATCTTGGATAGTGACGTCATACACATGCACAGTCATGTGACCGGCAGCCATCTTGGAAAACCCAACACAATACTGAAAGTGGAGCTCTTTCACTAGGGCATGGCTATTTAAAGGAACTGCATTGCTATTTTAAGGAATTGCATTTCTGTATTTACATTATACCCACTGAAGAAGCCTTTATGGTGAAATGCAGCTGTGGTAT
The DNA here is from genome assembly GCA_009667805.1 of Leptobrachium leishanense. Classification (NCBI taxonomy): domain Eukaryota; kingdom Metazoa; phylum Chordata; class Amphibia; order Anura; family Megophryidae; genus Leptobrachium; species Leptobrachium leishanense. The sequence continues at coordinate 87,615,639 of CM019068.1, read as the reverse complement.
ATTTTTGTTTTAATAATAAATTACTTGTTTATTAATTGATACTGCCTGTCTTGCTCCTTACCTGGAAGGCCTACAATCCAGCCGCTTCCCGAGGACTAACCGGGAGTGATGGGAGATCCAGTGCTCTCTTGATTCACTGGCCGCCAGTATTTTGGTGCCTCTTATCCAAGGGCACCAAGAAAGGTAAGTGACCATTGTTTACCAATTAAATCCAGGTAAACAGTCTGCACATATTATATATGTTTATACCGAGGTGTATGGTTTAAGGAATACAGAACCAAAGGAGGTCATATAGACAATAGAGTCATTGAGTACAAGCGCTGATACCCACCATTTTTTGGATTACCTTGATTTTCAATGGATGTTTGGGGATTTACCACCATCGGTGGACATTAGCTGCTGTACTACGAGAAGACCATCTGTAAATCTGCTGAGACATGTAACTAACTCCTTGCTGTGGCTATTGCTTCAAAGACTGAGAGTCCAGATGGATTAATGGATTATAACTATCAAGTGAACAATATATATGAATATTTCTGAGTTTTTATGACGTATATTCTATTTACATTCACTTTTTTTTTTGTGCGTCTCTAACACTGCCTGCCTGATAAACCACCCATTTTATGTCATTGCTGGAAACTTCTCTAGCTACCATTTACTTGCCATTTGCACAATCCCCTCGCTGCTAATATCAAACTTTTTCTATTCTGTACATTTTGCTGGAAACTTCTCTAGCTACTATTTACTTCCTATTTGCACAATGCCCTCACTGCTAATAAAAAGCTTTTTCTATTTTGCACATATTGTGGTTACTTTAGGCTAGGGTCAGACGAGCGCGTTTTCTGCGGACTGTGCGTCCGTGCAGTACGTACGCACCTTTTGACGGAAGACGCAGTAGTGGCCACACAGTCCGTTTTTGTGACTGAGGTTATTTTTGACGGATGTAGGAGGGAAAATAAATTAAAATGAAAAAACATTTTGTCCGTCAAAAATGCTGGACGCATAAATGCAGTCCGTCTGACCACGTTCCATCACTCACACACAAAGCTATGCGACGTTGCGCACTCCGCACGTCTGTCATAGCAGTTTGACGTTCTTGCCTAACCTGCGTCCGTTTGTTGCGTCCGTAGTGTGTCCGCGCCTCCTTGTGGACGTACTTCGTGTGTGGGCCTTCATTGGTCATGATTATCTGCTACCATGGACGTACTAAAGTGCGGCTACACAGACGTTAACACTGCGTTCCTCTGACCCCAGCCTTACCCGCAGGGGACATTGGAGAAACGTCAGGTATAAGAAAGGCTGCCTACCCATTCTCCATACTGCTTGCTTGATCATTTGCAAATTACTTAATGATCTGAATTGCTGGATATTAATCTGGTTACCATTAATTTCATAATGGCATATATCGCCTGCTTATTAATTACTTTGGTGCCAAGTATTAGATCTTATTCTTTGCACATTGCGTTTGTACCACACAAATCTTATTAACTGACCACAAGGAGGCACTATAGACTCACTGCACAGAAGGGACCAATCCTTGACAGACACTATTGTCTATTTACTTTTACGCTTTCACCTATTTTGTGGTTACTTTTGAAGATTGTAGTACATTACTGCATATAACTACCTTCCAACACTGCTGCTGAACGTGACTATTTTTTCCCACATGCCATTTTGCTCTTCGAGCATCAGTTTATTTTGCACATTGCCGTTTTGCACACGAGTATTGCTGCTAGCGGACCACTAGGCCGCGCCAGAGATACACTATATCTGTGTTTTAGGAGTCAACATGAGCGGTCGCACACACTATGAGCTCTGCCAGGCTTGTCAAAATTTCAGACTTACACATAGTTTTTATCATGGCCTTCAAAATCAGACCTTCTCTCACTGGTTGGCCCTTGATATACCCTTTGCTGAGACAAGGTCTTTGGTCTGCTCTACAAGACAATGGTACTTAGTCTAAATGTTATACATCCTTTGTAACTGTTCTATTACTCGGACTTTTGGTCTTTTTATATTCCATGTGATCATGCAAGTTTGAGTAATAAAACACGCCATGTTCTCCTGGCTTGTGCACTTTATGGTGAACTGTACATGCTTTTTAATATAAGATATAGTTATCCACCTTCAAAAAATATGTACATACGTATATGTATATTTATACGTAAAGATTTGTACATAATTGCAAATACTTTTTGTTTAATGTTAAAGTTCAGTTTCTCTTCATTTCTGATGATTTTCACCCATCAAAAAATACTTAAAATAGTGTAATCTGCATTTAGAATCCATATAACCAAACCAAACAAAAACAAAAAGGTGTTTAGTCTACTTAAATGGCCATTGGACTTTAAGCCTACCTGCCAAACGCAAGGCAAACACTACATCTCTTTAATTCAAAGAGAATCGAAAAGTCACCGCACGTTCAGTGACTTTTTGTTCTCTTCAATTCGGTTCGATTTGGCGATCCCATTTGTATTGCGGTGTATTCAGCAAGCACCACAGGGTCACCGAATTGCAGGGAAAAGTCACCGCAAACCCGCCGAAAAGTCAACGCAAAACGAGGGCGAACGCACACCGAAACCCGCAAAAACATCTGGATTAACCCACCGAAAACGCCGGAAAAACCCGAGCAGGAGCCGATCACAGCGTAGAGCAGCCGCCGTAAAAACCCGACACCGCAGACGAATGGAGTGAATAAATTAAAAAAACAGTTTACTTGAATGTTTGAAAAGTGAAACGCTGTTTGCAAAGAAACTACTGAGTGAAAATGTCAGAAATTTACACATGAGGTCCAATGAATGACAATAAAAAGGGCTGTTACAGAAAAAATAAATAAAAAATAAATAAAAATAAAATAAAAAAAAAAATTAAAATTTCATTAAAAAAATGCTTAAAATATCCTAAAAAAATCTATAAATAAAGAGACTCTTTTTACTTTAGAATATTATAATCAACAGTTTTAGATATTGAATTAAAACGGGAATATTTTTAACATTGAAGTCTATGGGATTGGCCTGAATAAATCTGCTGCATGAAACCACCGAATGGCAGGGCTATTCGGCAACTTTTCACTGCTGGCTTTTGCACTCTGAATAGCTGAAGCATTGCTTCTCTCTGGGGATTCACTGCCCTCGAACAGGCACCGCATGTGCAGGCAATTCGCCAGGATTTGGCGAATTGCCTGCTCTCTGGATAGCCGAATGGCCAGGAAAGGTAACCGAACGTTCGGTTCCCTTTCGGCAACCATTCAGATCTCTTTGAATAACCTTGTATGGGTGGGGGAAAATAATTTATTTACCGCTAAGGCTAATATCAGACGAACGCATTCTGAGCACACTGTGCGTCCGTGCACAACTGACGTACTTTCTGACTGATGATACACAGTCTGTGTTTTTTGACTGACTTTTTTTTTGACGGATGTAGATGGGAAATAAAATATGTAAAATGAATAAAATTTATACATGATATGAAAAACCTGCTCGGGTTTTTCCGGCGTTTTTGGCGGGTTAATCCAGATGTTTTTGCAGGTTTCGGTGTGCGTTCGCCCTCATTTTGCTGTGAGTTTTCGGTGGGTTTGGGGCGGTTTTTCCCTTCATTTCGACGGCCCTGTGGTGCTTGCTGAATACACCACAGGGTTGCCGAAAAGGGATAGCCTCTGCGAGTCCCTTCACTGGCTCCCCATCCACTGCAGAATTAAGTTCAAAATCCTTATCCTTACCTACAAAACCCTCACTAACTCAGCGCCCCACTACCTGTCCTCACTAATCACCAAATACACCCCGGCCCGCTCCCTAAGGTCAAACAGTGACCTGCGCCTAGCTTCTCCCCGCATCACCTCTTCCCATGATAGACTGCAGGACTTCACACGCGCAGCCCCCACTCTCTGGAATGCTCTCCCTCGTACTGTCAGACTTTCCCCTAACTTCTCTTCCTTCAAACGCTCCCTTAAAACGTTCCTATTTAGGGAAGCCTACCACCCAACTCACTGACGCAACCATCAATCACTCTCACCCTACAGTCCTCTCCTCCTGTTTCCAACCCCAACCCTCCCAGATTGTGAGTTCCTACGGGAATAGGGCCCTCATCTCCTCCTGTACTGTTTGTCAAATGTTGTTCAATGTATTGTAACCCTGTCTATACTGTGCTTATTGTACAGCGCTGCGGAATATGCTGGCGCTTTATAAATAAAGAATAATAATAATAATAATAATAGCCAAATCGCCCCGAATTGAAGAGAACGAAAAGTCACCGAACGTGCGGTGGCTTTTCGATTCTCTTTGAATAACCCTGTATGTGTTTTTGTTTGGGGTGGCCACAATGGATTCTATGGGCAGATGATATTTGTTTTCTGTATTATCTTATAAAGTGCGGATGAATACAAACAGTGAACACTGCCACCTTACAGTGATAGATGGGAGTCGAGTGCAGGACTGAATCTGTGTTTCTTGATTTTCTCCTGAAGACTATAGATATGGCATAATAGTTTCAATGTTTTGGCGCCATCTTGAGGAAATCAAGCGCACAGCCTTAACACTGAATATACAGTTTTTCTAATTCCTACTTATAGTCTTAACCTTGACGCGTTTAACTTGCACAAAACAGCTTCTCCTTTTGGCGTTTAGTTTTTACCTTTCAAAAGCTTGTGGACACTGCAATACCGGTGATTTTAGTCAGTTTATGCAACACCCACAGCCACTTAAGGGGTAATTCAAAGAACATTGAATTGGCCACAAAATTGTACTGAACGGCGAATTTCCTTGTACGGTGCAATTGTGTGGTCTTTCAGCTATTCAAAAAGCTGGCAATTCGCCAAATATTGGCGAATTGCCAGCAAAATACAGTGACAGTGAAATTCCCCATAGAGATTGGTTAATCTATTCAGAGAACGCCAAACAGCACCAAAATGTCAGTGATTTTCAGTGATTCAGTTTGACAGGTTTAAACAGGCGAATTCCATAGGTTTCGATATTAAAAAATTCCCTGTTTTTCTTATATACTTATTCAACTATTCATTTGTAGCAAAAAGTTTCTATTTTAGGATTTTTTTTAACCACTCTTCTGCTAAATTTGTTTTTCTGACTTTTTTTAAACGGCTTTTTTTTTCTTTTACTGTAACAGACCGTTTTTTATTATTATACATAGGGCCTCATATTTCCATGCATTTTCATGCAGTAGTTTCATTGAAAACTTGTTTTAACCCTTTCGCTGCTGAGCCATTTCACCGCTGTGTGCTGAGCTCATTTTTACCGGTTTCGCTCATCATGTTTAAACGCGATTTGAAGGCACATTTTAGTAACGATTATAGATCGTTCTTTGAGGCAGACTCGGCAGATTCATAATATATCATTATTATATGTATACATCATGTCCTGCCTGTATATTATAACAAGAAATGCAATAACATTTGAATTTTCAATCATCTACAGTGTGTAAAGTGTTTTTTTTTTTCACATTTTATCATGCGAGCCTTTGCAGTTATATTTTCTATGGGGTGCGCTTGTTAAAAAAATTAGAAATTGGGACTTGTTACATTTGTTTGGGGTGGAAATTACGTGATTTTTAGGAAACGCCCCCATTAGAAAAAATTGTTAGTGCAGCATCATTGTTCACATTATAATTGAAATGGGAACAATATTGCTGCATTAATAAAACAAAAACAAAATGTTTTTTTTTTTTTTTTTACATTTTACATGGTCGTATTTGGTATCTGTGGAAAGGCCATGCTTTGTTGCAATGATACTAAATGTTAACTCCTAGCTGCCACGGATTGGGAGATAGGGGGTTCATTGTAACCCCCAATCTCCACCATAGGTGGCAGCTGTGGGTTAACTCCCGAACTGACATCATCGCGCTATCAGCAATGACGCCAGTAGGCAGGGGGAGATCATGGCCAACATCTAAGGCCCAAGGAACGCGATCCAGGCCCAAGGGGTTAAAGGCAGCCCACTGCATGGAAGGGCAGGCTGTACCCTTCAAAGCAGTGCCTGCCTTTTTTTTTGCCCCAAGCCGATCGGAAACGAGAGAGGTCCAAAGGAGGGGGGCCGCAGCAATCGGCTGGAATCCCAACTGCAAAGGGAAGACGCGCTCAGTGCGTCCTCCACAGCCAATGCTTTGCGCGGCTGGACGCGCCCTCCGCAGCGAAGCGGTTAAAAGTTGCAGTGTGTTTTTTTGCTTTTTACCCCTGTTCGGTGGCTGATCGGCTTTTTTCGGATCGATTTGGCTGTCTGCGTGCATTTGGTGATTTTTTGGCAGGTTATGTGATCGATTCAGCAGTTTTTCAATTTGTTTGGCTGTTTGAAAATGTGTTCGGCAGGTCGATTTGCTGCACTTCGGGGACCCAGCAGTGAATGCTGAATTCACCACAGGGTCGGTGAATTTAACTTACCGAAGTCCAGCGAACATGAGAGCTCCAAAATGTCAGTGACATTATAATCTATGGAGTTAAGTTTATAACAACTCTGGTAGAGTTTACATTAACCTTGGAATAGGGCCCCAAGTGTTTTACTAGGCCTGCGAGTCCTTGCCAGATTATTTAATCTTGAGGACCTTCATACATATGTGTAGCCATGGACCTACGAGTCCTTGATTGGTTTGTCATCTATTGGGGCCTTATAGTCAATAATGCCTGCTGTTTGTTAAAATAAAAATATATTTACATATAACTTGAGCTCGCAATATGGACATGTCATTCATTGTATCAGGTCACAAGATTATTTTACTCCACTTTTCGGGAGGTACTGGCCTCTCGCCCATTTACAAATTGAGCCAAAGTGAATATAAATATAACATGTTTTCTTTACATTATTTGAGGTCTGTAAACACTGCACCTTTTCTGTTATTTCGACCAGTTGCCTTTTTTTGCAAATAAGCAGACAAAATATATTGTTATTTTATCGTTTGCAAAAATGTTGTCACCTGTCAGTAGTTTATAGACTAAAACACAAGCCTATAAACTGTAAAATCAGAGGAACTGATAATTTTACACTGGTCCCTTTAAAAAATTTGAAGGGCTGCATATACACATATGTGTACTGGGATTCATTTTGTTACTGGAGGATGGGTCCTGTAATGAGGCTGCAATTGTTTCCCCAGCAGCTGCAAAAAGGCATAGCAGGACATACACAATGTATCAATCACATCTAGAGGCTATGCAAATAATGACATTAAACAATCACATCTACATTTGCATTAGCCGGTGAACTTTCAAGATCACCTACTCCCAGTTCTACAGCCCTACTACTCAGGGGTGCCATCAGAAATCTAGGGGCCCTTATTAAAAAAATGGTTGTGGCCCCCTCCACACAGCTGCCCATTGCAGTAAACACATTAAAAATGAAATATTTTGGGCAGTATTACAAAGTTGGTGCTAACTTAACCAGAGCTGTTGTAAACTTAACAACTGCATAAACTATAATGGCTCTGGTAAGTTTACAACGGCTCTGGTTAAGTGCACCAGCTTTGTAATACTGCCCTTTGCCTCCTCTTCTGCTTACCTTATTTTACAGGGAGTGGGCTACATCTTCGGTATTTCAGCAAGGGGATAAAAGTGTTCTCTCCACACCAGGTAACCACTCCCTCAGTGAGGAGACCGTACTCTTATGGGTCCCCGATGTCACAGCCAACCATGAAATTTATTGGTATTTTGGTGGGCCGGGTTCTGGGAGGCATGGAGGGACTCTTACACCTGTGTCACTTAGACAAGTGACACAGATGTAAGTCGGTCGGTTGGTCAAGGACCAGCAGAGTCGATCAAGGACCAGGGCCCCATGGAGCCATTGGGCTTTCACTCTCATAAAATAACCATGTCTTGTAGTTGTAAATACAGCATAATATAACACTATTATATTAATTGTCCCCATTCCAGTCAGACAACAATCTTTCTCATTTGTATAGTTTCACAGTATATCTATCTCAACATACCTTAACTCTTGCCAGGTCATGTGGATTCAGAACAGATCCCTGGTAAAATTCTACCTGAGTAAAGTGTCTCTTGAACAGAGCTTCAAGCTCAAGATTTGGAGAGATGCTGCAGAGATGAGTAATATACATGATTAAAAATATTGTTCCTTAGAACGAGATAATACACAGTGAACAAAATTACTTTCTATTTTAGTTTTGCTTTCAATTTAGTTATAGGGGATTTATCACCATATTAGAACTCAAACACACAGTACAGAATTTTTATAACTATATATTTATTTTTAGAAATATGTGACACTAAAATTCCTTAAGGAAAAATTAAAGCTCTCGCCAACTTTTATTTTTAACAAACATACTGATATCTTTATTGCGTAAAATAATTAATTACTATTATGTACCATAGAAAAAAAGAAAAACAAGCTTCCACATGGGTGTTGGGGGTTTTGTTAAAGAGAAAAAAAGGTTCATCTACAAATTTAATTATTGCGATAAAAATATTTTCTTTCACATCGATTAATATGGAGTGGATAAAATAGTCCGTAATTAATAGTTTTTTCCATACGAGCAGAATTACAACTTTGTCTCAGAAGTTTTAGATGCGGTATGTGTTTGCCCAAGAAAAATCTCCAATATCGCTCCTAGTTTAGAGTAATGGATGTCGAATTATAGATCAGGTTGCACAGCATTTTCCTGTTAGTACTATACATGAACTGGTCTTTTTGATAACTCTGGCTAGATTTCTAGCCTGGTGTAAATTATCCAAATTTTTGATAAACATGGAAGCAACCTAGGCTGTAAATTAGCTCTGGGAAGTTTAACAGCGTCCTGGTTAGGTATACACTAAGCTTGGCATCAAACCCATGTTTGAGAGTAAGAAAATAATTTTTACTTCTAACTTACTATGGGAGACTAAGTAACACCCTTATGGCACTATATCCTAGTGAATGCGAACGTTAGTGTTCAGATGTGCAAGCGTTCTCACCAGGATAAGTGACTTTAACGCATGCTACCCATATTACCTTCCTGATGTTAACCTCGTAAAAAATCACTTAACGCATCGGTGATTGCGCTAGCTTCCGCATGCTTATTGTACTTTACGCTTCCTATACTCAACATAGAAACATAGAAAAATGTCGTCAGATAAGAACCTTTCGGCCCATCTAGTCTGCCCAATTACATGGATACTTTACCTGGATTTATCTTTTGTTTAGGATAGCCTTATGCCTATCCCATGCCTGCTTAAATTCAATTACTGTTTTGGCCTCTACCACTTCAACTGGAAGACTGTTCCATGTATCCACCACCCTCTCAGTAAAATAATGCTTTCTGATGTTACTTTTAACCCTTTGCCCCTCTAATCTAAGACTATGTCCTCTTGTTTTTCTATTTTGTTTCCTTTTAAGTATACTCCCTTCCTCTACCTTGTGGATTCCCTTTACGTATTTAAATGTTTCTATCATATCTCCTCTGTCTCGTCTTTTTTCCAAGCTGTACATGTTAAGATCATTAAGCCTTTCCTGGTAACTTTTCTCCTTCAAGCCGTACACCATTTTAGTAGCCCTTCTCTGAACTCTCTCTAAGATGTCTATATCCTTCTGGAGATACGGTCTCCAGTACTGCACACAGTACTCCAAGTGAGGTCTCACCAGTGCTCTGTACAGTGGCATGAGCACTTCCCTTTTCCTACTGCTAATACCTCTCCCAATATGGGGAGCGTCATCATTAACTAGCATTAAGTAAGGTATTATAAAATCCTAGTGCTAATTATCGCAGGTACACACAAGGCAAAATTTTAGCTAGACCTAAAAGCTGGTGCTGAATGATTCCGTATTTGCAAAATCATTTGCACCCCCTAACCCCTCCCCCCCCTCATATCTGATACTCACCTCTCAACCCGCAGTGAGAACAGAGGCCCGATGTGCGGCTTCCCCTGGTCGCAAGCAAAGCGAGACTGGGAAGAAATAGTTCCGTCTCCCTCTGCGATCTCGTGATCCGGAAGCGTAAACCTATATAGAGTCCAATGGTCTCCAGGAGGTGATACTCGCGGCAGCGTTACCATGAGTATCCCAGTGGTTAGTGCTGCGTTCTGGGGCAAGGTGCTCAGGTAGTGCTTGCTGTGGAATCTCAAGCTAAAATGGGAATGCTACGGGGGAACCTGCAGGTGCAGATTTTACCCGCAAGCTTCCCATTTTAGCGCACAGTAGGGAATAGGGCCCGTAGAGTTCTCACTTTACTCAAATATCAGCAGTTTGGCCCTCACAGGGATGAAAACGTTGGGTCCCCAGTGTGGACCGAATCATTGTTACTGCATTAAAAAACGGAGGACTAGGTAAAAAAAAAAAAAAAGAAAATGCTCCTCATTTTGCCTGTCACATAGAAGCAGTGAGTGCACCGAGGTGTGAGTAATCTTTGGGATATTAACAAGTGCATGTTATTCGGTATGAATGTATATAAATCTACAAATGCGATAATAATTCCTACACTCCGAGTTTACAAAGTCCAAAAAAACCAAATTAACAAAAAAACAAAACCTACTGGTCTCTGGTCAGCGACTGAATAGAAGTGAAGTTTCAAAACCGTCTTCACAAAACAAACATACATTTATTGGATAAATTTTGTCAATGTTTCTGTTACATAATAACTTTCATCAGGCCATGATGATGAATGTTATTATTTAAATGAAAAAATTACAAATGAGTTTTGAAATTTTGCTTCTATATCTATATATGTATTTATAATGGGCATAGCAGTATATAGAGATTTTCTTATCTACAGCTTCACATAATTAACCCTCTGACAGGTACTGCATCTTAAAGTAAATGCCACAATGTACATTCGCGACATATTAGGAATAGTTACAGGAATTAACTTTTATAAATAAAACTAATCTTAAAGGTTTAGGATTCCAATACAGTTTTTAGAGCAATGATTCTGTTTGGACTGTAACCTATGTCTTCACAAAACCAGTTTATCATAAGGTTTGTGGCACTGGCATATGCCTATACTTAATGAGTTTAATTCTACAGATAATAAACCTTGAACTGAAGTTTCACCGGCTACCCACTTGTGCAGAAATACGATCTCCACATTCACATCGTCCCGGTCTTTGTGCAGGAAGTCCTTCAGGAAGTTGGATACACTTTCTAAAGTGATGTGACCACAGACCACAATATGCCTGGAATGCAAAGCAGTCAGTGAGAGAGAGATATCTGGAAAGGTTTGGGAAAGAGGGAAGTCCTGGCAGCAGCTTTCAGATAATGGAGATCGGGTATTCATTTGGGTCATGGATCCTGAAGAAGAAAATCAGCGGCCAAAAAGTTAGACCAATAGAGCCAAAATATGCTTCAGAGACGAACTAATTATTTTGCAACAGCAGCATTTACATTAACAGGGGTCAAAATTAATATCTAAATCCGACTAATTGCATAAAAAAATTGAATTACTTTGTAAACACATTTAGCATACAATTCGAGGAAGAGTCTGTTTGGTGGACAACAGAGGAATCAATTAAAGTGAGTTAACGTAATTTTAAAAAATAAATAAATTTTGTTGAATAGTACTGGCAGAGTCCCCTTTTTGGAGACGTCCCTTGCTCGTCTCTTCCCAACAAAATTCGGGTTAAATACTTCTTCATGTTCACCTACTGGGAAAACAACCTTGGTCAATACGGAGTAAAATCAGAACATAAAACACTGTAGATATACATACGTAGTACAATGTAACATACAGCATACGTTGTGACAATGTTGCACAATGATAACGAAGTGAATGAAGCAAAGGTTCTAATGAAGGCACATGCAAATTAATTGATTGGTACCTTGTGCACATATCCTCATATGGTGGTGACATATTGGAACTGCAATTGCACGGTAGTATATTTGACTGCTGGTGGGTATATACCAAGATATTATTAGGGCATGCTACAAAATAATGCTGTTTAATCTGTTTACTTACAGAGCTGTACATAAAGATAATACTTTCCCATTTTTAATCAGCTGTAGTATACGTCTTTCTTTAATTGTAAATTATTTTGCAATAGATAAGTGAATTTGCATAGACTCCGATCTAATACCCTTGAGTCTTGATGGTATTTGCTAAGAAAAACCTTAAAGCATATATGGTTTATAGAAAAATAAATGGTTTTGAAAATAAAATTAAAATGTGTGGGTCATTATATAGTAATAAAGCAGAGAACTCAATTAAAATTCTAAACCATTTATACGAGTTCTAGGATTATACATGTGTTCATTCACTTCTGCGGTATGTTTGAAAAGTGCAAATTAAGTGGAAATGCTAATTTCAGTTTAATATTACAGTCAGGGGGTTAAATGTCATTTAGAAGGGCAGAAATAGGTTTTCATCCCTTCAAAGTTATATCCTAGCCCTCAGTCCATCATTAAGGCTGGGGTCAGATGAGCGTGATTTCTACGGACTGTACGTCCGTGCAGTACGGACATCGTCAGTACGGATGACGCAGTAGTGGTCACACAGTCCGTTTTTTCACTGAAGTTATTTTTTGACGGATGTAGGAGGGGAAAATAAATTACAATGAAAAAACATTCTGTCCGTCAAAAATGCTGGACGTATAAATGCAGTCCGTCTGACCTCGCTCCATCACTCACACACAAAGCTATGCAGACGTTGTGGACGTGGCGCACTCCGCACGTCCGTTCTAGCAGTATTACGTTCTTGCCTAACCTGCGTCCGTTTGCCGCGGCCGTTGTGCGTCCGCAGTTCAGTGCGGACGTACTTCATGTGTCAGGCTCCAATGGACTTTCTTTCATGCTATCACGGACGTACTTTTAGGCGCAATCACGGACGTGAACACTACGCTCGTCTGACACCAGCCTTAAAGGTTTTGTTTCTTTAAATCACTAATCAACACTGTTTATGGCTGTTGCAAACAGTGAAAATCTCCTAACTATAGCCTCCTCCCAAACGTTGGGTCCTATTCCAGCTGAGCTGGTAAAACAAAGCCAATCATTGCAAAATTGAACGCAAGCCATTAACCATTAGCGGCTCCTTATTCATGACTTACACGTGGACCGTATGTTAGCAGCTTGGCTCACAATATTAATAAGATGCAAATAGACGCTGGTGCTATTGCTCGCTGTCACTGGTATCCTCTCCATTGAGCTTATAAGGCTGGGGTCAGACCAGCGCACTTTTAATGTGCATTCTGGCGCACTTAATTACGGCCGCACTAGCAGCAAATGATGGGCAATGACGGCCAATATACGAAGTACGGTCGCACGAAAGTCCGGCTGCGCAACGCAAGTGGAAAATGAACGCATTTTTTCGAGAACGCAGAACCGCTAGTACTGACTGACGTACAGAGTGCGCTGCGCCCGCTAGCGGTGTGTGTGTGTGGAGTAAAGATTTGATTGTGAGTTCCCACGGGAATAGAGCCCTCGTTTCCTTCTGTACTGGTTTGTCAAAATCTTGTTCAATGTATTGTAACCCTGTCTATATTGTGCCCATTGTACAGCACTGCGGAATATGCTGGCACTTTATAAAGATTAATAATAATAAAAAGAAGGACATTGAAAACTATTTATTCTAACAGTCTTTCTGCTTGTGGCAGACGTAGCAACTGAACTTTCACTTAACACCATTTATTTTTTTGTTAAAGTTTGTTTTTTTTGACAGACCTTGGTAAATTTTTGATTAAGAAGCGAACTCCTTCCTTACCTTCTGGAGATATTGCCTAAACAACTCTACCACCGCAATAAAAAATAAATTGGCAACGAGCATTTAGTACAAATACTTTAACAAGTAGTGCCACCAGACAGACATCTTCCTTGGCATTGTATGTGTCTTTAAACTACTGTCCAAATCATATACAAATATGTTATTTTAAATAATCCATTCCGTTAAATGATTTGAAAACACAACAGGGGTACATTAACCATGTAAACTGCTTATCGAAAGGTTAAGTTAAACAGATGATCGCACTCCTTATTAAAGAGATTGAGTACATCATTTTACAGCTGAGCTTAAGACTCAATATTATTTTTTTTTCCATATTTCACAAGACAGGCAACAGCAATTAATTAAAGCACTTACCACGTTTTAAAGGGAATCTATCATGAAAATCTGTTTTTGTGCACACTATTTCTTAAAAATGTTTAGCTAGGTTTCCTTTGGATGTAGTTTGTGTTATACCCTGGTTGAGGTCTAACACGACATTAGAGGGATGTTTTGTGCATCAATTTTTTTAGATTTCCAGTGTCTAGTGTAGAATCTTTTAGGAAAACCTGTAAGCTTCATTTAACTGTTTACAATGAATATTTTTTCACAATTATTTGAAAGGTCTTGTTAACCTCTGTAGAGCACTGCCTACAATGGGCCCTATTCCATAGTTGTCGGTAAAATGGAGATGAAAGCACTAGTAGTTATTGTCATTTCCATTTGACCGCCTGTATTCTGGGACAGGTGCTTTATTAGCGCCTGAGCACAAAATGAAGCACAAGGCTGTCCGATACCGGTAGCGGTGCAGCTTGCAAACGAGAGTATCGGAACGTGGAGTCAATAGGACTCCATGGAGCCATAAAACGTTCCAGATGCGAGCTCTCATGAGATTATGCAGTGCCGCAGATGAATCACGGAGGGAGACTATGAACTATTTGTTCCAGGTCTCACTTTGTTAGCGGCAGATTGCACCACCCTTTTCACCATGGTAGAGAAGGAAGTATGGGATTTAATGAGGGCAGGGTTAGGAGGGTGTGTTAAGTGATTTTTCATTTGCAAAATCACTTAACACCAGGTCTGAGAAGTCATTATTTCACAGTGAAATAACATCTCTCGGGTGGAAGCGGAGGCTACTTTGTAACAGCCTGCGCTTCCACGTAGAGGTTAAAATTAATGTCTTCCATAATAAATATAGTAGACATTAAATTACAGTAACCTTGCGCAAGCAGGGCCGGATACTATGGGCCTGGAGCTGAATATTTTGATGGGCTTTTTTTGAAATTTTGTGAAATGAAAACATATTTTAGGTTATTTAATAGTGGAGATACGGGTATATGTAACCAGGCAGATACTTTGTGAGGAAATTTCCATTCGGATTCCAAATTTTATCATCCAAACCTTTGTGGTTATATACTGTATTTGTAAGAATATAAATTCTTACATATGCTATAGAGAATTCTTTTTAAAAAAATTAAATGGGAATTGGGAACCTGTTACTGCATTTTTCTGAGAAAAGCTACAATTTTAACCAAAAAAATTAAAAGAAAATAATATTTCCCTTGTGTTTGGAGGATGGTGTTTTATGAATAATATGACTATGTATAAAATACTGAACTTGCTCCATGCGTGGGAAATGAGAAGGTGAGTAATGGCAGTGGTAGTGCTCAATTTATATGTGACAAATGGACAATGCCATCACTTTGGGACTAAAAATATATAAATAATTTTTTTTGATGTTTTCTTTTCTTTTAGATTTTAGATGGTCACGTTTAGACTCTGACCTGTCCAATGATGCCTCACTTGACCTTGTGAGGTGTAAAGATTAGTGAACCCTGTGTCCAAAGTCCACCCCCCCAGAGCTCTTTGCTGCAGTGTGGCATTTAGGTTTTTGATGTAGCAATTTGTAGTAATGGATTGTGCCATCGTCTCCACACTTGGTGACATGAGAAATGAGATGGTGAGTGAGTGCAGCATCATTGTTCACTTTATAACTGTAAATGTAAAAATATTACTCTGTTAGAAAAAAATAAAGAAATATTTATTATTTTATTTTTATTGTTACATTAAATCTGGTCATGCTCTGGCCTTTCCAATGGTACCTCACATAACCCTTTAGCTGCTATGGAGTTGGAGATACAGGGGTACAAATGCAGACATAGTTATCCTTTCTCTGGGCCTATTCTGGGGCATGGGCTTCAGCCCCTAAGCTGAGCTTGCGGCTCAAATTGAGTGGTGTTTCCTGTAGATGAAATAACTACAGGAGATGTTATATGTAACATTTCCTACAGTTAGCTCATCAACAACTATGGAATAGAGCACTATTCAAATTCATAATCACTTGTAAGAAAAAAAAAAACAACATTTTGTTAATCTGTAGTCCCTTATTTTTCATTTTTATTAGCTGCTGCTTCATGATATCCCTTGCTCATTTAGGTCAATGGTAAGTTTACAGGTATAACGTAAACAGCAGATTTAAAGGAACTTGCTAATGATCATTTATATATAAAAAAATAATAAAAGTTCATATGTAGACTTTTAGTATTATTTTGTCATACAAACTAAATACCAATTTTCTGTCTGGCCTGTCGAAGTAGGATTTCTAGAGACCTATTCAACAGCTCAATGCTCCATTAAAAGAGGTGGGTTGACTTGAAACAAGTTACACCTAGCCGTTTTTGAAATTAGATTAATAATGGCAACTTTCCTTCGAGCACGCCTTAACAATACCAGACACACTTGTTTTTGTGTTCATTAAAAATATGGTTTAAAATAAATCTATTGAAGAGGTTGTGGCAAAGAACAACACAGAATTCAAATAGGAACAGATTCCAAAAGTGCAGTTCCACTGAGGGCAACTAATGTACAACAAATAATGGAATAAAATATCATTATAGTCACACAAATTTTTGATGATAGATTCCCTATATCTCATGATCCTGGACACTGTTTGGTTTGACTTTTCCTTTGATAAATATATTTTAAAACCACATAGGGAAAGGTCCCGAGTTTACTGCTCCAATCCTTCAGTTTGCATCCCAAAATCTACTTTTAGGGAAGACAATGTTGTCGTGAAAATCAAATGCCAGATCAAATCTTGGGTCATGCATAATGCAAGTTTTACAGGCTGATGGAGTGAAAATACTGTAACTAGTCCCTATTCTCCCCTAATGCTTTCAATGTACTGGCCTCTTCATTGCAAAGATACATCCGCACAGACTACAGCAATATTTGTTAACCTGGCCAGAGTTGAAATACCTCAAAGGGGTGGGACATCTCCGCTGCCTAGGTGTTATTGAATTACAACCCTTATAATTAATTTCAAACAAGTATGGCAGGTTATTATGGGAGATGTAGGTAAATAACATCTAAAGAACCAAAGTTTGACATGCCCTGGCTTAACAGCTCATGTTTCAAGGGCATTGATACAGGAGCACAAGCAATTTAGATCAAGGTAAAGGTCAATAGACTAGAGGTTAAAAAAATAAGTTAATTAAATCTTACTGTACTAGAAAATATTGTCTCTTATGGGTATTCAAATCACGGTTATACAGAACTGCTGGCAAAAATGTGCATTATAGCAGCTAGCTTTGGGTTACAGGTGCAATCCCATGTAACTTGACCAAGACCTCAACTGTGCAAAGACTCGTCAATACATTAATAAAATACCAACCATGTCTCTCTCGTTGAATAAGTAGACTTGTGATGCAGTTAAAAGGGTCATTGCAATGTAAATCAATTCTAAACGTTTCATCAGAAGAGGATCTAATGGTTTAAAAGCTTAAGCATTTCATCCCCTAATAATACAGGGAAGAGCAATTTATCCGGTTATATGATTAGGAAATACTGACACTATTGTAACAAAGTTCCTTTTGAGGCATATTCACTTTCTTTCTTCATCCTCCATAGTATTATAGTCAATTTTTATATCGGCTTTGAGCAACTACTATAAAACCATTAAAACTACTTCAGCTGGATAATTAAAAATGGTAGAATGGCAGTTCTATGGAATTACATTTTGGAGGGGGCTATATTGTATGCATACGCATTTAATGTAACTGTATACAATAAGTCACATATAAACTTAACTCTTTATAAAGTACACATTTATAAAATGAGGTATATGTCTTGCATTACTTGATTTATTTGTGGGAATGAATAAAAAAGAAGAATTCTTTACACATTTTGGTGCATCTTGACATGGTGGATTAATGTACTTTAATGCTGCAAGTCTTATGTGTTCACTACATCCCTAATTTGCTCTATTGGACTGTGATCTAGCGGAATATTTTTGAGGCCACAGGAGAGAACTGACTTAATTTCATTCCAATTAAACAACATTAATTTAGTACTAAGGGCCAAAAGGTGCACCAAGAAAAAGTCCCTCCATGACTAAGCCACCACTGCAAGCCTAAAACAGTCAAAATGAATACACAGGCAAGGGTTATGTACAACTCAGACTGTACTATCTGCAAGCAGTAGAAGGTTATTTCAGACATGGCAAACTCATCCCAATTTTCTGTATGCTAGTTTTGGTGCCTGTGTTCACTATAGACTCTGGGTGGTATTCACCAAGTATTGATTTTGCCGTAATAGGGTTCAAACACCATAAGAAGAAACCTGTCTGAACCCCTATCCGTCACATATAAATAAAACAGGAGGTTATAGCTAGCTTAATGCTAAAGTCAAAATGCGTGGAACATTGGTGTCCACAATCTGGGAGTTTGAGAGTCAATCTTAAAGGGATATGCATGTCTTTAAATATTTTTTTTAAATTAACATTTAAACACTTTTATACCTATAGACAAACTAGAATAAATCTTTAAAAGTTTTAAAAATGTGTAAAAAAAAAAATGTTTATTTTCTTGCTTTAAACTGTCATTTCATATTCTCCGGCGACGCCCCTCAGCTAGGGGTGTTTCTGCAGCTCATACTTCCTGAATATTCCCCGCCTCATCCCTGCCCACTACTCCACCCACTATTCCATGCATCAAAGCGTCTCATGAACTAAATTTCTTGCTCAATCTTGTCCACAGCCCCCATGCACCCCACTACTTCACAATACTCAGCTATTACCCTCACCTAGTGTGTCGCCCCTCTCCTCTGAGATTGTAAGCTCTTGGGCAAGGTCCTCTCTCCTACTGTTCTGTGTGTTTAACTTGTATGGACAATTGTTATTCTGCCTCTCCCATTGTACAGCGCCATGGAACTTGCTAGCACTTTATAAAAACCTGTGACTGTATGAACAAGCCGTGCAGCTCAGGACCTCAGACTGAGGAAACTGAAGAACTGAATATTAGCATCTCTGCATCTGTGAAAGCAAAACACACTCATCCACTGACTCACTCACACACTCACCTGTTGACTCACTCGCACACCCACAGCCTCACACACACTCACCCACCGACACACTCACCCAACCACATTCACCCACACACTGACACACTCGCACTCTTTCATGGTTGTTCTGGCAATCATAGATTTCCATGCATTTAATTATTATTATTAGGGTACTGTTGCTTTAATTTGTCAGCCATTACTAAGCAATACATTGCAGCTACTTCCTGATTAGGAATCCAATTGATGTTCAGAAGGCAACAGATAGTCAGCTCCATATTTCTTGCACACAGGCCTTCCTTAAAATTATAAGTCTTTTTAAATAAAAGATTAACGTTAATAAGAATCTAAAACGTAAGGATAAAATAAAAGTAAAGGAAAGACTTAATAAAAATCCAGAAGCAGGATTGCATGAACAATTTGTAAGCTGTCTGCCAAGCCTTGTACCTCAGACACAGTGTGAGGGCAGAACAGTAGTTTACATACTCCCCATCTCACTCACTTACTCTCACACTCTTTCCTGTGCCATCTCTTGTATGTGCTCGCTCTCACTGCATCTTTTCTTAGTGGCCCTCTGCTTTATCTTGCCGTCTTTCTCGCTTTGTCGTTTCTTGCTGTGTCTCTGTGATTTTCTTTGCTGTACCTCTCTCCGCTGTCTTTTTTTCGCCCTGTGTGTATGGATTTCGTTCCTTCCCTGTCTCTGCAGTAGCAGGCGATGAAAGTTCATCCATGCCTCCCCTCAGCACACAGTGCAGGAGGGAGGAGGAGCAACTCAGTCGCACATGCTCCGTGCAATTTTTATGTATACCAAAGTGCGCACATTGATTGGTTAGCATAAAGTGCCTCCTCTGGTGGGCGTGGAAAACACCACGAAAGAAAAGCAGGTACATATGAAAAAATATCATATTTATTTGCTTTTTATGGCTGATGAATGAGACTACTCACTCATTCAAAAGGCATGTTTTTAAAAGCACACTAGCAAAGCATGCATGTCCCTTTAAGCCTCAAACTCACAGCAGTGATGCCTGCCTGCACAATCTCATGGCAGGAAAGCAGATAAACCCCAATACACTCCACATATGAACACTAAACAATACATCTTAATTTTGACTGAAAATAAGTGTTCACTATATTTTTTATATTGATGTCTGTTATCAGTTATGCCTATATTAGTTTTATCACTCTTGGCAATGACAAAATGACCATATTTCAAGAACATAATTTATATGTATATGTAACTGTCACCTGTGTATTGAATTTTAAGGAGTGTGTAAGAAGGTGATATGACCATGCTCATGAAGTAGTATACAGTCAGGTCCAGAAATATTGGGACATCGACACAATTCTAACATCTTTGGCTCTATACACCAACACAATGGAGATGGAATGAAACAAACACAATGTGCTTCAACTGCAGACTGTCAGCTTTAATTTGAGGGTATGTACATCCAACTTGGGTGAACGGTGTAGGACTTACCGCAGTTTGCAGATGTGCCTCCCACTTGTTAAGGGACCAAAGGTAATGGGACAATTGGCTTCCCAGCTGTTCCATGGCCAGGTGTGTGATATTCCCTTATTACCCCAATTACAATGTGCAGATAAAAGGCCCAGAGTTCATTTCAAGTGTGCTATTTGCATTTGGAATCTGTTGCTGTCAACTCTCAAGACGAGATCCAAAGAGCTGTCACTATCAGTGAAGCAAGCCATCATTAGGCTGAAGAAACAAAACAAACCCATCAGAGAGATAGCAAGAACATTAGGCATGGCCAAAACAACTGTTTGGAACATTCTCAAAAAGAAGGAATGCACCGGTGAGCTCAGCAACACCAAAAGATCCGGGAGACCACGGAAAACAACTGTGGTGGATGACCGAAGAATTCTTTCCCTGGTGAAGAAAACACCCTTCACAACAGTTGGCCAGATCAAGAACACTCTCCAGGAGGTAGGTGTATGTGTGTCAAAGTCAACAATCAAGAGAAGACTTCACCAGAGTGAATACAGAGGGTTCACCACAAGATGTAAACCATTGGTGAGCCTCAAAAACAGGAAGGCCAGATTAGAGTTTGCCAAACAACACAGTTCTGGAACAAGATCCTATGGACAGATGAGACTAAGATCAACTTGTACCAGAGTGATGGGAAGAGAAGAGTATGGAGAAGGAAAGGAACTGCTCATGATCCGAAGCATATCACCTCATCAGTGAAGCATGGTGGTGGTAGTGTCATGGCGTGGGCATGTATGGCTGCCAATGGAACTGGTTCTCTTGTATTTATTGATGATGTGACTGCTGACAAAAGCATCAGGATGAATTCTGAAGTGTTTCGGGCAATATTATCTGCTCACATTCAGCCAAATGCTGCAGAACTCATTGGACAGCGCTTCACAGTGCAGATGGACAATGACCCAAAGCATACTGCAAAAGCAACCAAAGAGTTTTTAAAGGGACAAAAATATAATGTTATGCAATGGCCAAGTCAATCACCTGACCTGAATCCCATTGAGCATGCATTTCACTTGCTGAAGACAAAACTGAAGGGAAAATGCCCCAAGAACAAGCAGGAACTGAAGACAGTTGCAGTAGAGGCCTGGCAGAGCATCACCAGGGATGAAACCCAGCGTCTGGTGAGGTCTATGCATTCCAAACTTCAGGCTTTGATTGACTGCAAAGGATTTGCAACCAAGTATTAAGAAGGGAAAGTTTGATTTATGATTATTATTCTGTCCCATTACCTTTGGTCCCTTAACAAGTGGGAGGCACATCTGCAGACTGCTGTAAGTCCTACACCATTCACCTGAGTTGGATGTACATACCCTCAAATTAAAGCCGACAGTCTGCAGTTAAAGCACATTGTGTTTGTTTCATTCCAACTCCATTGTGGTGGTGTATAGAGCCAAAGATGTTAGAATTGTGTTGATGTCCCAATATTTCTGGACCTGATTGTATATCTCATCTACAGTATAGAATGTGGACATTTCCTGCATTTTAATAATGTCCAGTATTACAGTATATACAGTATAGTAATACAGTGAACTCACGAGCATTATTTATATTTATAGTAAATGCACATTGAGTAATGCTATACATTAAACCTCACCATTTGCACTTACTGAGCAAAATGGTGGATCAGCATGAAATCCCACTGGTGTGTTTAACAGTAGAATCCCACTTAGTAGGTAACTTACATCAGGACGCATGCTAACTGAATTATTACATTGACAATGACTGAATAAATGCCTACAAGAAGCCCTCGGAGTGCTGGTCCTACAGTATATGGAAATTACGATATTATTTGCACAAATGTCTCACCATGCTTTACTGTGAAATCTTGCTAGTGGGTTTAGCGTATAAATAAGAAGCACTGTTACTGTATGCATACTGTTTACTCTACACTTGCCTGCCAGATAAGACGTGTGTGTGTGTGTGTGTGTGTGTGTGTGTGTTTGTCGTTTGACATCTGGTATTACCCAAAGACTTTAAAGAGGAAGGGATATCATGGAACGTAAATGGGTAAAACGGCATTATTCACTGAAATTATACTAATAACCTAGTTTATTAAAGTAAGCTTTTTATTTATATGGGACTGTATGGGACTATTATAAAACACAAAAACATGTTTTTCATGATAGTTTAGAGAGCACACATGTATCTAGTAGGTCCTGTGTCCAAAAACAGTGATTATGAAGTACTTTGCCATCTCAACAATCCTAAAGTTTGCGTTGTCTTCAAAAAGGTACTTCTGTCATCAGTTCATCCAAATAGAACCCCATTTAATAAACTGCGTGATTTTTCACACATCCCAAAAATATGAGGAATAATGTAGCGATGAGATGTATAGGGACAAAGGTATATGACAGGTGTTAACTGAAAAATCTAATTATGACATGTTTAACGGCTGGAACGATGGAATTTGTATAAGTGCAACATATTAAAAGTAATTTTTTTTATTATGGCTTCTATTTGAAAGGTTTCCAAAGAAATCTAAACAACATGCACCATTGCAGAGAATTGCATACCATGCATTGTGTACATATACATATATATCTATATGCTGTCACATACATTCATGTCCATGCTAATTACTTGCTTCTATGTCACGCCATATTTAAAGCTTTGCACTGGTTAGTACATGGGAATGCACCTATAAACATTGCTCATAAACACCGCTCATGTAAAATGCTCATTCTTTAATAATGGGGTCACTGGTTTTGCTTTTGTCAGCGCAGGAAGTGTCACCTCTGACTCCAGGGAGCACAGAAACATGAAGAGGCCATGACATTCTAGCTGAGACTCGATGAGAAAATTTAAAGGTATTCCAATCTGGTATACTAGGAAACCAAGTAAAGGATTTACAGCTAAATGTAAGTAAGAGATGGAATCTAATACTACAACTAGGAAGGCAAAAGTCCTAACACTATGCAAGGTTTTATTTCTTGTACTTCGCTTTAGGAGTTGCATATAATAGATCAGCGTCTTAAAGACAAGTCATTTTGACCTTTAAACAAAAAAGATGTCAGTAAAGAACACTTAAAAATGAGGTCTGGGTACTTGCAAGGTGATCAGAGTAAATACTTTTTAAAAAGAACACAGAGAAAGCTATTGTGAAGCCTTATGTGCAGACAAAGCAGTTGATGCCCTGTGGGGTGACAAGTGCTGGTATATTAAGAGGAATCAAGCAAATACTACATTCATTTACAAAAGGCTCTTACAATATATTTCTCACGATGTCTATTAACACTTGAGTCACTGAAATATATTCTGATACCAAATAGTAAGAAATGTCCCATGGAAATGTCCTGTGCCTTGCATGCAACATAGATACCGGTGTTCCATCATTTCATCCGACCAACGGCAAATCAAGACCTAAGTTAGTTCTGGTGACGTGGAATCAGCTATTCCGCTCCAAAACCACATAATGCGGTGACTTATCCGCTGTGGAATGTGTGACGTAGCGAACGCATTGTGAGACTATGGCATAGCACGCATGCGCATTGTGGGACTATGGTGTAGTGCATTGTGTGGCTTTGTAGGATTCCAAATATCTCGAGTTGCCAGATAGCCGATGAAATGAAGGAACACCGGTTACAACAGGGTTATTCTCCGACTTGATTCTAGTAAATAGATTTGCTTATACCAATTTAAAGAAGATTATTAGAATATTAAGGGAAAGGGGAAGATCTTTTTATTATAAACATGAAAAAAAGAGCTGTACACTTCAAACGCTGTTTGAAAATAAACCCTTTCACTACCAAGAACATTTTGTCGAAAAGATAAGATTTGTGTGAACCATGAGTTTGCGTGGTTAAGATTTACATGTAGGTTAAAATAACTACTTTGTCTAAAGATTATTTTAATTTGCTAATATTGTATTCTTCCTGTATTTGTTAAAATATTGTTGAGAGTGATAGGTTCTAAACACTAGATGTTGTCCATATATTGCACTACTTCGTATGGGGTCAAATCCAGTAAATTATTATTATTATCCTTTATAAAGCGCCGACATATTCCGCAGCGCTGGCGCCCGGCATATTCCGCAGCGCTTTAAATAGATCAGAAAATGGCCAGATATGCTGCTTATAGGGATTTGTAGTGATAATAAAATTATTAGTAATGCAGCTACCAAAAATACTAATAAATAAATGTAAGAATAAGATCTGTATGAGGCCATTATAGCTGCAAATAAGGATAGTAACCCCTTGTATCTGCACAGGGAATTTAAGCAATTATTATCACAGTAATGTATTATTATTATTTGTTAAGCGCCAACACATTCCGCAGCGCTGTACAATGTGTAATGGGTAAAGACAGGATAATTCTACAATACCTACAGGAGACGGGTCAGTATTCCTGCCAGCAGATACAGGAGGACCTAATCTAGATGGGTGAGGGGATTAGAAACAAGAGGGGGATGTAATCCCTTTGAGTGAACCCCAAACTCTCCCTGTAGTTTGCCCTTTCCCTGGCTGTTGTAATGCAGCAATAAAGTGTTTTGTTTTTTTTAGCTTTTTGTTACAGGGAGACTGGGGGCTGCTTTTCTAGATTCTTTACGGTAATAAAGGATGAAAGAAGGGAGATCTTTGAAAACTAATCTTGCATTACAAAAGTTATTCAAATGGAGTTTACAGTATATGCAAATTTCTGTTCTTCGTATTTCAACACAAATTTGTGTATACTGTACACATTTTTGGCAGTGGCATGATTAGGAATTGAATGCTTTCTAGTTGATGTGGTGTATGACTATGAAGTACAGGCTTTGGTTCTTAAAGAAGGATATCTAGTGATTGTAATATTTTTTGTTTTGTTTTCTAGGTATGGGGAAATGGCTGTTGCAGCCTCCTATGGCATTATTAGCCTCGGTTACAAAGTATGTTTATACATACTTTACTCAATGAATTCAGTGCTGTACAACTTGTCAGTGCAATAAAGATAAACAATTACATTCTTGGGGCCGCTGTTTCAAGCCTAGCTGTTACCTGTGAGTAAGGTTAGGGTCAGACGAGCGTGATTTCTACGTACTGTGCGTCTGTGCAGTACAGACGGACGTTCGTACGGAAGACGCAGTAGTGGCCAAACAGTCTGTTTTTTTTCACTGACGTTATTTTTGACGGATGTAAGAGGGAAAATAAATTAAAATGCAAAACCATTTTGTCCGTGAAAAATGCTGACCACGTTCCGTCACTCACACACAAAGCTATGCGGATGTAGCGGACGCAGCACACTTTGTGCGGCCGTTCTAGAGGTTTTACGTTCTTGCCTAACTTGTGTCCGTTTGCCGTGGCTGTTGTGCACCCGCAGTTCAGTGTGGACCGCGTGTATGGGACTCCATTGGCCTTTATTTCATGCTATCACGGACGTGAACGCTGCGCTCGTCTGACCGGCGGAGCCATACAGTAGGCAGAAATACTCCTCTCCTCTAGCAGACTTTTGGTAATCTATGTCAATTACTGGCACTTTCATGCCACTATCGGTATCCATTCAGAGCTCACTGGATTCCACTGTGTTAAAGCAAGACTGGAGACAAGTCTCCCAGATCGGCCAAAGTAAAGTGTAAATGAGCACACTGACAAAGGCTCAGAATAATTCTGTAGCACGCGCTATGGTGTTTTTTCATTTTGCTCCTCAGAATTCTATTTCCAGACAGAAGAATATCGAGGGTCTACTGGAAAATGAATTTGGATAACTTTTTGAAGGGGACCCTAAAGGGGCAAGTATATTCAGAGTTTTTTTTTATCCTTTCATGTTTTAACCCCATAAGGACCGCTGACATACTATGTATGTCCTGCCCACGGGTCTCCCTTAGACCCGCGGACGTACATAGCACGTCAGCGGCTCCTAACCCCCCTCCCGCCCGATACTTACCTCGCTGGATCCCTCGCAGATCTGGCAGGGAGGAAGCCTGCCCATGTGATTTACATGGGCCCGCGAGCTCTATGACGTCACCACGCTGCGTGGTGACGTCATCGGCAGGCGCCCCCATTGAAATCAATAGAGGGGAGGGTGGGCTCCTTTGGAGCCCTCTATCTCCCCAACCAGTGAAGCTAGAGAGTCTCCCCTTTTCAGCAGTGTACTGCATTAATGGTTTCGCTGCCGGATCGCGATTCGGCGCTAATTGGCACCAAAAGGCGATTCGAACCTGGAGGGGGCCGACATCTTGGATGTCAGCCAAGCCTCCGGGTCCCCCCCCACCCACTGACAACCTCACCATATGTGTGAGGATGTCAGTGGGCCAGTTAACCCTCTAGCTGCCATGTAGAGATAGGGGGATCCTTTGGATCCCCTTATCTCCCGATCCGTGGCATCTAGATGGTCATATTTGACCTCATTGGAAAGGTCATGATCATGGCCTTTCCAATGATACCAAACATGACCAGGTTTGGTTTAAAAATAAAAAAATAAAATAAAATAAAAAAAACATTTATTTTAAGTTTTTTTTGTCTGGGGGGTTTAGTTAAATAGGACCTAGGCTGTCATCTAAAAATAATTAGCACAAAATGGTCAGAATGAGCGCAGCGCACATAGGTGAACTGGATCAGCAGTGAAGGGGTTAAAAAGGAAAAACATGTAAAAATTGGGTATTTCTAGTCTCGGGACAAAATTTTTAAACTATTTAGCCGGGGTCTTTTTTGGTGGTTGTAGATTTTGGAGGATTAAATTACGAAAAAGTGTGTTTTTACCATATTTTCATCATATTTCATATTTTTTTTTGTCGTAAATTATTCGATATGATGGATATAATGGTATTTCTATAAAGTCCATTTAATGGCGGGAAAAACTGTGTATAATATGTGTGGGTTGCATAAACGAGTAAGAGGAAAATTTGACCTAAACATGAACAGCGCAGAAACGTAAAAAGCGGTCACTAAAGGACGGATTTGTGTAAAACCGCCGGGTCACTATGGGGTATAGACACAGAAAAATCAAATGGTAAAGATCATATTATGCACTGTGGTAATAATATATGTCTCTTGCTCTAATTAACCCCTTTACTACCGAGATTGAGATATCTCGGGCTTCAAAGGCACCATCTGGTGCCCCGATACTGAGATATTTCGATCTGCAGCCCAAAAACAAATTAAATTAGTTTGCTGCAAACAAATTAGTTTTTCCTATGGCTGCAGAAGGTGTCTTCAAAGTTTTAGCCCTGTGGTCATAATGCCGAAAAAGCTTAAACTGTAAAATCAGCTGCTCAAAGCTCTGAAATATTGAGCTTTCAGAAGTCGATGCAGGGGGAGAAAAAAGAATATATTGAACTCCAGCTGCAACTCAATTTGTCAGAAGATGGTGCCATCTACTGTCCAAATAGGTTATTTGCATTAAGAAATATTTTTACTATATAATTAAAATGATTTTACAAAAAAAAAACACTGGTTTCTGACCATGTTTTTTTTGGAAAAATCACTTGTCAGTGAAGGGGTTAAGCATCAGCTTGGCATAGGGCCCTAGTAAATGCACTCTTGATAGTAAGGTTAATGGGATTAGATAATATCGCTCTTTTGCTTATTACTGACAGCTCACATATATTGCTTAATCAAAACATCAGCTTCAAAGTTTCCATGTATGTTCAAACATCTAAAATGTAAAATATTTTGGCAGTCCTTTATATTGCACGTAAAGGAGGACTATGAATAAAAAAGAAAAGTAATTTTCTAACGAGTACAACCTTAAAGTGAAATAATGCTATTATCTTCAAATGCTAAAAAAGGCTAGGAGAAGAAATACCGTTCCTCACAATTTATCTAGAAAAGGTGTATCTATTATTTTTCCTATATTTTACGTCTTATTTCTCTTACTAAGATGGAATACCTTTAAAGTGTCTCGCTCTTGTCTTCTAAAAAACTGTAACTGTAATAAACTAAAATAAAAAAAACTTACTTTCTCCCCCGAGTTGCGTTAAATGTCCCGCCATATTTCTTCCGGTTAAGGATAAGAGCAGCAATTTCAGGGACGTAGCGGGCAAACATTGCCTGAGTGCGTGGAACGAGAAACAGGGAAGAAAAAAAACAAACAAACAAAGGACAAATAGCATGCAGAGAGGTTCGCCCTGCAGCATTGAGACCACACCTTGGTCAATACTTACTTCCGTCCACTAACTGCACTATATGAACCACCATATTTCTTTCGGTTTCCTATTAACTCTATGATTTCAGGGACGTAGCTGGCAAACATGGCCTAGGAAGGAAGACAGGAGACAGAAGAGAAGACTAAAAAGAAAGAAAGGACGTCTGTCGCAAAGACGGACACTGCTGGCGTGGGGGCAGTACTGGTGGGTGATAGCTCCAGGTTGGGCACAGGCAGGAGCTGACCATGTTGGTGAACAAAACAGTTGCAGTGTACAATGATCCAGAAGCTTGCCTGAATATGCTCTGTCTTACACCAGGCTAAGGAATGTGCTAAACCTGTGAGACACCTATTACTAATTTGCCTGATAAAGGTAAAACTTGTGCAAGGATTTGCTGGCTGAGTGGCAAGTGCAAAACTGTATTTATTCCCATAAGCAGTCTTGGCATGTATCCTATATAATAGAGCAAAAAGATAAGGAGCCAGATCACATCTGCGACAGTAATGGTGAGGTGCAGTAAGGAAAAGCCTTTTTTCTTTTGCGGCTGGCTATTACCATCGGGTAATATCCCAGGCCGAACCAGAATATATTTTGCTATTCCATGATACTGGCAGCAGCGCTGTGCGCCACCATGGGTATTTTGCTCTTCGAATCCTTAGAACTCTACGGAGCACAGGGCGTCCCTGCTTGAGCTCTCTGAGGAGGGATGCTCTGGAGCTGCAGAAACAGCCGTAGATGGACACTGGGAACTATTTGTTCTCAGCCAGAGGAAGCGGTGGATCGCTGCCCTCTGTACTGTGGAATGAGAGCAGAATACAGTTTTTTTCAATCCGTTTAGATTTAGCAAAATAATTGCTTTTCAAAGTTGGTATTCTTCTCTGAATACCGTCTTCAAATGAGAGGGAATCAGCTATGTTGAAATAGCTTGTTCTACTCGATGCCAGGCTCAAATTAACAGCTCCAATACAAAGTATAGGAGCCGTTCATTTACAGTAACCTGAACAAACAAGTGAGCAACAAGGCTCAAGTCAACAGTCTAATGTCTGGGTTGTGATCTGACCCACAGTTAGGAGAGGGGCTGTCCATCCCAAAACCACAAAAAACCCAGTTGTTATCCAGCTGGTGAACTAGTCGTAAGATCACTTTCCTTTGCAACTGTAGTTCAATAGGGAAGAGACAGAACCTAAAATAGAAGCACCTGGTTTTATGCCAGTCCACAAATGAAGTCCATGCGTGTTTATCGTGTACTTAACCTGTTAAAACACAGGGTGGTAATATGTCCAAAAATATACCTTTTATAAAAAGAAGTACAATCTGATCCCTTTCTTTAAATACATCTTGAAAGAGACAAAAGAATAAAAGATCTGATTTCATTGCACAATTAAAATGAATATAGATGCCCAAACAATTCCTCTCCTTACAGGAGCACTTTATGCAGAGCCTTTAACGTTACAGCTCTGTGTTCTACACATGAGGCCAATTGGCGTGGCCTCTCCCCTCTTTTTTCGTTGTTATGTCTTTCCTGGAGGCAGTTCAGGTGGGTTAAACATTGACAGAGCTTCAAGGGAAAGACATGACAGTGAAAGAAAAGCAGTGGAGAGACCACCTCTATTGGCCTCATGCGCAGAACATACAGCTGTAACTTGAAGGCTCTGAATAAAGTGAGTGCTCCTCCAGGGAGAGGGATTATTTGGATATCGCATTCTCTTTCACTCGTGCTACAAAAAGGAGTTCTTGTATCTCCTTCAAGTTGTATTTAAAGGAAGGAATCCAAAGATACACTTAAACTACATATTTTGCCATACATATTACCACCTGCTGATTTGGATAACCAGGCATCGCTTGTTGTGTGGCTATTGCTTAATGTTTGTGTCACAGTGCAAATTAGATGGATTAGAGAAATAATTTGGCTTTGTTCTACATGCTGTTGTCCAGTGCTTTGGAATGTTTTTACCACGGTAGCTGTACCTAGAACAATAATGTTTTAACTATTAATTCACTGGAAGAAGTTGATATCACTTGTAACACACATTTTAGCCTACATTAATGGCATATGGTGGAACTCTAGTTCACCCTATGCCAACACTAAGTCAGCAAGTTAGGAGTTAATATAGAGAGTGGGTAGCCTGCACTACCTAAATTTAAATATCCCCACCCCTATCAACCCTAAATAAAACCCTAATACCGATACCGTAAATATAGATCTAAAACCCTCTAAAATAACATTAAAATATCATAAAAAAAACCTTAGTAATTAATATTATTAATATTTTGCAACCAGCGATCAGCACCACCAAAAAGGTCCTTCCATTCCAGGGTCTTCATCAGTAATGAGCCACATTGGCTCCATGATATTTAGAAAGAAATACTATCCAATAGCAGTTCTTGTTAAACAAATGATTCAGCCAATGAGAAAGCTCCAGAGACAGAGCTCCTGTGAAATTACAATTTTCTCCTCTTCCCTGATTGGTTACATATAGCTAAAATAGGTCAATCCAATTTAGCCAATCTGAGAAGGGCCTTTCATTGCTGATTAAGACCCTGATGTGAAAGGACCTCCCTGATGTTGCTGGTCACTGGATGGCAATTGTTAGTTAATAAATGGGGTTTCATGGTAACTAAATAGTTTAGATAGGCCGTGTTAGTCTAGATGCCAAAATCATGAGTATAATAGTAGGTGGTGATACAATTTTTTATTGGACTAACATAACATTTATAAAACAAGCTTTTGAGAGTGTTCCTCTCTTCTTCAGGTCTGGAAGCTGGGTGGTGGTAAAGGGCCTTACTTATTATAGAGTTACCAAGTATTTAATCTAGAGGTTTTAACATTAGATTTAGGTTAAGTGTGTAGCTTGGTGATAGCCCCTTCCAATTTTATTGGTTTTAGGTGGGAGGGTGTGGAGGGTTAATGATTATATATAAAGCTTGTGGAGCATTGGCCAAATTGAAAATTCTTGCTAGACACTAAAGTTTGTATTACATAGGCAAAGCGTTTTTCCCTTTGCCGAGTATTGCAAGCTTGAAAGTGGCGAGAACTTAGATTTGGCCACCAGCTATATTTTTAAAAATGTTTAAATATTCCAAGTATTACCAAAGGGGTTTGAGGCACATTAGGATGTTTTTTTAATTTTTTTTGGTTATTTTCTGTGCATGGAGCTTTTCCGTGCATGTGGGGATATTTCACGTGGGCATTCAATTTGACCACTTTGTATAGGAGCTCACATATGCATATGTAACAGGCGAATTCTCCTAAATCCACTGGATGCGCTTACCGCTTAGTGAATTTTGCGAAAATCTCAAGGAGAGATACCCGGAAGATATAATTAATTTGAATTCATTAGGGAATGCAATGTAATTTTGATTGAATGACTCCGCATCACGTTTTATCTAGGTGTTTTAAATTGGGGAAATTGTTTAGTCAGAGCAATATTAAGAAACACTCCAAAACATCCCAACCAAACACTTAACTTTAACCCCTTACCATCGGGCGGGTTGTACCCAGCAGGTGGGTCTAAATGCCGACGGGGCATACTACTACACCCCTGTCTCCTGCAGCTGCTGTGGCCCCTCTTCTGGCTCACACAGCTGATGCGCTGCTCACGTCATTGGCTGAAGGGGGGCGGCTTGAGTTCAGGCCGTCCCGCAGCAGCAGATGACACATGCTGACTGGTCGGCAGGCGTGAGGTAGCCCATTGGAGCCAATGGGGCATGCTATGCCGTACAGCAGTGCTCGGTCCCACCTGCCACGTAGCACGATCTGCAGCATTAAGGGGATAAGAGACCAGTATGGTTTCATTAAAATGGCATAGGCCAAACTGAAATGGGTTCTAAATGTTGTGAAACAAAAACAAGGGACCGTATTCCACAGTTACTGTTAAAATTCAGCCTCTAAAGGAAAACTGTTTTCCATTAGCGCCTCAGTTTTATCAGCCATATGCCAACTGAATGCCAACTGAGTAGCTCACGTTTTGCATCACATTTCAGGTGTTCTAGGATAGCAAAAATGGTGCTATGAGTCACTGCTCTTATCAGCTCCAGCAGTCCACAGGACTCCATGGAGCCAGATGCAAAACTGCTTGAGCTCTGAAGGAGCTCGTGTAAGAGGGGTCCAGCCAGGATGGGGGAAAGATTCGCAGAGGAAAACTGGGAACTCTTTATTCCCAGTGTTCCACTGCCTACAGATACAGAAAGTGGCGCATCACATCCCCCTCTTCACAAAGGGATCTGAGGTGAGTATTGTACTTTATGGTGGGTTTAAATAGCTGTGTTAAGTGACCGTGCAGAAGGGCAATCCCTTCACACCAGTGATTAAAAGACGATATTCATCACTGAATAACGCCAGGCACAGATGAAAGTCGATGTTGGAAAAGCTTGTTCAAGATTTATGGCTCCAATCTAATGCAATTTTGGATTCACATATGGGTTTTAGCATCCTTGCAAAATGAAAAAAGGTAAAAAGCGGTTTATGTTGCTTTGAATGAGAAGCCCAACTATCAAAAATTCAGCTTAATCTATACGCTCTTTGCAGCATTTTAAACATGTTTAGATTAACCCAATTCATCTAGATGAAATAATGGTTGTTCATATATTAAAAAAGTGGCTTTAATTGGCACTAGTTTTCTTTAATGAATTCAAAGCTCGATAAACCCTCCGCAAGGTATTATTGCATAATTGTATAAGCCATTCTTGATGAATTTACAAAAGCATAGAAAGCTAATTTTTTATAACATCCTACATCCTTCGTATTCTGCGGCAAAATAAAAGATCTCAACGCTAACTTCAGCAATGAATGACAAAGGTGGGAGTCACTGATAAACTGTGAAAGACTGTATTTACGTTGCAGAATTGCATTAAACCTTTTATCACCACTTCATCTGCTACTACGAAACATTTAACAAACTCAAATATATCCAGGATGCTAATAGGCTGCCATTCCTTAGATACAGATCAACCCATGAGCCAACAGTTAGTGATCATGGAGAGTCAATGTCCGGACAACATAGTAAAAGAACTCTGTAAAGAACAATGGAAAAGTACCACTATAAACTTGTCTTAAAGACAGTAAATGATCTTTCCACTGATCCACACAGCAGGGGTGCTCAAACCTGTCCCCTCCAGATGTTTTGGAACTACATTTCCCACATGGTTCTATCAAGCAAACAAGAGGCTAATAAGGAGAGATGTAGTTCCAAAAATTCCGAAGAGCCAAGTTTGAAAACCTCTTCCCATCAGGATCTTTTGTTAAAGTAGACATGATATTTGCCAATTAAAACAAACTTGGGAAAAGGTAACCAGATAGTAACTATACATTTGCATGAAAGGTCAGATTTCGCTCTCAGCTATCTCTGTCTATATTCACACAGCATTTGAGATTCCTAAAACCTGGTGTAAGAAAACAGAGCAAAGACAACATTAATTCAGGTCAGGCAATTAGTAACATGTCCATCTCTTAGGCCTGGTTCTGACCTTCCCCCTGGAGCTGATCATCCTGGGCCGAGCGTGTCTAAAAGTACAAAAATTTTGGTTTTGTTTTGTTTTACCAGAGTTATACCCCAAAAAATAACAACAAAAGAAAATGGGGATATGTCACAAAAAAGAAATCCACAAAAAGATGGATATTCAAAAAAATTTTTTAAATCAAGAACCGGATGATGTATTTTTTTAGTGAATCGCAAAAGAAAGACCTGAAAAACATTTGGAAAAGTGTGTTGTGGAATAGTCACTACCTATACTTATTGTGGTGTTTATTTACGTGGCAACACATTCCCAGCCATGACTCTTGCCAGCTGTCATGTTGAACAAATCCAAGAATTAAGCTACACTTCATTTTGTCAAAATGTTTTGAGAGAGGTTGTAGTACCTATATCGTGTCTTAAATTATGTAAAAATAAGTTTTGTGTGGGCACATGTTTATATTTTCTTCAAGGGTCATCCTTGTGCAAGCAAAAAAGGTCTGCCTCCTCCGGCGACCGCGACCTCATTACTTCCTGGTTTCCTCCTCGCGAGAAGGAATCCAGGAAGTAAAACGCTGCGATCGCCGGAGGAGACTGCAGAGATCATTGAAGGAGCACGGAGAGGTAATGTATACAGCCCGAGTGTGTCTCGGGGTTACCGCTGTCAGCGGTGAAATTTAACCCCGAGACACACTCCGGAACACCGCCAGGGAGGTTAATGAGATAAAGAGGAAGAGCCACTATTACTCTCTTTAAAATGTTTATTGATCTCTGAATGTCCTCTCCAGAATCTCTAGAAAGAACACAATGGTGTCCGCGTGCAATATACGTTTGCAAAGTCTTACTATATAGCACCCTGTGCAGGTAATTCTTCTAGTGCGGTTCAATCCACTAAACACCAGTTGCTTGCCAGATGCCAAATAGAGCAGCAAGGAATCCCTACATAAACTAAAATGAATAAATAGTAAGCAGAAATCCATTGCTTAGACCAGTATACATATATATATATGTCAAGTCAAGGGGGAATGTGTAGGAACACCGTTTGTTCACTAATTTTGCAGAGAGAACACAGTTCCTATTGGTCCCATACACTATAAAGCTTTTATTAAGGTGTTCATTTATGTTTCCCTGTAATATCACATTGAAAATGATTTATCATACTTTAAAATATATATATATATATATATATAATCTGGGCGTGTGTTTGCGTTACATGCACGATGGTAATTACTAATTGGGGGACAGCAATCTTTGGGAGTTCCCACACTTAGATTTTTAGGTACTTTTTTACCTCTGCTTACTCAACATCAGATAAGTAAACAGTAGACTTTGTAACAATATTTTACCGCACAAATTATCAAGAAATTAAGTGCAGTATTTAGGTGGGATGTGTTCTTTAATGTGTTATGGAACACTGAATGATATGCTGCTCTAATGAGAAGTTTTCTTTCCTTCTTCTTGATTCCAACCCTAGGAGATTTAGGTGCAAAGCATTCTTGCAGTTCTTTTTCGGGAAATTTGTTAAACAACAGATTACAAATAAATAAGCTGCATTCTGCGCACAATCTTTCACATAATAAAATGTATTGGTGTGGCATACAACTAGGAAATGAACAAATTATCATCATTTCATAACTCTGCCTTATTCAGTTGTATGCTACTGTCAGCGTGAGCTCATCTCTCCCGTTATCTGGGCCCGGGGAATTCTTAACAAGAAGGTTGGAATAAAATTAATGCTGCCCTAGAGGGTGAATGTTTTAGAAGCTAATTAAAGTGGTGGGATGGGAAATTTAACTGTGGTGGGAAAAATAGCATCTGTAAAATCGATCTTCAGGCATTGCTTGTTAAAGTATCTCCATGCTGGATGATGTTGACTCTCACATATTCCTTATAGAATTTTTTATCCTCCCCACCTACCTGTATGCACACAATAATATAAATGCCTGGGGGCTCCATTCAATCTGTATTGATTTTTACCTCTACAGGTAGAAATCTGAAGCTCATGGAACATTAGCCACAAATTGACTCACTCTGAGCTGAGCTCATTCGGCAAATTTATGGCTTCAAAATGCCCAAACATGTCTGGTTAACCCTGCAATTCTGTATTGTGGGACTATTATGGACATTGTGAATTGCTTAGCACAAGTCAAGATTTAATTAAAAGGCCTATAAAGCGGAATAAGCAATGTACCAAGCCTGGTGGATTGAGCTGCCTGAGGGTTACACGAGAGGGTGTTGGTGTGTTGTTGTGAGTTGGGAATAGCAGGAATCCCACCTACAAATTATCAGGCAGATAAAATGTCTTGCAATAAAAATAAAAATGATATATATCATATATATATATATATATCTTATATATACAGGACTTCAGTCATTTAAAGGAAAATGTA
This sequence comes from Leptobrachium leishanense, assembly GCA_009667805.1. Lineage (NCBI taxonomy): Eukaryota > Metazoa > Chordata > Amphibia > Anura > Megophryidae > Leptobrachium > Leptobrachium leishanense. The sequence continues at coordinate 87,579,294 of CM019068.1, read as the reverse complement.
CACATCCTTTCCAATGTACTTGAAGTCCTTCTAAAATTATTAATTATTCATGGAAATATGTATAGTTCTCAGCCTGTGTATAAATATGTATAGTTATCAGGCTCAGCCTGTATATTTCAAAGTGGGACCCAAATTTAAACGGAAAAGTTCACTGAAAAAACATCTCTGGTTCTTAATTTTTTAGGGAAAAAATACATTTAAGGAGACTGGTTAAAATATGTTGCCAATCACATATAATTTCACTGAAAAATGCTGAATAATTGTCTTTGTATATCACGTATACCAAGATACGTTGCCAGAATTGGGGGGGAAAAAAAGTCTGGAAAAAATAAAAATTGAAGAAACGTCACATTTGTCAGCAGAATTGGAGACGTCCCTTAAATGTTTTCATTCGGGGGAGAGGTGGTGGGAGGGGGGTGGCCGAAACATTTAAAGTAAAACTAAAACGAGGTAGACAAAAAGTTTGCGAAAAAAGGGGAATGCTGTCGGGAGGGTCACACAATAGGGAGAGGGACCAGGGAGGGATTTTAATTCTATTTCTACGAAAAATAATAATTCACATAAACACAGAGCCATGTTTTGTCCAACAAACACCTATGTTTTCAGCTTCTGTTTCCAAAGGCAGCTGATGAAGCACGCTAACATATGTACCTGGACCTTGGCGAAAGAAAGTGAAGGCTATAACCAAAACAGGTGGGTATTATGTAAGTTTAAACATAAGAGGTTTAAATGAAGATGATCATATTTGCAATGCAAAACATTCCTGTTTGGGTTACAAAGTTCAGCTGTGAACATATTGTTGCAAAGACATTTAAACCAGAAGTGGATTGTAGAATCAGGGTTTAGACATGTCCTGCTGGATCCAACCACACGAGCTGCTGGCTCAGTTAGGCGCCTCATTTTCTCTTTGACTAGAAAGTAAAGGTGTTTTATGGAGTATCAGAATGGTCTAAAAATGACAGGGCTTCTTGATTACGTGTACAGTTCACATTAGAACATTGCTGATGGGAAAAGCGGAATATGTCTGTGGCATAAATAAAGAAATATGGTTGGAAAAATTCTGCAGTGGTCAATGACAGAAGCTTGTTACGAAGTAGTGATCATGGCAGAAGCATATGATGTTTGGTAATTTCATGTGTGCATGAGCTATGGGCTGGGAAAAGTATAAATACGACTGTGAGCCATTAGTATAAAGATTTTGGGAGACAAGAAATCGGATTATGAATCCTACTGTGAAGGGGGCTTTATACCTATGACATTTGAAAATATAACGGAGGCAGTGATACGGCTTTAGAACAAGACCGATACGATGGCTATAATGATGTAAAACCAATCACTTATACAGAGTGGACCAAAGCAGTGTTATGCAGGCGAGCCTTCCATCTACAATAGTGGTTAAGTTTGAAATTGATGGAGCACTATGGGTTAGTCCAACAATAACTCAACGATAATGGCACACTAAATAGGGGGCTTGTTTTGCATGTGCAGTACATAATGGGTAACTTGCTGTTGCTATGAGCAAAAGGGTTTATAGCGTTCTGCTTACATTATTTATTTCTCTTAATGATGAATGAAGCATTTTTTCAGATCAGTGGCAAAATTAAAGCGAACAACTTCACACAGCTTGCACTTTGGAACAGCGCTAGTTCATATTGTTTGTTGGAATAATAAGGGACAAGGGGGTAACAAAAAGGGGGAAAAAAAGCAAAGTGGGGGGTATATTGAAACCGCAATACATCATCTTTTATTTAAGCATTTAATCCATTCTAGAACAGCCAGTCTGTAAAAAGTCATAAATTGCTGGAGTACGTGGTTTATCTCTCCAGCAAAGAATGATCTTAAAAAAAAAAGAAACTAAAATTTTTTTTACATTCCCCTAAAAGTACAATAAGAGTAATGCACTGAGCTCTCTCTCATAACCCGCTTGAACAAGTTCCCCAATTCTGATTATATCCTACAGCAAGAGGATCATATTTTTTTCCACTTGTCTTTAATTACAGAATACAGAAGTACTGACAATTACAAAGTCTCCCAGGAAAGATATCCCAGAATATACCCCTACAGATTAAGACACATTAGGGATGCTAAGAGGGCCAACCCAGTGTGAAATCGTCAAAGACGGATTTTTTTTTTACATTTTAACTGCACTTTATAAGCCAGTCATGGGCACCTAGCAAGTTGTAAAGAATTAGCAACCCCAAAAAAACTACAATTTATTGTTGTGCATATTATTAAGTGCATTATTTTTATATTTGAAAATAAAAAAACAACTCTTTCATGCTGATTTGCCCATACCATCCAAAAGGACACATATAGGGTATGTAATTCTCAGAACTTCTATAAACTGTTGTAGATTTATTTATGAGAAGAAGATTATTATTATTGCGTCCCCTATAAAATATAAAACGTTGCAATGTCATAAGATATTATTACTTTTTTTTAGCCAGCAGTATTGGCAAGGAGTTGCAGACACTGCTGGTTAACCATATCAGACGTTCATGCAAATGGAACCTGCAGAGCATTTCTCCACACAAAGCAAAGGTTGAGGTTCTGTATGTGACCTGCGACATCAGGAGTCAAGAGTTCGAAAACTAGTAGAGTTTAAGTATTCATATACAGTAATCCCCCGGTCATTCGCGGTTCTGCGTTCGCGGACTCAGTGGTTCGTGGATTTTTTCCGCTTACCACATGGTAGTAGCATCCCGGTGTGTCATCTATGGTTCCTTATCGAATATTGTTCCAAGGAGCCCTCGGCAAAGAACGGAACTCCAACTCCCCAGGCTCCAACACATCAGCGCCTCCCAAACACATGCCTTTGTGCAGCCCCCTGATGTGTTGGAGCCTGGGGAGGTGGAGTTCCGTTCTTTGCCGAGGGCTCCTTGGAACAGTATTCGATAAGGAACCATATAGGACACAACACCCCGGCAGAGAAGCTGCTCCTGTGCATCTCCGGGCGCACGATCGTGGCCAGGGCATTCCCTTCTCTCAGCATCGTTACGAGAGAGGAGATGCCGAGGCTCCTGGATCCCCGGACCACGCTTGCGGGGGGTGCACAGGAGTCTCGGCATCTCCTCTCTCTGAACTATGCCGAGAGAGGAGAATGCCCTGGATGCGATCTTGAGTCTGGAGATGCACAGGAGCAGCCATTCTGCCAGGAGGACGGCGGCTCCTGGGTCCTAATGCCGCATGGCTGTGCTTTTTTTAGCACAGCCACAATTCGCGGTTTTTCGAAATTCGCGGGGGTTGTTAGAACGTAACCCCCGCGAATTTCGGGGGATTACTGTATTCTATACTACTTTATTTGATGTGTAAGAATATCTCTAGATATTTGTACTATTTGGGAAGTTTTTTTATGTTACAGTTCTAATAGTTTAATGCTAAACTTATTAATGTTCTGGTGCTAGTAACAGTTTTAGGACATCAAACAATAGGTAGAAAGTAACAAAAAATATATAGACACAATTGTGGGGATCTGGCTATTAGGATTGTTTGGATAGAGGTTAAAAAAAAAAACAACAATATACATGAAAAATAAATGGTGCAGTTTTGAGCACTATTAATAAAAATTATCTATTGAGTAAATGATCTATCAGGAATAGAAATGCATTAAAAATAACTTATTTAAGAAGATTTTCCAAATCTTGGGTGTTGTTCAAACATCAGATTATTGCTGTATGTGTAGCAATTTGTATTCCAAATTTATTACAAATTATTATTTGTATAGTAACTTCCTACCACTGCAACACGTCTTTAAATGTATAGTAAGTAAATTTAAAATATTGCTATTTAATTGTTCAGAATGTTCAGAGGATGCCAGATCATCCATTGAGGGGAGATGAAAGGCAACACCGTATTCAGCAATGGATATAGAATAGATAGATTTTTTCCCCCTTATTCTTGTTTACACACGGTGAAATTGTCCCTTTCTAGCTTATATCCCTCACTTTAAACCCACAATAAACAATTTATAAAGTATTTTGCATAATGTCTTTAATACTTTTTTTTGTTTCTTATATGTTTTTGTAGACATAAAGAATATGAAATTAAACATGCATATTTGCCAAATAAAGCATGTTTAAAAATATAAAGCTGTAAATCTGGATTTGTTAGTTTTGTTTACATCAATTCAGTAAATTAACTTAATGTAAGACAAATTTGATTTGTAAAGCGTTTAACGTAATGTAATAATTGAAAGGTAACGTGTTATTGTGATCGGACAGGAAACTGTAGAGAATGAGAAAAGTTCCAAGAGTCACCAATACTGGATTATTCAAAGGATTTGCTGTCAAAAAACAAGTGAAAGTGGTCATCCAAAATGCTTTAATATTGAACTCTTAGAAATTAATTTTGGTTACAGGAGGATTAACATTATTTTAAATAAAAGGTAATCAGGTTTTTATTTTACTTTAAATATCATCAGTATTCGAATATTTTGATGATGCTTTCCATAAAGAGACAGGAGAATGGAACTGTAATGCTCTGCAGGCTCCCAATGCAAGGAAAGCTATTACAGCAAAAAAATTAAAAAGATTTTTACCAAACCGCCTAGGATGAAGAAGACCATGAAGAGGCGCCCGAGTGTGGTTTTTGCATAAACATCTCCGTATCCCACAGTTGACATGGTCACCATGAGCAGGTACACGCATTCCCAATAGGTTAGAGCCTGGGAGTTCCGGAAATCATCCCAAGGGTCTCCTGAGTTTTCCACCTGAGCAGCAAAAAAGATTATAGAAGAGACAAGAATCGCTCTATACACGGCTACATCAAATAGCTTATACATTTCTTGTATAAAGATGTGAGATACATTATGGATAAGAGCACCTGTTGGACTCCATCTTTAACATGGTGTTTGTAGACTAATCAAGGGAGTGTAACAGGTACTCAAGCAAAAAAGCTGGTGATTATGACAGCATCAAATACAAAACTCTAGCTAGAAATGTTAAACATGGACTCCCTACACATGTATCCATACGGAAAGTGAAAATGTTCTGATGTGCGAACTCTTCGATCTTACTGGTAGTATAGTTAACCTTTGTTCTGATCAAAGGATATAGCACTGGCAATCACAGAAACAATTAGCAACCACATAGAAGTATTTAGTTTCGCAAATTACTATCGTAAAGATTTCCAACAATTTATTACAGATGAGATTTTAGAAGCATGTTATAAATATATTTAGCAAAAAGGAAAGACCTAATCTGCAGTTTAACAACAGAATAAAGAGAAGACACACAAATATACTCAATAAGCACTTCCCCTCACAGTACTCGACACACAGAATCACATATGTACAGAAGTATAACAGGGATATTCAAAGAAAGGTGAAACTCTGGAAAACTTTTGGTGAAGTGAAAATTTGAGGTCAAAATAGCTGATTTGGAAAGTGAGATAAATGAGAATTTTTCTGGTTTGGCTATTTTGACCTAGAAATTTCACTTCTCCAAAAGTTCTCCAGAGTTGCCTCTTTCTCTGAATAACCCGAAAAGTGTGCACCCTAAATAAATGAATGGAATCTATACTCCCTCATATATAAACCACATAATTGGAGCATTTAAAACAGCACCATAGTCCCAGCAATATAAAACCATTAGTTTATAGAGAGCTATAAAACAGATAAAATTTGCGATCAAAACAGCATTATACAAGCTCCCCGACACCAGCTTTTTTCCATCAGGACTACCCAGGAGATGGGGAGATCGAGAGTCCCGTATAATGTTGTTTTTGCACATATATTTACATGTTGTGCATATCGGTTTATGAGGGATTTTTTTTATCCTAATTTGTATGATTTATTAAAACAGTTTTATGCTACGATCGCTATTTATTTTTTATTTCTGTTATATAGCTCTCTAAAAACCAGTGGATTTATGTTGCTGGGACTATGCTAATGTTTTAATTGCTCCACTTATGTGGTGTGTATAGGAGTGAGTATATATTCTATACATTTATTTAGGGTGCACATTTATACTTCTGTATATGTAGGGCCATATGTAGCTACTCAAAATCACCATTAAACGATTCAGCCCTGTTGCATCCTTCAAAGCACGACAGTTTCAACAAACGTATCTTCACATAAAAAGTCCAAACTTTATTGCAAATTAATCAGCTTGTTTGAGCTTTTAGTAAGAGAAGTCTTTATAAAAGCTCAAAAAGAGCTAAAAAGTGATGATTTGTACTAAAGTTTGGCCTTTTATGTGAAAACCCTCAAGTACTCCACGTTTGTTGAAACATATAGGATACGGTTAAAGTCTGTAGTGTGGTTAATCCTGACATTACCCAAGCGTCGTTAGCAAAAGTCCAAAGTGAAATGGAATTTCGGACTTTATCTGGGTAATCTGAAAAGTATCCAGAGGCCTCTGGGTACTCCGCTTTTCTTTGGTTTTCAGCAGGTTACAGTTGACTGAATTCCAAGGATAACACGGGTAAAGCTGCAAACTGTTATCTGACTGATAACAAAATTGTGTTATTTTTAACTAGGGATGTGCATGTCTGAAAAATTCATTTAGTTTAGTTTTGTTTTGTTACATTTTTAAATCATTTCATTTCGGAATTTACCCCAAACTAGGTGCCCTGTACAGAAACAAATCCTGCCTGAACCCCACGGTAAGAAAGCAGATTGTACAACAAATGCTTATGCCAGCTCTTGATTACGGAGATGTAGTGTATGCAGCAGCCCTGCAAACACAACTTCAGAAACTTACCACATTGTATAACTCATGCTGCCGCATTGCACTACAATGTAACTACATGACCCACCACTGTGACATGTTAAAAGAGCTAAACTGGCCGTCGCTGGAGACTAACCGCACCCTTCCCCTCTCCAACCTGGTGTTTAAGAGCTTTTCTGGGAGACTGCCAACCTACCTGAATAGACTGCTTCCTCCAGCAGTTCCCTCATCCTATAACCTCTGATCCAGGACCAGCACCTTACTTGCAATACCACAATACAAAAAGACAGTGGCTCGGTCCTCATTTTCCTACAGAGTACCGCAGTTATGGAATAACCTCCCAGACGCCATCAAATCTTCCCCAGTCTAAAGTTACTCAAGAGCTCCCCATTAACATACCTCAATACGGAATGCACCTGTAAACATGTAACATAATGACTATTTCCTACATATTTATTTTCTGTTAATATGTATATTTGTGTTTTTTTAATATCTTGCATTGTATTACTTTGTATTTCTGTAACATTTTAATGTTCTTGAACCCAGGACGTACTTGAAAACGTGAGAAATCTCCATGTATGCTTCCTGGTAAAATTCTTTATAAGTAAATAAATAAAATTTCATAACTAATTTAGTTTCGTATTTCGTTTAGTTTCGGATTGATTTGAAATTTTGAATCGATTTTCATATATCAATTCAATAGTTGATATCAATTCGAATTTTGGATCACTAAATAAAAACCCAATTAATCAAATTTTGCTGTTAAAAGAAAAGCTAGGGTTAAATTTTAAGCTTTGTCACAGATTTAGTATTTGAGTCAAATTAAACAGTGAAACAAAATTCATTTGCTTCATAAAGTCCTTTGCTGACTATTACTTGTATTTTAAGTTAAGATCAATTTGGTCGTTGATATCAATTTGATAGTTCATTTCAAATTCAATAGTTGATATTAGTTATTTAAATTTTTCTTTTATGATGACACAGTGTAAAACTAAATAAATTCGTTCTATACCGTTTCGTTTCGAATTCGTAAGGTATTGATTCGTTATTCGGAAGTACTTCCGAAATACAAATTATCAAATTTCGTTCCAAATTCAGATTTTTTCCGAAACGAATCCACATCTCTATTTTTAACCAAATTGTATCCTCAGTCACATACCACACAAAATAACTGTCATGTTACTCTGTGCTTTAATTGTCTGAATTTATTTATGAAGATAAAGATATTATATAAAGAGTAACCTGATGGTTATTATGTTTTAGAAATGATATATAAGCACATATGACACATAATAAAGATCATGTAACTCTTTTACATTCATATAAGAAACATATCCTGTTACTCTGTATATACATTATATCCATAATACATTTTAATGTTAGTCTTTTGCCATTTTCATTGATAATATCCATAGATAATAGCAAAATTACCTTTTACCCAAGTGGGGTTGAATGCTCTGCAGATTACCCAAGTGAAGCTGTGGATAGTGCTCAGATTACCCGGGTAAAGCTTCAGACTTTTATCTAAACGATAACAAAATTTGATTTTAACCAAACGGGGTTGGATAGTCTGCAGATCATCTGGGTAAAGTGTGAATTTTTCAGCTCTTCCAGACTGTTACCCAAGGGCAGTTGGTTAGTCCTAACATTACCCGGATAAAGTCCGAATTTTTTATTTTTTGGCAGCTTTACCCAGCGGTTTTGGGTAATTTCAGGATTACCCGGGTAATCTTAAAATTAACCACAATTCGGGCTTTAACCGTAACATATATACCATGTGTCTATAATTAAAGTTCACCTATTGCAAGCACTCTACAGCAAAAACCAACTTTGTTCAAAATTTCACCACCAGGGGGTGTTTCACACTTTTATTTTGAATGTTACAAAGCATTACAGTTCTGATATGGGTATAGTCACGTTAAAATATACAGACCACCATTTCCTGCTACCATCTGAAATCACAGATTAGCATGTTCCACTTTTGAATTCAAGGTGTCCCTGGAAATGTTGCACTATGTAGATGGAAATGTGCCTCGTCGGTCCAGAGGATGTTCCAGGGTCAATTTCGATCCGAGCTAAGAACTGTATCGCAAAGGTATGTCGTTGAAGCAGATCAGGGGCAGCAGTTGTTGAACTATAGACATTTTATAAGGATAGTACCACAGAATGTTCTGAACAATTTTGTGGGCTGTGGCAACAGGATGGCCCAACAATTGTGCAATGCACTGAACACGGACACTGGCCCTGACGTTTTACATCCTGTCCTCTTCAACTTTTGTCCCTACGTCTTCAACCACCTGCGCAGCAACAGGCTTTCGTCCCCTTCTGCCTTTCACATTAAACAACCCGGTTTCTTCAAATTTCAGGATCATTTTCCGTAACCCATTCACACTGGACGTCGTTTAAGAGCTTTCAACAAGCGAAATCTCCGAAAGGAGTAGAATTTGCTTTTTGGCAAAACAATTTCACATACCATGACATCCTACAGACGCCACCCTGGTGGTGAAATTTTGAAATACCTTTATTTTGCATGAATGTCCTTCCCATGGCATCATTAATTAGTTAATTAATAAGTACTGCAATTTGGTGACATTACGGTAAGTTATTTTTGCTATAGAGTGCTTGGAATACATGAACTTTAATTATAGACACCTGGTACACACACACACACACACACACATATACTTTCAGACTGGAGGAAATACTTGTGTTTTCAAGCCTTGTCCCAGGGGCCAGGGATGGCTGGGGGGACAGAAAAAGGAGAACAAACTTAAAGTAATAATATAGGTTACTGATGTTCACAAGGGAGTAGATATTGTTATGTGGACGTGAACTGGCAGCCAACCATTCACAGTCAGTCAACTTAACTTCACCAGTTGTGAAAAAGCTGCAAATATTCAATCAAGGACTGTGACATTCCCTGCGACACATAAAATCACTAGATAAAATTATTGGAAATTAATAAAATGGTATTACATAAGTGAATTCAAAGCATTGTATAAAAATTTACATGAACTTTATTGTGAATTAATTAGTTGTATTATTACATTAAGTTGTGATATAAAATTCCTGTTCACTCAGGTACACGAATAACTCACCAAATGGATGAAGCCGGCAGCTGTCAGCCAGGTGCTGATGAATATGGAGCAGAGATTCACAAGCTTTATTGAATTACTGTAAGAAAAAAAGAAAACAAAAACAGGAGAAAAAAACTTTTTAGAAACCATACAGAAGCGTGCAGTGCTTTTTCTGAGCTTCCATAGGAGTCACTTTATAAATGATACAGGAGGAGTATCCCGTATTTGAAACACTCCAAAAATGTTTTTTAACAAAGACATGATGCCGGACTTATGTGACAGGGGTAAAATTATAAAAAAAAAGTATTGTATAAAATTATATACAGGCTAGATGAATATTAAGGATGCACGATACCAATATTTTAAGACCGAGTACGGGTACCGATCTTTTTTTTTACTAGGTACTCACCGATACCGAGTATCGATACTTTGTCATGTGACAGCTTTCCAATAAATAATTTAGGATTTTTGCGTAAAGCCAGTTTATGTTAATATTGAAATGTATAGCCAGACACCCCATTTACCCCCTCACTGCACAGGCCTGCACACACCGACTATAATAAATATATATACACATATATATATATATATATTAGTCCTGGACTCCTGTACCCCTCACAGACCCCAGACCTCATGTATACCCAGACACAAACCTAATGTATACCCAGACAAAGACCTCACTGCTAGCAGAATTAAGACCATTCTGCTAGCAGTCCCCTCCTGCTGGCCGCGTGTTCTTCTGAGCGCCGGCTGATCACGTCACGTGGTCCTCTGAGCGGCCACTGACTTGTGACATGCTTTTGCGATCCCCACGAGATCACGGCTGGGGGCCGTGTCACAACCCGGCGATCGCTCGGAAGACCACGAAACGGCCAGCTGGCGCTCAGACCGCTTGGACATCCAGGGGGGAATGCTAGCTCTTGATTTCTTCCGCTACCAGCCCCAGCCCTCAGATACCAGGAAGCCGGCCCAGCGCTGGCTTCCGGTATCAGAACATTTGCACAAGTACCAAGTACTCATGCAAATGCCGGTATCGGCACCGATACAGATACTAGATTCAGTATCAGTGCATCCTTAGTGAATATGACATATAAATTAATTCTCTGTTTAGAGTTGGGTCCTATCCCCCCCCCAAAAAAAAATATATATAATTTTCTATGGATATATTCTAAAATTCAAAAAAGAAATCTGAAATTCAAAATACTTCTATTCCCAAGCATTTGGTTAAGGGGTATTCAACCTGTATCTGCAGTCTACATTCTGAAAACAATATATCATTCACTCTCTACAAATGAAGACACACCAGATGCTTGTGATTCCTTCAAGGCGTTAGAAATATCTGACAAACAAAAGCTTTAAAAAATTTTTTAAGACCAATCTAGTTAAAATTCAAGCCTTTCCAACACCAGCAATTTACATTTTTTTACTTGTATACAAAGTTCTATTGATAGAAATTCAATGGATTCACATCCATCTGGTTCATCTTTTCTCAGTTATTAATGAAGCCACATAAGAAAGAATAACCGCAATAGTCATTTAGGTGCGAGCAGGAAAAGTAAATCCCTTTTCCACAATGACCATGATTTTTTCAGCAGATTTTTACCTGGATCAACAAGTTGATATCATACATTAAATGTATGATCCCTAAAATATTACACTTTCAAGAATGAATAAAATGGGTTATTCAAAGACTGGCGAACTTGCTACCAATTTCCACCGAATGGTGAATTTCACCGTACGGTGCAATTTTGTGGCAGTTTGTCAAATTGCCAGCGAAATACAGTGCAATTCGGCGATCTTCAGAGGCAGTCAAATTCCCCATAGAGAAGTAATCTGTTCATAGAACGCTGAACAGCAACAAAATGTTGGGAAATGCCCAGATTTTCAGTGCTTCAGACAGGTTTATACAAGCGAATCCCATACATTGCAATATAAAAAAATAAAAAAATTCTGTTCTTATTTTTTTCATCCCTGTATTCTTTTCATTTGCAGCAAAAGTCTTTTATTACATTATTTTTTAGACAATTTTGTTAACCATTTTTTAAAATGTTTTTTTTATTCTGTAACAGATTTTTTTTATCACTTTCTTATAGGACTTTTTTATTACTTCCAAGCATTTTTGTTTTAAACTCCTTTTAAATTGCAGGGTTTATTCATTTTTTTAACCCAGTTCGGCAGCTGGTCGGCTTTCTTTTTGGCGGATCATCGGCATTCGATCGATCCCTTCGGCGCACTTAGGGGACCCTGCAGTGAATGCTAAAGTCACCACAGGGTTGATGAACTTACCTCACCAAGGTGCGTGGAACGAGAGAGCACCGAAATTTCAGTGCTCTCTGAATAACCCCTTCAAAGGTCTATTCACATAGGGGGTTATTCAGAGAGCACCGAATTGGCCACGACTTTTTTCTTAAATATTATTCAATAGTTTAGTCTTTTCATTTCCAGCAAAATGTCTATTTAGGTTTCAGGATTTTTTTTAGCCATTTTTAATTCAGATTTTTTTACATGTCGTTCTATTTTATTCTGTAACAGACCTTTTTATTCTTATACATAAACCTTATATCTTTTTTTAAGGCATTTTCATGCACTCGTTTTGTTTCCAAACGACTTTTAAAAGTTTTCTACATCCCTGTTCGGCACCTTGTCAGCTTTTTCCGGCAGCTGGTTGGCGGTCTGTTTGGCGGGTCGTTGGCTTTTTTCAGATCGCTACGTTGTTCTGCAGATCGTTGGATGTTTTAAGAGGTTTTTTGAATCGATTTGCCAGTTTTTCGATTCGTTTGGTGGTTTACCAATTCAAATTGGTGTTTTTTCGGATGCATTCAGTGGGTCGATTCGCCGCACTTAGGAGGTCAGCATTCACTGCAGGGTCGGTGAATTTAACTCGCCGAAGTTCGGTGAATGAGAGAGGAGCGACGAATGAGAGAGCAATGAAATGTCTGTGACATTTCGGTGCTCTCTGAATAACCCCTTAAAGGTGAAACTCCGGAGAATTGGCAGGAGAAGAGCACGATCTAGACCAAATAGCTGATTTGGAAAGGGAGCTAAATGGGAGAATGTTTCTTGTTTGGCTATTTTGAGCTAGGATTTTCACTTCTCCTGCCAATTTCACTGTTTCACCTTTAGTGAATAGACCTGAAAGTCTCAAACGGATGACCTTTGATTATATCTTTCTGGTATTGGCAACTACCGACTGTCATTGCCCACTGTTGCCTAGTCTGCTGTCATCATCATTCCATCCCTTCCAATTTACAGCTAGCTCTAACCAAAATGTGATATGTGTTATTATTACACATTTTAAATGAACATATTTTAGTTATGTATTTCCTGTGCATATGAAAACTTATACTATAGTGCTATTAACATGTGTGGTCCAGTGAGCAGGCTAATACGAACAGTAATGAGCAAGAGAACCAGCAGGAGGCACTAAAGTACGGTATATAACATTCAGGTTTAAATATGCTCATCCACAAGCAAAGCTGCTATAGCCAACCTGAGCACATTTCAAGCTCACAATTGCAGATCCCTGCTGACTTTGGTTGTGGTAGTAGGATGTTGTCATAATGATATATTTACTTCTAAATTGAAAGAACAGTAAATTAAACACAACAAAACAGTGTGATAGATCTATAATCAGTGGGTCCAGGGATAAATGAAATGGTGTTGGTATTCATGGTAAAATTTCTCTTGCACAAACCATCGCTTCTGCCATTATGTTTTAATCTGCAAAAGTTATGTGTGGTGTATGGCCAAAAGAGTCCTGGGTTATATGCATCCAAGAAGAGAAGGATTAATTTCAAAATGTCAATAGACACTTGTAGCAGACTAATGAACGACATGGTGTGTGCCCTGGGTATTGGGAATATATGAAAAGTATTAGTAAGTACATCCCCTAATTGAAAAGTGCTATGAAACTAAACTGACTAGGACACACGAGTCAGTACTTCAGTATTTTCATTATTTTGGCAGCCACTGCACATGCAGAGCACTCATTCAATAACATAACTGTCACGAGGGCCCCTGATGTGTGCTATAGTGGGCCCTTTGTTCAGGATATTTAGCCCTTGAGGCAGGTTAGCTGCTGGCTGCATGGACAGACCACAGCACACAGATACCACACGAATTACAAGACATGATATATATCAAGACTGTAACAAGAATGGCACGAGAACACAGAAGAACTCTAAAGGAATCCGTTACTCTGGGTAAGATCCTTGTATGGTCTTCTGCCTATGGAACCCTAACAAGAAATAACAGAAACAGGATAGCAGGAAGGGCGAGGGGTTTACAAGACAATATATATTGCTGCTGGAATACACAGAACATGAAACAAGAAACAATATAGAAATGTCAAAACCAGAGCCAAAGGATTAAGAGCCAGGAGAGTATGTCAGACTAGTAGAGTTCGGTACACAGAATATCAATAATACAGAGTGCAGGGAGCAGATAAAGAATAGTCAGGAATACAAGCCAAGATCATTAACCAGAAAATCCAAGACACAATATAGGAAGTAGTAACTCAGGAACAAGATACTCTCAGGAACATGAACAACACAGGAACTCTCAGGAACAGGAAACCATGCAAGAACAATGGGCCTCTCTGGTGCTTGCATTTAAATAGTGAACAGGACTGAGCAATTGGGACATGTGACCCCCAGGCCTAACAGCCACAGGGGAATCCAGGAGCAACACAAGGTGGAATGACTAAACCCAGATAGGGGAGAGCTGGCCTGGATCACTCTCATCCACCAGGGGACATGGCTGGAACCAGTGAAAACATGACAATAACAAATATATAGAAAAGCCTTCTCATGTGGAGTTTAACTAATCATTCAGTATTCCTAATTATAATATTGGGCAGCTAAGCCACTTACCAATAATGCAAAAACAAAACCGAATGTACCTCCCTTTTCAACTTCAGGGTTTTCCCTCCTTCTCTGCTGCACCCAGCACAAAGACTGCCCGTCTCTGAGGGAACCACAGCTCCTATCCTAATCAAGCATTAGCCAATTATTAACCCTACAGGGGGAAAAGGAATAAAACTGGTTAATCACCTGGTCCCTAATCACACCGTCACAATTATATATATATATATATATATATATATAGACACTATATTGCCAAAAGTATTCGCTCACCCATCCAAATAATCAAAATCAGGTGTTTCAATCACTTCCATGGCCACAGGTGTATAAAATCAAGCACCTAGGCATGCAGACTGTTTTTGCAAACATTTGTGAAAGAATGGGTCGCTCTCAGGAGCTCAGTGAATTCCAGCGTGGAACTGTGATAGGATGCCACCTGTGCAACAAATCCAGTCGTGAAATTTCCTCGCTCCTAAATATTCCACAGTCAACTGTCAGCTGTATTATAAGAACGTGGAAGTGTTTGGGAACGACAGCAACTCAGCCACGAAGTGGTAGGCTACATAAACTGACGGAGCGGGGTCAGCGGATGCTGAGGCGCATAGTGCGAAGAGGTCGCCAACTTTCTGCAGAGTCAATCGCTACAGACCTCCAAACTTCATGTGGCCTTCAGATTAGCTCAATAAGTGTGCAGAGAGCTTCATGGAATGGGTTTCCATGGCCGAGCAGCTGCATCCAAGCCATACATCACCAAGTGCAATGCAAAGCGTCGGATACAGTGTTGTAAAGCACGCCGCCACTGGACTCTAGAGCAGTGGAGATGTGTTTTCTGGAGTGACAAATCGCGCTTCTCCATCTGGCAATCTGATGGACGAGTCTGGGTTTGGCGGTT
Organism: Leptobrachium leishanense; assembly: GCA_009667805.1. Classification (NCBI taxonomy): domain Eukaryota; kingdom Metazoa; phylum Chordata; class Amphibia; order Anura; family Megophryidae; genus Leptobrachium; species Leptobrachium leishanense. The sequence goes on along the minus strand of CM019068.1, from coordinate 87,563,795 downwards.
GCCAGGAGAACAGTACTTGTCTGACTGCATTGTGCTAAGTGTAAAGTTTGGTGGAGGGTGGATTATGGTGTGGGGTTGTTTTTCAGGAGCTGGGCTTGGCCCCTTAGTTCCAGTGAAAGGAACTCTGAATGCTTCAGCAGCATACCAAGACATTTTGAACAATTCCATGCTCCCAACTTTGTGGGAACAGTTTGGAGCTGGCCCCTTCCTTTTCCAACATGACTGTGCACCAGTGCACAAAGCAAGGTCCATAAAGACATGGATGACAGAGTCTGGTGTGGATGAACTTGACTGGCCTGCACAGAGTCCTGACCTCAACCCGATATAACACCTTTGGGATGAATTCGAGCGGAGACTGAGAGCCAGGCCTTCTCGTCCAACATCGGTGTGTGACCTCACAAATGCGCTTCTGGAAGAATGGTCAAAAATTCCCATAAACACACTCCTAGACCTTGTGGACAGCCTTCCCAGAAGAGTTGAAGCTGTTATAGCTGCAAAGGGTGGACAGACGTCATATTGAACCCTATGGATTAGGAATGGGATGTCCCTTAAGTTCATATGCGAGTCAAGGCAGGTGAGAGAATACTTTTAGCAATATAGTGTATATATAAATAACCTTGCGATGGTAGTGAAGAAAGATATGACAACCCAAAAGGGCAGTATGGATGTAACAGTTTTTATTTCTATAACCGTGGCTCAGAGCAACCCAGAAATCTACAGGATGTGACTTATTTCATTATTTTCGCTCGCTCTATATTTAGAACAGATTAGTATAAAAAAAATAGTTTGCTCTGAGCTGCTGCCAACATCTGGGGAAAATCCGGATTCCCGTTATCGCACTAAGCATGCTGAGGGGCTGCAAACACCCTCTGAATGTCAGAGACCAGCTGAGCAACAAGGAAAAGCAAGATGAAGCCTATTCTGGCCGGGAAAGGAGAAGGGTTATTGTTAGATGCAAGCTGCAGTTATACTGGGGAATTCCCTCACGGTCACAAAGAATAATAAGAGAAGACATTTCTAAGCATTGACAATCAATGGTTTAATCAGGTTAGTCTTAGAGAGAATACGATTAAAGAAATCGTAATAGTAAGAAATACTATTGCTTGTCTAAAGCAGAACAGCTCTGTATTCTCATTGGCCCACGCGGCCCATCAACAATATATTCTTCAGAAAATCTTACTGAAATCCAAGGGATCTTGTATCTATACCAACTATTGCAAAAGCACTAACCATGGACCAAGAAATAGGTACATATTCCATTTGTTAAATTCATCCGATTCAGGCTTTTCACAGAAAACAAAGTAATATACCTACACCTTTCTGTCTCCACCCACACCGCCAGGTCTCGAATCCAAGACTTCTCAAGGGCAGCTCCAGTCCTGTGGAATGACCTTCCTGGCCCTATCAGACTATCCCCTAATCTTCAGACCTTTAAGAAATCCCTTAAAACCCATCTCTTTAGACTAGCATACCACATTACTAATGCCAACCTATACCTCTCCTCCCCTACCCACATGTCATGATTGAGACCCTTTCCTTGTCCTCACCATTTCTGTAACACTAGTGCTGGTGATCTTGATGACCAATAAAACTCCTCTTGTCTTCCTCTGCCCCAACTCCTCTAGATTGTAAAGTCATCCAAGCAGGGCCCTCTACGACTCGTTTCTTTTCCTATGTTTGTTGCAATTTTGTCTCAGTCCGTATTAGTTCTGGAAAGCACTGTGGAAACTGTTGGCACTATATAATTGATGATAATAATAATAATATACTTCAAACTAGCAACCACAAATACAAAAATTGTGTTTGAAAAAATTGGAAACCATTCCTATATTATTTCTCAAATAGGTTTGAACAGCTCCGTCTTTTATTAATTTTTAAACTTTGCTAAAGAGCACTATAACCGTGGCTCAGGGCAACCCAGAAATCTACAGGATCTGACTGTTATTTCATTATTTTCGCTCGCTCTATATTTAGAACAGAGCGAGCGAAAATGTAGGTTCACTAAAATCGGAGTCAGGGGTATTGTTAACTGAAGATCAGGAGAAGGCAGAAATTTATTAAAGAGAAACCTATAACAGGAGACCTGCAATTCATTAATAAAAACTTACTAATACAAAGTGACTGGTTGACTCAGGACAAGGTTTTGCAGCAATTAAACAAAGTGAATGTGAATAAAGCCCCAGGGCCGGATGGAATTCACCCGCGAGTACTGAGGGAAGTTATGTGTTGAAATATGTAAACCTCTGTTCTTAATCTTTCAAGATTCTTTTCTTTCAGGAATCGTACCAGAAGATTGGAGAAAAGCAGACGTGGTCCCTATATTTAAGAAAGGTTTAAAATTTGTGCCTGGGAATTATAGACCTGTGAGCTTAACATCTGTGGCTGGGAAAGTATTTGAGGGGTTACTAAGGGATAATTTTCCTGAATTTATTGGGAGGTATAATGTAATTGGCAAAAATCAGCATGGTTTCATGAAACACAGATCATGTCAGACTAACCTAATTACATTCTGTGAGGAAGTAAGTAGATGTATAGATCAGGGGCTCGCAGTGGATGTGATTTACATTTTGTCAGGGTGGCACCTGGCATACGCCGCGGTGGGACCCAAGTTCGAGGAGTTAGAGCCCTTTAGGCAGGGATATGCAGGTTGTACCTGAGGAGAGGCTGGCTGTTGCTGGTAGCAGTCCAGAGCGTGGTACAAAGGGGTAAACCAGGGAGAATAGACAGGACGGTCCGTGATCAGTGGCTGGCAGCAAGTAGGCAAGGTCGGTGGGTCAAGCAGGGTCTGGTACACGGTGGTCAGCATAAACATAAGGGAAGGCAGGTCTGAATAACACAGGGGTTGACTTGTCAATGCAAAGCCAAGGTGCACAGGGGGGAGTTTCTCTTATATTGACAGACAAGAGGGTGTGGTGTTTGTGTTTTGGTGTTTCACTTTGGTTTAACCCCTATCAGTGCTGGACAGGTCTGAGGCAGCACTTTGCATGGATAGCACTGATGCAGATCTGGTTGTTGCGCACACACGGGTGCTGATCACTGACACAGTTCCCCCCAAAGGGGCGGCCTCAGGACGAACCGACTGGACTGGAAACTGGACACCTGCGGACAAAGGAAAAATTGTTCATAATGTATAATTCATGGATCCAGTAATACAGGGTGTCTTGAGTACTGCGCCCCCTCTGGTGGTGACAGGAATCTGCAGGGGATGAGGCCACATAGCGCCAATGTACAGAGGTTGAGGTTTGTTCTTCATGTATACATCTCTCCAGGTGGGTAGAGCTCCTGGGGTTACCACCTCAAACATGTATTCTGACTCAGAGTCAGAGGATGCATCACTGTGCGGATAGAATTCTGTAGCTGGATCGTACCGGGAAACCGCAACATGATGATCCCCTCTAGTGTGGGACGCTGCTTGTAAGGTGGTACCAACATACCCAGAATGCTGACCTGGGGGTCCTTTTGATCGCCGAGCCACATGCTGCTGAGGCTCCTCATCTGAGGACAAGGTGTCCCATTCCTCTGCCGCGGACTCGTGTGGAGAGCAGCATTCTGAGGGTGGTGGATCTTGCTGGCTGGGAGCGATGGGGGTTACTGTCAGCGTCATCTGGGCAATCTTAGGAAATGTTGCCTGATGTTCAGAGCTTCCTCGAATCGTGCCAAGTCTTCCTTCCGCACCACCGTCCCGATGGATGCAAACACACAGTCAGATGGTACAGGGTCTGAGGAACCGGTGGTGGAAGCAGCAGATTGTTCTGCATATGCAGGTTCTGGGGTGGTACAGGTAATGACGGTTCCTGGTGACATGAAGGTTCCCTGTACACAATATGGAACTTCTTCCTTAGATACTTGCTCTGGATCTACATAATCTGAGGATAGACGGCCAAATGGAAAAAATTCACACAGAGAGTCATAGCTAGCACCCTCCACTTCACAGATGGCCAGGTCTTGCTGGCTGAGAGTGGTTGCACCTGGAATCTGCATGCACATAAGCTCCATAGGGAGCGGAGGTTCGCTTTCCGCAGGTGTATTTTGATAGTCCATAGAACTAGGAGGGTCAGACTCCTCAGGTATGGGTGTCTCGTACTCCATGGGCAGTTCGGGTTCCTCCTCCTCTTCTGCATAGTCCTCCAGAGACTCCCTACCCCTGGGAACAGCGGGCTTGAGCCGTCTGGGCGCAGGCTTCGGTGTAGGAGGCTTTCTGGGTGCAGGCTTGGGAACCTGTGGTCTCCTGGGGGCAGGCTTGGGCTGTGGTGCAGAGATAGGAGCATGGGGTGCATCTTTAAACACCGGAGTTTTTTCACACACAGTCTTTTTCCTAGGGGTTACTGCACCCTAGCCGGCTCGGGTGTGGGAGCTGGCCTTTTTGGGGGTCTTGCGGGACAGGCTGCAGTGGTCTTGAGGCACAGTAGATACAGAGACCCTCCGCCATCCTCCTGGCGTGCTCCTCTGGAGCTAGCGGGCCTTTGGTTTTCCTTCTTGGGGAAATACACATCTTGGGAGCGGTGCTTCTTAGGGAATCCATGAAATCCCATACATCCCCCAGTACAACACATAACAGGTGGGCCATATCTTCCAGGGCTGGTAGCATCCCTCCGGGCTCAGTAGATGGGCTTTGCATTCTGTCATGGCGGCACCTGGCATACGCCGTGGGGGGACCCAAGTTCGAGGGGTTAGAGCCCTTTAGGCAGGGATATGCAGGTCGTACCTGAGGAGAGGCTGGCTGATGCTGGTAGCAGTCCAGAGCACGGTACAAAGGGGTAAACCAGGGAGAATAGTCAGGACGGTCGGTGATCAGTGGCTGGCAGCAAGGAGGCAAGGTCGGTGGGTCAAGCAGGGTCTGGTACACAGTGGTCAGCATAAACATAAAAGGCAGGTCTGAATAACACAGGGGTTGACTTGTCAATGCAAAGCCAAGGTGCACAGGGGGGAGTTTCTTTTTTATTGACAGACAAGAGGGTGTGGTGTTTGTGTTTGGTGTTTCACTTTGGTTTAACCCCTATCAGTGCTGAACAGGTCTGAGGCAGCACTTTACATGGATAGCACTGATGCAGATCTGGTTGTTGCGCACACACGGGTGCTGATCCCTGACACAGTTCCACACAAAAGGTTACTATTTAAATTAAGAAAAATTGGTGTAGATGAAAATACTTGTTCTTCGATAGGAAATTGGCTAAAAGATAGGGTACAGAGAGTAGTCATAAATGGTACATTTTCAAGATGGACATCATTGGTAAGTGGTGTCCCTCAGGGGTCTGTTATAGGACCAATCCTATTCAATTTATTTATAAATGACCTTGAGATAGGCATTGAAAGTCATGCATCAGTGTTTGCTGATGACACAAAACTAGGAAAAGTAATACAATGTGAGCAGGATGTTACTTCGCTGCAGAGGGATTTAGATAGATTGGGGAACTGGGCACTTAAAATGGCAGATGAAATTTAATGTAGATAAATGCAAAGTTATTCACTTTGGAGTGAAGAACACACAAGCAACTTATACCCTAAATGGTACGGAGTTAGGGAAATCCAAGTAGGAGAAGGATTTGGGAATAATCATAGACTTCAAACTAAGTAACAAAGTGCAATGTCAAACAGCAGCCGCCAAGGCCAGCAAGGCATTGGCATGCATTAAAAGGGGAGTTCACTCTCGGGATGAAAACATAATTTTGCCTCTGTATACATCAATGCTAAGACCGCACCTTGAATATGCTGTGCAATTTTGGGCACCTGTCTTAAGAAAGGATATTATAGTGCTAGAAAAAGTGCAGAGACGGGCGACTAAATTAATTAGGGGAATGGAAGGTTTAAGTTATGAGGAAAGACATAAACCTGTTTAGTTTAGAGAAACGGCACCTTAGAGGGGATCTGATAACCTTATATAAATATATACGGGGCCATTATAAACCATTGTCTGGAAACCGATTCATTAACAGGACTATACACAGGACGCAAGGTCACCCATTTAGACTGGACGAAAGGAAATTCAGCCTAAAGCATAGGAAGGGTTATTTTACAGTGAGAACAATAAAGCTGTGGAATTCTCTGCCTGTGGAGGTGGTTGGGTCAGAGACTGTACAGACTTTTAAAAAACGACTGGATTATTTCCTGCAGACACAGAATAATAAGGGTTATAATATTTAATATGTGGGTAAGCTTCTTGATCCAAGGAGAAATCTGATTGGGTTTTTTGCCTTCTTTTGGATCAACAGCAGTAGGTGTTGTGTGAGAGACTGAACCTGATGGATGCATGTCTTTTTTCAGCCTATGTAACTATTGTGATGAAACGGCCGGCCCAAAGTTTATTTTCTTTACAGTTTATTGTCTCTGTATGTAAGGTAGAGTGTTTGTTCTGTGTGCCCTATTACCTGATGTCTGCGTTATATTAATATTCCCTAATGTGGTTATTGTAGAATATTGTTTCTGTGTACCTTCTCTCTGTAGTGTACATCTCTGTATTAACTGTCCTCTGTCTTTCTATTGTACTCCTCTGTGGCTACTCCCCTCTCTGTAAGAAGACTCCTTGGTTTCCCTCTAGTACTAGCACTGTTTAGATAAGATGCATGTGTAAACATTCCATTGTGTTGGATGGCTCTTTCTATTGTCCAGTGGCTGGAGCCTATTGTTATCTGTAATGTATTCTGGAAGGAAGGGGGTTGTCTCACCTGTGTGTATTTGAAATGAAGCATTCTCCATTTGGATTTCGAATGAGAAACATCTACATAGTACGTGTCGTCTACTGTGTGTGGAAATATCTCCTGTGTTTCAGCGGAAAGGGGCGACTGGGATACCAGGATCCGTAACACTGGTTGGCAGCAGGGTGGGATTGACCTTTCCAGCTGGAGGGAGCCGTTGGACACCTGAAATGCTGAATGGAGAGCATTTACCTGCGCCTGAAATGGATAACGCTTAAAGAATTGGCAGAGGTTCAAGGACTGACAACAAGCAGCAAACCAAAAGCTGCCCTCATTGCTGCCCTAATGGAGGACGACCGCGCCAGGTCAACCGCATCCCAAGACTCCGTAGAAGAGATGGAGTTTCAAAAAGAGATGCGGATGAGGATGGCATACTTTGGCCCTAACCCGCCTGGGGAAGTCATTCGAGCTATCATGGATGACGTCAACACTTATTTGCTTTCAGAAAGAGATCGCCAGGCAGGGATGCGACCATCCGGGGGAGCAGAACCAGCTTTTCCTGATCCAGGTGCCCGCAGCCTGTAAAGTCCCATACCAGGCTTTTCGGCCGTTTGTGGAGGCAGACGACGACATTGATGGGTACCTGCAGAATTTTGAAAGGCAATGTAATCTGCAAGAGATTGATCCAAGAGACTGGGTTCCCATACTGGCCAGCAAACTCTCTGGTCGCGCAGCGGATGCCTACAGAACTGTTTTGGATGCAGATGCCCGCAAGTATGACCAAGTCAAGGAAGTCCTACTGGCCAGGTATGCACTTACACCAGAGGCATACCGCAGGCATTTCCGAGACTTAAAGACTGAGAAAGATACCCATGTGGAATTGGCTTGCAAACTGCACCGAGCGGCATCACAATGGATACAAGGGTGCCAGGCTGACTCGGGAGAGGATGTAAAGCAGTTAATGCTGCTGGAACAATTTTACAATGGCATCCCAGCAGAAACCCAGGAATGGGTCCGAGACCGACGGCCCCTCACAATCTCGGAGGCTGCCGTCCTAGCGGATGAGCATCAGGATGCCAGGAGGCACCAATGCCAGACCCCGAGGCTCCAACCCCATCCGTCTCCAATGCCCAGTAGGGCCACCGAACAATCAAGAATGGAAGGTGAACCGCTCTCATTGGGGTCCCGTTCGGATCCCAGAACAGGGGTTCGGTGCTACGCTTGCAACCAACTGGGACATGTGAGGAGTCAATGTAACAGGGGTAACCAGCACCCTCTCAGGGCTTATCCCGGTTCCCCTCCAAAGCCTCGGTCCGCAGTTTATTGTTACCACAAAGTGCCCGAATACCACCCCACTTTTGGAGTATCTACAGGGGGTGAAGGAACTTGGGCCATCCTACACGAAGTAAACCCTGTGCAGGCCGCCACAGAGGACAACCGCCAACACCACCGACAACCGGTGTGGATTAACGGGAAACCAGCCCATGGTCTTCGAGACACCGGAGCCACCATCATCTTGGTAAACATCATCTGGTCCGGGATGCTGATAAAACCAATGGAGCAGTCGCAGACCAGGTGGCTCGAGGAGCAGTGCACAGACTACCCACAGCCCGGGTCCACCTGAATTGGGGCGCCAGAGCAGGCATGGTGGATGTTGGTCTGATGAGAGATCTACCAGCGGATGTACTACTGGGAAACGATCTGAGCCAGGTCACATCGGCTTTTTCCCTTTGTCCTGCAGAGGAAACCTGCCCAGTGACCACAAGAGGGCAGAGTCACGCTGCAGGGGTCGACTCGCACTCCAAAGAGGCTCAGCTAAGGAGCAATAGCCTTGCGCCCACTCAAGTCGCTAGTACCCTTCCCTGGGATGCCCCCACTGACTTCGGGAGGGAGGTGAGAGAGGACCCCTCCTTAGAGGTTTATAGGAGTAGGGCAGAGGAGGGACGAGAGGGGTTAGAGGGGGGAACGTTTTATTTGGGAAAAGGGGCTGTTATATCAGGTACCAGAGAGGAGAGGTTCAGATTCCAGCCCCACTGTCACACATCAGCTCATAGTGCCCCGGAAATATAGACAAGAGTTACTGAGGATTGCCCATGAAATACCCTTGGCTGGACACCTTGGGGTCAGCCATACCAGACACCGGCTCACCCAAAACTTTTTTCTGGCCAGGGGTATCCAAGGACATCCAACAGTACTGCCAGATGTGCGACAGCAGTAAGCGCGTGGGTAAGAGAGGAGACCACACCAGAGCGAAGCTACACCCTATCCCCATTGTGGAGGAGCCCTTAAGCCGGGTCGCCATCGATATCATAGGGCCCCTGGCCAAGCCCAGCCCGTCAGGGAAGAAGTACATTTTGACCATAGTGGATCATGCCACCCGGTACCCCAAAGCGGTTGCGTTTTCCAACGTCCGGGCCGAAACGGTGGTGGATGCTTTGGTCGGAGTGTTCTCCAAGGTGGGATTCCCCCAGGAGATACTCTCAGACCAGGGCACCCAGTTACCGTGGAAGTTACCAACCAGTTGTGGAGGCTGTGTGGCATAAAGTTGATCAGGAGTTCCCCTCATCACCCACAAACCAATGGGTTATGCGAGCGATTCAATGGCACCCTGAAACAACTTCTGGCTACCTTTATCACCAAGTGCAAAAATTGTGAGAAGTTCCTGCCGTACCTTCTGTTTGCCTACCGGGAGGTCCCCCAAGAATCCACTGGGTTCTCCCCCTTTGAAAAACAAGGACAAAAAGTAAAAAAAAAAAAAAAACTTTTTAAAGGGACAGTGAGTTTTCCATGAAATAAGGGTTAAAAATAAAAACAAAAAATTCCTTCAAATATCGTGCCTAGGAGGTCCCCATAACCTGCCCGTGAAGTGGCGGATTTCTAGGAAGTATAGAAACATTTAAACACAAAAAAAATGACGTTTCAAATTACGGTAAATGCTTTTCCTTTAATCTATTCATAAACAACTGCTTGGGTGGCAGCCTGTATGAAAAGACATTTTAGGATGCGCAGAAAAAGTTTAGTGATTTTTTGGCTAAATTATGGTGAAACTTATGCAGGCTTTGGATGAAAGTAACAATAGGTGCTTTAAAATTGGGCTTTTAGCGTCGGCAACAGTGCCGTCACACCGTAACCCCTCTGAGGATATGAATCTGGTACAGGCATCAATGGCAGTGCACCCAGATATTGTGCCTTTGGTGCCAGGCCAGCAAGTGCCATCATACAGTAACCCCTCTGTGGTATTGTGGAAGAGTGCAGGGGTGGACCATACGGTCCTATATTAAAAAGATATGAATCTGGTAAAGGCGTCAGTGCACCTAGATATTGTGCTTTTGGTGCCAGGCCAGCAAGTGCATTCATACAGTAACCCCTCTGTGGTATTGTGGAATAGTGCAGGGGTGGACCATGTGGTCAGGGCCGGTGCTAGACTATTTTGCGCCCTAGGCAAGACCAGCTACTTGCACCCCCCCAAAAAAAAAAAAAAACGACACAGCATGAAACTGCTAAATTTCTTTTTATTTAAGAATGAAGTTTGAAAAGCACCAATAGTAAAGGTAAAATAAATATAAATAAACAGTATTAAACCATTTTAAATTAACTCTAACAAATTAAAATTAACTGTATTGAACAAATATAAATTAACGAAAAAAAAAAAGAGTTGTCACGTAAGTTTCAATTTCAGACACATCAAAATTTCACTTTGCGTGCCTTATCCTTTGCAAATTTTCATCATGCTTATATATATATATTGCCATATTGCCCAGGCCAGCACACATCATGTGTAAATATATATTGCCCAGGCCCAGGCCAGCTCACATCATGTGTATATATATATTGTCCAGGCCAGCTCACATCATGCGTATATATATATATATTGCCCAGGCCAGCTCACATCATGCGTATATATATATTGCCCATATTGCCCAGGCCAGCTCACATCATGTGTATATATATATATTGTCCAGGCCAGCTCACATCATGCGTATATATATATATATTGCCCAGGCCAGCTCACATCATGCGTATATATATATTGCCCAGGCCAGCTCACATCATGCGTATATATATATATTTTGCCCAGGCCAGCCCACATCATGCTCACAGAGAGTCACAGATGCGCCATCATGCGTATATATATTGCCCAGGCAAGCTCACATCATGCGTATATATATTGCCCAGGCCAGCTCACATCATGCGTATATATATATTGCCCATGCCAGCTCACATCATGCGTATATATATATTGCCCAGGCCAGCTTACATCATGCACATATATATATTGCCCAGGCCAGCCCACATCATGCTCACAGACAGTCACAGATGCACCATCGAGCGTATATATATTGCCCAGGCCAGCTCACATCATGAGTCTATATATTGCCCAGGCCCAGGCCAGCTCACATCATGCGTATATATATTGCCCAGGCCAATCCCCTGGTGGAGATATCTCCAGGCAGCTAGGGGGTCATGGAGGGTGTCAATCGAAAGGCCTGAGCATGGCCTTTCGAATGATACCCAACATGACCAGGTATAAAGTAAAAAAAAAGAAAAAAGAAAATAAAAACATGTATTTTTTTGTGTGTTATTTTTATTAATGCAGCAATATTGTTCACATTTCAATTATAATGTGAACGATGATGCACTAATGATTTTTTTCTATGGAGTGCGCTTGCTATAAACCACGTAATTCCCCCCACAAAATGTAAAAAGTCCCTATTTCTAATTTTTGTACAAGCGCACCCCATAGAAAACATAACCGCAAATGCTCATGTGCTAAAATGTGAAAAAAAAAACACTTTACACACTGCAGATGATTACAAATTCAATTTTTATTGAATTTTTTGTCATAATATACAGGCAGGACATGACGTATACATATAAAAATGATATATTATGAATCTGCAGAGTCTGCCGGAAAGAACGATATCTAATATGTCTGGGTCACTTCATAAAATGTGTCTTTAAATCGCGTTTAAACATGATGAGCGAAAGCGGTAAAAATGAGCTGACCACACAGCAGTGAAATGCAGCATATTAGAGGAAGATTAAGTAGAGAAATTAACACTTCTCATAAGCAGACACCACATCCTCAGTATAGTCTACATACATACAATGTATCAAATTGACTAGACCAGAATAAAAACACCTGTTGTTTATGCCGTTTGAAAAAACAGGTCATTTAGAGGTGAGAATCTTTGCACGTACACATTAGTTTTTAATTCAATATCTAATATACCGTTGCCTATAATATTCTGCAGTAAAGAGTCTCTTTTTTTCTAGATTTTTTAGTATTTTTTAAACATTTTTATACTTTTTTCTAAATAATTTTTTTTTCCGAACTCGAACCGAACACGCCAAAAAGTTTGAAGTTTGCAAACTTGCGAACGGCCAAAGTTCGAATCGAACTCCGAACTGATCGAACCGAACAGCTCATCCCTAGAGCTGTTGGACTGGATAGCTAGGGGGAATTATTTGACCACTATTGACCTATGTAAGGGATACTGGCAGATCCCCCTGGCTCCCGATGCCATTCCCAAATCGGCATTCATCACCCCATTTGGCCTGTATCAATTTAAGGTAATGCCTTTCGGGATGAAGAATGCCCCAGCCACCTTTCAGAGGATGGTGGACAGATTACTAGATGGCCTCCAAGACTTTGTCGGGGCCTACTTAGATGACATCGCCATCTACAGCGCAACCTGGGAGGAGCATCTCCTCCACATAGAAACTGTACTAGACAGGATCCATCAAGCTGGGCTGTCTTTAAAGCCAGAAAAGTGTCACATCGGTATGGCCGAGGTATAATACTTGGGTCACCGGGTGGGGGAAAACAGCGGCCCGAGCCAGCAAAAGTTGAGGCAATAGTCAACTGACCCACACCCCGCACTAAGACCCAAGTGATGGCTTTTCTCGGGACAGCAGGCTACTTTAGGAAATTTGTCCCCAACTATAGCAGCATAGCGAAGCCCCTGACCGATCTGACAAAAAAGAGCCTACCCCGTCAGGTGGCCTGGGCCTCAGAGTGCGAGGAAGCCTTCAAACAGCTAAAGCGTGTTCTCACTGATGCTCCTCTGCCATCTGCCCCTGATCCATCTAAACGTTTTCTCGTTCATACAGAGGGCTTCTACATTTGGACTGGTGGCAGTACTGAGCCAAGTTGGCGAGGATGGACAAGAGCACCCTGTGGCCTTTTTGAGCCGGAAGTTACTGCCACGGGAGGTTGGGTATGCGGCCATCGAAAAGGAATGCCTCGCTGTTGTGTGGGCCCTAAAGAAGTTGCAGCCCTACCTCTATGGCCGCCCCTTTTCCCTGCTCACAGACTACAACCCATTAGTATGGCTTCACAGGAGACAATGGCAGGCTATTGCGATGGAGCCTAGCCCTACAAGCCTTTGACTTCACCATCCACTATCGGCCAGGGAAGCAGAACGGCAATGCTGATGGGTTGAGACAACAAACTGAACTTGAACGCTAGCTGTGAGCAGGCCAGGACATTCCCCAAGCTGAACCGTCGGGGTCCAGTTGTGTCTGCTGGAGTGCTGATCATGGAGGGAGCATTGTGACGAAACGGCCTCCCCTAAGTTTATTTCACATTTATTTTCTTTACAGTTTATTGTCTCTGTATGTAAGGTAGAGTGTTTGTTCTGTGTGCCCTAGCTTAAATAAGCTTAAACCTGTTTAGTTTAAAGAACGGCGCCTTAGAGGGGATCTGATAACCTTATATAAATATATACGGGGCCATTATAAACCATTGTCTGGAATCCTATTCATTAACAGGACTATACACAGGACACGAGGTCACCCATTTAGACTGGATGAAAGGAAATTCAGCATAAAGCATAGGAAGGGTTATTTTACGGTGAGAACAATAAAGCTGTGGAATTCTCTGCCTGTGGAGGTGGTTGGGTCAGAGACTGTACAGACTTTTAAAAAATGACTGGATGATTTCCTGCAGACACAGAATAATAAGGGTTATAATATTTAGTATGTGAGTAAGCTTCTTGATCCAAGGAGAAATCTGATTGGGTTTTTTGCCTTCTTTTGGATCAACAGCAGTAGGTGTTGTGTGAGAGGCTGAAGTGGATGGATGGATGCATATCTTTTTTCAGCCTATGTTACTATTGTGACGAAACAGCCGGCCCAAAGTTTATTTTCTTTACAGTTTATTGTCTCTGTATGTAAGGTAGAGTGTTTGTTCTGTGTGCCCTATTAACTGATGTCTGTGTTATATTAATATTCCCTAATGTGGTTATTGTAGAATATTGTTTCTGTGCACCTTCTCTCTGTATAGTGTACATCTCTGTATTAGCTGTCCTCTTTCTTTCTAGTGTACTCCTCTGTGGCTACCCCCCTCTCTGTAAGAAGACTCCTTGGTTTCCCTCTAGTACTAGCACTGTTTAGATAAGATGCATGCGTAAACATTCCATTGTGTTGGATGGCTCTTTCTATTGTCCAGTGGCTGGAGCCTGTTGTTATCTGTAATGTATTCTGGAAGGGAGGTGGTTGTCACCTGTGTGTATTTGAAATAAAGAAGCATTCAACATTTGGATTTCGAATGAGAAATATCTACATAGTACGTGTCGTCTACTCTGTGGAAATATCTCCTGTGTTTCAGCGGAAAGGGGCGACTGGGATACCAGGATCCGTAACAACTATGTAACTATGTAACTATGTAAATATATGGTTAGGCACTAACCACCTTTGTTTGCAGTTGTAACTGTAACAAACTTTGGCATTTGAAATGGAATTCATCAGTGAAGCTTTTATAGTCGCTGTTTGAATTTCTCTTTTGTGAAATGCTTTAGTTTGTTGCGGCTTCAACAATTTAAATTTTTGACATTGCTTGCAACAATATAACACAATGGTGGTTAGTGAATACTCCCCATAGAAACAGGGTTGTAAAGAAATAGGGTGTAAAGACAGCCTTCGTAAGGTGATCTGTTCATACATACAAAAGCATATCTTGACCTGAAGAAATGCGATTGTGCCAGGAGAGGCAAGAAGAAAATTTATTTATTTAGAAAGTATTTTACCAGGAAGGATACATTGAGATTTCTCTCGTTTTCAAGTATGTCCTGGGTTTGAGAACATTGAGTGGTTACAGAAATACAAAATAGTAAAATGCAAGATATTAACACAAGACCAAATACACAGATTAACAGAAAAATAAATATGGAGGAAATAAAGTCATTATGTTACATGTTTACAGGTGCATTTCGTATTGAGGTATGCTAATAGGGAGCTCTTAAGGGACTTTAGACTGGGGGGGAAGATTTGACAGTGTCTGGGAGGTTATTCCATATTTGCGGTGCTCTGTAGGAAAATGAGGATCGAGCCATTTTCTTTTTGTATTGTGGTATTGCAAGTAAGGTGCTGGTCCTGGATCTGAGGTTATAGGATGAAGGAACTGCCGGGGGAAGCAGCATATTCAGGTAGGGTGGTAGTTTTCCAGAAAAGCTCTTAAACACCAGGTTGGAAAGGTGAAGGGTGCGTCTAGAGTCCAGTGATGGCCAGTTTAGTTCTTTTAACATGTCACAATGGTGGGTCATATAGTTACATTGTAGCACAAAGCGACAGAATGAGTTATACAATGTAGTAAGTTTCTGGAGGTGTGTTTGTGGGGCGGCTGCATACACTACATCTCCGTATTCAATGGCTGGCATAAGCATTTGTTGTACAATCTGCTTTCTTACCGCGGGGCTCAGGCAGGATTTGTTTCTGTACAGGGCACCTAGTTTGGGGTAGAGTTTAGATGAGAGTTTTTCGATGTGGGGGCCAAAGGATAGATTTGGGTCTAACCACATACCTAGGTATTTGAGAGAGGTGACTGTGGTCAGTGTGCCATTTGATTTTGTCCCAACACATAGATGGGGTGTTTGCAATTTGTGTAGTTTAGGTGTGGTTCCAAAGAGCATTGTAACCGTTTTGTCAGTATTTAGAAAAAGTTTGTTATTTGCGATCCACTTTTCTACCCCTGTGAATTGTTCTTGCAGCACGGCCTCCAGCTGTGGGAGATTTGGTTTGCTGATATAGATTACTGTGTCGTCTGCGTACATGTGTACAGTTGACGTTTTGCAGACATTGGGCAGATCGTTTATGAATATTGTGAATAGCAGGGGGCCAAGTATCGAGCCTTGGGGTACACCGCACGTGACTGGGAGGGGAAGGGAAGTGCTGTCAGAAATGGACACAAATTGAGACCTATCAGACACATATGATTGGAACCAGGTTAACGTACTATCACCAATACCAGAGTTTTTAAGTTTTTATAATAGGATGCCATGGTCTACTGTGTCAAAAGCCTTGGCAAAGTCAAGGAAGATGGCTCCAGTTAGATTTCCTTGTTCCATGCCCGCTTGGATATCATTACAAACTTTTAAAAGTGCAGTTGTAGTTGAATGGTTTGGACGAAAGCCTGATTGATCTGGGGTTAAATAGTTCTGATACTGATAATAATCGCGTAATTGAGTGTAGACACATTTTTCCAGAATTTTTGACATTACAGGGAGCAGTGATATTGGGCGGTAGTTGGATACCAAAGTATTGTCTCCACTTTTATGGATAGGTACCACCCTTGCAGTCTTCCAGAGTTTGGGTATGTATCCAGTCGCCAGTGATTCATTAATCAGGGTTGCGACAGGTTTTGCAATTGCTGGTGCACTGATTTTCAGCAGCATTGCTGGGATTTGATCAGGTCCAGACTGGTATTTCATTTTTTGGTTATGGAGAAGTTTAGTGATGGCACTGACAGGCACTGGCCTAAAACTGAATTTCTCTGGGTTACGGGGTCTTTGCACTGTTGGTGGGTCCTGACCTGCGTGCGGCCTTTCTGATTGCGTGTCATTTCCTAGCTTAGCAATGAGGGTGGTGGCGCATCCAACAAAATAATTATTAAAAGCATTTGCTACATCTAGGGGGTGTTGTACAGTTTGGTTGTTTACTTTTAAAGCAGCTGGTTGGGAGTGGCTGGGGGGTGCTTGTATGTTACTTATGATTTTCCAAAAATTTTTGGGGTTTGATATGTTATTGTTTAAATTTTCATTGAAGTATTGGGCTTTAGCCATTTTTGTTTCTTTTGTGCAAAATAAAAATAATGAACATGGAATTCTATTACTAGAAACTTTGTTTATTGGATTCAATAGATCACTGTAAAATAAAGGTTGTCTGTCTTTTTAAATATCAAATAATCTGAAAATCGTAGCTAAAATGTGCTAAACAATTGACCACTCACAAACCGATGCAGATTTGGGCATATAACATCTCAACTTGTTCATGTATAGCTATAGAGTATGCCAATCAAATGACCCTCAAGGAGAAGGGAACAAGGAAAGGACCATAGTGAAAAATTGCTGAAATAAATTGGAAAAAAACACAATGGGCAATATTACATAGTACTTAAGGCTAACGTTAAACACTAAAATTGCATGCAATTTTGTTGCTTTGTGTTTCACCGCAATTCGTTGCATTTTGCCGAAAATACAGTGGATTCACTATTTATCGAATGGTCACCGTATTTTTCCCAAAATTGGAGTTGCCAAAGCTGTTATCGGACATTGGCGAAAACTGCCCAATTGCACCAAATTAGCATCTACGAATTCCGCCAAACGGCAAAAAAATAAAAAGACTCCTCTTCGCCTAATAGGAGTATAAATAAATAAAATGTAGGAAAAATGTGTCCAAAGAATAAAAAAGGTCTTTTAACCACTTCGCTGCTGAGGACGCGCTCAGCGCGTCCTCAGCAGTCCCGCTGGTGTGCTGAGGACGCGCTGAGCGCGTCCTCACATTGGGGTCAGCGTTCGGCCGGGTTCCGGCCGATCGCTGGCCCCTCCGGTGCGGGCTGACATCCTGGATGTCAGCCCGGCATCCGGACCAGCAGCCGCCAGAATTAGGTGTCATCGGGGGCGCAATGACACCTAATTCAGGCGCCCCCCCCGCATGTGCGGAGGAGGCGCCTGAAAGGGAGGGGGGGAGGTCCTTCGGACCTCTCTCCCTCCCGATCGGCGGCTCTGCGGGGGTTAACCCAGGCATCATTTGGAAGGGCACAGCCTGCCCTTCCAAATGATGCCTGGCATTAACCCCTGGGGAGCTGGATCGCGAATCGGCGCTAAAAAGCGCCGGTTCGCGATCCTTTCCCGGAGCTGGCCGACATCTTGGATGTCGGCCAAGCCTCCGGGAACTCCCCCAGAGGACTGGCGTCATCGTGCTTAGCACGATGACGCCAGTCCTAGAGTTAACCCCTAACTGCCACCAACTGTGGAGATAGGGAGTTCCAATGAACTCCCTATCTCCCAATCCGTGGCAGCTAGGGGTTAAATTTTGGTATGGTTGGATCGGCCAGAGCATGGCCGTTCCAACGATACCAAACACTACAGTGAAAAATTTTGTAAAAAAAAATAAAAATTAAAAATAAAAATAAAAAACAATTAAAAAAAAAAATAAAAAAAAAAAAATTAAACACTTTTTTTTTTATTTTTTTTGGTTTGTTAATGCAGCAATATTGTTCCCATTTCAATTATAATGTGAACAATGATGCTGCACTAACGATTTTTGTATGCGGTGCGTTTGTTAAAAATAGTGTCATTTTCCCCAAAAAAAAATGTAATGAGACCCCATCTCTAATTTTTTTAACAAGCGCACCCCATACAAAATATAACCGCAATTGCTCGCATGTTA
This sequence comes from Leptobrachium leishanense, assembly GCA_009667805.1. NCBI lineage: Eukaryota > Metazoa > Chordata > Amphibia > Anura > Megophryidae > Leptobrachium > Leptobrachium leishanense. The sequence goes on along the minus strand of CM019068.1, from coordinate 87,545,493 downwards.
AAATGTGGAAAAAAACACTTTACACATTGTAAATTATTGAAAATACATATTTTATTGCATTTTTTGTTATAATATACAGACATGACATAACGTATACATATAATAATGACATATTATGAATCTACCGAGTCTGACGGAAAGAACGATATATAATATGTCTGGGTCATATACTAAAATAAGCCTTCAAAACACGTTTAAACATGATGCGCAAAACAGGTAAAAATGACCTCAGCATAGGGGCGGGAAAAACCTCAGCAGCGAAAGGGTTAAAAAATAATAAAAAGGTCTGTCACGACATAAAATAAGTCTTTAAGAATAAGAAAAACAAAAATGTTTTTTAAAAATACAATAATTTGTTCTAAAAAATTAAAAGGGATTTTGCAAAAAATGTAAATAAACGGTCTTAAATGTAAATTTTTTTTTTTTTTTTACATTGAATCCTATGGAATTTAAAACCGTCAAACTCAACTCCGAAAATCAGGGCATTGCGATGGAATTTCGGTGCAATTCGGCTTTCTGTGAATAGAAGACACGATAGTCTTCTATGGGGCAATTGACAGTTTAGGCTAGGGTCAGACTGAGGCAGTGCGAACGCGCGTTCTGGCGCACTTAATCACGGCCGCACTAGCAGCAGATGCCGGGCAATGACGGCCAATATACGAAGTACGGTCGCACAAAAGTCCGGCTGCGCAACGCAAGTGGAAAATGAACGCATTTTTTCGAGAACGTGAAACCGCAGGTACTGACGTACAGAGTGCGCTGCGTCCACTAGCGGCGTGTGTGCGTGAATTGGAGACATCAGACGCTGCTAATGTCCGGCCAACATAACGTCCAGATGCAAGAAGTGTTTTATTGATGATCCATACAAAATTACGGACGAAAATGCGCATAGTATGACCACTATCACGTATTCTGTGAAAAAATGCGTCCATTCGTTCGAACGCACTTTTTCACAGACAACATAAAAATGCGTTAGTCTGACCCTAGCCTTAGCGTATAGACAAATTAGCCTGAAATTGCACCGAACTGTGAAATTCACTGTCTGCTGCAATTCGGGGTCAATACCTCTAGAGACCTCTAGATTGTAAACTCCTATGAGCAGGGCCCTCTACACCCGTTGTTTCCATCATATGTCCGCTTATCTCGTTCCCTTTGATTATTGTAAAGTGCTGCGGAAACTGTTGGCGCTATATAAATGATGACAATAATAATAATAATAATAATACAGTGGTAAGTGATTAACCTCTTAAGATTCTCTCCTGCTAGTTGTTAACATGACAATATACAGTAAAACGAATAATAAAATAAGTGATGTCCAGTGATCTAACATTGTGTGTTTTCACATTATTTTGCTAGCAGCTTGGACTGGCTGAGTTTTAATCTTTATTTTAGCAAGTTCAGATAACTGCCTAATACAGCTGAAGCTTCTCTAATCGGGCCATGTCAGCGGAGGGGTTAAGCTTCTTGCTGCGTTTTCTCCTGTTTATGAATGGCCAGACCTTGATTTCATGAATGAGATTTCATTGTAATCCTAATGCCTGAGTGGATGCCCGCCCACTGCCATCTGTTGCGAAATTCACATCCTTTTAGGCTAGGGTCAGACGAATGCATTTTTCGCATCGTCCGTTAAAAAAGTGCGTCCGAACGCATGGACGTACTTTTTCACAGAATACGCGATAGCGGTCATACGATGCGCAATTGCAGCCATGATTTTTTACGGATCCAAACCAGGAAACTTTGGGTGTCTGGACGTTATGTTGGCCGGACATGAGCAGCGTCTGACGTCTCCTAATCATGCACAAATGCCGCTATGCGGATGCAGCGCACTTTGTATGTCAGTTTTAGCGGTTTGATGTTCATGCGAAAATGCGTTCATTTGCCGCTTGCGTTGCACAGCCGAACGTTCGTGCGGCCGTACTTCGTGTGTGGGCCTGCGTTGGACGTCATTTGCTGCTACCGCGGCCGTCATAAAGTGCGGGTAAACGCACATTCACACCGCGTTTGTCTGACCCTAGCCTTAGAAACGAGGTTCACACCATTTCACCCCCCCCCAGAAATATCGATATTAATATAAACAAAAAGCAGAGAAACTGGCGGATGCGACTATTGCTAAGCAACTCATCCTATACTAAAATAAAGGTTCTGACACTGAAATTCATTTCTGTTTAGTAAAACCTGTAAGCAGCAAGGAAAAAAGCATGCTTGATTTTTTAAGCTCTTCAGACATGAATGATACAGATAATGCTCATTACCCATTGGCGTGCACAGCCCGTTACAATAGGGTTTGCACCCAAGGAACATTTATTAATTGAAAAATTATGTTTAGCAGATCTTGCTCAAAATACATATTACCATTAGAAATAATAAGCCTGCAATCAGAGACACACACAGGTCTATTCAAAGAAAGGTGAAACTCAGGAGAATGACTGGAGAAGTGAAAATTCTAGGTCAAAATAGCCAAACCAGAAAAATTCTCCCATTTATCTCACTTTCCAAATCGGCTATTTGGTCTAGATTGTTCTCTTCTCCTGCTAGTTCTCCTGGTTTTCACCTTTCTCTGAATAACCCTGTATGGCTGTGTTTATGTTATTCATCATGAACCAGATAGGGGACATCTAAAACATCAATGTAGGAGGTGATAGAGGACCTCTTCACACAACATTAGAGTGTTCATGGGCACACCAGACACATACTCTGTGCACGCCTATGCTCGTTACACTTTGCTGTGGTTTTCTGGCACTGCCAGCATCTTTAAATTATCATTCCAATTAATTAGGGAGTCGTTTATAAGCATTAATTAACATTACTGTGGTTAGTCTTGCTATATTGTCTGAGAGCCATATCACACAGAGTATACAGGAAAAGTGTGGTTACTGGGGTTTCAACAAGAGGGAAGGTAGTTACACATGACTTACCTGTCCTCACTAATCACCAAATACACCCCAGCCCGCTCCCTAAGGTCAAACAGCGACCTGCGCCTAGCTTCTCCCCGCATCACCTCTTCCCATGATAGACTGCAGGATTTCTCACGCGCAGCCCCCATTCTCTGGAACGCTATCCCTCCTACGGTCAGACTTTCCCCTAATTTGTCTTCCTTCAAACGCTCCCTTAAAACATTCCTATTTAGGGAAGCCTACCACCCAACTCACTGACGCAACCATCAATCACTCTCACCTTGCAGTCCTCTCCTCCTGTTTCCAACCCCAACCCCTCTAGATTGTGAGTTCCTACGGGAATAGGGCCCTCATCTCCTCCTGTACTGTTTGTCAAATGTTGTTCAATGTATTGTAACCTGTCTATACTGTGCCTATTGTACAGCGCTGCGGAATATGCTGGCGCTTTATAAATAAAGAATAATAATAATAATAACTTACCTGGTTTTTAGAATGTTCAAAAATTGCAGGATTTCTGAAAACTGGATGAGCCGCAAAGCCCGAAGAAACCTCAAGCCTGCAAAACATGAGAAGACATGCTTAGTAACGGATCAGACAAGACAGATAACTTTTTAAAAGAAATTCAAAAAACAGAAAGCAGAAATCTATTCTAAAGCGGTAAAACAGCAATATGTTTAGGTTATGTAAAACATGGGAAGAAAGATAATTAGAAAGGTACTTCTCTCACAGAGGATTTAAAACCATTGAAAAAGGATCGGCAAATGAAATTTATATAAACAGATCTTTTAGAGCAGTTTGCATAGGGCTTTGATTGCCATACGTGGTTTGGGAGGAATTCTAATGATCTATAGACACTCAACAGAACAACAGACATTGCTGAAGTTTATAGAAGTCATTTCCATTGAAATATTTAACATTTTTCCAATTACCCACACATTATTATTATTATTTTTTTTTTAAGAGAAGCAATGACTCTGCATGTAGCATTCATCTGAAAAACAATTTCTAAAAAACATTTTAAAACAAAACATTTCGTTTAATTCCCTAAACAAGTTATAGAAAGTGCAACAGTCAACATACCTTAAAGTGAATATAAAGGACTCAATCCCCAAAATTAACTGAATTTATAGCCATTATTAGAGCTTTTTTGAGTTTGGCATTCGCAATAACAACAATAACAACATTCTAGACAAATATAAACCCATCTGAAGGGTTCACGTGTACAATTCGATTTCATCCGGTCTTATATATCTGGTTAGACATTGTGAACGAGGACTGCTTAATCATTAAGGTACGGTTTTCATTTATAGTCTTCCATTGTGATTGTACTTTAACGCTCTAAGTTTACACAGTCTGTGACTGATCGTGTTCCCTTTGCATTTAAACTAGATTTTTTGTGCTGCTTGGTCTCGCTTTTTAATATTTTTTGATACTCCTATTCATTAATTCCCTGTACTAAACACTAAAACAATAAATAAGATACACTTTTGATTCCCAAGTTGAGTACATCAACCCTTCTCTTCATAGACATATTATTTGACTGGTGGTCTGTTTAAAGATTTTGAGTTTTTCATTTCTTATTTACTTTTTCAGTGCTGTTTTGAATTATTTATTCATTATACAATACAGAGGGACAATCTAAACAACAATAAAAAACATACAAAAAGGTGAACTCCTCCCCATTAATGCCTCACTACTGAGATCGAGATAACTATGGATTTCAAAGGCACCATAAGGTGCCTAATATAGAGTTATCTCGATCTGCAGCTCTGAAGGACAAAAGCAAATAAAATTAATTTGCTGCAAACAAATTTTGTTTGCTTTTGGGCTACAGAAGGTGGCCCTAATGCAGGGGTGGGCAAAGTGCGGCCCGCGGGACACATGTGGTCCGCCAGATGTTTTTTTTGTGGCCCGCCAAGCAGGGCTCGAGTCATTGCGGCGGTCGCGTGGTTTTCCTCTTATGTGCGGCCACTGGCGTGAAGCTCGGCCGCTCGCCTGAGATCCGACAGCCAGCTGCAATCTCGTGAGATCGCGGAGTTCGTGTGAACTCCAGGATCTCGCGAGATCGCAGCTGGCTGGTGTATAGATCCCAGGCGAGCGGTGGAGATTAATGCCAGCGGCCGCTCGTAGGAGGAAAACCACGCGGCCATCGTCAATAACTCGGAGGGGCCTGGCAAACCAGATGGCAGAGGAGAGGTGAGCTGGCCTGGGGCAATATATCCATGTGAGCTGGTCTGGGGCAATCTATCCATGTGAGCTGGTCTGGGGCAATCTATCCATGTGAGCTGGGAGCAATCTATCCACATGAGCTGTTCTGGGGCAATCTATCCATATGAGCTGGTCTGGGGCAATCTATCCATGTGAGATGGGGGCAATCTATCCTCGTGAGCTGTTCTGGGGAAATTATCCATGTGAGCTGGTCTGGGGCAATATATCCGTATGAGCTGGACTGGGTCAATATATCCACATGAGCTGGATGGGGCAATATATCCATGTGAGCTGATCTGGGGCAATATATCCATGTGAGCTGGTCTGGGGCAATATATCCATATGAGCTGGACTGGGGCAATATATCCATATGAGCTGGACTGGGGCAATATATCCATATGAGCTGGACTGGGGCAATATATCCATGTGAGCTGGACTGGGGCAATATATCCATGTGAGCTGGTCTGGAGCAATATTTCCATGTGAGCTGGGGGCAAATCTATCCATATGAGCTGGGGCAAATATATCCATGTGAGCTGGGGGCAAATAAATCCATATGAGCTGGCTTGGGGCAATATATCCATGTGAGCTGGGGGCAAGTGTCTGGCTGTAATTAGTTCTGGGGACATGTGTCTGGCTATAATTAGTTCTGGGGGCAAGTGTCTGGCTGTAATTAGTTCTGGGGGCAAGTGTCTGGCTGTAATTAGTTCTGGGGGCAAGTGTTTGGTTATAATTAGTTCTGGGGGCATGTTTCTGGCTATAATTAGTTCTGGGGGCATGTTTCTGGCTATAATTAGTTCTGGGGGCAAGTGTGGCCCTCCGCTAACCTCCGCTCCCACAAAGTGGCCCCTGAGCCAAAACAAATGCCCACCCCTGCCATAATGTTTTAGCCCTGTGGGCATAATGCCCAATGTGCAAAACTGTCTAAAATCGACTAAGGCTAGGGTCAGACGAGCGGCATTGTAGAGCGGAAGGAACGTCCGTGAGAGTGTTCGTTCCTTCCACTCGACGCCTGTCTGGCCACCTCACTGAGCGCACTATGGAGAATCGCGCTTTGCAGCTCCGTCAACGCGCGTCCTAGTGCTTTGACTGAGAGGACTGCTGCACGGACACAGCAAGGCCGCTATTGCGCGCACAATTTGTGTGTGCGCAACAGCGTGTGGCTGGCCCCGTCGCAGTGTCTCAATGCTGCGATGGATGCCAGAAGGCACGGCAGTACGGGCGCACATAGTGCGTTCGTCTGATGCCAGCCTTAATGTCCCAATGTGATGGATCCCCCCTGATAACAAGAGGTCCGTCGCTGTATACAGTACCCTATCTACCCCAACGATCCTTGAATGGTCGGTACAGCTGACTACCTTCAGGATCTCGAGCTTAACAAACCCAGCAAGGGTTAACAGGCCACAGTGTAATCTAACAGAGCAGACCCTGTTGGTATAGATCTTAAAGCCAGGAAAGAGGGTCAGCCTTATGCAAAGGATAGAGTTCAGAGCAGGGATATCAAGACTAGCCGAGTCAGTACACAATGCAGGGTTCTCAGTAATAGCCGGGTCGGTTCACAATGCAGGGTTTTCAGTAATAGCCAGGTCGGTACACATGGAGGGTTCTCAGAATAGACAGAGTCAGTAATAGTCACCAATATAACACCAAAGCACTGGGGAAGTGAACTTCACATCAGGGCAGTGAGTCTGCCTAAGCAGACTGAATTTAAACCCGGCATGCTACGAGTCATGCCGCACCTCACCTCCTGGCCACTCACGTGATCGCCGGGGTTAGCATATCACTCAGCACCCGGCCATTAAGCAGCGAGTACGAGGGTGCAAGGGAGCTGGAACGCCAGACGTGACACCCAATCGGACTTTTAGCAGCCGATACAGGGAACCATGAGCTGCAGCTCAAACAGCTATAACTCAATTTGGTCAGTAGGTGGCGACATCTCCCTGCCAAATAGATTATTACAAGAAATACATTGGGAATGTTCCCATATATTTATTACTGTACAATTAATTTAAATGATTTTTTTTTTTAAAAAAACAACGCTGGTTCCCGACAATTTTTCTTTTGGAAAAAAATCGGTTGGTACTGAAGGGGTTAATAGATGAACATATATTGGTGTGCCAAGTTACCACTCACAAACTGATGCAGATCTAGGCATATAACATCTCAACTTATTCATATATAGCCATAGAGTCCTCCAATCGAATGATCCTCAAGGAGAAGGGAACAAGGAAAGGACCATTGTGAAAATCGCTGAATAAATTGAAAAAATTCAATGGGCAATATTACATACTTAACGCTAACGTTAATGCTCAGCTGTGTTAGCGTTAACTTTAGGTTAAGTGGCCCTAGCGTGGGCCGACCATATTGCTAATGGGTTAAAAAACACACTAGCTATTCGGAGATTGCACTTTTCAGCGAGAGCTTACTGTACTTTGCGCTCCCTATGCGCAAGGGGATTGCAAAGAGTTAATTAGCGGTAGGATTACAAAGTCCTAACACTAATTATGTCCTGCTGTGGTTAACTCAGAAGCTAATCATAGCTAGGATCAGGTGCCAACTGATTCCGCTTCGGTGGAATCAATCCACACCAACTGAAGAAAAAAAAAAAATCAAAAAAAAAAATCAGATACTCACCTCTCATTGCACGGACCTCAATACAGCTGGACCGGCTCTTGAAAATCCAGCAAAATTTGCGATGGCCACATCTTGTTTATTGAAGTATGTGTTTATTTTCGTTAGTTGTTTATCATTATATTTTGTCTCTACAAAATGATATTACAAACCTTATATGTTTCTGTTTGACACAATATGGAAATAGAATGGAAATGAGGAAGTAAGATTTGACAAAGGGATGGAATGTTGCGCTGGCAAATGAAGCCACATTGGTTTGAATTCATCACTCTGGATATGATGTCCTGTTTTATTCCTATGTGAAGGTCGGAACAATAAGAGACTGTAAAGTTTTAGATTCCAGGAGTGATGCTTTAGGAAGCCCAGATGTTACACCTGTTAAATTATGCCATATGTAATCAAGGTATATAATGTGCTGCAATAATATTTATTCTTTGTCTTCGAGAAAGCCAGACAAATCAGTGGGCAAAAGACATCTTGTTTTTTAGCAAAATGTTTTTATTCATTTATTAAGGTTTTATTTCATTATTTCTACCATAGGCGTGCGCACGGGGTGTGCCGGGTGTGCCTAGGCACACCCTAATGCCGGCCCGGGACACATTCTGGGTCCCGGCTAGCCGCATCCGATGGATAGCCGCCGGGACCCCTCAACTCCGCGGACCTCGCGGCAGCCTCCGCTTCCCTGGTGGTCCCTGTGGTTCGTGGGGTGCTGCACTGCGATCTGTGCATGGCGCACAGACCGCACAGCAAATCCCACGCTGACCCGAGCGGCCGGCGATCTCTGATGACCTGTCACCTGACCGCCGGCGCTCTGACACAGTCAGTAAGCGCCGGCGGTCAGGTGACAGGTCATCAGCGATCGCCGGCCGCTCGTGTCAGCGAGGGATGTGCTGTGCGGTCTGTGCGCCATGCACAGATCGCAGTGCAGCACCCCACGAACCACAGGGACCACCAGGGAAGCGGAGGCTGCCGCCAGGCCCGCGGAAATGAGGGGTCCCGGCGGCTATCCATCAGATGCGGCCAGCCGGGTTCCCCCTCCTCGACCCCCCCCCTCTGTGCCACTGGACCACCAATGATACATATTCAACCCCTCCCTGCAAGCAGAAAAAACAAAGGTGAGCAGAAGAGGGGGCAATTTTTATATATCAAAAATATTTTTTAATAGTGTATTCAAAATATTTTTAAACACAGAGTTTTATGGCTGTGGATTCTGTGATACACTTACTGCTGAGTTTTATGGCTGTGGATTCTGTGATACACTTACTGCTGAGTTTTATGGCTGTGGATTCTGTGATACACATACTGCTGAGTTTTATGGCTGTGGATTCTGTGATACACATACTGCTGTGTTTTATGGCTGTGGATTCTGTGATACACTTACTGCTGAGTTTTATGGCTGTGGATTCTGTGATACACTTACTGCTGAGTTTTATGGCTGTGGATTCTGTGATACACATACTGCTGAGTTTTATGGCTGTGGATTCTGTGATACACCTACTGCTGTGTTTTATGGCTGTGGATTCTGTGATACACATACTGCTGTGTTTTATGGCTGTGGATTCTGTGATACACATACTGCTGAGTTTTATGGCTGTGGATTCTGTGATACACCTACTGCTGTGTTTTATGGCTGTGGATTCTGTGATACACATACTGCTGTGTTTTATGGCTGTGGATTCTGTGATACACATACTGCTGAGTTTTATGGCTGTGGATTCTGTGATACACATACTGCTGAGTTTTATGGCTGTGGATTCTGTGATACACATACACTGCATACTGCTGAGTTTTATTGCTGTGGATTCTCTGATACGCTCATTCACACCGCACATTGCTTGGTTTTATTGCTGTGAATTCTGTGATATGCTCATTCACACCGCACATTGCTTGGTTTTATTGCTGTGAATTCTGTGATATGCTCATTCACACCGCACATTGCTTGGTTTTATTGCTGTGGATTCTGTGATACGCTCATACACACTGCACATTGCTGAGTTTTTCCACCGGAAAAAACAGCGTTTCATTTTCACAGATTCATACAAACGGTTTTGCTAATTTATTCACCTCCCTCGTCTGCGGTCTCAGCTGCGTTCAGCTCCGGTTTTCAGCAGGTTAATCCAGATGTTTTTGGGGGTTTTCGGCGTGCATTCGGTGGGTTTTGCGGTTAGTTTTCGTCAGGTTTGCGGCAGCTTTTCCCTGGGTCACCGAAATGGGATCGGCAAAAGGAACCGAATTGAAGAGAACGAAAAGTCACCGAACGTGCGGTGACTTTTCGAATCTCTTTGAATAACCCTGATAGTAATGGTGTGTGTGTGTCGTTGTATGTATGTATGTATGAGCTTTTGGGTGCACACCCTAATGCAATAGGCTGCGCACGCCTATGATTTCTACCATAGTATTTTTGTCTATTATCAGTTTGTTCACAATTTTAATACCTTTCTTATATTGTTAAAAAAGCTCATTAATGTTTGTAATTATTATGGGCAGTATTACAAAGCTGGTGCTAACTTAACCAGAGCTGCTGTAATCTTACCAGAGCCATTAAAATCAATGGGGTTGTTAAGTTTAAAACAGCTCTGGTTAAGTTAGCACCAAGTATGTAATATGGCCCTACACTTTTATTCACCTGTAATATACATTCATATCTATGCAATATACATTTATGGTGATAACAAGATCTACCTCTCCTGATCGCTCTCCTCCAGTGATGAATTGTGTCACCAACTGTCTGTTGTCCCTAAGTGGATGAGTGCTCGTTTCTTAAAACTGAACTTCTTGTATTCGCTCTCGGAATTTAACCCTCTTGTACTACTAGATCATAGGTTCGCTGGCTTGGTGTCCTCTTTGATCTCCTATCCACTCCTCAAATACAGTTACTAACCAAATATTACCACGTTCAACTAAAATACATTGCATGCACCCGCCGCTTCCTGAACTCATCCAAGTGCTCATTACACCCAACATTGACCACTGTAACCCTTTTTTATTGGCCTCAGACAATCTCAGACTATCCCTCTACAGCAGTGGTTCCCAACCGCGGTCCTTAAGTACCCCCAACAGGTCAGGTTTTCCAGCTATCTGAAGCACAGCACAGGTGATATGATTTGCTGCTCAGTGATTGCAGGATTCAGTCTGCATTTCTCCAAGGTAATCCCTAAAATCTGGCCCGTTAGGGGTACTTGAGGACTGCGATTGGGAACCACTGCTCTACAGGCTAACGAACACCTCTGCCAGACTACTCATAAATGGCTCTTTGGACAAGGAAACTGAAAATCACAATGAATACTAACAATTTAAATATTAGAGTGGGTTTACCACTGCCCTTCTGCAAGGAAGTGGGGAGTAATTTAAATGTCCAGCCTTCCAGGAGCAGCCATCAACCTGTCTCACTCCTTGGGTATAGCATCTTGTTTCTCACAGCTTGAGAGTTTGAGAGAGAATGGTGAGGTGTTCCTTTGAACTCCAATGCCATCCGGAACCACAGCTTATCCAATGGTTTCAGGCCACTGGTCTATGGGTTCAACTGAGTGTGGAACCCCCCCCCCCCCCGCCAAAGGATAGACGATCTGATATTCTCAGCTTTAAAATTGAAATGATAATGTTATATTTTCATTTCTCCTTCAGATGTTTCTTTTTCAGATTCTTTATAAAATCCATAAAACTTAAGTTTCATGTGCATAACTGAATTTGCCCACTGGGCTGTGTAATACAAAATGAATGTATATATAATTATAACAATCGTAAAAGGTTTCATTATGTTTATGTCATCTTGGTTTCACCATCAAGGGCAGTGACAAGGACATATCAGAGCTCAGGTCAAAATAAAGCCTATTGTGCGTCCATCACTCTGTAGCCAAGCTAAAGGATTATCTGTAGATAAAGCTGATCAACCAAATACAAAGATGAAATTCCCTACTGTCTCACAAATTGCAAGAGAGAAAGCACGCTGTTAAGTAGCACATAATCTACTGCTACGAGCATCTGCTTGATGATTTTCGATATAGTCTACAGAAAGGATGTCTATCATTGACAACCCATATGTTTCATAATTTGGCAAGGTTAGTCAAGTTAGCATCAATAGTTTTCAACCAAAAAGTGTTAATGATGACTCATTGTAGAGCTTTATGACAAACTGGGTCAGTCCTATCTTTAGCGAATATAGGCGTTGCCTAAAAGGGAGGAGTCAGCAGCCTTGGCCCTCCAGATGTTTTGGAACTGCATTGCCGGTGATGGTCTGCCACTTATCAGGTAACAGGAGAATCATGGAAAATGTTCCAAAACATCTGGAAGGCCAAAATATTTACGTGATTAAGAGGATTTCATCACTGCACTGTTTTCTGGATGAGAGATTAGATATACCAACCAATGTGCAGTGCACTCACCACTTTGTACTATTCCAAAATGACCCAGTGCAGACTTGCCCTATGCCAATTTATATAAGAGCCATGATGCAAATGCTTTAGGGGGTCTAAGTTTAAGCAATAATGCTTTATTTTCTTACATTAAAAAAATAATGTGATTGAGGTTTCGCCCTCCTAGGGGTCGATGTAACGTAAATCACTTTGGACTTTGGGTGCATGGACCTGGAGGCATATTTGTAGGGTGCACCCTTACAATCCATATCATTTCATTGGCCTCGTGTGCAGAATGTTCGTGTAATCTGTGTTCTGCAAGAATGTTATTGTCGATCTATTGTATGGTCCATGTGTATCTTGTGGTCTTTCTGATGGGTAGGCTAGAAGGCTAATCCTTTCTCTCAGGAATGTGTTGATATCGGTTTATATTTCAATAGATTGACAAACAAGACTACAGACAGTAGATTTACAATCACGATTCCCATGTCCTGTCTGTCTAGGAATGTTGAGCAAATATTTAATGTTTAATCAATTATCGGTTTTAGTCTAATTAAGTCTCCCATCAGTTTCTAGTAGAGGTTTTGTATATGGAAATAACCCACGTTTGATCGTATAAATATGTGTGCCTATTCTCAATTAAAAGGAGTTCCATTGTGACCCTACATGCAGTCACGGCTCATGGTTTGGGTAGCAGCTATTTACAGTGGTAGGTGTTCCCAGAAAAGCTCCAGATCTACTGCCTCAGCTTATTTCTGGAGGATGCTAGATGGGTTCAAGCAGGAGAGCCTATCTTTAATCTTAATCTGAGGTATCGGAGAAAGGCACAAGAGTCACGAGGAGAACACTGGTGTCCAGCAAGGAAGCTGCATTGGCAGATGTGACCTTGTCGGGGTACGGAGATCTGTCACAGTCAAAATGTTCTTTATTATTTAATAAACAAAATAAAGCCTTATTGTTTTAACTAAACCCCTGAAGTACATGTCCATCTTGGTGCTTATATATACACACACACAGCCTGCCATTAGGCAAAATAGGTGCTTCTCAAAGAATTGGTGTGAAAGGTTAAGAATGTTGAGAAACCTGTGTTGGCCTTCATTAATATTATTATATTTTTCTCTACAACAAGAGATCAAAATAATTAAGCTTTACAGTCTTTAAAGTCTGATACTATAGCTGATTTTATGTTGAATTACAAAAAAATCTGAAATAAGTTAAGGTTACGCTTTTTCAGAGTTCCCCGGCAAGACTCATAAAGTCTTTATCAAGGGTCAGAGTCCCTGAAAGATCTTTGACTACATTAAACTTCAATTAGAAGTAAACTGGCCCTTCATGAGCATGGGACCCTTTTAAGAATTCTACAAGCAGCTATGAAGAAGTTGTCAGGATTGACCAATATTATCTGCATAGGCAGGGTCACTTTTTATTAGAATAAACACCCGCTGCAGCAGGATATTAAAGATCCTTCAGGCCTTCCATTCTCCGCTGTGTGGAATTGCATATGTATCCATATTACCTTGATGAACAGAATCAATGTTATTGGGTAAAATCATTAACCGCTTTGGCTTTAATTACCACCTCTATGCTGATGATACTCAGATCTACCTCTCTACCCCTGATCTCTCTCCTGTCCTTTCCAAAGTCAGCAACTGTTTATCTGGCATTTCCTTCTGGATGGCCTCTTACCAACTAAAGATTAACATGTCGAAGACTGCGCTCTAACCAATTTCTCCCTCTAATGCCTCCCCACCTCCTGACTTCTCTATCATGGTTGATGGCATCACTATCTCCCCATCAAACCAGGTTCGCTGCCTCGGAGTTAAACTTTACTCTGCTCTTTACTTCATCCCCCACATTCCGTCTCTTTTCAACTCCTGCCACTACCAACTACGTAATATTTCCAGAATTCGGCCATTTCTTACCACTGACACCATAAAAGCAACTTCACGCCCTTGTAATCTCCAGTCTTGACTATTGTAATAATTTTCTAACTGGTCTCCCGCTCTCCCACCTCTCCCCTCTACAAACCATTCTAAATGCCTCTGCCAGGCTCATCCATCTCACCCTCCGCTCGGTCTCTGCTTCCCCCTCTGCGAATCCCTTCACTGGCTCCTCATCCACTGCAGAATTAAATTCAAAATCTTTACCCTGACCTAAAAAGCTCTTACTAACTCAGCTCCCCACTACCTGTCCTCAGTAAATCACCAAATATACCGCAGCCCGCTCCCTAAAAATCAAGCAGAGACCTGAGCCTAGCTTCTCCACGCATCACCTCTTCCCATGATAGACCGCAGGATTTCTTACACGCAGCCCCCATCCTCTAGAATGCTCTTTACTAGATTGTAAATTCCCACGGGAATAGGACCTTAGTTTCCTCCTGTACTGGTTTGTCAAAATATTGTTCAATGTATTGTATCCCTGTCTGCTGTGCAACGCTGCAGAATATGCTGGCGCTTTATAAATAAAGAATAAATAAAAATAATATGCAGCACCTCTAGATCATGCTTGTGATATCCCATGGGGGGGTCTCTTTTGGGTGTACATACCTACTACACAGTTGATGGTAGGTTGAGTGTAAGATTGGCGTCTTCTCTAAACATTCCCTCCTCCGCCACCTCATTAACGTAAATAATGTAGATTAAATAAACAAGAGCCACAAAGCAAAGCTTATGGTAAATATTGCATCATGGAAAAAATACACAAAAATGTAAACCGGAATAAAGTAAGGTTTTGATCTCTGCCATTTCCTCATGCATTTACTTCAAACAAAAGAAAAAAAACAGCAGCATGTGTCTCATAATGTGGTTTTATTTGTAATGCACAAGTAATCTAGTTACAGTTTATGTAAGTGGTAGTGTCCCTTTAAACTCTCTCATGCTCACTCTGTTTGTGGGTGCCCATTTAATATTTGCAACTAGTCCACCTCAACCTGGTTCAAAGGACCTCTACAGCCAGGTCATTAACACAATGTTAATGTGGCAGTGATCAGACTTCCCCAACCCATTATGTACTATGCTTTCATTAAAAGCTTCTGAATTACTATTTTGCCTTTCAATATGCCGAACTGGGATAACAAATCTCAATGATGCATGACGGTCAGAAAATCAGTGAGTTGACAGCAATTTGTACTGTAGCAATGAAAACATAGGGGACATTACAAACCTCTCACATGTTGGTTTAGGGTTATTTTGCCTGATTAATGTTTTTCCACACCACACTAAAGACACAGACAATCCCAAGGCACCTTTCAATAGAGGCATTATCTTCTCAGAATTGCTGTACTCCCTGTTTATGCCACTTTATTCCACTTGATTACATAATGTATTTTAAATATATTTTACGTGCAAGATTAAAGTCAACACATTTCTAGGACATGTACTACAAAAACTCACCTTTGTGGTTTTGCAGGAATAAAGTAAATGCATATTTGCAACTATAGTCGAATAATGTGGTTTCAACGCAAAAGGATTTTTATAGCCATATTTTAGATGAAAGTAAAATGCCTGTATGACTAAAACGCTATACATGACTTCTCATAGTATAAAGATGTAGAGAGATTTAAAAAAATAAAGACAGAACAAGGTTGAAAGGAAGAAATAATACAAAGTATTTGTCTAGGTTCCATATCCTCCATTTTTTAATTGTGGCACAATATAATTTATACGAGGCGCTTAAGAGAACCTCTCAGGGGCAGGTTCACTTTCCCAGTTATAAAGTCAATGCAATATTTAATTTATTGCTTAAATTATTATTTATTAACTACATGTTAAAGTGAGTCCACTCATGGCACTCTTGGTCAGAGGCATTGCATTATGTAAAGACAAACAAATATGTGAGCTTGCATACAACTGGTCCTCTGTAGTTATGTTGACTTTTCTGCAGGCGCTCACATTCTCACCAAAAAGAGTTTGTAAGTACAACAGTCTGCTGGGTATGTTACCAAGTATTTGAGTGACAGTACACGATTAGTACAGATTCAGGTTTTTTATGTTCAGGGATCCCAGCACCAAAGAATTTTTGTGCATGCATCATCTGTTTCTCGCAGTCTCGCAAGTTTAGCCCTAGATACTCTGCTTGTGTCTTCGTCAGTGATCCTTAGCCTGTCTGAAAGCCTATCTTCTAGCTTTCTCCATGGCTATGTCTGTTCCTCTGCAAGTTATATCTGTGTTTAGCAGCAATAAACGTGGGAGGTTTTGAAAGCTTAGGAGTTACTTCAGCTATCCCTTCTCTGTCCCAGGACTGATGTGCGATTTTAAGTCCCATCCCATGCTACTCGATGGGTAGCCCTATTTTTGTAGTGACATTAACCAGTGCTAGAGAAGCTCCATAGCCAGACACCTGACGCGGTAGGATATAGGATAAATTATATTAAGGCCACAATAAGGCATTATACACACTTTTAGCAATTATTCTAATCACACAGCTATCAAATTTAACACTAAATTATTAATTCCATTAACTACTACCAGTAAGTAAAACATCCTCTTCCTACCAGACCAAGAGTAGATACAAAGAAAGTACAAAAAGGAAAATATAGGAAGCGCCAAACAAGATGTACAATAGGCAACCCAATCAAACACCACTGTATGTGGGATAAGGCACGAAATGATAGAGGGATATAACGGCTTACAAGCCTTGTGCAAAAACCATGTGCTTAATAGACACCATTGATCCACTCCCATATATTTATATGTGAGATCACGTAGGCCATCCAATAGTGAATATATAGACACAATATATTACCCCTTGTTTGTTCAAAAATTTATTTTCTTGACATGTATCGAGGGGTCCAGGATTCACCACTATTCCGCAATTGTACATACAAATGAAAAATATAAAGAAATACAATTGCGTGATACAGTACTGATGGGTAATATAAATGATGCAAATCGACACTCACATGGCTCAGAGCCTACAATCATAAGGCTCAATAAAGACACAGTGGGTCCATTCAGGGATAACCCTATCCCAATTCCTTCGGTCTCCAATCCAATGCAATCAGAAGGTGGGAGGTAAACACATAATAGTGCAACACTGTTGGTATATTCAGGTAAGTAGCTCAATAAATATAAACAACTCATGTGGTTCTGAGCCCGCAAAACAAATAATTGCTCAGTAATAAAGCATGTCTGTGACGGAAATCCTCTCTCTTCTGCTTGTCCTGGCTCTCCAGACAACCCCTCATTGCGGTCAGCCTGGCTACTGGGAATGCGGTCCTCAGCGCCTTGAGCAGCTTGACCCGCTTGCTTCTGCCTGCTGGGAGACCTGGGCAGGCTGGCAGGGATCTGTGCCAGTGCTGGGCCGACGATACAGCAGCTTCTTGGGATCTGCAGGCTTTCGCTCTCCTGACCTGTAGCCCCGATGTTAGGTCAGTCTTTCAGATGGCCGCTCGGTGCCTTCTGATGGTGAGTGGAGTGGAATAGTGCAGAGGAATAACACAACAGACAAGCTGCATGCATCAACCAAGAATTATGCTTTACTAAGAAAACCATATTTATGTGGTCCAACAGGGATCATTTACATAAACCAAACCACTGGAACATAATTACACAAACATTGACATATTGAAACTCTAATTACATTGGGTCAGTAATCACACACCTCATTTACATAATCCATTGTTCCAATAGATCAGATTGCCTTGTCAGTCAAACACTGTCACAGACTCATGACTCCTCAAACATGCAAACAGATAAACAGCATTCTTGCATAATCACCGATTACTCAAACCTAATTACATTCTACACAAAAGAAAGGTCTGCACCTCCAAAACACATCTCTAATACACATTCACATACAGTAATAAAAGTACATTTAAAATCACACCACACAATATAAATGAACATAAAGTCTTTCCCAAGGCAATTGTCTGTTTGTTTTGGGGTTTTTCGCCATGGCAATAAAAGTCTTGGGGTTTGAAGCGGAGAGCGCTATGTCAGTTCCATGACAATGTCGTACCATTAGAATGAGAGAGTACCAATCTCAATACCAGGATAAAGCACCAGGATACGACGATGGACCATTAAAAAACTTTAATGCAATAAAACCAATACGCGTTTCGCTAATAGCTTCATCAGTTGGTTATGTCCTTACACATAATGTCTACTCTTATATATGCGTCGTAATTCCCTTCCTTCAGTTGTATACCATTTACCACAATGTCGATCTTCTGGCGTCCACAGTTTCCTTCCGGTTCCTACGGATAACGTGTAATTTACCGCGCTGACTGTCAGACTCCTCATGTTCCGGTCCTTACCAGTGCTCATGCGTATCGTTCGGCCTGCCGCAGAATAGCCTCTCCAGACATTCATTGTATAGAGTGTCTATTAAGCACATGACTTTTGCACACGGCTTGTAGGCCGTCATATAAACCTCTTGCCTTATCCCACATACAGTGGTGTTTGATTGTGTTGCCTACTGTACATCTTGTTTGGTGCTTCCTATATTTTCCTTTTTGTACTCTTCCAAACTTGGGGATATCCCCCGTTTTAGGTATAGCTGCCTCACACCTGCGTACTACAGCCATTTGCCGCTCCATCAAAACCATTCTTGTAGATACAAAGAAAACCCAAAACAACAATGGTTATATATTAAATCACACCATATACATTTGCCATCCACAAGAAAACAAAGGTACACAGTCTCTGGTGTACGAAGATGCCAAATTAATCCTTACTTTGCATATGTGTGTCGTCATTAATGTAAAAATGGTATATCAAGAAGCTGAAGTCCGTTACACTGTGGGCTGTATTCCAACCCCGGTGTAAACTTAACTAGAGCAGTTTTAAACTTAACAGATCCATTACAGCCTATGGAGTTCCTAAGATTAAAACAGCTCTGGTTACGATAACATCAGGGTTGGACTACAGCCTTGTGCCGCTCAGACTACTACAAACAAACATCCCCTCTATATCTTGGTCTTTTTCTGAAATGACAAAAAGTCTGACTCTCCATGGAACTGTCAACAATCCCCACTTTTTGTCTCACAGGCCCTTTTAATTATCTTTGTATTAAAACTGTACATTAGGCCATTGTGATCATCCCTCTTTCAGTGTTGAATTGGTTTTACTACATGATGGTTGCAAAAGAGAATTTCTCTAACAATGTTATTACACAAGATTATGAAAAATGTAAGGGAATCAAATGAGTAAGTGGTCGGACAGTTATCACTGTGCACAAAGTTGAACTGTGGGATGCCCTGAACTCTAGCAGCTTTTTTGTGTCCGTGCTACCGCATAAATCCCAAAAGTCTCTATTTTTGGCCAAAATCTTTATATCCCTCTACTCTAACATCTCCTTTGTGTATTCATATATTCAAAATATGTAGCTGCATGACAGAAGCCATAACAATAAACCTCACACCGAGGAGTCTTTGACCTAGAAGTTGTTTGAGATCGCTTGGCATTCCTCTTGTACTAAATTACATATGTCATGTATTTGCCTAAAACGTATCAGAATTGCTAGGTCTCTGAACATCATTACAACAGAAAGCAATGCAAATGATCACAGAGGCACGTAATACACATTGTTGAGAAGAGCAGATTATAAATAAATACAGTAAAAAACAACAACACAGTTCGGCCTCTAAGTGACAGAAAACATCCTTGCCTGGACAACATTTGAATGGTATCAGTGACACAGAACTGAATACCTTACATGTGCTACGCAACAGCTCACGGCAAGCCTTTTCTCTTCATCTCCAAATCAGTTCTCGCCTTTGTCCTCAAATTTGTCTTATT
Source organism: Leptobrachium leishanense (assembly GCA_009667805.1). Lineage (NCBI taxonomy): Eukaryota > Metazoa > Chordata > Amphibia > Anura > Megophryidae > Leptobrachium > Leptobrachium leishanense. Next base: position 87,525,669 of record CM019068.1, on the reverse strand, counting down.
GATAGGACCTCTCCTTTTCAAATCAATATCCCTGGTCTGGTCTAACAATAAGAGCAGAGCTCTTCATTACTCCCAAATCAAAAAAAAAAAAGGGAGATGGGCTGCCCACCTCCCTTTTATATTTTTGTGCAATTAGATACTGGAAAACCTTTGAGGTAAAGAACGTGTAAAGGATAGGTAAAGAACGTGTAAAGGATTTGTGAAGATTTGAATTCTCACCTGGTGGTAAGTTTTTTGTTTTGCGTTACTCCCAAATGATATTTTGCAATTCCAAAATCTAACAATGTCAATGCAAATGAGCCATTTATAGCTCATAAAAAAAAATCTGATGGAACTGTGACATACGATGAATGAATATCAAATGTAACAGGGACAGACAGCATAGTGAGCAAAACAGAATAGTCTTACCCCAGTAACTTGCCACCCGATAACAAGAAGCTATAGAGTGGCACCATCCACCCTGCTCTCCCTTATCCCCTATGTGTCCAGTTTTCACTCGGTAGCCGTTTTGATACAAGTCTCCCAGGGACTTCTTGCGTCTTCGTGTGGTCCTGTAGACTTCACTTCGTGTTGCACCTTCTGGGGCTCGGTAAACTAAGATCTTGCTAGGAATCATGTTTAAAAAAAATGATGAATGGAGCAAGGACAGCGATGATAAGTCAATAATAGGTGTGAAGAAGGCAACTGATGGCTGAAAAGGAGAAGTTCAACAAATTATAGGTGAATTAGAGCTGTCCTAGATTTTTCTGCCATGAGGAGCCCATCGAAGTGTGAAAACAACCATATGATCAGTTTACAGCTGGTCAAAAGAAAAACGAATGAAAACAAAAAATTTATGAAAGCGATATCCAGAAACGCAGAGCAGCAGTCACTGTGAAGGACAGACCAGCACAATGCAGATCAGGGATGTTGGTCTGAATAGATCCCTCCTGAGTTGTGCTTTAAAACCCCCTATTTGCCATCAGGATATTAAAGCCTAAGCTCCTTTTGGACACTCTAGGGAAGCGCATTTGGCAGTATCACCCCCCTCCTACAGTTACACGTGCCAATGAGCTGCACTGCTGCAGCCACAAAATGGGTACAGATTAAGGGTGAGAATTATATATCCTAATATCTTTTACATTTTCCGAAGGTGTTGTTTTATATCCAAATAATGATCTTAACATAGAGAGCTAAACTATTTAAATAGGATAAAAATGCAGACACCCTGCAGAAAGAGAGTAAATGTCACATATGAACAGAGCAGTACTGAGTCCTCACTTCAAAAGCAGGGACAGGGTGGCTCCCATGGGTGGGATGAGCAGGGCGCACCCTGCACTTTGGGGCCTCTGGCAAACCAAATACTGCATGCAATTCAGCTAACACAATCAGGTGCTACTTATTTGTATAGATTTATACTATTGTAGCGCTCAGTGGCGTAGCGTGGGTTGTCAGCACCCGTGGCCAGCCAAGAATTGTGCGCCCCCCCCAACCTGTGGACACGTTATCGATATTGCCCCAGCTCTCACATGGATATTGCCCCAGCTCATGGATTTGCCCCCAGTTCATGGATTTGCCCCAGCTCACACATGGATTTGCCCCCCAGCTCACTCATGGATTTGCCCCAGCTCATGGATTTGCCCCCAGCTCATGGATTTGCCCCCAGCTCATGGATTTGCCCCCCAGCTCACTCATGGATTTGCCCCAGCTCATGGATTTGCCCCAGCTCACTCATGGATTTGCCCCCAGCTCATGGATTTGCCCCAGCTCACTCATGGATTTGTCCCCAGCTCATGGATTTGCCCCAGCTCATGGATTTGCCTCCAGCTCATGGATTTGCCCCCAGCTCACTCATGGATTTGCCCCCAGCTCATGGATTTGCCCCAGCTCACTCATGGATTTGCCCCCAGCTCACTCATGGATTTGCCCCAGCTCACTCATGGATTTGCCCCAGCTCACTCATGGATTTGCCCCCAGCTCATGGATTTGCCCCAGCTCACTCATGGATTTGCCCCCAGCTCATGGATTTGCCCCAGCTCGCTCATGGATTTGCCCCCAGCTCATGGATTTGCCCCAGCTCATGGATTTGCCCCCTCCAGCTCATGGATTTGCCCCAGCTCACTCATTTGCCCCAGCTCACTCATTTGCCCCAGCTCACTCATGGATTTGCCCCCAGCTCACTCATGGATTTGCCCCAGCTCACTCATGGATTTGCCCCCCAGCTCATGGATTTGCCCCAGCTCACTCATGGATTTGCCCCCAGCTCATGGATTTGCCCCAGCTCACTCATGGATTTGTCCCCAGCTCATGGATTTGCCCCAGCTCATGGATTTGCCTCCAGCTCATGGATTTGCCCCAGCTCACTCATGGATTTGCCCCAGCTCATGGATTTGCCCCAGCTCACTCATGGATTTGCCCCAGCTCACTCATGGATTTGCCCCAGCTCACTCATGGATTTGCCCCCAGCTCATGGATTTGCCCCAGCTCACTCATGGATTTGCCCCCAGCTCATGGATTTGCCCCAGCTCGCTCATGGATTTGCCCCCAGCTCATGGATTTGCCCCCCAGCTCATGGATTTGCCCCCTCCAGCTCATGGATTTGCCCCAGCTCACTCATTTGCCCCAGCTCACTCATTTGCCCCAGCTCACTCATGGATTTGCCCCCAGCTCACTCATGGATTTGCCCCAGCTCACTCATGGATTTGCCCCAGCTCACTCATGGATTTGCCCCCAGCTCATGGATTTGCCCCAGCTCACTCATGGATTTGCCCCAGCTCACTCATGGATTTGCCCCAGCTCACTCATGGATTTGCCCCAGCTCATGGATTTGCCCCAGCTCACTCATGGATTTGCCCCCAGCTCATGGATTTGCCCCAGCTCGCTCATGGATTTGCCCCCAGCTCATGGATTTGCCCCCAGCTCATGGATTTGCCCCCAGCTCATGGATTTGCCCCAGCTCACTCATTTGCCCCAGCTCACTCATGGATTTTCCCCCAGCTCACTCATGGATTTGCCCCAGCTCACTCATGGATTTGCCCCCAGCTCATGGATTTGCCCCAGCTCACTCATGGATTTGCCCCCAGCTCATGGATTTGCCCCAGCTCGCTCATGGATTTGCCCCAGCTCATGGATTTGCCCCAGCTCATGGATTTGCCCCAGCTCATGGATTTGCCCCCAGCTCATGGATTTGCCCCAGGCCCCCCCCTCATGGATTTGCCCCAGCTCACTCATGGATTTGCCCCAGCTCATGGATTTGCCCCCCAGCTCATGGATTTGCCCCAGCTCACTCATAGATTTGCCCCCAGCTCATGGATTTGCCCCAGCTCACTCATGGATTTGCCCCAGCTCACTCATGGATTTGCCCCAGCTCACTCATGGATTTGCCCCAGCTCACCCATGGATTTGCCCCCAGCTCATGGATTTGCCCCAGCTCATGGATTTGCCCCCCAGCTCATGGATTTGCCCCCTCCAGCTCATGGATTTGCCCCGCAGCTCATGGATTTGCCCCCCAGCTCATGGATTTGCCCCCTCCAGCTCATGGATTTGCCCCCAGCTCATGGATTTGCCCCCAGCTCATGGATTTGCCCCCAGCTCATGGATACTGCCCCCAGCTCATGGATTTGCCCCAGCTCACTCATGGATTTGCCCCCAGCTCATGGATTTGCCCCCCAGCTCATGGATTTGCCCCCAGCTCATGGATTTGCCCCAGCTCACTCATAGATTTGCCCCAGCTCATGGATTTGCCCCAGCTCACTCATGGATTTGCCCCAGCTCACTCATGGATTTGCCCCAGCTCACTCATGGATTTGCCCCAGCTCACCCATGGATTTGCCCCCAGCTCATGGATTTGCCCCAGCTCATGGATTTGCCCCCCAGCTCATGGATTTGCCCCCTCCAGCTCATGGATTTGCCCCAGCTCATGGATTTGCCCCCAGCTCATGGATTTGCCCCCACAGCTCATGGATTTGCCCCCAGCTCATGGATTTGCCCCCAGCTCATGGATTTGCCCCCCAGCTCATGGATACTGCCCCCAGCTCATGGATTTGCCCCAGCTCACTCATGGATTTGCCCCCAGCTCATGGATTTGCCCCCCAGCTCATGGATTTGCCCCCCAGCTCATGGATTTGCCCCAGCTCACTCATAGATTTGCCCCCAGCTCATGGATTTGGCCCAGCTCACTCATGGATTTGCCCCAGCTCACTCATGGATTTGCCCCAGCTCACTCATGGATTTGCCCCAGCTCACCATGGATTTGCCCCCAGCTCATGGATTTGCCCCAGCTCATGGATTTGCCCCAGCTCGCTCATGGATTTGCCCCCAGCTCATGGATTTGCCCCCAGCTCATGGATTTGCCCCCAGCTCATGGATACTGCCCCCAGCTCATGGATTTGCCCCAGCTCACTCATGGATTTGCCCCCAGCTCATGGATTTGCCCCAGCTCATGGATTTGCCCCAGCTCATGGATTTGCCCCAGCTCACTCATGGATTTGCCCCCAGCTCACTCATGGATTTGCCCCAGCTCACTCATGGATTTGCCCCAGCTCACTCATGGATTTGCCCCAGCTCACTCATGGATTTGCCCCAGCTCACCATGGATTTGCCCCCAGCTCATGGATTTGCCCCCCAGCTCATGGATTTGCCCCCTCCAGCTCATGGATTTGCCCCCCAGCTCATGGATTTGCCCCAGCTCATGGATTTGCCCCCCAGCTCATGGATTTGCCCCCAGCTCATGGATACTGCCCCCAGCTCATGGATTTGCCCCAGCTCATGGATTTGCCCCAGCTCACTCATGGATTTGCCCCCAGCTCATGGATTTGCCCCCCAGCTCATGGATTTGCCCCAGCTCACTCATAGATTTGCCCCCAGCTCATGGATTTGGCCCAGCTCACTCATGGATTTGCCCCAGCTCACTCATGGATTTGCCCCAGCTCACCCATGGATTTGCCCCCAGCTCATGGATTTGCCCCCAGCTCATGGATTTGCCCCAGCTCGCTCATGGATTTGCCCCCAGCTCATGGATTTGCCCCCCAGCTCATGGATTTGCCCCCCAGCTCATGGATACTGCCCCCAGCTCATGGATTTGCCCCAGCTCATGGATTTGCCCCAGCTCACTCATGGATTTGCCCCCAGCTCATGGATTTGCCCCCGCTCATGGATTTGCCCCGCTCACTCATAGATTTGCCCCCAGCTCATGGATTTGCCCCAGCTCACTCATGGATTTGCCCCAGCTCACTCATGGATTTGCCCCAGCTCACTCATGGATTTGCCCCCAGCTCACCCATGGATTTGCCCCCAGCTCATGGATTTGCCCCCAGCTCATGGATTTGCCCCCCAGCTCATGGATTTGCCCCCAGCTCATGGATTTGCCCCCTCCAGCTCATGGATTTGCCCCCAGCTCATGGATTTGCCCCCAGCTCATGGATACTGCCCCCAGCTCATGGATACTGCCCCCAGCTCATGGATTTGCCCCAGCTCATGGATACTGCCACCAGCTCATGGATTTGCCCCCAGGTCACACATGGATTTGCCCCCAGGTCATGGATTTGCCCCAGCTCTCACCTGGATTGTTGCCCCAGCTCCGGCAGGGGTTGAGGGACCCAGATGCCGGGCAGCGCGGGAGCGCCTGCCCGGTCTTGAACAGTCCGTCCTGTGAAGTGGATGCGGCTGTGTGCGTGCGCAGCCGGTCACGCGGTCCGGCCAGTCAGGTGGTACAGAGACTCAGTACCACCTGATTAGCCGGACCACGTGACCGGCTGCGCACGCACACAGCCGCATCCACTTCACAGGACGGACTGTTCAAGACCGGGCAGGCGCTCTCGCGCTGCCTGGCATCTGGGTCCCTCAACCCCCGGGCCAGTTTTAGGGGCGCGAATGCGCCCCTAACAAAACTGCGCCCGGGGCCACGGCCCCCCCAGCCCCCCCACGCTACGCCACTGGTAGCGCTCACTCCCGGAGGAGCCGCTGAAAATGAACCACGGGTCAGTCTCCCCGCACTAGGGAATAAATATACTCCAGCACCGTTGTGGATTTTATAAATTATATAGTTTACTGAAGTAAAAGACATAAAATAAGACACGGTGTCCGTAGATATATTTACAGTATTTCGTATTGCGGTAAACGCGCAGCGGGAAAAGAAATGCGAGACTTCGTATTTCTGGAAAACGCGACCGAGTAGAAAAATATACAATGCTTCGTAATTACGAGAAACGCGCAGCGGAAAAAAATAAAATAAGATGCGAATCTTTTCCCCATTTTCGGATACTAGGGAGTGAGTCCCGAACAGGTTAAGTCCCGAATTGTGAGTGTATGTGTGTGTTATGGTACCCGGGTACTATTCAACTGGCCAGTGAATCTTTTAAGTGATGTCTTCGACTAGTCACGTTGGGGCCCTGTGGGTTTCAGAAATAAACAACAGCGTGCTTGAACTTTTGTGGAAACGGCCTTGGAGGCCTCTCACCCATCCGCTGATCACCGAGGCTCCGCTGACCCAGGACGTCTCTCCGCTTGGCTCCGCGCTGGGATACCGGCTGTTGGATCGATATTCAGGCTCTCTGTGTTTCAGCCCGGACTTGTCCAGTTACCGCCTGCTCTCCCATCCGTTGGACTCGCGGTACTCCTTACTCGGGGTCCTCAGCTTGTCTGGAATACACTTGGTGGTGATGGCCGGTGGGTAAGGCTCCTTCTGGCAAGGCAGGATAACCCCACTCAATTCCTCATAGGCCACACTTGCGCTCCGGCCTGGTCACGATTCCGCTCAGCAGCACTGCGTCCTCTTCCATGCACTCCCTGGCGCGCTCTGGAGCGTTCTCCACGAGGCTCAGGATGTACAGCGTCTGTGTCCCACCCACTTCCTGTCTGTTTGCAAAGCACGCCGGGAAATGTAGTCCCCATGTTCAGTGTCTCTGATCGCGCTTGTCTCCCCCCGGTGGCCAAAAATAGGTACTGCCACAGTAAGATTTAAACACAGCGCTACACTATATTTAGTATGCGGAGTTTCACAAGATATTTTTTACATCATTCCCAGGACGAGCTTGATGCTGAATTCATAGAGCAGCTAAGCAGGTCACCTTTAGCATTTGCATAGTTCTGGGCAAAGGAAATTGGTAGGAAACCCAACTTCACCAAAAGTTCTATTTCACTTACGTGTATTTACATTAATTTACAGACCTGCTGTCACGGTCCTCGCCGGCGCCACAGATAATAAAATGACGCTGTGATATTCAGCACACTGCTGGGCAGTGGGCAGCACCATTCAGGTACTGCCCCAGGATAAACTGCAGTCTCTTCCAGCTCTGTACTGAATGTCAGGTGCTTCTAATCAGTCAGCCTGACTGCCTCTATATAATGGAACCACAACCTTACCTTGTTAGTTCAGCATCAAACTTCCACTTCAAAGTGGAACTCGTGCAGCTAGGAGCCGGTCTCTGTAAGACCTGTATTCAGGACTTACCTGTGTATCGGACCCCTGCTTCATCCAAGTGTGACCCCCTGCTTCATCCAAGTGCCCTGCATTTCCTAAGGACTTACTCATGTATCACAGACTCCCTGCATACCGGACTCTTTTCCTAAACATCAGTTTACCCTGCTCTAAGAACCATACCTTTGTTGTCCCTCTGTAAGTTAACCTCTTCCCTCTCCTGTGTCCTGTCTAACCATTCCTGTGTATATTTTGCCAGCCTGCTCATTCTAGGTTTAGTTCACTTTCCTTATTTTCTTATGGTTAACCCCTTCCTGCCAACTCTCAGTCCCATCCAGCCTGCTCATTCTGTTTACTTCACTCTCCTCCTTTCTCTCTGCCTAGAATCTGTATATCTTATGGTTAAACCCTTCCTGTCCACTGTTCTCCCTTGTTATAGGTTAGGCTACCCTTTTTCCTGTTATCCCTCATCCATGTTCTGTGATACTACTAAATAAAACCCCTTTATCATTGAAACCTACTGCCTCCTTGTGTCACTGCATCTCTGGGCTCGCACGCTCATCCGCCTGGCCTGGCTGAACGTGACACCTGCACACAAGTGTTCCACCGTCTCTTATCATTCGGGATCCAGAGGAATATATCATCTCGCACCCATCACATATGGTGAACACACCTGCAGCTGACATGGCCAAGGAAGTTGCGCCAATTCTTAAACTTATGTTTGCATTATAATTCCAAGCACTGAAATCATATTTTTGATAAAATGCTTCAACTGCTTCACTTACACTCTACTCAAATCGCAGACTTGGAAACATGACAATCCACCACGGAGGATACCCTCAATATCTTACAGAAGAGGATACAAGTGCAACAAGCTACAATCAATGTCCTCCAGGATAAACTGGAGGATTTGGAAAACTGAAGTCACCAGAACAATCTGAGTTTTATTGGAATTCCAGAGTCGGTACGTCAGCCTGATCTCCTCAACTTCTTACAGGAGTGGCTCCCCTCCACCCTATCTTTACCAGTGTATCCCTGTTCTAATTGAATGAGAAAATCATTTTGGGCCATTAAATCAGAAGACAATGCATGGCCCCGTCCAGTTATTGCTAAATTTCTTAATTTCCAAGATGCTGTAAAAATCCTGATGGCATACAAAAAGTGCCTAAACTGGCTTATCAGGGGCATGGCTACACAGCGGAGGAAGATGGCCGCGTAATACCTTAGCTCTACACCAGGCCCAGCTATTTGAGTTCCCCAAGCACCCTCACGACAGGCGATGGTCCAATAGAAGAGGTCGGCAGCTGCAGCAAAATGCCCGCATACCCCTGGATCCCATTTAGTCTTGCCAAAGCACCAATGTGTAGCGCAAACTACTTTAACTGTGTGTGTATTATTGTGTTTTGCTGTGTCCCAGGCTTGGACAGAGACATGCAGCCTGTCACAGCTGCGGAGGACTTTCCCCCTCTCTTTTTCCCTTTCTCTTCACTGGCAAAGGAAGTTGTTTAAGACAGGAAGATGGAAAGGATTGCAAAGGATTCTGGAACATGTAGTTTCAATTACAGAGGGCCTAATGCAATTTGTCAGGAAGAGAACTACACCTCCCAGCAGTGCCTAAGGGAAGCGGGTGTTTTCCAAGAGAGGAAGTGCACAAGCAGAGTGAGGAGAAGACAGGGAGGGCGAGACTGTTGAGGTGAATGGTCCTATGTGGTGGATCGTGCCTCCAGCGGCTGCCTCATGTATCCAGAGAGGGTGAGACTGTTTAAGTGAACGGTCCTGTGTTGCGGATCGTGCCTGCAGCTGCCCTTGTGTGCCCAGTGAAGGAGAGATCCGGTTGCGCTTACGTGCTGCCTGTACCAGCAGAACAAGGATCCGGCTGTCCTTGCGCATACAGCGGCAAAGGGGTCCGGCGGCCTTCGTGTGTGTTTCCAGTGACAGAGGGAGCGATCGAGTGTATCCAGCTAAGAAGAGATCCGGCTGTCCTCGTGGGTCTAATGGAGAGAGGTATTCGGCTACCCTGCGTGAGTGAAGATTTTTAACTTTACTATCCGGCCTAGTTCTACTGCCCGCGCAGCCCCAGTTAAAAGGAGGATCACTGCAGTTTGCCAATCTTGTTACCCTGTGACACTTTGTGAAGATTCCTTTCTCATATTGTGGAAAACAAATGTGGTTGCACGTTTAAAGGTACCCAACGACAGAAGTCAAAGGGCCCCAATGCTAGCATACTGGCGACTTTGTGTAATTTCCACTGGCCAGTGGTTAGATAGAAGGTACAAGGTTTAGATAGGTTATGGATATCGGTTACCTTGATTGTCGATAATTTAACTGCATTGAAGTATGGTAAAGATTGCCGTCTCGTCCATTCATCATTGTGTCGAATAGTGATGCTGAATTAACTCTTTCAATACTGTTCTACTCTTGATTACTTTGTACTACAAAGGGTTTGCCCGCTAGTCCTAATAAACCCCTTTTTATTTAAAGTAATCTTATCCTGGCATTACTTGGCGCCGAAGGTGGAGGTGGGTAATCACTGGAGTGAGACAGAAACATAGAAACATCGAAAAATGTCGGAAGTCCCGTCAAATTCAGCGGCTCTCGCTGGAGTAGCGCTACAAATATTTGCAAGGGGCGGCTGCACGGCTTCCTAAAAGCTGCAATCCCAAAATGGCAGTGACGGACCCAGGAAAATCTGGTTGGCTGCACTGCTCTATGATGTTGGATGGCATGGCTGAGAGAGTAAAGGTAAGGGAGGCCCTCTGACTCCTTCCCACTAAAAGGGACATTGAAGCTTTGTTTTGCCAGATGGAGGCCAAGTGTTACATTTTCCCTGGTTTTGGCTGCGCCCCCTGGTGGTGAAGGGCCTTCATGTCTGTTTTTCCCCTGTGGTGTGTTTGGCCATGCTGTCTGGGGCTGTTCTGGGGTTCTGATGTGATCTCCTGGTCTGGGGTCACATGGCCCAATCACACAGCCCACTCCCTATAAATATCCCAGCAGCACAGAGCCTCAATGACGGTTTATGGAGTTTCATGGTGGTTCTGTCTAGTTCATGTTCCCTGTGTTGCTGCAAAGCATTTCTGTCTCATTGTATTCTGGTTTTGACCTTGGCTGTGTTTCCTGACGATCCTTTTCTGATATTCCTGGTATTCTGTATATGCTGATCTGTTGCCAACCTTGCCTGAATGACCATTCTTATAGGTTTCATGTTTCATGTATTTTGTTTGTCCTAGTTTAGTATAGTCTCCGAGGCCATTAAAAGGACCTCCTCAGTGCAGGATGTTTTGTCTGTCTTGTTCACCCATGCCCTTCTTGTCCATCTTGATCTGTTATATCTTTGTGAGGGTTTTCTAGATAAGGAATCCCTATGCTGGGCAATAATCCCTTAGTTTTCTCCCTGGCCCTCCTGTTCTAAGTTTCTGTCTAGTTCCTGCAAAGCCCGTATTGCCAAGTCTGTCTGTTTGTTGATTGCCCTGCAGCCTGCTCAATTCACAGATTGTCAGGCGAATCATTGTGTTTCTGAGCGTGTCCTAAGTGGTCTGTCGGTCTTGAAACCTTTGGAGCTTAGTGGCAATTCAGTTCTGTTTTTTGGTGCTCCTTGGTTTTGGAGAAATTAGTCTGTCTTTGTGTCCAGTCAGTAACTCACCTGCCTTAAGGGCTTCACCCCATGTTCCAAGCCACCACGATGGCCCAAGCAGGGGCTAACCATTACACTAAGTTTGCGAAATTAGGGGCTAGGGCCGGCCCAAGACATTGTGCTGCCAAGGATGAAATGTTGCCCCCCCAAACCACTCTGCCCAAAATAAACCCACTCTAAATATCTTCCCACATTTTGATTTGCCTTATGTTTATCTTTCTGTATGTCATGTTTGTCGCCAATCTCTTCCTGTCCATTGTGTGTCTATCCAAATGCCGCTCTGTTATCCCCCTTTTTTTTTTAAATTCCCAACAAAGTCTTCTCATTTGGTGTATCACAGATACGATAGTACCTGGGGAGGCTGGTGCCGTGGTCAGAAAGAGAGATGAGCTGCTCTGAGTCTGCTGCAGAAATGAGCACTGTTTTTTGTGCGGCAACACAAGGGTTAAAGCACAGTCAATAGTCAACATTGGTCCACGGGGTTTTGACCAATTTGCCCCGTCTCACCGTACCAGATTCTATATAAAGTCACATGACTAAAAAAAAAACAACACAATGCTTATTCCCTAATCCAGGAATTCCCCATAAACACATAAATTCAGAGATTTAGGACAAAACAACTGCAATTCATATATCATGCCCTCTGACCTGCCATGTGCCACCCTAATTCCCAAACAGCCTCCTTCTCCCCTTTCCATCGTATAATCCCCCCTCCCAAAGGGATCACAGCCTCAGACTGGTCAATGTATGATTTTATTGGTTTATATTCCTTTTTCATCACATTAATTCCACATTCATCCTGAAATATCTCGGAAGTGCCACACCCCAACGTGAGACACAGCACCCCTATACAACCCGCCAGGTCTTAACTCAGACACCCAAAGCGGTGAATCGAGGAGACTCGCACATCTGAGACAAACAGGAAGAGCGGCGCTTTAACCCAAAATGTGCCACTTTCCAGATTTACCACTCCATGAAGAAGCCCTACAGACTAAGGAAGTCATGTGACCCGTGTCTCAGAGTGAAGACCCCCCCTGGGACTACGTGGAGGCTTCACCCCATCCCTCTTATCAAATAAACAGGGATTATAAAAACCCCGGCTCTGCCTGTCCTCCACATGTCACCAAAAGATGGTGGCGAAAGATCAAGAGACAGGCATTTCTTGGAGACCAGTGCAGTGACCGCCGACTGCGCCAACACACAAGCGGCCAGGAGTGGGAGAGCAGTGGGATACAGATTAAGGTGGGTGTGGGCAGGTCGGAACTCATTCTGCAGCAGAGCAGGTCGAGCTGCTCTGCTGCAGAATGAGATCCGGCCTGCCCACTTGTGCCTTAATCTGTCTCCAAACGCCCTCCCACTCCTGGCCGCATGTGTGTGGGCACGGTTGACGGTCACTATGCCGGCCTTCAAGATATGCTGGCGCTGATAAAAAATATATATATATTGCAGTGGCTCGGCATCAAAAATATTCCACCCCCTAGATTTGACTAATTTATAGAATTATTAGATGGAGTTTTATATTACTAGAAATGTTTTGTTTCAATGACCACTAAACAAGAACACATTGTGACAGATTCTTGTACTCCAAGCTCGGTACGTCCATCTGGGTGCTCTTTCCACTGTACTAGGAGGTGAGAGTGTAGGTGAATGTAACTCCACAGACTAGACGACACGTAGTATGGTGACCAAAAAGTTGAGGCTGACCCTTTCAGGGTGAGCACCAAACTCTGAATTCTTTTATTTTGGGTTTTCAGTACACACACTCAAAACTGAAACATGCCTCAGCAATTCCATGCTGCAAATCAATCATCCCCCTCCCACACACACACCCTGGTCTACAGACAAAGAATAATGAAACTAGTAGATGGATCTGGTTCCAGCTAGTCCTGGGGGGTGGATGCCAAGCAAATGGTTCATGCAGAATACACATAGGGAAACAGCACCGTATATGCCACACAACCCTCTACACTAAATACATAAGGGAATAATTATGACATACATCAGGAAATAGGGCACAAACAAAAACTCAACACATGAGAGAGAGCTTGGTTCCGTCCCATATCTCCCCCTTCCAGATTGGCAGGATAAGCTTAGCTTCAAAAAGGATTGCTTGCCACTGATGAGACCTCTCACACTGTCCCTTCTCTGCACCTTCTGTAGAGTTCCTGGGTGCTGGACAAAAGCACAGTCGGCGGAGTATCTCTGGATGCTGGCCCATAGTCCTGGTGCCCAGTGAGTCCAAAGATTCACTGCAGTAGTGTGGGCCAGGTAACAGTCCATTACAGTCCACAGAGACAAAATGTTCATAAGTGGGCACAGTGGGCCACCTCCCCACATCTCTGTCTCCAGGGTATTTCTGCAGGCCCAGGAATAGAACCCAGTCAGCATTTATAGTTCCAAGTATCTCCTTTTGCTGATGCCCCCTCCCAAACATTCAAAAGGAGCCCACCTGTCACGAAAGCCCAAGTCAAAGATTTTCCCTCGGCAGTCATGGGTCATTCGCCTCTGCCAGTTTCCGGATTCTCCCCTCACGCAGTGCTGAATCAATGTCAGTTCTTCATTTCTCCCAATAAAGCAGACGACACTGTTCAGATTGGGTCAAGCAGACTCACTGGTCATTTCACATAGATAAGAACAGTTAACATCCCCGGCAACCAGACATCCCGGCACCGCCATTCAGCCTGCTCTCCATCAGGTCCTCTCAGAGTGTAAGCTCTTGACCAGTGTCCGCTTTCCTACTGGTCTATGTGTTTAACTTGTATGTATATTGGTTATCCTGTCTCTCCCATTGTACAGCGCTACGGTACTTGGTGGCACCTTATAAAGAACTGTAACTGCAGTCATACAGAGCAAGGGACCTTGTTTGGGGGGGATTCCAGGGGAGCAGCGGCAATATAGCAGTACCGTTTGATAGCTCGGGCCCCTATGGTGTCACAGTCCAAAAAGCACCCAAATCCTGAGGTAGGGGTAAGGATGGCAGCGTGTAGCAACTACCTCCAGGTGATGCCACATGGTCGCTGCTGAGCTCCTGGGGCTAAGAAAGAATCAGCAACGTGGGTTCCCAATGGTGCTCCCTCCTGAAAATCACCCCAACGGTAGCTCCCATGATGGGGACCCTAACCACAAAAGAGCTCCTTGCTGGAGCAAAGGGTTTTCAGGGCACTGGGGTTTAACGTTTCTGCAGAGGTTTCCATTAAAGCGAATGCTGTGCAGTACCTGAATGGGATGGGTTGGCCGGTGTAGCTCTTTGGATGGTGATTGGCTGGGGTTTCAAACCCAGCTCATAGTTTCAAACCCAGGCTTACCCTGGTGCCAGATAACACCGTGAACATGAGGGAAAGGCTTAAAGGCATTTGGATTATGTGCTGATGGGGAAAAGGCACAAACCACCACTTTTAACATTAAAACATAAACCGACTGGGGGGGGGGGTCTCCGTCTCCATGGCTTACATTTTTTTTTGAGAAAGGATTTTACCAGGAAGGATACATTGAGATTTCTCTCGTTTTCAAGTATGTTCTGGGTGGAGAGTATGTACCGTTAGGTGTCTTGCCCAAGGACACTTACTGGAGAGGTTGCTCGCTGGGATCGAACCCATGACTCCACAGGCTCTCTCCATGCAGAGCAGTGATGTTACCTCTACTCCACCCAGCCGGTACATGAGGGGAATAGCAGAGGAGCGAGGTTTTAGTACAGTTCACAGTCTCTGAGCACGGGGTTCCGTGACACCACCCCACGGCAATCCCCAAGTGGTGCAATTCTTCCTGTGACCAGGAACTCTGTAGCCTGTCACTCATCGGTCCTGCCACTCTCCTGGGCAGAAGGAGAAGTGGTCCCCACTCTGGCAGCAGTTTGGTTGGAGGACTGGGGGGGGTCTCCATCTTCCTCAATAACCTGGCACACTCTGATGCCAGTACAGTGTCTGGCTCCAGCAGCACTGTGTACACTCGCCACTGGGAAGCGAGCCTGACTGCCTCCCCTCCCTGACGCTCGCTCTTCTCTGCTGTTGGCTTCTCACCTGTGTTGAGCTCTTCTGGCAATGTGAGGCTGTTCACTTATCCCAGCTCCTCTGTCCGGTGTAGCTCCTTACCTACGGCATGCCGAATGATGATCTCGGTGTCAAGCTGTACCTCTAGCTGCTCGGTCCTTGCCTCCAGTTCAGCAATTGACGCCTGCAGTTCAGCCTCTATCTGCTGATTTAGTACTTTCTGGAGCCTCTCGTTTTCCAGCTGCTAGTGGACAACGTACAGCATACTCTTGGATTGTTGCAGTTGCTCATCAATTCTATGGCATCGCTCGGTCTCTGCATCAAGCTGCTCCTGAAGCTGTTGACATTTTCTTCCCTAGGCAGTGATGGAAACCTGGAGTTGAGCCTGCAGTTCTTGGCACTGACCCTCCAGCTGTTGACAGGCCTTCAAGTAGCTGAGACTCGCTTCCCTCTGCCTCCCCTTCTGCTCTCACAGTTGGTCATTCAGCAGTCTGGCCTTCTTAAGATCATCGCCTACTCGCTCAGCATTACTATGTACGGCTTTCAGCTTCTCCTCCAGCTACATGATCTGTTACTCCAGGAGATACTTTTCCTCCCAGGCTGCCTGGACTTTTAAAATGCTGATGGCCATGGCCTCCTCTCGCTCCAGAGCAGAGTTATCGTTGGCTTGCTCAGCAGCTGTAAGTCCCATAAACCAGTGATCTCCATCTCCAGGCTTTAGGCTGGGGTCAGATTAACGCATTTTTAACGTGCGTTTAGGCGCACTTAATCACGGCCGCAGTAGCAGCAAATGACGGGCAATGACTGCCAATATATCAAGTAAGGCTGCACGAAAGTCCGGCCGCGCAACGCAGGTGGAAAATGAATACATTTTTTTCGAGAACACAGAACCGCTAGTACTGACGTACAGAGTGCGCTGCAGCGGCATAGCAGCGTGTGTGCTTGATGTCAGACGCTGCTAATGTCCAGCCTACATAATGTCCAGACGCAAGAAGTGTTTTATTGACGATCCGTAAAAAATCACGCACGAAAATGCGCGTCATCTGACCGTTTTCGCGCATTCCGTGAAAAAATATGTCAATGCGTTTGGACGCACTTTTTGACGGTCGCTGCGAATAATGCGTTCGTTTAACCCTAGTCTTATACATTAGCCTCCGCAGCAGTGGCGTAACTAGAAACCTAAGGGCCCCGATGGGAGAATCCATGATGGGCCCCCCCTCATCCCCCCTGTGCTGACTAGAGCAGCCTGAGAATAGTCAGTAATTTTTAGAGATAGTATTATACAGTTGTGTTCAAAATTATTCAACCCCCAATGCTGTAAAGGGTTTTAGGGAATTTAGTGTACATTTGTAATTGTTTTCAGAATGAAATCCTACAAGGACTTTTTAAAGAACCATATGCAACTAAAATGACATCAATTGGTTTTGCAATACAGTAGTAAATGTTTCTTTTGTGAATTCTTCATTGACACAATTATTCAACCCCTTAAAGACTACCACTCTGAAGAACAGAGGTTCATTCAAGTGTTTTCAATCAGGTATTGAAAACACCTGTGGATGTCACGGAGCAGCAATAAAGCATAATAAGCACCAATTAGGCAGCTTTAAAATGACTGTGATACTCAGCTCCTTCTAGACATTTACTGGTGTGGTTACAAACATGGTGAAGTCAAGAGAATGGTCCAGGAAGACAAGAGAAGAGGTGATTACTCTTCACAGGAAGGGCAATGGCTATAAGAAGATTGCAAAGATGTTAAACATACCAAGAGAGACCATAGGAAGCATCATTCGCAAATTCAAGGCAAAGGGCACTGTTGAAACGCTACCTGGTCGTGGCAGAAAGAAGATGCTGACTTCGACTGCTGTGCGCTACCTGAAGCGTAGAGTGGAGAAAAGTCCCCGTGTGACTGCTGAGGAACTGAGAAAAGATTTGTCAGATGTGGGTACTGAAGTTTCAGCTCAGACAATACAGCGCACACTGCGTAATGAAGGCCTCCATGCCAGAACTCCCAGGCGCACCCCCTTTCTGTCTCCAAAGAATAAGAAGAGTCGACTGCAGTATGCCAAAAGTCATGGGGACAAGCCACAGAAGTTTTGGGATAGTGTTCTGTGGACTGATGAAACAAAATTAGAACTGTTTGGGTCCATGGATCAACGCTGTGTTTGGAGGAGGAAGATCAAGACCTATGAAGAAAAGAACACCTTGCCTACGGTGAAGCATGGCGGGGGGTCAATCATGCTTTGGGGCTGTTTTGCTTCTGCAGGTACAGGGAAGCTTCAACGTGTGCAAGGTACCATGAATTCTCTTCAGTACCAGGAGATATTGGATGACAATGTGATGCAGTCCGTCACAAACCTGAGGCTTGGGAGACATTGGACTTTTCAACAGGACAATGATCCCAAGCATACCTCCAAGTCCACTAGAGCATGGTTGCAGATTAAAGGCTGGAACATTTTGGAGTGGCCATCGCAGTCACCTGACTTAAATCCGATTGAGAACCTCTGGTGGGACTTAAAGAAAGCAGTTGCAGTGCGCAAGCCTAAGAATGTGACTGAACTGGAGGCTTTTGCCCATGACGAATGGGCGAAGATACCTGTAGATCGCTGCAAGACACTTGTGTCAAGCTATGCTTCACGTTTAAAAGCTGTTATAACTGTAAAAGGATGTTGTACTAAGTACTAAGATTGAATGTCACTTGGGGGTTGAATAAAACTGATAATGATGTGAGCACAGAAAAGACATTTGTGGTTATTTCATTATAAATGTTATGTTATATTTGTCTGACCTACACGTGCCTTTTTGATTTAATTGTAAGCAAGATGACTGAATGATCAAAATCAATGTCAAACTGGCCAAAACACTCAATTTCAGTGGGGGTTGAATAATTTTGAACACAACTGTAGGAATCGGAAACTGCCCCCTTAAGGGAAATGTCTTCAAGGAATAGTAGTTTTATGACATGTGATCAGATCTATGTGTCTAATTGGTGCTGAGATGCTTTGCATGCTGACAGGAAGAAAGGCTGTTTTTTCAGGAAGTGATTCCAGGAGAAGCTGCAGCATGCTCTCTCTCCACATGGGGGTGAAATTACCCTTTTTTCACACCGTATAAAAGGACAGAATATTAATGATCCAGATGAATCTTTTCAATGACTAAGTTTTGATTATGAATGCCTGGAAATAGATATCTTATATGCCTTTCATCGGAGTTAAAGCTGTCTGTTTCTACAAAAGCCACCGTGGGGACAGAACACCCCCAAAAAAAATCCATATTTTTACTTTTTTCTTCCTGAAATATAAAAAGATAGTACGCCTTTTATATTAATTAGTTCAACTTACTTTAATTAGGTCATTAAATAGGTCAACACCATATTGAAAGCCCCCCCCCCCGGTAATCCTGACTCACTGCACATTACAGAGCTCCACAGCAATAAAACTCCCTGTAATGTGCGGTGTGTATGAGCATATCACAGAGCTCCACAGCAATAAAACTCACAGGAAGCACTGGGATGTATGAGCAGGTACAGAATCCAAAGCAATATATCTCACAGTGAACGCTGGGGTGTTTGAGCAGGCACATAATCCACAGCAATGTAACTCACAAGAAGGGTTGGGGTGTATGAGCAGGCACATAATCCACAGCAATGTAACTCACAAGAAGGGTTGGGGTGTATGAGCAGGCACATAATCCACAGCAATGTAACTCACAAGAAGGGTTGGGGTGTATGAGCAGGCACATAATCCACAGCAATGTAACTCCCAAGAAGCGCTGCGGTGTATGCGCAGACACATAATCCACAGCAATGTAACGCACAGGACACGCTGGGGTGTTTGAGCAGGCACATAATCCACAGCAATGTAACTCACAGTGAACGCTGGGGTGTTTGAGCAGGCACAGAATCCACAGCAATGTAACTCACAGTGAACGCTGGGGTGTTTGAGCAGGCACAGAATCCACAGCAATGTAACTCACAGTGAACGCTGGGGTGTTTGAGCAGGCACAGAATCCACAGCAATGTAACTCACAGGAAGCGCTGGGGTGTTTGAGCAGGCACAGAATCCACAGCAATGTAACTCACAGGAAGCGCTGGGGTGTTTGAGCAGGCACAGAATCCACAGCAATGTAACTCACAGTGAACGCTGGGGTGTTTGAGCAGGCACAGAATCCACAGCAATGCAACTCACAGGAAGCGCTGGGATAGGGGCCCGGTTTCCCTCAGCTCCGGGAACAGGCAGCCCGCAGCCATGTGTGTTCCAGCAGCGGACTCTCTCTAAGCACCGTGGCGGTGCTACAGCATGCCTGCCCTGCTTCTCACATTCTACTGGAGTAGGCGCACGTTGCATTGGCACTGCCCCCTGTCACGTGAGGGGGTGGCGCCAATGTAACATGCGCCTGCTCCAGTAGAATGTAGGAAGCAGGGCAGGCACGCTGTAGCGCCGCGGGGGCAGTTAGAGAGAGTGCGCAGCTGGAACCCACATGGCTGCGGGCGCAAATGCCTGTCTGAGCTCTGGGCCCCCCCTACAGTGGCAGAATGCACTGTCCACCGCATTCTCCTCCAGTGATCGCGGCGTTTTGCATCCTGGTTCCCTTCTCACGAGAAGGGAACCAGGAAGTATGACATCGCGATCGGCCGGAGGTGACAGCGGGGGACAGCGAGGGACCGCAGGGACAGGTAATGTATGCAGCCCGAGTTTTGGCTCGGGGTTACTGCTTTCAGCACTGAAACTTAACCCTGAGCCACACTTGATTACCACCAGGAGGCCAACGCCAGGGAGGTTAAAAAAAAAACTTTTATTTTATTGAATATTGCATATATGCATGCGTATACGCAATATTCAATAAAATAATTTGTTTGTGTGAATGAGGCCTAGAGCAGCATTTTTGAAGGTACCCACCAGCACGGGTGTGTGTTTACTGTTTCACGTTTCAAAACATAGACATATCGACTTCCGGAGGGTCTAGGTTGTTATGTAACAATAGGGTCGATTTCCTACTGTATCAATAACTGAAAATACACGGCCAGTCTGCTGGCAGACGGCAGCACGAGCAGTCCAGCAGCTGAGAATGCATAGAAGCTGGCCGGCTGTGCAAGAAGCCAGCCGATATCTGCATAAAGGCCATGCATCTGTCACAGTTCCCAATCCACACACTACACCACGGGACTCCTTTCCAGCGGTCCTGCATCAAAAGAGAAGTGCTGTTGGAAGAAGCACTTAGGAAGCCGCTCAGAAGCTCAGCCACTCAGCCGGCCGAGTGAAAGCTGGCTCTGCCACCTCCCGGCACCAGCCAGGAAACGCCACCTGTCGATATTACAAAAAGAATCTGGAGGTTTCGAGTAAAGGGGGGGGGGTGTATAAAACCAGGTCTCTTGTTTTTATATGCTCTGTGTACGTGTGCTCTGCCAGTGTGTGCTCTCTTTGTGTACCCTGCCTGTGTGTGCACATAGGGACTATATGGTCATGCGAGTGTGCAGGTTTCTGTAAATGTATGTCTATGCAATGTGTGTCTAAAAAATTTTTTTTTTCTAATTGTCCAAGCATATTTTATGCCCCAGTCCAGCCCTGACCCTTGCCTTATCTAGACCCTACCCCAATCTCCTCCCTACCACCACCTTATCAATGACATTCAGAATACCACAATGATTACCTTCTGTATAACTCACAGATTTGAAGGCCATATTTTAAAAGCAGCAAGTTTCATGTTAATGCCTCACAGAGCTGCTGCTAAAAGTGTAAGCATGTTTTATGAGGTTTGTGTCAGTGACTCAGGGAGTATACTAGTAGCTTTTGTGTTTGATGTTGGATACATCAATATGGAAATTGAATATTTTTAAATTAAAGAAGCTAAATAAAAAAATATATATATGTAAATGATCATCTTTCCACCTGGGCAAGTTCAGCTTTTCAGAATTTGGTATGCCTTTGCTTAATGTAGGCAGAAGGCAAAATGCGGATGAAAACTGCCAACAACCTACCAGGTTATATGGAGGGAAAGAGTAAATGGAGATTGGAAAAGGGTATTATTGGGAAAAGGTTTTATTCGTAGGGCTCCCCGGACCTTTCTTACAAAATGAAATAACACAAGTATATTTGGCACTTTTAAACAGGATCAAACTGAACATGGTCACATAATTTTACCATTTGCAATATATTAAAATATCCGCAGGAAACAAAACCACTCTGTATGAAGCATGGAGATAATTTGCAGCATCGGTGAACATACATACCATCCACCATGATAAGTGTAATATTCAATACATACATCTTGGAAAAGAAGAGTAGTGGTAAATTAAAAAGAAAATATTGCCTATTCATCCGATATTGAAGTGAAATATATGAATCATAAACAGTCCAGCGTAGGCAATATTTTATTTATTTTCTAAACATATTTTCTTCTACAACATTATGTCAGTTATTTCTGAAATTGTATCAAAATGATGCAGATATAAACCCATGTTTTTTTCCCCTTTGTCTTAATGAGAAGCTTACCTAGCCAGCTCCTGTTTAAATATACGGATACAAACACCGGAGGCACTGTGAAGAAGTCAACCACGGAATTCACCTCAAGCCAGAACCACAGCTTGTCATTGGCAGCTATGAACTATGAGGGAGAAAAGAAACACAATGACTAAACCAACAAGGATGAATGCATGCTTCATGTATTGGGTTAATAAAAATAATACAATAATACATCAGACAGTGGCAATGTTTCATTTTCCATCAGACTACAAAAAAATGTCGTCTTGGGCTAGGGTCAGACTAACGCAGTATTAACGTGCGTTTAGCAGCACTAAATCACGGCGGTGCTAGCAGCAAATCACGTCCAATGCCGGGCAGCATACGAAGAACGACCGCACAAAAGTGCGGCTGCGCAACGCAAGCGGCAAACAATCGCATTTTTGCAAGAACGTAGAACCGCTAGTACGGACGTACCGAGTGCGCTGCGTCCGCTAGCGGCGTGTGTGCGTGATTAGGAGACGTCAGATGCTGCTAATGTCCGGCCAACATAACGTCCAGACACAAAAAGTGTTTTATTGATGATCCGTACAAAATCACGGACGAAAATGCGCATCGTATGACCGCTATCGCGTATTCCGTGAAAAAATGCGTCCAGTCGTTCGAACGCACTTTTTCATGGACAACGCGAAAAATGCGTTTGTCTGACCCTAGCCTAAGAGAACATTAACCCCTTAGTGACCGGGCGGTTTTACACGAATCCGTCCGTTCGTGACCGCTGCTGTTTTTACGTTTCTGCGCTCTTAGTGTTTACGTCAAATTTTCCTCTTACTCGTTTATGTAACCCACACATATTTTACACTGTTTTTCTCGTCACTAAATGGACTTTATAAAGATACCATTTTTTTCATCATTTCATATAATTTACTATAAAAATATTGTGAAATATGACACAAAAATTGAAAAAACACCACTTTTTCGAACTTTGACCCCCAAAATTTCTTATGTATCAACAACCGTCAAAAAAAATAATTCTTTAGTAGTTTCTAAATTTAGTACTGAGTTTAGCAATACCCAATGTTTACATATTCCTCGCTTTTTTCCTTATTTTATGCAACAATAAGTGCAAGTAGCACTTTGCCATTTCCAAAGAGTTTATTTTCAAAACTAGTGATAGTGACATTGTAACACTGATATCTGTCACTAATTCCTGAATAACCCTCCACATATACATATTTTTTTAAAGTACACAAATCAAGGTATTAAACTTGGGGTATTTTGACTCTTTCCATGCAAACCATTTTACCACAAATCTATGCCAAAGTTTGAGAAAAAAAAAAATTTGGTGATTTTTTTTTGAACGCAATTTAAGAATACATGTACTGTGAACTTTAAGGTTTACTGCCAAAAAGCACCCAAAATATGTTCAGCAACATCTTCTGAGTAAATTGATACCACCCAAGTATAGGTATGTCGGGTCATTTGGGGGCTAAAAGGCCTTATTTGGGGGGTGCGCATTTCAGTTTTCCAACTTGGAATTTTCACATTTCGTCATCATGCACCCATGTCCTATTTGGGACATTTTTGAAGCCGGCCAAAGTAATTTACCCCCATCAAACCATATATTTTTAGAAAGGCACACCCTGGGGTGCTTCAAAGAGTTGTATTTTAACACTTTCCATGCACTAGCTCTATGTCAAACATTCAGGTAGTCACTTTTTGTGTTATTTTTTTACACACATTGTACTTTAGGCATGAATTGTCAAATCCAGTTATGGGTTACTGCCAAAAAACACCCCAAAATATGTTCAGCAACATCTTCTGAGTAAATTGATACCACCCATGTATAGGTATGTCGGGTCATTTGGGGGCTAATAGGCCTTATTTGGGGGGTGCGCATTTCAGTTTTCCAACTTGGAATTTTCACATTTCGTCATCATGCACCCATGTCCTATTTGGACATTTTTGAAGCCGGCCAAAGTAATTTACCCCCATCAAACCATATATTTTTAGAAAGGGCACACCCTGGGGTGCTTCAAAGAGTTGTATTTTAACACTTTCCATGCACTAGCTCTATGTCAAACTTTCAGGTAGTCACTTTTGTGTGTTATTTTTTCACACACATTGTACTTTAGGCATGAATTGTCAAATCCAGTTATGGGTTACTGCCAAAAAACACCCCAAAATATGTTCAGCAACATCTTCTGAGTAAATTGATACCACCCATGTATAGGTATGTCGGGTCATTTGGGGGCTAATAGGCCTTATTTGGGGGGTGCGCATTTCAGTTTTCCAACTTGGAATTTTCACATTTCGTCATCATGCACCCATGTCCTATTTGGGACATTTTTGAAGCCGGCCAAAGTAATTTACCCCCATCAAACCATATATTTTTCGAAAGGGCACACCCTAGGGTGCTTCAAAGAGTTGTATTTTAACACTTTCCATGCACTAGCTCTATGTCAAACTTTCAGGTAGTCACTTTTTGTGTTATTTTTTCACACACATTGTACTTTAGGCATGAATTGTCAAATCCAGTTATGGGTTACTGCCAAAAAACACCCCAAAATATGTTCAACAACATCTTCTGAGTAAATTGATACCACCCATATATAGATTTGTTCTGTTGTTTTTGGGGTGCTACGCCAATCTTTGACATGTGCTTGTCAATTTTCTAATTTGACATACAGTATCTTCTTTGCTTATCTTCTTTTTAGGGGCCTTTTTACATACCCCAGTTTTATGAACGTGCATATATTTGGTAAGCTAACACCCCAAAGTATTGTAAATGGAGTGTTTTTATGCTATGGATGCATCCGTTTGCTCCAAACAATTGGATACAGTTTGGTGGTCATTTTTCATTTTCACACCCACATCAGTTTTGGACTGTGATTTAGGAGACACGGTTGTTTGTTACTGCATGAAAACTCTCCAGGTTGTTTTCTGCACACGATCTCCTGAGTACACCCATGCCCCCCATGCATAGGTTTGCCAGGATTTTGGGAAGGTTCAAATACAATTTTTATGACTTTGTCATTGGAGTTGAAATTGAGATTATTTCTTCAACTAGGCCTATCTTTGGTTTTGGGTCTACCGCATACCCCAGTTTGAATTATTGCCAGAAAATTGTTTATATTTGTTATGTTGGCACACCTAAGGTATTGCATATGGAGTGCTTTGATGCCATGGATGCAACGGTTTTAGCCCAAAACATTTGAGAAGGTGTGTGGTGTAATTTTTCAATTTTCAGATTTTTACGCCCACAGTAGTTTTGGACTGTGATTTAGGAGACACTGTTGTTTGTTACTGCATGAAAACTCTCCAGGTTGTTTTCTGCAAGGTCTCCTGAGTACACCATGCCCCCCATGCATAGGTTTGCCAGGATTTTGGGAAGGTTCAAATACAATTTTTATGACTTTGTCATTGGAGTTGAAATTGAGATTATTTCTTCAACTAGGCCTATCTTTGGTTTTGGGTCTACCGCATACCCCAGTTTGAATTATTGCCAGAAAATTGTTTATATTTGTTATGTTGGCACCCTAAGGTATTGCATATGGAGTGCTTTGATGCCATGGATGCAACGGTTTTAGCCCAAAACATTTGAGAAGGTGTGTGGTGTAATTTTTCAATTTTCAGATTTTTACGCCCACAGTAGTTTTGGACTGTGATTTAGGAGACACTGTTGTTTGTTACTGCATGAAAACTCTCCAGGTTGTTTTCTGCAAGATCTCCTGAGTACACCCATGCCCCCCATGCATAGGTGTGCAAAGATTTTGGCAAAATACAGCACCAATTGTAGAACATAAAAATGTACGAATAAAATGTAAAAGTCTGGTGCCTGTCAAACTGGGGATGCTCTCTAGGGGGGCACAGGCTGTTGTCACTGAAGTGCATGAAACGCAAAATGTTTTCATACCTTCTACGTGACATTGATTGGGGGTAAATGGGGGTAGAGCAGATGGGGCTACTGCTCCAGTAGGAGCGAATTGAGGGCTTCTTTATGATGCCCTCAGCATAGTAAGTGCCCAGAATTTCAGAAATTCTGGCACATCTAGCGGGGTCCATTGCTGCCTTGCCAAGTAGGAGTCTGGCTTCGCAGCACAATGCTGATGGGCATACAGATTTGATTGGGCCACGATGTGGCCCAACAAATCATCCCCCATAAACACCTGCAAAAACTGTGTGGCGGTAAATCCTGCAACATCAATATTGATGCCAGGATTTGCCGTGAAAGGAGGGATATCTGGCCTCTGGCGATGAGGCACTACCCACTCCTCAGCTGGAGCTGTGCGTCTCCTGCTGGCAGGTGGTGACCCAGGATCTGCATCAGAAACATCACTAGATACATCAGCCAGCGTAGATAATGTATCTAGCGACGTCTCTGAGCAGTTAGCGGGTCGAAATGAGGGTCTGAGTCTGACGCAGATGCCTCAGATTCTGACGCCAGGATGGCATATGCCTCCTCGGCGCTGTACACCCTCTCAGACATTATATATAATAGATTATAAAATTTTATAATTATTATATATATATAAGCGGATTGTTGGTTCTTAGAAGAACCGTTGGGTTTCACAAGAAAATACAAATAAACACCTAAATCTCTCTAAATCCCTCTAAACCTGCCTCAATTCTTCTAAATCTCCCTAAAATCTCTCTAAATCTGCCTCAATTTTTCTAATCTCCCTAAATCTCACTAAAATCTCTAACCTGTCAAATCTGATCTCTCTCTCTCGCTCACCAAAACACAAGTGAGGAGAGGGAGGGAGAATCACAGAGGTCAGAGCCAATATTTACAAAATATTGACCTGACCTGACAAATTAGAAATTTTATTTTGATTTTTTCTAACTTCTGATTGGATGTTGCTAGCCTGCCTCTCTGATGAGGCAGGCTAGGAACATCCCACTCAGCCCCAAGATGACCCTGCCCTTAGAACCCTAACCCTAGCCCTACCCCCAACCCTAACCCTAACCCTACCCCTAACCCTACCCCTAACCCTAACCCTAACCCTACCCCTAACCCTACCCCTAACCCTAACCCTACCCCTAACCGTCAGTTTATTTTATTTATTTTTATTTTTATTTTACTTTTTTTTTCACTTTTTTTTACTCTGCTGGGTGCCTTGATCCCTCGAGGCACCCAGCAGAGCACCTGATCACTGATGTGATCGTTTTTGTACTGAGTGCCACGATACCTCGTGGCACTCAGTACTTCCTGCCGCTACCGGAAGTGATCGCTCGGGGGGAGCGATCACGGACGGACCGGCGGCAGGTAAGCATATTGCAAGGATGCCTCGATGTCGAGGCATCCTTGTAATATACTCAGAGCAGCTGGAAGCGATACCGATCGCTTCCAGCGCTCTCTAGAAGTGCCGGGCACCTCTCCGGTGAAACCGGATGTTGATCGCTCCCGGGAGCGATCACATGGTGCCCCGGCACTTCTAACGCCATTGCACGGCTGCCTGGACTCCCAGGCAGCCTGCAATGGCGTCTGAGCTGCTGGAAGCGATCCGATCGCTTCCAGCGCTCAAAAAACGGCAGGACGTACCATGTACGTCAGCGGGTCTAAGAGAGACCCGCTGCAATGACGTACATGGTACGTCCTCGGTCCTTAAGGGGTTAAGCCCTAACTGCCACCAACGGTGGAGATAGGGAGTTCATTGGAACTCCCTATCTCCCGATCTGTGGCAGCTAGGGGTTAAAGTTTGGTATGGTTGGATCGGCCAGAGCATGGCCGTTCCAACGATAGCAAACTCGAATGTGAAAAAGTTTTTTTTAAAAAATAAAAATTAAAATTAAAAATAAAAATATATTTAAAAAACAAATTATAAAAAAAAAAAAAAAAAATTTTTTTCTTTTTTTTGGTTCGTTAATGCAGCAATATTGTTCCCATTTCAATTATAATGTGAACAATGATGCTGCACTAACGATTTTTGTATGCGGTGCGTTTGTTAAAAATCGCGTAATTTTCCCCAAAAAAAAAATGCAACGAGACCCCATCTCTAATTTTTTTAACAAGCGCACCCCATACAAAATATAACCGCAATTGCTCGCATGTTAAAATGTGAAAAAAAACACTTTACACGTTGTAAATTATTGAAAATACATATTTTATTGCATTTTTTGTTATAATATACAGACATGACATAACGTATACATATAATAATGACATATTATGAATCTACCGAGTCTGACGGAAAGAACGATATATAATATGTCTGGGTAATATACTAAAATAAGCCTTCAAAACACGTTTAAACATGATGAGCAAAACCGGTAAAAATGACCTCAGCACAGAGGTGTGAAAAGCTTCAGCAGCGAAAGGGTTAAAGGGAAAAATACTGGCATTCTAAAGGACAAATTTATGCTGTTTTAATTCTTCTCAGCTCAAAAACAAGGAATTCAATGAGGATGATATATTTTCTATTGGATTGGCTGGTTACTCAAAAGGAGAAACCGAAAAAAAAAAACAATGTCATATTTATATGAAGTAAAGATTTTAAACTAGTAAAAGACTTGCAGTGTGTGGTAGAGAGGTTTAAAGTGCACCTGTCATGTTCTTTTGATAAGGAATCACTGTGTGTATATATTTACATTTTTTTGCAATACATTTACAGGAATAAAAGTCTTTCCATATCAACGTTTCACTGTCACTCATTCCCGGTTGTAAGGTGCCAGGGTGAGTGACAGCATTGCACTTCGCTCGTTCCGTGTATCTGATTTCAGGCTGGCATGCTGACTGATAAGCAAGTGCGCTGGGGACTACTCAGAGCTGTACAGCAGCCTCTTTACAAGCCTTCTTCGCAGCACCTGACTTTGAAACAGGGCAAGTGAAGGCTACAATATATCATGAAAATCTTTATTACCTACCTTATGTCATATCTAACCCCTGATGGGATATTGCAGGCAAAGTGCTCCTGGCTGGAACAGGTGCACTTGAAATACTCTTAAATGTGCACACAGTAGGATAACTCAGATCTCAGGAAATAATTTAAAAAATGCAACCCATTAGCCACTTGATCTATGCTATTGTCAAAGCTTATTCCTTCTTTATCCACTTATAGTTGGTTGTTGCGTTCAGGGAAACCATTAAGAAACAGAGTTGCAGTGAACAATACAGATACAAATAATTAATGTGACCCGTAGGTTTAAACGCGTAAATAATGATTATGGTATAGCTAAAACTGTCTGACCGCTGAGAGCAATAAATGATCTTTTATCGGACACCATAATAAATACTCAACACCCACTATATTAGGAACACAAATTCCATCCAGGCCATGACCTGGAATCAGCAAATTAAATCTATACTTAAAAAGATCAGATACAATAATTCAGACTGTGCCTGCACGCTAACTGAAAGGGATGCTCTTGAGATCAGAGTTCCATTTTTTTGTCTTTAAATAATCAGGCAGAGGCTGCTGACATCCTTTTCTGCACAATTTGCGTTCCTACAAAACTTGCGTAGCATACAAACTGCAAATTGCGTAGTGCTGTGGAACTTACGCACTTTACGTACACAAGTGTCTGCACAGACTAATGCATAGGAACTGCTCGCTCTCTGCGTGATGACGTCACTAGTGACTGATCTGGTGGCCAGCAGCACCAGGGAAATTCAAAAGTCCTGGCTGCTGGGTGAGGTAGAGGAAACTGCTTCATTTCACTCCGGGGGAGCAGGGAGGAGAAGGAGAGGCACACCTCACAACCCGCCTACTTTAAAGGGCCACTACCACCAAAATATGAACTGTCCTCATTTTGTTTAGTTTATGTTGCCGATATCTTACATGTGCTTTGTTTTCTCTTGTATGTTTAGTTAAGAAAATATTTTACTCTATATGTGTCACAGAGTGTATCCATTGTGTAAGCTTGTGATCTTTTGTGTTGTAAACTGCCCCCCTCCCCTTGTATTTTTAACTCCCTTGGTCCTCACTTTGTGGCATTGGCCGTACAATGGAGTATATGGATCAATCACAGACTCAAATCATTATATTGTGTGAGATGTATTTTAAAGACATCAATCATCATGGGGTAGTTTAGAAGTCTTTTAAGCTCCCTGTTTTGTCTAATTCAGCTGCTATCTTTTATCTCAGTTAGCCTTGAGAACAATTGACCTTCTGCAGTCGTATCTAAGCATTCCCTCTTCTACCTCATTAACTGTTAAATACTATAGATTAAATAAACAAGAGCGGTAAAGAAAAAGCTTTAGCACAAATTTTGGTAAATGTTGCTTCATGGTAAAAATCCAGAAAATGGAAACAAGAAATAGAAAAAACGAAATTTTTCCTTTTTCACTTACAATTACTTTAAACAAAGAAAAAAAGCAGCATGTGCTTTATAATGCACAAGTAATCTAGTTACAGCTTATGTAAGTGGTAGTGTCCCTTTGGTGGACAAGAAGAATGCTCATTTGCTAATGGTGGCGATAACCCGACTCAATAGATCCTAGGACCATGTGCTGGCGAAGTGGATTGTTCTTTTAAAGGCTCCGCATAGGACGAAGGATCATAGGTTCAGTATTGTGAGCACTGGTTTTACAGCTACAGACCAGGAGCAGAGAAAAAAATGAATTAAAGCTTCTAACAATGGATTTAGATTTCTGCTCTAATATGTTGATGGCTAATCATCTGCCAATAGGCTCTTGTCTGACATACATACATATGATACTTCATTGTGATTAACATCTCGTGTGCGAGTTTCATTTTTAATTATTGATACCATTTGGTACAAGTGGTTCTTTTGTCCGGGTTACATGCATCACCCCTACTACAGTTTTATAGCTATGGCTCAGCATTTTGCTTCATGGAGGCTTAGATGAATGCACAGTTAAACGAAACAAGGCTTTTGGGCTAAAACCGAGAAACAGCAAGTGTAAAGAAAGTACTGGAACAAATTGAATTTAATGTCTCTTTCCCCTGGATTCATACACTTACCCTCAGGCCAAAGTAAAGCAAGAAGAAGATGTTGAACGCCATGTCTATCTGAAGAGTGACATCTTTGTAGAAGTGCTGACAGGATTCAATATCACTGAAAAGCAAACAGATGACCGATTAGAAGACATTCACCTTGACATTTAAGTTAGACTCACAATTTAATTAGAACAACTATTCTACCTACTTGTCCATCTGCTTATCGATAGGGGTTGACAAGCATAATGCAATTTCTCCAGCATGTGGGCACTTACTACTAGAAGGGGCAATATTTGTATGAACGTACATGCAACACGCAGGTAGCTGGCCTTGCCTAGGGTGTGAAATAGTCGAGCACTGGCCCTGTGTGACAGATTATAAATCTCTAACACCACCTTTAAAAATTTACTATAGTCTACAAGGCAGTTCATATGTCAGCATAGGCAATTCAAAGAGAGCAGGCATTAGAGGCTGTGCAACACGTGCGGTTAAAGTTATGACCATTTTGTCTCTAGCCTTTACTAGTTAACATTTTTTTTAAGGCAAAACAAACAAAAATGTGATTGGCAGACAAAAGTAATCTCATTTAGCCGTCTTACTACAGATGACACGGAGGTGGATAAGTATCAAACATACTTAAAGAACATTAAAAAAAAAAAAAAGAAACCACATACCAAATACCTTCCGAATACGTCTCTTTTTTGCCTTATTTTGGATCAGCGATACAGGAAATGGATGGCCTGCCCATAAGCCAGCTGCCTTACAAATCAATAAATTACAATCTCAGTTACTAGGTGCTCAGTGGGACCCGGAGTAACCTACTCCTCTGTATATCCAGAAAAAAAGAAAAGAAAGAAAGATGGGAGCCTGGCATGATCCAGTAGTAAAGCAATAGCAGCCGAAACGCTGCCCAGTTTTTCAAAATAAAAGAAACAGATGTGTGAAAGGCTGAGCTTGATGGACCCATGTCTTTTTTCAGCTTATGTAACATCCTTTATGATTTAGGCCCGGGGTCAGACGAGCGCACTATGTGTGTGCTACAAGTGGACATGCTGAAAGCCTCACTCTTGAAATGCTAGGCGCACGTTCGATGGGACTGAAAAGCCATAGGAGGATTGAGCCTGGCAGCGTTGAGCGCACTAACTACGCTCAGCGAGGTGGCCAGACGGGCAGAGTGGAAGGAACGTCCACGTTCACGGACGTTACTTAAAAACGCTCGTCCAAACCCAGCCAGAGAGGCTATCCATAATGTTAGCCCAGACTTACACTGAACATATACATTATTTTCTATTATTTTAGATATTGTACTCCAGGGTGAAGGCAGTTACAAGCATTTATAAAGCGTAGGTTCCGTAGCGCTGTACAAAGGCATTTCTTTTGATGCAGCAATTGCATTTTTTAGAGAATTAAATCGTTGCTCATTCTACCACAGACACAGAAAATTGAGACCGTACAATATTATGACCATTTATTGGTACCAGAGCCCTGCAATTCTTATCGGACATGTCCAGGTATTTATTAAGTATGTCATTGTCCCGGTGTTCCTCTGTGAGAAGCATTTGATTGCTTATGATCAGTAATTCTGGGTTTTGGGATGGGTGGACCAGTTTTGGGGGTTTGCAATGGAATAAATGTAAACCTTAAACTATCTGAACATTTTAATAAAATTACGTGAAAATATGATTGAACCACGTAACAGAAGCCTACGTTACCTAGAGTGTCCCTCTATTTTACTGTGATATGTGCTGGGATATTTGGAGAGTGACCTACACCAAGTACTGTATTTTTCGCTCCATAAGGCCAGTGTCAGACGAACGCAGTGATCACGTCTGTGTTGCTGCACAGTTTAACGTCCGTCGTAGCATAAAATCATGAGCAATAGAGACCCATACACTAAGTGCGTCCGCACCGAACTACGCACGCTCAACGCACGTGGCAAACATACACAAGTTAGGCAAGAACGTAAAACTGCTAGAATAGACGCGCAGAGTGAGCCACATCAGCGTAGCGTTGTGTGTGTGTGATGGAACAAAGTCAGACGGACCGCATTTGAGACGTCCAGCACCTTGACGCACAAAATGGCTTTTCATATCATGTATCAATTTTTATCATTTTTCATATTAATTTTATTTCTCATAGCTCCCTTTTTTTCCCAATGTCTGTCAAGAAAAACAGATCGTTTGGGGTCTGCAGTATCTTCCGTCAGTACGTCCGTCCATTGTGCACGGACGCACAGTGCGCTCAGAATGCGCTCGTCTGATATTGGCCTAAGATGTAATTTTTTCTCCCCCAAAAAATGGAGGAAAATGTCTGTGCGTCTTATGGAGCGAATATTGTCAACTCGCTGTGCTCACTGACCGGTCCTGTTTGATGTTTCTTTGTGTGGTTAGCAGAGCTGAGGCTGAAACGTACAAATCAGTGATCACAGCTGAGCTGCACTTGACGACACCTACCTGCCATTAATACTTTAGTACACCATTTGGTTCAGAATATTTTTTTTTTTCTTGTTTTCCTCCATTAAAACCTAGGTGCATCTTATGCGGAGGTGCGCCTCCTAGTGCGAAAAATACGGTAAGTCATGCAATGTAACATAGTACTCGCTGACATTATAAATTAGCTAAACTACATTCAATCATTCATACTGGTTAATGCCAGTCTCCTTTTCATATGTTATATGTTTTATTATGTGGTGGACCATTAGCTTGATTGAACGACATTCACTGCATGATCAAAGGAGTTAATTCACCAAAGGGTTGTTAGGTTCCCCTCTGGTCTCTCCTCTGTTGCATTATGCGGCTATGTGGTATCATAGCATTCCTCCAAGAAACCATCAAGGTAATGAATTGTGCCATCCCTTCATGAATCGCTGCAGTATAATTAAATGTACCTTTGGTCTGGCACAACTGCATCAAGCTCTTATCCGAGGCGACAGCATTTCTTTACTGGAAAATCTGTCATACATCTTGTGGATGAATTCAATGAGGTTTATTCTCCAAACCAGGTGTGCGAGATCACAGGAAACCAAAATCATTTTTCTTTATGTGGCTTTTGACCTTCTCATAATCATATTTCACATGAGGGAATAATTGTCGGAGAAAAAAAATATTTATTTTGACAATCACTACAAGTAGTGAGCTTAATGAATGTTGATTACTGCCACAAGGGTCATTTGAGAGCAAATTCTAGCACAAGACCCATCAAGAAGGCGTTGTTCTTAGATACTACTAGTGACTCCCCTACCTTTTTTATTTAGCTTAGAACAAGTCTTGGATGGACTCTGTTACAGGACTTTTTTAATGTTTCAAACAGCACTATTTTTGTCCAGAGCAGACTTAGAACAGAAACACCCTAATCTATCCCTAGCTAGGTTTGTCTAGATTTAATTGGGCCATTATATTTCTACTCTCCTTCGCTCCCTCAGCCCGACTGATTGTCCTAAACCGCTTTACACCACAATATTGCAATCCCGAACTATCCCACGTTTCATCTCTTCTGTATAAATGGACTTAATAGGTCTCAGTGACCACCTGAAGGGTTGTAAGCACTGGCCCATCCAATACAAAACACCAAACCCAGAGAACATGGTTTCCTCTTACCTCAGTCAACTCTCTCCACCCTTCTCTCTGGTGTGTCATACCAAGAAATGTCCGTCAGGCATACCTTACCCTGCTAACGCTTTCTAAGCTGCACCCCTCCTATTATGATAGCTGTATGAAACGTGCACCTTCCATGTTTGTCTTACTCACAGGGCTATATTACATTCTCTGCGCAATTGCGCTCGCGCAGCGCAATTTTTTTGCGCACGAAAAAATTGACGTGGTATTTCGATCCAAGTGCATTTTTTCATCCGTCAAAAATTTTCGGGAGTAAAAACGACACGCAAAACTGTGCACAAAGTACGTTGCGCGCAGAAATCTGTGTTTGGCTGAATCCTGTGAAAAAAACAGTCCAATTAGAATTAAGAACCACCATTTTCTAACGTTAGGTTGTTGCGCCTGTCAAATTCAATCTGAGTATATGTGCTGCAGGAAAAAAAAATTAAAGCGATTTATTAATTTTATTGTTTGGGTATGTGTAGAATGTGTAACTGTACTGTGCTGTATTTTTTATTTTGTGCTGGTGTATTTCGTTTCGGCCAGGACGATCACATTTACAGTTACCACCTGCTTTTCAAAGATGTTACAAAAATTTGCGCAAACCTTCGTTGCGCGCAGATTGTAATATCATCCGCGTACCAGCGCATGAACGCATTTCCGCTGACAATGTTAAGTATAGGATGTGCGCACAAATTTTCGTTCGCACAGGTTCACCCGCAGTAGACGTTAACGGTTAACGCGCGTTCGTTGTGCATAGATCGGAATACGACGTTGCGCGCAAGTGGTTTTTCCCCTTGCGCAAATGCGCATTTGCGCACGCAAAACCACTTGCGCAAAGAATGTAATAGGGCCCACAGTTTTTAATCACACTCCCTCCTACACACCTATAACAAAGACTTTTTGCAAATATTGGCTGCAGTAGATCAGAAAGCACTTCCGCACCAGAGAAAATCATCTAAAACCCTAGATGTTAGCCAGTTTCAGAAAAAACTCATCTTCTTATCGAATAAGGCATGGTTGGAGGCTCAGATTGAAGCCACTTCTATGGCCCACCATTCCTGAACCGCTGGCACAAAGGATTCTGACGTCTAGTAAAACTCCCTTGGTCTTCCTCAACCCAAATCCCTCGACTGTAAGCTCCTATGAGCAGGGCCCTCTACTCCTTTTGTTTCCATCCTATGTTCGTTTATCTGTATCTCGTTCCCTTTGGTTATTGTAAAGCGCTGCGGAAACTGCTGGCGCTATATAAATGATGATAATAAATAAAATACATCACCCATGAGTCTCAGCCAATCATCAGGTTGGCTGAGCCTCATGGGAAATGTCTTTCCAAAACATCAAGGGCCCTATTACAATCTTCGTGTTAAAACGCTCGCGCAACGCGTGAATTTGTGCACCAAGCGTTGAACGTTAAAGTAAGGTTAGGGTCAAACGAACACTTTATTCGTATCGACCGTCAAAAAGTGCGTTCAAACGCATTGAAGTATTTTTTCACGGAATGTGCGAAAACGGTCATATGATGCGCATTTTCGTGCGTGATTTGTTACGGATCCAAAGCAGGAAACTTTGGGTGTCTGGACATTATGTTGGCCGGACATGAGCAGCATCTGACCGTTTTCGTGCATTCCGTGAAAAAAAAAGTCAATGCGTTTGGACGCACTTTTCTAATCACGCACACTCGCCGCTATGCGGATGCAGCGCACTCTGTACGCCAGTACTATCGGTTCTGCATTCTCGAAAAAATGCGTTCGTTTGCCACTTGCGTTGCGCAGCCACACTTTCGTGCGGCCATACTTCGTATATTGGCCGTCATTGCCCGTCATTTGCTGCTACTGCGGCCG
Source organism: Leptobrachium leishanense (assembly GCA_009667805.1). NCBI lineage: Eukaryota > Metazoa > Chordata > Amphibia > Anura > Megophryidae > Leptobrachium > Leptobrachium leishanense. The sequence goes on along the minus strand of CM019068.1, from coordinate 87,489,861 downwards.
TAATTATGTGCACCTAAACGCACGTTAAAAATGCGTTAGTCTGACCCCAGCCTAAAATGGACGAGCAGAAACACGCGCGCAGCAACGTTGCGCACAGAAATCAGTGTGCGGACTATTTTTTTAACGCGATTCAGCCAATCAGAATTAAGAACCACAATTGTCTCTAGCTAAGTTTTTGCGCCTGTCAAAATCAATCTGCGCATATATGCTGCATCAATAAAAAATGCACAAACAACTTCTCCAATTTATTGGTTTGGTATGTTTAGAATGTGTAATTATACTTTTGCTGCATTTTTTTTTGGGCTGGTGTATTTGGGTTCGGCCAGGTTGATAGAATTTGCCATTAACACCAGCTTTTAGGAGTTGCTAAAATTATGCGCGCAACGTCTATGCGCTAATTCCTGCGCATAGATTGTAATAGCATCCGCATACCAGCGCACAAACGCATTTGTGCTCACACTGTTAAGTATAGGACGCGCGCAGTACGGTAAGCACGCGCAGTGTTTGCGCAGGTTCACCCACGGTAGACATATACGTGCGTTTGTTGCGCTGACATTGTAATACGACGGTCAGCTCAAAGGGTTTTACCTCTCGTGTTAATGCATTTTTGCGCCGGCACAAACGTATGCGCAAAGATTGTAATAGGGCCCCTAGAGGGCCAGGTTTGCCTACTCCTGTTTTACAGAGAGTGTGTTAGGCATGTGTCAGGTCCTTGTTTGTTTTCTTATATATATATATATATCTGCTCAGTTTCCATGGTGATACATAATAAACACTTTAAATGTAATGATTTTGAGGGATTGTAGCTACAATAAAGTAAAGGTAGTACTAGGAAGTAAATCTGGTGCTTAACCAAGAGATCTGAGATATAGCAATCAAAACAATATCTTTGTACATGGGAATTTTCTATAACAAATATCAGCTAAAGTAAGGGTCCCAATAGGAGGTTATAAGGTTTAATTTAGTGACTGCATGAAGAAATACATTTTATAAATACAAAACAAAAGGAACATATGTGCAAGATGGCTTGTATGATTCAGGAAGACAAGATTAATCTTACAAAAAAAAAACAACATTTAAGAAGGAATTAGAAGACAAGATGGACTAATCCATGTCTAGCTAGCTAGGATTCTAATAGAGTTCCCTCTAAAACAATAAAGAAATGCACATCAATGCTCCCATTTACAACTTTGGCAATGCATCTTTGCCCTTTACATTTCATTTGGAGTATAGACTGAATGTGAAGTGTACTTAATCACCACAAGGAGGCACTGGCTACACATCTAGCATTACATACAAAACAATTCACAATACAATGGACTATGTCATTGCATTTATTGTATTAAATATATATTTAAACACGTGCAATATCCTTTGACAGAATCAAAATGTTGACAGCCGATGAGATGAATATTACTGAACAATGCAAATCCTTTATTACTCAATCACTAGATGTGGTAAATAGTCAGGGTGCATCTTCAAACGTCACTGGCTACCACCAACTAAGGCTAGGGTGAGACGAACGCAGTTTTAACGTGCGTTTAACCGCACTAAATCACGGCCGTGCTAGCAGCAAATGACGTCCAATGCCGGGCTGCATATGAAGAACGGCCGCACAAAAGTGCGGCCGCGCAACGCAAGTGGCAAACAAACGCATTTTTTCGAGAACGTCAAACCACTAGTACTGACGTACAGAGTGCGCTGCGTCCGCATAGCGGCGTGTTTGCGTGATTGGGAGACGTCAGACGCTGCACACGTCCGGCCAACATAACGTCCAGATGCAAAAAGGGTTTTATTGATGATCCGTTCAAAATCACGGACGAAAATGCGCATCGTATGACCGCTATTGCGTATTCCGTGAAAAAATACGTCCATTCGTTCGAACGCACTTTTTCACGGACAACGCGAAAAATGCGTTAGTCTGACCCTAGCCTAAAGGTACTGTCCTTAAATGCACACAAACCATATAGTGATACGAGTATAAAATAGTCATCATTGTATTCTTGCATTTACTGAATATATCAGTCAAATGTTCAGAGTATAGGTTGGAAAAAGTAAATGAAACCCTAGGCTAATGACTTAAACAAAAAGTAAAACTGTGAAGCCCGGTGTACAAGTAATGAAACGATGTTGGAGGTGTGGGTTGAAGCAACGTTTACTTACAAGAAGCACTCAAATTTTGTGATTCTGAGTGCTTTTTATAAATAAAGGTTGCTTAAACCTACACCTCCGGTATCGTTTCATTAATTGTTTTGCTAGTCACACAAAGCATCTGTTGATGTGAACTATACATTTCAAAAAGAGCTCGTAAAAGACCTGCAATCAAGAATTGTTGCATTACATAAAGTTAGAAAGCGCTACAAAGTTATCTCAAAGAAATTCGTTATTCATCTGTCAACTGTTAGAAAATTTGTTTACTCTCCCTAGAAGTGGCTATCCAAAGAGGACTCAAAGGGCACTCTGCACCATCTTCAATAAGGTAAAAAAAAAGATCAGAGAGGCAGGAAAAGACTTAACGAGTTCCATTGATTTCTGTTAACACCACTGTTCATGAGCTTACTATGTAGAAAACATTGAACAGAGATTCTATTGCATTGAGTCCATGGCAGGATACCCACAAGTTACTACTAAAAAAGAAAAAAAAAGAATAAAAATGCATTGCTTCGAGCCCTATGTTTGCCAAAGACCACTCCACAAAACTACTGGGAAAAGGTTATGTGGACTGATAAAACTAAGGTTGGGATGTTTGAGAGCATCATGCAGCGATATGTATCCAGGGGTCAAGTCGAGAGGGAACACAGTTCCTCCATTATTTTCGCAGAGGGAACTCACTTCCCATTGGTCCTACACACTGTAAAGTTTGTATTCAATCACATCTTTCCCTGTTAAGCGACAATACATATAGGACTTATGTATTTTTACTAAAATCCACACATACATAAAATATATATTTTAATGTAATTTATGTATTTGTGGAGTTTAGTAAAAATACACATAGTGTATATATATATATATATATATATATTGTGACGGGAGGAGAGGAGTGGTGTTTGAGGGACGGTATGTGTCCCCTCGAGTTTTGTCATATTGTTGGGACTAGCACTCCAGGCCGGAGTTTGGGTTCAGCTCGGGGCACACAAATCTCCGGGTTTTGCAGTTTTCCCTGGGGAGGCTTAATTGATTGATGGGTGCTGCTAGAGGGAAATAAAAGCAGGATGTGAGGTTCATTCAGGTCTCCACCCTGGGACTCAGACCAGCTACTGAGGGAGCAAAGCTGAACCAAAGATCAGGCTGCAAAAAGGAAAGGTTGGAATACACTTTGTTGTCTGAAACGGTAGTGAGGGAAAACCTTAACTGTTTAGTTAGTGCCGGACAGGCAAGGGTATTGTTTTGTTTTGTTTTGTTTCTTGACCTGTATGCAGCTCTTGAATAAAAGTACAGAGGGCTGTACATTGTAAAGAAATCCTGCGATTGGGACTACCTTTATCCTGGGAAGGGTACCCCCCATTTGAGCTGTACCCCACAATATATATATATATATTATATATATATATATATACACACACTAACAAAGAGCCATGGGAACAGCACTCACCCAACTTGATTCTTAAATAGGGATGAGCTGTTCGGGTTCGGACAATTCGGAGTTCGACCCGAACTTTGGCAGTTCGAAAGTTCGCGAATTTCGAACTTTTTGGGTCTGTTCGGTTCGAGTTCGAAAAAAGAAATTTTGAAAAAAGTATAGAAAATGCTTAAAAAAATACTAAAAAAAATCTAGAAAAAGAGACTCTTTACTGCAGAATATTATAAGCAACGGTTTATTAGATATTGAATTAAAAACTAATGTGTACGTGGAAAGATTATCAACTCTAAATGACCTCTGATCACAAACGGGCATAACACCAGGTGTTTTTAGTCTGGTAATCAATTTGATACATTGTACAACATACGGAGGGTGGGATGGTGTCTGCTTCTGATTGAGATTTGAGAACTAATTTCCCTAAAACATCCTAATATGCTGCATTTAACCCTTTCGCTGCTGAGGCTTTTCACACCTCTGTGCTGAGGTCATTTTTACCGCTTTCGCTCATCATAATTAACTGCGTTTTGTAGCCATATTTTGATATATGACCCAGACATATTATATATCTTTCTTTCCGGCAGACTTGGCAGATTCATAATATGTCATTATTATATGTATACGTTATGTCATGTCTGTATATTATAACAAAAATGCAATAAAATTAGAATTTTCAATAATTTATTATGTGTAAAGTGTTTTTTTTTCACTTTTTAACATGCGATCGTTTGCGGTTATATTTTGTATGGGGTGCGCTTGTTAAAAAAATTAGAAATGGGGTCTCATTACATTTTTTTTTGGGGAAAATTTCACTTTTTTTAACAAACGCACTGCATACAAAAATCGTTAGTGCAGCATTATTGTTCACATTATAATTGAAATGGGATCAATATTGCTGCATTAACAAAAAACAAAAAAAACTTTTTATTTTTTTTATTTTTTATTTTTTTAAATATATATTTTTTTATTTTAAAACCTTTTTCATGCTCATGTTTGGTATCCTTGGAAAGGATTAACCCCTAGCTGCCATTGGAACCCCCTATCTCCACCATTGGTGGCAGCTAGGGGTTAACTCCAGGACTGGCGTCATCGTGCTATGCACGATGATGCCAGTCCTCAGGGGGAGTTCCTGGAGGCTTGGCCGACATCCAAGATGTCGGCCAGCTCCAGGAGAGGATCATGATCCGGCGCTTTTCAGCGCCGATTCGTGATCCGGTTCCCCAGGGGTTAATCACAGCCACCGTTTGGAAGGGCAGGCTGTGCCCTTCCAAACGGTGCCTGGATTAACCCCCTGCCCCCAGCGATCGGGAGGGAGAGAGGTCCGAAGGACCCCCCCCTCCTTTTCAGGCGCTTCCTCCGCACATGCGGGGGGGGGGCGCCTGAATTAGATGTCATTGCGCCGCCGCGATGACATCTAATTGCTCCGCCGGGGTCCCGGAGTGCTGGGCTGACAACAAAGATGTCAGCCTGCACCGGGGGGTGCAGAAATCCGCCGGAATCAGTGCGTCCATAGCACAGCTGAGCGCGTCCATAGCAGCCAAGTGGTTAACTTGTGTTTGAAAAAAATTCTAAATAACATCTAAGGCTAGGGTCAGATGAGTGCATTTTGTACTGACTGTGAGTCCGTGCAGTACGGACGTACTTACTGACTGACAACAAGGTAGTGGCCAAACAGTCCGTTTTTTTCACTGACGTATTTTTTGACTGATGTAGCAGGGAAAATAAATTAAAATGAAAAAACATTCTGTCCGTCAAAAATGCTGGACGTATAAATGCAGTCCATCTGACGTCGTTTCATCACTCACATACAAAGCTACACGGACGTTGTGGACGTGGCGCACTCCGCACGTCCGTTCTAGCAGTATTACGTTCTTGCCTAACCTGCGTCCGTTTGCTGCGTCTGCCATGCATCCGCACTTCCGTGCGGACGTACTTCGTGTGTGGGGCTCCATTGGTCAGAATGCTATGCTGCCACGGACATACAAATGTGCGGCAACACGGACGTGATAACTGCGCTCGTCTGACCCCAGCCTTAAGCAATGTTATTTTTCACCTCAGGATTAAACATTCACAGGGTTATTCAGAGAGCGATGAAAAGCAGGAGAATAACTGGAGAAGTGAAAATTCTAGGTCAAAATAGCCAAACCAGAAAAATTCTCCCATTTAACTCACTTTCCAAATTGGCTATTTGGTCTAGATTGTTCTCTTCTCCTGCCAGTTCTCCTGGCTTTCACCTCTCTCTCAGGGTTGTTCAGAGAAAGGTGAAAACCAGGAGAATGGCAGGAAAAGAGAACAATGTGGACCAAATAGCCGATTTGGAAAGTGAGATAAGGCTAGGGTCAGACGAACGCATTTTTCACAGCGACCGTCAAAAAGTGCGTCCGAACGCATTGCCTTATTTTTTCACGGAATGCGCGAAGACGGTCATACGATGCGCATTTTTGTGCGTGATTTTTTACGGATCCAAACCAGGAAACTTTGGGTGTCAGGACGTTATGTTGGCCGGACATGAGCAGGGTCTGACGTCTCCAAATCACGCACACACGCCGCTAGTGGACGCAGCGCACTCTGTACGTCCGTACTAGCGGTTCTGCGTTCTCGAAAAAATGCGTTCATTTTCCACTTGCGTTGCGCAGCCGGACTTTCGTGCGACCGTACTTCGTATATTGGCTGTCATTGCCCGTCATTTGCTGCTAGTGCGGCCGTGATTAAGTGCGCCTAAACGCATGTTAAAAATTCGCTAGTCTGACCCTAGCCTAAATGGGAGAATTTTTCTGGTTTGGCTATTTTGACCTAGAATTTTCCATTCTCCAGTCATTCTCCTGCTTTCCACCGCCAAAAAATCAGTAAACTTTTTCTGCGTGTCCGAAAATGTCTCCTCTTTTCATACAGACTGCCGCCCCAAGCAGTTGTTTATGGATAGATTAAAGGAAAAGCATTTACCGTCATTTGAAATGTAATTTTTTGGTTTTTACATATTTTTATACATCCTAGAAATCCGCCACTTCACGGGCAGGTTATGGGGACCTCCTAGGCATGATATTTGAAGGAATTTTTCGTTTTTATTTTTAACCCTTATTTCATGGAAAACTCACTGTCCCTTTAAAAACGTTTTTTTTAAAAAACTTTTTGTCCTTGTTTCCTGTCCCCCAGGGCACTACCCAGACCCCCATACACTTTTTATGGCAAATATCTAGCATATATGCCCTCTTGGAGGGCACTATAAAAACCGAATTTTCAGCCCCATTGACTTGTATGGGGTCCGAGTTCGGGTTCGGACCAGAACATTTGGAAAGTTCGGCTTCGGCTTCGAACCGAACTCTGGGAGTGTTCGGCTCATCCCTATTCTTAAATGCCCGGTGCTACCAACTCTCATGGAGACATGTAAAAAATACGGAATGGAGAGGCACTCGAGGACTTCCTAAAAATTCTTTATTAGTAGAAGATTAAAATAGCATAATCCAACGTTTCGTCCTTTTTCAAGGATCCTTGAAAAAGGCTCGGCTGAGCCGAAACGTTGGATTATGCTATTTTAATCTTCTACTAATAAAGAATTTTTAGGAAGTCCGAGTGCCTCTCCATTCCGTATTTTTATATATATATATATAAATACATACTGTTTTTTTTTTGCTGGCTCCCCCCCCCCCTCTGACCATGCCATTTGGCGATATACAACATCTAACACCCCCAACTGTGCGCCCTATGAATGTCCCAATGTTTAATTCTACTATTCTGATCAGTAAGCTTCTATATCTGACGAAGGGAGGATCACTCTCGAAAGCTTGTACTTCAAATGTAACGTTAGTCCAATAAAAAAGGTATCACTACAGACTGCTATACTCGTGATTTTGGCATCTGGACTAACACGGCCTACCTAATTATATATATATACACACACACTGAGTGGCCAGATTATTATGACCACATGACTTTTTTTAGGCAAATTAGCTATAATTTCGCACTGAAGTTGCTAGAGGGCCAGACCATTATAAATAGGGAAGCAGATGGTTTACCACGACAGTAGAAGTGATTTTTTTTCATGAAAATATGGGTAAACAACGCGATTTAACAGCCTTCGTACATTTGATGATTGTTAGCGCTCGGAGCCATGGAGCGAGTATCAGCAAAACAACAGAATTTGTTAAATGTTCAAGAGCAGCTGTTGTTAAAGTGTTTAAAGACTGGACTGTCGGCCGAAAATCTAGGTCTGAACGTGCCAATTGTGGCCGTCAGCGACTCGTCAATGTTAGGGCAGAACGGAGAGTGGCAAGACTGGTACAATACAACAGAAGGGCAACAGTGCCTCAAATTACTGCAGATAGTAATCAGGGATCCTCTCAAATGAACGCACTGCTCGCCGTACACTGCATCGTATGGGATATGGAAGCCGAAGGCCTTTTCGAACACCTTTGCTGTCTGCAGATAACAAGATAAAAGTCTCCAATTTGCACAGGAACACAAGGATTGGACAATCGAGCATTGGAAAAAAAGTCATGTGGTTCGATGAATCACCTTTCCAGTTGCATCATGCAGATAGCAGTGTGAGAATTTGGCAGAAACAGCAGGAAAGCATGCACCCCACATACATGAGTACAACCCTTCAAGCTGGTGGGGGCAGGGTTATGGTTTGGGGACCTTAAATTCGTGGGGAACAACGTCTGACAAGCACAACATACCAAAGCATCGTTGCTGATCAATTTCATCCTATCATGTTGATGGCGTATCCCAATGGAGATGGCTTCTTCCAACAAGACAACGTGCCATGCCATGGTGCTCGTATTGTGCAGGAGTTTCAAGAACATGAGGGAGAATTTACCTTGCTTATGTGACCCCCACAATCACCAGATCTCAATCCAATTGAGCATTTGTGGGACGAAGTTGAAAGAGCCATCAGGCAGCTGGTTCCACAACCATCAAATCTCACAGAACTGGACAGTGCTATTCATCAGGCATGGTGTCAGATTTCTCACATCAACTTTCAACATCTAGTGGAGTCAATGCCAAGAAGAATCGCCACAGTATTGAAGGCAAAAGGTGGCCCAACGAAGTACTGATGGGGTAGTCCTAATAATCTGGCCACTCATTGTATATCAGATTTGAGTGTGAGTTTGTGTTACGTGTGAAATAACAAGTGCTAATTGGGGATAGAAATCTTGAGTTCCCACACTTCTTTTTTTAGGACTTGACCCCTGCTCCTAACTATTAAGTATAGTGGAGTGAGCATCATGATTTGGGGCAGCTGTACTGCATCAGAACCTAGAACACTAGCCATCACTAAGGCTCCGGTCAGACGAGCGCAGCATTCACATCCGTGATGGCGCACAAAAGTACGTCCGTGATAGCATGACATAAAGTCCAATGGAGCCCCACACACAAAGTACGTCCGCACTAAACTGCGGACGCACAATGGCCGCGGCAAACGGACGCAAGTTAGGCAAGAACGTAGAACTCCTAGAACGGCCGCACAAAGTGCGCTGCGTCCGCAACGTCCGCATAGCTTTGTGTGTGAGTGATGGAACGTGGTCAGACGGACTGCATTTATACGTCCAGCATTTTTCACGGACAAAATGGTTTTGCATTTTAATTTATTTTTCCCTCCTACATCCGTCAAAAATAACTTCAGTGAAAAAACGGACTGTGTGACCACTACTGCGTCTTCCGTACTAACGTACATCCGTACTGCACGGACGCACAGTCCGTAGAAATCACGCTCGTCTGACCCTAGCCTAAGGGAAAAATTAATTCTCAAGTATATCAAGATATCCCACAGGACCATATGAAAGTGGTTGTGCATTTGCTAAAACTCCGTAGCAGTTGGGTGATTTAGCAGGACAATGATCCTAAATATTTACTAAATCCACAACAAAACTGCCAAAAAAGTTAAGAAAATCCACTTCTAGCCAACTAGAGTCTAGTAGCCAACTCAGAGATGCTGAGATATTAAAAATAAAACAAAAATATACAGATTGATACAAACTAAATATGTAAGAGGTTGCAAGTGTAGCGCATAGGATGCCTTGAAGATATATTGGCAAAACAAGATTTCTATAGAACCTCGAAATAAGCGAAAAAAGCATCATGATGCAGATTGCAGAAAATGTAATTTAGAATACCACACCAAAAGGTCCCACTCACATTGTCCTGAGTCAGCTGGCTTTGGGGGAATTTAGCGTCTGGGTGACTTGTGGCCACCTAACAGCGCTCTGGGTCCTTAGGTCGATGTTATATCTTGAATAAAACATATACAGGCATGGTGTAGACTGCACACAATAGTATTAGGAAAAAAGGAGGATGGAATCACTTACGTGGTTCAGGACCAAATCCAGGTCATAAGAATATAAGCCTGGGTAGTTGTTTTGGGGTACAACATCCAAAATAAACGCTTCCGCTTAAATTTTAATGAAGTCAGCAGCATGTAGTAAAAAAGGGGATTTTATTCCATAAAATATGCCAAACGCGTTTCACCTGGAACATAATATTCGTGTGGCTTCCTCAGTGGCTCTCTGAGGAAGCCACATGAATATTATATTCCAGGTGAAATGTGTTTGGCATGTTTTATTTTGTCCCCCCGTCCCCCGAGACCGGGTTTGGACACTTGTGTCATGTCGGCACTCAAAACATTTTCAGGTTTTGGAACAAATTGGATTTCAGACCAGTGATATTCAACCTGTATATAGTTTTTCCTCATACAAGTGAGGAAAAAATGCTCCTCTCCAATCAGCATATTTAATGGCAGCACAAAGGACTATTGGTGGTTCACCTGCTGCCACTCCTGCCTTATCCATGAAAACATTGAAGACAGCTCGTGATGTGCACCCTACTTGGGGTATAGGATTTAGTTTTGCAGTTTTATTTTTTCTAGTGACACCAAAATTGATGATAAACGTAACATATAAGATATGTTAACATGAAATACTTCAAATGGGATAAATAAAATAGTAAAAAAAAAATGATAACTACATTTTGGGAATAAGTACATGTGCAAATAGAAAAACATCATGTAGAGGGAAAGCCTAGGCAATGGCAGACTGGCCGACCATAAAAACAACAATAAAGTATAGAGAAAATTTTAGGAGGAGAGGTCTTATGAAATAGCAGCCGGGTAGGGCAGAGCTGGATATCAGAGAAGCAAATATAGACAAATCTACAGCAAGAGGTTTTTTTTTACACAAGTCAGTGGAGAAAGACAACAGGTGTAGCAGGGCTACAGCCCGGGTGGGTGCTAGATCAAGGTCAGTGATGGGATTGAGAAGGTGGAGCAGTAGGATGTTATCATAGTGCAGTCCCACCATATGCTCAAGTAGGTACTCCTAGCCCTCAAACACCAACAAAACAATGGAGATTCAGCAGGGAACATTCTGTGAAGGGTGTGAGGAGTCCAGTACCAGTGGGACAGAAACTTAAAATTTAATTTTCACTTGGGAGATATAATTATTATTAAGCAGAGATCCAAGGGTAAAAGGAGTTGCAAGATGGAAGTGACATCATCCTTGTAGGTGAAGTAAGAAGAGATAGAATATCTGATCAAGCAATTACTTAAATGACTGATCATTTGGGGCCAAAAAATATTCAAGCCTTGATAGGATATTATATTATTTTCTTTTTTTACCATGACAAGTACACTTAAAAACAAGGGCTAGTAATCTTGGCACTTTAGATATTTTGGGACTACCCTTCCTCTGTGATTCAACTAATCTATTGAGTCGGTGAGCATCGTGAAAGAGGTAGTTCTAAAACATCTTCAGGGGCAAGGTTACTGACTCCCTGCTTTTGAGACAAAAAAAGGCTGGTTGCACATCTTTTCCGTATATTTATTTATTTATTTGCAAAGTATTTTACCAGGAAGGATACCATCATAAGCTTGTAACAAAATACAGTATGGGAATTAAAAAGAGCATGTTATCGGTAGAAAACTAAATTTATATGCATATTACTCCTCCACTAAATTTATATAAACATTTCTAAACAAACACAGGTTTCTGAATCATTTGACAAGGAGGCACGTGTACAGCATGTAAAGGGAACGAGAATGTATTCAGAAGGTCGCGTTGCCTCTGCTTGCCATTCCACAAAGAAATAACACCACCTTGGGTTTTCGTGTGTTCCAGGCGGCTCCAGCAAACAAATTCAAAGCCTGAACGGCTCTTTTATAAATGCGTGGGACAGCACATTATGAACAGCGGTTACTGTCTGCTTCCATGTATGTCCTGGAAAAAATCAGGGCTGCCTAAATTTGTTTAAACAACACACAGACACAGAATAAATTCATATGAAAAAATAGCCTTTTGATTTAGTAACACTGCTCTTCAGTCTAATTCAGCCCACACAGAAGGAAGAAAGTGGATAACCGCCAGGGACAGACTCAGACAGTCCAGGATGACTATACAGTGCAAGGTGAATCCAGACTGCACATTATTAGGACAGCTGCATGAATAAAGGACTTCGAGCTAATGTAAGGTGAATGACTGTCTACATAGCATCAAGGAACATGCAGAAAGCACTGGATTTGTTAGTATATAGGGTTATTTGACAGATTGGGATAGATACAAGTGTGAGCTGAACCAGACATGTGATTCATCATTTACCCAATAGTTCGGAGTTTAACTGTAAAGTGAGACACCCCCCGCCCCTTGGCTGCAAGTGCAAGATCAGAAAGCATTTATTTGTATCTAATGCAATGCAATGTTTGTTACCTTATATATCCTAAAAAATTTATGGATTAACCTCCCTGGCGGTCTATTTATTTCAAATTTTCATGTCCCAAAGCGCTCTGGTTTTTTTTGTTTTGCCTTCCCCCCCATAGCGGTATCCCAAGTGTAGCTCGGGGTTAAATTCCAATGTTGGAAGCGGTAACCCCGAGCAACACTCGGGATGCCGCTGGATACTTCACCTCTCCCTGGGCTCCCTCGATGTCCCCCAGCTGTCTCCTCCGACGATCGTGACCTCATACTTCCTGGTTCCCTCCTCGCGAGAAGGGATCCAGGAAGTAAAACGCTGCGATCGCCGGAGGAGACTGCAGAGAGCAGGGAGAGGCGATGTATCCAGCCCGAATGTGACTCAGGGTTACCGCTTTCAGCAGTGAAATTTAACCCAGAGATACACTTGGGATAACCATCGGGGGGTTAAGTCTATTGAAAGGTAAGAATCTCATAGACGATTACAGCAGACACCAATCGCATCAGGCTTGTATTTAGTATAAGTAAATGATCAGGTTAAAGTTTATGAAATAATCTTTGATAGTACTTCCTTTCTTTGTATCTGATGGATTCTATGCTCCTGTCTCTGAGTAGCCTTGCATAGATCTCATAGCATTTTTTTCCTAATGTCTCTCCTTTCAAAGGTCGAATATATTTGATTTGTAAAAGTGTATTAAAAAGCTGCAAACAATAAAATTCACAGCAATACATTTCTAGATCATAATGTTTTTTTTAACGTATTAAGTGTGAATAAGGGAGTGCTGTACAATGGGAGAGACAGTATAATAACAAGTGGCCATACAAGTTAACACACTGAACAGTAGGAGAGAGGACCCTGCTTGAGCCCCTTACAATCTAAGGAGAGGGCTGTCTCACTATGTGGGGGTAAGTGGCAGAGTATGTGAAGTAGCGGGGTGCAAGTAGGAGCAAGAAATGTACAATGGGGGATTTTGGAGCGAGCCGAAAGGCTTCTTTAAAGTAATGTGTTTTCAAAGACTTCCTCAAGGACTGGACAGATGGGGAGAGTCTAATGTTGCAGGGGAGGGAGTTCCAAAAAAAGGGGGCAGTTTGGGGGAAGTCCTCAAAGCAAGAGTTGAGGATGCGTGTCCGAGAAGATAACATCAAGATCATACTAGTAGAGAACAGGGGATCCCTATGACACCACTCAGAGTAGCGGAGCATAATCTATAAATTGTAGCGGTGCAGCCTTTAAAGGAGAAATGGTAAATGCTGGGAGAAATGGTAAAAAAATAAAAAACCGATAGGGACATGTATGCTTTGCTAGAGTGCTTTTAAAAATGCGCAATGCCTTTTGAATGAGTCAGTAGTGTCATTTAGCAGGCATAAAAAGCAAGTAAATATGATATTTTTTCATATTTACCTGATCTTCTTTGTGTTTTCCACACCCACCTCAGGAGGCAGTTTGAGCTAACCAATCAGTGCCTATAAATAGGGAGAGCTAAAACGCACTGAGCATGTACGTCTGAGTTGCTACTCCGCCCTCCTGCACTGTGAGCTGAGAGGAGAGCGGGGCTGAACATTCACCCCCAGCTACTGCAGAGACAGGGAAGGAAAGAAATCAATACACACGGGGAGAAAAAGAGACCGCAGAGAGAGGGACAACAAAGAAAAGCACAGACACAGCAAGAAACGGTAAAGAGAGAAAGACAGCAAGATAAAGCAGAGAAAGACAGCAAGATAAAGCAGAGAGAGCACAAGAAAAGGTACAGTAAGAGAGAGCGCGTACAAGAGACAGCACAAGAAAGAGTTTGAGAGTAGGGATGAGCCGAATGCCCCCATTTTCGGTTCGATTTCGAACAATTTCAAAAGTTCGAGTTCGATCTCGAACGCGATCCGAACTCAATGTAAGTCAATGGGACCCGAACGTTCGATTTTTAGAGTGCCCTCCAGGAGGGCATGTATGCTAGATATTTGCCATAAAAGGTGTATGGGGGTCCGGGTAGTGCCCTGGTGGACAGGAAACAAGGACAAAAAGTAAAAAAATATGTTTTTAAAGGAACAGTGAGTTTTCCATGAAATAAATTTTAAGAATAAAAACGAGAAATTCCTTCAAATATCGTGCCTAGGAGGTCCCCATAATCTGCCCGTGAAGTGGCGGATCTGTAGGATGTATAGAAACATTTAAAAACAAAAAAATGACATTTCAAATGACGGTAAATGGTTTTCCTTTACTCTATTCATAAACAGCTGCTTGGGGCAGCAGTCTGTATGAAAAGAGGTGTCAGGGTCACCATGCTCTGGCCCCTGGCACCCACGTTAAACCCTGCAACATGAATAATACATGTTCCTGGACCTTCTGTGTGCATCTAGCATCCTAGCCCTGGAGCCACACCTGAGCTCACCTTGCCTTGATGTAACCTGCTCATAAGGAAGCCTTACCCTCATCAGGGCACTTCCACATTGAAATACCAGACTGCAAAGACCTGTGCCTGAAAACTCCCTGAACTGATTGCCAAAGACCTCCTGAGAACTCCTTCTGTTATCTGGACATTTCACCATCATACCGGTACTCCCCCCTATCCTGCTTCCAGTGCCCCTCCATTCAGCTCCCCATTTCCCCATCTAGGATCCCTGTGAACCAGACCCATTGCTTGGACTTGACCACTCTATTGCCTGCCCCCTGCCTGAGACCGTTGTTTCTGTTATCTGTGTTTATGTATATATCTGTTTAGTGTATTATTGTTTATTCTAGTGTCTTATTTTCATCTTGTTATTTCTCATTTCTCTTGCTTTCCTAACCGCTCCCATATTTAGTTATCCTTAACCTCCATTCCCACAACTCTCAGCCATCCCTTTTTATTGCTTCAACCTCCTTTTTTTGGATCTCCTCTCCTCCCCTGCATCTATTCCCCATCGTGCCCAGTCTCCTCCAGTGTCTAACTCTGATCTCCTTATTTAGTTCATGTCTCTTATGTTATGTGTCTTCTTTAAATAAACCCTTTAATTACCCTGCAACCTGCCTATTCACTGCATCCTGGGCTCACAACCACACCTGCTGCATCAATCGCAGTCTGAACCCTTGACAAGAGGAGACGTTTTAGGACACGCAGAACAAGTTTAGTGATTATTTTTGGGCTAAATTATGGTGAAACTTATGCAGGCTTTGGATGAAAGTAACAATAGGTGCTTTAAAATTGGGCCTTTAGTGTCGGCAACAGTAACCCCTCTGTGGTATTGTGGAAGAGTGCAGGGTTGGACCCTGCGGTCAAATATTAAAATGATATGAATCTGGTACAGGCGTCAGTGCACCCAAATATTTTTCCTTTGGTGGCAGTAAGTGCCTTCACACCGTAATCCCTCTGTGGTATTGTGGAAGAGTGCAGTGGTGGACCCTGCGGTCCAATATTAAAATGATATGAATCTGGTATAGGCGTCAGTGGCAGTGCACCCAAATATTGTGCCTTTGGTGGCAGCAAGTGCCTTCACACCGTAACCCCTTTGAGGTATTGTGGAAGAGTGCAGGGGTGGACTCTGCATGCATTCAAATATTAAAATGATTGGATTCTGCCTGCCCCTGCAGAGCTGACTCAATTTTTGGCCCAGTGTGGCTCCTGTCCCTAAACAAAACAGCTCAAGCACAGTATGGCATCTTTTTGCTTGAGCCATTGTGTAGATCCTGCCACGCGTTAGTTTAACTGCCACTTCGCCAGAGACATTGCAGGAGGAGGAGGAAGAGGTGGTGGAGCAGACAGACCTCATATGCAGCTTTCTGAAGGTGTGGTGGATGAGCAAGCTCCAGCACAGAACCCCATCCTGGATCCCTCCCAGCTGCAAGCAGAGTTACCCAGTGTGCCGTGAAGGAAATGTAACGGCCCTGTCCATGCTTGCTGGACCACGTGTCTAAAGTAATGTGCACCTTGCTGCTGACTGCCTTTACCAATGACTCCATAACCTTGTCTTCCACGTGCTGGTATAGTGCTGGAATGGCCTTCTGTGAAAAGAAATGGTGTTTTGGAACCTGCCACTGTGGTACAGCACATTCGGCAAATTCACGGAAGGAAGCAGAGTCCACCAGCTGGAAAGGCAGCAGCTGTAATGCGAGTAATTTTGCCAAGCTGGCATTTAGACGTTGTGCATGTGGATGGTTGGGACAATATTTTTTCTTCCACTGCAGCAGCTGGGCAACGAAATCTGTCTGCATAAATCTGTAGGTGATGGGATGCTGGCAGATTCAGAAGAAGGACGTGGTACACCCATTACTGTAGCATCATCCCTGTCAGTGGAGGTTGTAGGCAATGACATGGCAGGACATATAGTGGGGGTAGAGACAGATGAGGAGGAGGACCTATGCAAAGTGTTGTGCCAACGGGATGTGTGGCAGGTGGTCATATGTTGCCTCAAGCACGTGGTACCCAAGTGTCTGTCTTTCCCACGCTTGATCCTCTTCTGACATAGCTTACAAATAGCAACGCTGCAGTCTGCTGCACATGTCGTGAAGAATAGGGATGAGCTGTTCGGTTCAATCGGTTCGGAGTTCAATTTGAACATCGCATGTTCGCGAACTACGAACATTTCCGCGTGTTTGCCGCATGTTCGCCCACAATGCACCACAATGCACTTTACCACTGGCCTGAAGCTTGTAATTGGCTACAGCCTTGCACCTGACCACAGATCTAGGAGAGGGGTGACACACTAGGTGAGGGTAATAGCTGAGTATGTGAAGTAGTTGTAGTTGATGTGAAGCTTTGATTGGTGGAGTAGTGGGCAGGGAGGAGGCTGGGAATATTCAGGAAATATAAACTGAAGAAACACCCCTAGCTGAGGGGTGTCGCTGTAGAAGATGAAATGACAGAGTTTAAAGCAAGAAAATAAAAAAAAATTACACATTTTTAAAACTTTTATTGATTTTTTTTTCTAGTTTGTCTATGGGTATAAAAGTGTTTAAAGGTCAATTTATAAAACCTTTTTCTGGACATGCATATCCCTTTAAGGTCAATTTGATTACCAACACACTTTGGATATACGGCCTTCTACGACATATTCATGGCTGTTACATATGGGATACACGATCAGTTTATTGTCCTATACAGTGTATCGAACGAAGTATTCACTCTAGTGTTTATTATTATTCTTGTCATCATTTATATAGTGACAACAGTTTCCACAGCGCTTATCATCGAGTTTGGCTATTAAGACATACAAACATATGAGCATCCACATTTAGGTTGCACCACAGGAGGCTTTTAATTTTTTCAACAAGATCATACTAGTCATGGGTTGGGATCTCGAGATAATGCTCCATGTACAAGCAGCGAGGACCAAGATCAACATTTGATAGGTTCGCGTCTGCTATATAGTTTGAGGTAATTCTTTAAATGCCTGCTATTTCATAGCTTCTGGAGATGACAGAGTTTGTGAGGTCTAGATTTGCTATAAATGTAGTCATCAGAAAATTTGCTTCATAAATTTATTCACAAAATGCCATTTAACAACTAGAATAGTTATGAAAATATGCACTCAATGCCAGGCCAAGACTGAAGTGCAAACCACTGGCTCAGCAAACTCCGAGCACAGCCTTACTTTATTCAATTAGACTGAAAGCTTTTACTGTGCATTATTTTAATCAAGTTTACCTCTCTTTTCCAATCAGGTTTTTATACAAGAACTCAATGTTGGAACCTGAACTACAGGACTACTCTTTCAGTCACAGGTACTGTTTCCAACACAAATGGCAAAAAGATAAATGCTTCACTAAGGTTTGTAATGTTATGTAACTGCATTATAAATGGAGGAATTAAATAGGCCACACACACAGGGCCAGTTAAAGATTTCTATGGGCCATTATGGGCCTTGAGCTCAAGATTTTGGTGGGCCTATCTTTAAAATGTAAAATTAAGAAAAAAAATACAGATTTTTCGTGCCTTCTTCTTTCCCATACTGGGAGCAGTTAAAGGGATATGCATGTCTAGAAATAGGTTTTTTAACTGACATTTAAATACTTTTATACCTATAGACAAACTAGAATAAATCAATACAACCAAGTACATCAGGAGCGCACACAAATACAGTGTTATACCATATGGTTTAGTGGTCTTCCTTCTATGGTTATATTATATATTATAGGAACTACAGTAGAAAGATTTTGGACTTATTTGAACTCTGTCTGACTTTCCAATAACGATAGAAGGAAGACCACTAATCCATATGGTATGACACTGTATTGGTTTGCGCTCCCGATGAACAAGGTTGTATTTTTGTTGTGTTGATTCGGGTGAGGTATACACCCTGTGGTGAGCTGCATGCTTGAATAATTCACCCATTGGTTAATTTTGACATAAGAGAATTTCTCAGCGCCGAACACCTCTACACCTGAATAGATGAATATTGACAGCTTAGAATAAATCAATAAAAGTTTTTAAAAGGTTTAAAAAATATATATATATTTTCTTGCTTTAACCTCTGTCATTTCATCTTTTCCGGCGACGCCCCTCAGCTAGGGGTGTTTCTTCAGCTCCTACTTCCTGAATATTCCCCGTCTCCTCCCCGCCCACTACCCCACCCATCAAAGCTTCACATAAACTACATTTCTTGCTCCATCTTGCCCACAGCCCCCCATGCACCCCAATACTCAGCTATTACACTCACCTACAGGGTTATTCAGAGCGCGTGAAAAGCTGGAGAATGATTGGAGAATGAAAAATTCTAGGTCAAAATAGCCAAACCAGAAAAATTCTCTCTTTCATCTCACTTTCCAAATCAGCTATTTTGACCTAGAATTTTTCATTCTCCAGTCATTCTCCTGCTTTTTCACGCTCTCTGAATAACCCTGCTAGTGTGTCACCCATCTCCTCTTAGATTGTAAGCTCTTGGGCAGGGTCCTCCCTCCTACTGTTCTGTGTATTTAACTTGTATGGACATTTGTTATTCTGCCTCTCTCATTGTACAGCGATACGGAACTTGCTAGCTCTTTATAAATACCTGTGATTGTATGAACTAACACAAGCTGTGCAGCTCAGGACCTCAGACTGGGGAAACCGAGGAACTGAATATTAGCATCTCTGCAACTGTGAAAGCAAAACACACACTCACACGCTGACTTTCTCACACACTCAATGGTGTCTTTAGGTTTTGTGCTGCCCTAGGCCTGACTAAACTCGTGTACCCCTTAATGTAAATTTGATACACCCCTTCCTGTCAAGGTCACACTTCTTCCTGGTTAAACCCCACCCTTCCTGTTTAGGCTCCACGTTTTCCTCTCTTTATATTAAAAGTGGACACCAAGTGCCTACTTGTATATTTTGTATACCATTTCAAATGTTGTATCTATTGAGATATCAAATAATATTGTGAAATGTTTAAATTCACCCATTTTTACAAAGATCAGCCATGCATGTGAAGTATACTGGATCACAGCCGCTCTAATTGGTTGAACAATAAAATCCACAGAAACGTGCAGTGTGTATGAGCGTATCACAGAGCTGCACAGCAATAAAACACACAGAAATGTGCACACTGTATGAGTGTATCGGGTTTGGGTTGAAATCCCTACAACCAGGTTCCCTAATGCTAAAAACCCGACGGCCAACTTCCCTACACAGACAACTCCCTGATGGCCAACTGCCCTACAAGGCCAACTCCCTGACAGCCAACGTTCAGACATCCAAAATCCCAGCGGCTAATGCTAACCCTACTCCCTAACCCCCTAAACCTAGCCCTAACCCTAACCCCCTAAATCTAGGCCTAACCTGCTAAATTTAGCCATAACCCCCTAAACCTAGCCCTAACCCCCACCCCCCCTAAACCTAGCCCTAATGCCTTTAACCCTTTCGCTGCTGAGGCTTTTCCCGCCCCTGTGCTGAGGTCATTTTTACTGGTTTCGCTCATCATGTTTAAACGTGTTTTGAAGGCTTATTTTAGTATATGACCCAGACATATTATATATCGTTCTTTCCGTCAGACTCGGTAGATTCATAATATGTCATTATTATATGTATACGTTATGTCATGTCTGTATATTATAACAAAAAATGCAATAAAATATGTATTTGCAATAATTTACAATGTGTAAAGTGTTTTTTTTCACATTTTAACATGCGAGCAATTGCGGTTATATTTTGTATGGGGTGCGCTTGTTAAAAAAATTAGAGATGGGGTCTTGTTACATTTTTTTTGGGGAAAATTACACTATTTTTAACAAACGCACCGCATACAAAAATCGTTAGTGCAGCATTATTGTTCACATTATAATTGAAATGGGAACAATATTGCTGCATTAACAAACCAAAAAAAATTAAAAAAAAAGAAGTGTTTATTTTTTTTTTTATAATTTGTTTTTTAATTTTTATTTTTCCTTTTTTTTTTTTTTTTTTTACAACATTTTTCACTTTCATGTTTGGTATCGTTGGAACGGCCATGCTCTGGCCGATCCAACCATACCAAAATTTAACCCCTAGCTGCCACGGATCGGGAGATAGGGAGTTCATTGGAACTCCCTATCTCCACCGTTGGTGGCAGTTAAGGGTTAAGTCCAGGACTGGCGTCATCGTGCTACGCACGATGACGCCAGTCCTCAGGGGGAGTTCCCGGAGGCTTGGCCGACATCCAAGATGTCGGCCAGCTCCGGGAAAGGATCGCGAACCGGCGCTTTTCAGCGCCGATTCGCGATCCAGCTCCCCAGGGGTTAATGCCAGGCATCATTTGGAAGGGCAGGCTGTGCCCTTCCAAATGAAGCCTGGGTTAACCCCCGCAGAGCCGCCGATCGGGAGGGAGAGAGGTCCGAAGGACCTCCCCCCCTCCCTTTCAGGCGCCTCCTCCGCACATGCGGGGGGGGCGCCTGAATTAGGTGTCATCGCGCTGCCGCGATGACACCTAATTCCGGCGGCTGTGGTCCCGGATGCGCGGCTGACCTCGAGGATGTCAGCCCGCACCGGGGGGGCCAGCGATCGGCCGGAACCCGGCCGAACGCTGACCCCAATGGGAGGACGCGCTCAGCGCGTCCTCCGCATACCAGCGGGAATGCTGAGGACGCGCTGAGCGCGTCCTCAGCATCCAAGTGGTTAAACCTAGGGTTAGGGTGTTAGTATTAGGGTTAGCCGCTGGGATTATGGATGTCTGGAAGTTGGCCATGTAGGAAACTTGTTATGTCCGGCACTTGTTCTGTCTGGAAGTTGGCCGTCAGGATGTTGGCATTAGGGAACCTGGCTGTAGGGATTTTGTCTGGCACCTGAGTGTATCACAGAGCTGCACAGCAACAAAACCCACAGAAATGTGCACTGTGTATGAGCGTATCACAGCTGCACAGCAATAAAACTCATTTCATAACCCCCACACTCTTTTCAATTCATAACCCTCCTCTTTTAAATTCATAACCCCCCACCTCTTTCATTTCATTTAACCCCCCCCACACACACCACTTTCATTTCATTTAAACTGCCCTCCACCTCTTTCATTTCATGGGGCTGGTGGCTGGGTCCTGCAAGCCACCTCTCCTTCCTAGGCCCGGCATCTGCTCTGAAGCATGATGGAGCGTTGGGAGGAAGTGACGTCATATGACCATTGAGTGGTGGGGCAGCGGGTCCCACTGAGTGGTGGGGCATTTCCCCCTGTAAATTGCCGCCCTAGGCCTAGTCAGTCTAGGCATACACTCCCCCGCTCACACACACACACAGACTCACTCACTGACACACTCACTTGCACGCTTTCATGGTTTACACACTCACGGTCTCACTCAAACTCCCTTACACAGCCACTCACACTCTGTCTTGTGCGCTCTCACACTGCACCTTTTCTTGGTGGCCCTCTGCTTCATCTTGCTATGGCAGTTATGGCAGACTGGTGTTATGGCAGACTAGTATGCATGGCAGAATGGTAATATGGTGCACTGGTAATATGGCACACTGGTGTAATAGTATGCATGGTAGAATGTTAATATGGCAGACCGGTATGCATGGCACAGGATGGGGGATTGGGGAGAGAGGTGGAGATGGGCGTGAGAGGAATGGATCGGGGGAAGAGAGAGAGGGATAGATTAATATAAAGAGAGGCAGAGAAATATCAGTAAAGTGACAGAGGGAACACAGATACTTACCAGCAGGCTGTCTGAAAGCTGAACTTTGCCTCCCTCTGGTCTTCATGCTGCCTAGCACCTGCTTCTCTCTCGACAGGTGCTGAACGTCCGGGTTAACTCACTGTCTGGGCACCACCTGCTGGCATCACCAGAGCATTGCATGCTGAGAGATGTAGTTTGAGACCGGTTTTCAGTAATCTGCAGAAAACCAAACTAGAACTACATCCCCCAGCATGTAATGCTCCGGTGATGCCAGCAGGCGGCACCCAGACAGAAAGTTAGCCTGGAAGCTTGTGCAGTCACTGCGCCTGTCTCCCAGAGATGCCGGCGCAGCGACCCTGCTACTAGGGATGAGCCGAACACTCACCGAGTTCGGTTCGAGCCCGAACCGGAACTTCCCATTTGTTCGGGACCGAACCCGCATGCAAGTCAATGGGGCTGAAAATTCAGTTTTTTAGAGTGCCCTCCAAGAGGGCATATATGCTACATATTTGCCATAAAAGGTGTATGGGGGTCCGGGTAGTGCCCTGGGGGACAGGAAACAAGGACAAAAAGTTTTTAAAAAAAACGTTTTAAAAGGGACAGTGAGTTTTCCATGAAATAAGGGTTAAAAATAAAACAAAAAATTCCTTCAAATATCGTGCCTAGGAGGTCCGCATAACCTGCCCGTGAAGTGGCGGATTTCTAGGATGTATAGAAACACTTAAAAACAAATAAATGACGTTTCATAGGACGGTAAATGCTTTTCCTTTAATCTATCCATAAACAACTGCTTGGGGCGGCAGCCTGTATGAAAAGACATTTTAGGACGCGCAGAAAAAGTTGTGTTTTTTTGGGCTAAATTATTGTGAAACTTATGCAGGGTTTGGATGAAAGTAACAATAGGAGCTTTAAAATTGGGCTTTTAGCGTCGGCAACAGTGCCGTCACACCGTAACCCCTCTGAGGATATAAATCTGATACAGGCGTCAATGGCAGTGCACCCAGATATTGTGCCTTTAGTGCCAGGCATGCAAGTACTATCATACGGTAACCCCTCTGTGGTATTGTGGAAGAGTGCAGGGGTGGACCATGCGGTCCTATATTGAAAAGTGTGTTTTTTTATCTGTTAATGGGCGTCAGTGCACCCAGATATTGTGCCTTTAATGCCAGGCCAGCAAGTATCATCATACAGTAACCCCTCTGTGGTATGGTGGAAGAGTGCAGGGGTGGACCATGTGGTCCTATATTGAAAAGTTTTTGATCTGGTAATGGGCGTCAGTGCACCCAGATATTGTGCCTTTAATGCCAGGCCATCAAGTATCATCATACAGTAACCCCTCTGTGGTATGGTGGAAGAGTGCAGGGGTGGACCATGTGGTCCTATATTGAAAAGTTTTTGATCTGGTAATGGGCGTCAGTGCACCCAGATATTGTGCCTTTAATGCCAGGCCATCAAGTATCATCATACAGTAACCCCTCTGTAGTATTGTGGAAGAGTGCAGGGGTGGACCATGTGGTCCTATATTGAAAAGTTTTTGTTTTTTTTAATGGGCGTCAGTGCAGCCAGATATTGTGCCTTTCATGGCAGCAAGTGCCTTCACACCGTAACCCTTTTGTGGTATTGTGGAAGAGTTCAGTGCTGGAGGTTTTGTGAATGCAGAAGAGGACATCCCCTATCTATTCCATTACTTCAGCATCAGGGGATTGATAGCTGCTGATCCAGGACTGATTCATTTTTATAAATGTCAGCCGGTCTACAGAGTCGGTGGACAGACGCACTCTTTTGTCTGTGACAAAACCTCCACCGGCACTGAACGTCCTTTCAGAAAGCATGCTAGATGAAGGGCAATCCTCCTGTCTGATCTGAGTAGGACCCGCTGGAATGCTGTCTGTGGAAAGACTGGGGCCTTGAGAGCTAGGGAAGGCCTCCTCTTCCTCCCGCTGCTCTGCCTCTAGAGCCACACCTATAATTCCCAGCAGAGTGTGCTCCAGCAGGAACACTAAAGGAATTGTGTCACTGATGCATGCACTGTCCCTGCTCACCATCCTCGTTGCCTCCTCAAATGGTGACAGTACAGTGCATGCATCCTTGATCATCAGCCACTGCGGGGGGGAAAAAACCCAAGTTGACCTGAACCTGTCCTTGTGCCATACTCACACAGGTACTCGTTGATGGCCCTCTGCTGCTTGTGCAGACGCTGCAGCATTGCTAATGTCGAATTCCACCTGGTGGGCATGTCACAGATCAGACGGTTTGTGGGAAGGTGGAATTCTCTTTGAATTTCTGCCAGGCGAACGCTTGCTGGGAATGACCGTCTGAAGTGGCTGCAGACTTTTCTGGCCTGGATGAGAAGCTCTGGCAGCCCTGGGTACTTGGTTAGGATTAGGAAATGCTGTACCACCAGATTTAGGACGTGTGCTAGGCATGGTACGTGCGTCAATTTACACTTGCGTAGAGAAGGTTGCTGCCATTATCGCAGACGATCATTCCCAGCTCAAGCTGGCGTGGTGTTAACCATCTCTGCACCTGCCCCGGCTGTAGCCAATTACGAGCTTCAGGCAGTGGGAAAATGCATTGTGGTCCATTGTGGTCGAACATGCGGCGAACACCCGGAAATGTTCGGGGTTCGCGATCTGCTCGAACAGGCTAAGTTCGGGTCGAACCCCGAACTGTCCGAACCCGAACAGCTCATCCCTACCTGCTACAGGATGGGTATCCTCACTCAGAGTGGGCCTGGGGTTCTGACTAGGCCCGCAGTCTGGGGCTTACACCCACTGATGAAGCTCTGAGTAGCGAAACGCGTTTGAGGTGTATTTTAAAGATTGTTTTAATAAACCGTTTGTGGATTTTATCATCTCGACTGATTTCCTGGTGATTTTATCCTTCCTACATTCTGAAAAGACGTCTTGGAGGTTTGGATCTTCTGCTCCTGGATCGCTGAGAGGGGAATCGGTGCCCCCGAGTTTAATCCACCGATCTGCATACTCTTTGGTGCCTGTTAATCAAATTGGCACCTTAAAGTGTGAGTATATCTCCCTTCCACCTAATATACTCATTGAGTTATCACAGGCTGCGCAATATTTCTCCTTTTTGTATTTTTCCCTTCACCATCTCACCCTCGGAGGACGAGACACTAGGCTGGATAGCCCGTACTGGATCTGGAGATACCAAGTGCCAGCGCCTGACACCAGCTCTAATATCTGGACTCTCTACTCTAACGGATTTGGGGATTTACCGTTTCCTCTGGTTTGCCCGGCTGCTGCACACCGTCTCTGGCCAGTATTCATCAACTTTCAATATATATGTTTTTTATTTTTTGGGATTGAGGACTGTGTTTCTGTACCCTATTCTTGATTTTTGCACTCTATAGACTCACTGGTTATTTTTTACTCTGACTCTGTTTTTCTTTTTTTTTTTCATCCTGGATGTATCTTTACAGTCTGCTGGTGACTCTCAGATTTATTCCCTATACATCCTAGATTATTTCTATCCTATTTTACATCGTTCATATATATTTTTTCTATATATTTTTTCTGCTTACTGGTTTTTGATTTTACAGAGTTGTTTCTCTATTTAATTATTATTTATGTCACTTTGAAGTGTTTATTTATTCAGTGTTATTTCACATATATTTATACTTTTTGCATTATAATTTTGGTTGCTGATTATCAGTGGACAGCTGGTTTTCATATCCTTTCTATTTAAGGTGTTTTTACTTTATTACAACTGTCCAACTGCGTTTTTTACTTCTTTGCAAGTGTTTATTCGTAGAATTGAGTTACAGGTGTATTAATCCTATCTACCACTGTACTTAAATTCTAGTCACCACATCTTGTTCTTCACTCATCATTCTAATCATTCCGTTCGATTAGTAATATAGCATATACACTTTGTTTTCTTTTATTTCCCTGCTTTGATAATAGAGCCATCTAGTGGCGCCACACAGACACTGCACTCTTGCCTAGGTGGGCCCAGTCAGGAGGTCGGCCCACTGAGCCATCGGCCTACCGGGATCCTCCCGGTAGTCCTGATGGCCAGTTCACGGATGGCTCTCTGTGCTGACATCATCCTGTTTCTCAAACACTCGCAGCAGTGAGCATTTGGGGAGACATCAGTTGTGGTCTATTGCTGCATCTGAACACTGATCCATCATTCTGTGCAAGTGCTCGCGTACCTTGGTTAGGAAAATTACAGGAGATATGCAGTATGATGCTCCATAGACTTCCACATTTGAAGCCCTGGAATAGAAGAGGAGGGGGGGGGGGGGGAGTCCAGCACGCTGGAGAATAGGCAGGCCTCAAAATTTCCACCCATCTGCTCGCCTCTCGTGAGTCGATATTTCATGAGGGTGAGTGGGAATGCAGACGCAGGCAGTGCAATAAATTATTTCATGCTGCCTGCGCTGCATATTCTGGTGGCAGCCATGTTTTTATTTAGGCCTGGCCGCTGAAGAATCCAAGATGGTGGCCGTTGGCCTCCCTCTGATAACATCAGAGAGGACACGCCTTTCATCTGCTACCCATGCCTGCCCTGTCCTGGTGGTTCTCATCCGGTGCCCTGCTCTGCTCACACTGGGGTCTGATGTCTGGGTATGCATGTATCTGGGGTCTGTGTCTGGGTATACATGTATCTGGGGGGTCTGATGTGTCTTGGCATACATGTATCTGGGGGTCTGATGTGTCTGGGCATACATGTATCTGGGAGTCTGTGTCTCGGCATACATGTATCTGGGGTCTGAGGTGTCTGGGCATACATGTATCTGAGGAGATGAAAAAATGCACTAAATTTATTATACGTTGAGCAGTTACACTTGATGGATTTGCGTTTGTTTACATTAATTGATCTTTACATCAATGGGGATGCAAACAAAATATTGCTTCATGTTAATATTGTTAACTTTATTGTTATTTATTTTGTAGCTTTATTCTAAATAAACATTTAACAGTGTCATTCCATAAGATCATTTAAGAGGGTGTGTTTGGGGGCAGAGTTAAGGGCAGGGTAGGGGTTATGTGGGGCAACTGGTGGGGAGTAACGCTTAAGGCCTGGCTAGTAGCTTGGGCCTTGACATTTTGAGCCCTGGAATAGGTAAGTAGTTTAAACTAAAACGAGTATTAAAAAATGTGCAACATCTGCACAATTACTTGGAGGTAAAGAAAAAAAAAGAGGGGGATATATCAGTATTTTAAAATATATTTATTAGTGTCAACAAGGAGTACTCAATCTGGTGTTTAAGTGCATTTTATGTGGGTTACTACAGGGCACTGCTGATTAATACTGTCATTACCACTAAATAGAAAGATCATTAATGGACAATAATGGCTGTCAGAATAACATAAAGAATCCCTACTGTGTCCTTCTAATAGCACAGCAGAAGCCGGACTAATGGAATGTCTAAAAACTGGCAATAAAGGCAACGTGTTTGTTGGTTCAGTTTGACATGTGTCCCTCTATAAGATTAATTCGATTTTGATAAAGCATTATCATTTGTTGTTTGTATACGTTTTGTATGCATAAAAAGACACTTCAGCCTGTCCGTAGATTCATCAAAGCTGTCAATCTCCTGGCAGCTGCTGTCTGCTCAGATTACAGGAAAGTAACTTAATAGTAAACGTAGTCACAAAGCTTTGTGTTATTCCTACATCCTCAGCGTCTCAGTTCCTGTACGGAGGAGGACATGTTGCTCTAAAATTGAATGTACTGGCTTTTCTGTGATACTAAACAGACC
This sequence comes from Leptobrachium leishanense, assembly GCA_009667805.1. Taxonomy (NCBI): domain Eukaryota; kingdom Metazoa; phylum Chordata; class Amphibia; order Anura; family Megophryidae; genus Leptobrachium; species Leptobrachium leishanense. The sequence continues at coordinate 87,461,848 of CM019068.1, read as the reverse complement.
CTGTATTTTCTGGAAGACAATATTTCTATGCAAAATGACTCAGATTGCAGTTGTAATACAGTAACTGTAATATCAACAGTCATCAACAGTGTCTATGGTTCCAAACGTGATATTTTCTCCACTATTTACCAGAAGAAAAGCAGTAACACATATGAGAAACTAAATGGTTCCTGTTACCATTTTAATGGAACTGCTATTGAAAAATTTAATGTGTACTGTTTTATAAACCAAGAATTTGTAAACAAAGATAATTCCAGTACAGGAAAATTTGGTTGAGGAGATTTGATGAATGGTAAGGGTGCAAGAGTAAGTGCACCCAATCCCCATCTGATCATGGCCATTGTGACTTACTCTTCAAAGCTCCATCAGTGGGAGCAGGACAGCCTTTCTGGCATTGAAATCTGAACTAGAGTTTCGCAGCTGACCCATAATGCTTCCGTAGACAGAAACATCCTGATTAGCTGTGTGCATACTAGTTGCATAGTCGCCATTCATTTTGGAGCGAGCATTGAAGCTGCTGAAGGAGGAAGATTGTGGTACAGGATTAACCCCTTAAGGACACGTGGATGGCGCCCTTAAGGGGTTGTGCGGCACAGATTGTGGCCCACCCCGCAGCCGACACGCAGTGCGTGTCATTGTCTGCAGGGGGATGGCTTGAGTTCATGCTGTCCCCATGCAGCCAATAACACGCGCCTTGAGTTGGCGCATGCAGGCTGCGAGGAGGGGCCGGGGTGGCCCCATTGAAGACAGCGGGGAGTACATGTATGCCCTGCATCTTCAAAGCCCTCCCATTGCCAGGATGGCATAGAATGTCCTACGGCGAGGGGGTTAAAGTTGGTATGCAAAAAAAATATATAAAAAATAAACTGAATATTTTGGTCTCCTCCCTAGAGTCATCACTAATGCAAAGCAAACTAGGCAGCCTCCCCTTGGCAAACCGAGCAGTTGCAGCACTCTGCAATAAGCTTGCAGCCATCATGAAGGAGAGCAGCGGTACCAGTTAGCTTTGAGCATATGAAAAGTCTGAGCCAAATTCTGAGCTCTCCCTGCACAAGTCACTGGGGCTGGCACAATACCTGTAGAAGCAGACATGCCTCCCCAAACCTAACCACACTAAATTTGGCACAAGAGCTCAGGCCGGCGTCAGACGAATGCAGTGATCACATCCGTGTTGCCGCAATTAACGTCTGTTGTAGCATAGAATCATGAGCAATAGAGACCCACAGAGAAAGTACGTGCGCACCGAACTGCGCACACACAACACACGTGGCAAACGGACGCAAGTTGGCAAAAGCGTAAAACCGTTAGACGGACGCGCAGAGTGCCCCACGTCCGCGTAGCGTTCTGTGTGAGTGATGAGATGTCAGACGCAGTGCATTTGCGACGTCCAGCACCTTGACGGACAAAATGGCTTTTCAAATTTTAGCATTTTTTCATATTAATTTTGTTTCCCATAATTCCCTTCTTTTCTTTCTACGTCCGTCAACAAAAACAGACCGTGTGGTGTCTACAAGTATCTTCCGTCAGTACGTCCGTCTGTTGTGCACGCACACAGAGTGCGCTCTGACTGCATTCGTCTGACATTAGCCTTAGTCAGTTAGCTTTGTCAAGGTGTGAGTGTCAGTGGGTATGTTGACCGTCACCATTGACGTGCTATCCCATTGGTTAAAAAATAAATAAATAAATAAAAAAGAGGCTGGCAAAAGCTCACCCTCGCCATCGTGTGCACCAACTGTCAGAAAGTGGACGATTATTTATTTATTTATTTTTAAAGGATTTTACCAGGAAGGATACATTGAGATTTCTCTCGTTTTCAAGTATGTCCTGGGTTCAAGAACATTGAAGTGTTACAGTTACAGAAATACAAAGTAATACAATGCAAGATATTAAAAACCAACACAAATATACAGATTAACAGAAAATAAATATGTAGGAAATAAAGTCATTATGTTACATGTTTACAGGTGCATTCTGTATTGATGTATGTTAGTAAGGAGCTCTTAAGTGACTTAAGACTGGGGGAAGATTTGATGGTGTCTGGGAGGTTACTCCATAATTGTGGTGCTCTGTAGGAAAAGGAGGACCGAGCCACTGTCTTTTTGTATTGTGGTATTGCAAGTAAGGTGCTGGTCCTGGATCGGAGGTTATAGGATGAGGGAGCTGCTGGGGGAAGCAGTCTATTCAGATAGGGTGGCAGCTTCCCAGAAAAGCTCTTAAACACCAGGCTGGAAAGGTGAAGGGTGCGTTTAGACTCGTTTAGATGGAAAGATCACTAGTCTTTTGTAGTCGCAAAAACATTGTCTGAAGTTGTCTGATGGTCGTCGGATGCAGTGGAGAGGGCTGATTCACCTGCATGTTGTGGGATCAGTCGGACGACTTCAGACGAAATCAAATGATCACATCATCGCACAAATATGGACCCAGTGGACAGCCAGCCTAAGGCAGCCACCACATCTGCCTCAGTAAGAAGGGGCCAATGGATGTTGTCATCAGGCAAAGGGGGGCAGATGAGTCATGGTCTGATTCTCTGATCCGAGGTCTATGGAGTATGACATTAAAAAACAAGTGGCATAAAAAGGGAGCATTAAATGAGGGGCATACAATGCGGACATCAAACAAAAGACAGCATGAAGGGAGGGGGCTGTAAACGTAAGAGGGCATTAAGTAAAAGAGGGGCATAGACAACAGAGGAACATGAAATTGGAAGCATTGACCAAAACAGAGCCATGAAATAGAAGTGAGAATAAAATGCAAGAGAGGTATGGAATTGTAGGCATGAAATTAACGAGGGGTATGACATGTCATGTATTAATTAGTTTTTATGTAATCTGACATATTTACCTGAATTCATTGTATTGTTTCATGTTTGAATATTATACACCTGCACCGTTTACTTTGCTTCGTTGCGTTTTAATCCATGTTTTGGCTACTTAAAGTTGCAACCTACACATTTAAAATAACAGCAACTTTATTCAATATAAATATTTTGCTAATATGAGGGATACAATTTAAGGAAATGGGCTGCCAAGTTGTACGTGACGGAGAACAGTTGGGATCCACTGACATAGTGCATTAGAAAAATATCATCTCTGGAATATAAAGTTAGAATTCTGTCTACCATCCAAATGCAGAAAACTTAAATTGAACAATGGCTTCAGTAAGGATTTTATTTACAATGCTATACTCATGAAAGGGATTTTAATTTCAATTTGCCACACTTCAGTAGGTTAATTTTTGAGGCATTTCATTTAACTTATGTAAACAGGATTTGAAAAAATGACCATGCCAGTGCTAAATAAATAGCAGTTGGGTAAATGGCTAATATGATGTCAATGAGATACATACAAGGACTACACAGTCTTCGTATAGTCTAGGAGCGTTCCACTGGTCTCAAGACATGTCCACTTTTCTTTAGTGATGAATATAGTGAATTTACGTTTAAAACAAAAAAGCAAATACTTGATAAATCTGCAGTTGTCAGAAGATTATAGGGAAAGACTTGTTTGTTGAGAAGCAAAACTGATTTATAGGGTATTTAATTTTACAATATGTCATTTTGCTGCCCTGTCCTGGAATACTTGTAATTAATAGAAAACCTGGTGTAATTTCTGATAGATATTTATTAAATGTCTATCAGAAACAAATTACACCAGGATTTCTATTAATTACAAGTATCCCAGGACAGGGCAGCAAAATTATATATTGTAATATTAACTATTCCTATAAATCAGGGGTCAGTGACCCTGGCCCTCCCAAATGTTTTGAAATTATATTTCCCTTGAGGCTCTGCAAACCAAATGAGCAGCCGAGCATCACAGGAAATGTAGTTTCAAAACATCTGGAGGGCCGTAGTTGCCCACACCTGCTCTAAAGGCACCTCACTAGTAGAAGTATGCCAGTACACATAAAGGTTAATCTTGAAAACGCTCCAATGAAACATATGAACATGAGTTCAGGAGAACATAATTTTGGTATGATCCCATTGAGATACCAACTTGAAATTTGGACTGACTGGTTACAAGACATGTACCTTCAAGTGTGAATTTTCTTTAAAAATTCAGTTTTTCAGACAACTCAAAATCAATTATTTTTTGTGAAATTATACAATTGTGTCAGGTTTTATATCAAATAAAAGCCCTATTCATAAGCTTTAAAATGGCATGTCCCATGTCTATAGCCATCACAGATATCTCGTAAATGACATTTGAAGTTATGGTGGCTAGTAAATTTTAGCATTTTTAGGCAATTTTGAAAGTTCCATATCTCAAAAACGGTGGACAAAATTTTTTGAAATAAATAAATTTAAACATCTCATGGTAAGGCACAAGTGTACCAAAAATGAACTAAATACATCAAGTTCCAAAAATAATTTTTCATTGGTTGATTTAACATGGAATGACCCTCCTATAAAAAAATAAAACAGTCAGTTACAGAATATAGAATAAAAAAGGATCCAAAAATTTTGCCTAAAAAAAACTAAACACACAAAAAAATTAAAATAAAATAAAAATATGGTTTTGTTGAAATTGAAAGGAGTAAACTGTTGAATAAAAAAATAGAAAAACAATATTTTTGTACATTGGTATGGGATTCACCTGTTTAAATCTGTCGAACTCAATCACCGAACATCAGGGCATTTCCCTGACACTTCGGCATTCTCTGAATAGATTTATTATTATTTTTTTTAAATTAGGCCACGCAGGGCCAGCACAGCAAGGAATCCACAGAAAAAAATATTGCACGTATAAAAAGCACAGGACCAGCACAGCAAGTCAAGAAAAAAAACCAAAAACGACAAAGCACATATCAAAAACACGAAAAAAGTGCAAAGTGTCTCAGGTAATTCAAAAGACAATAATGAAAAGAAACTAAAATGGGGGGGGGGCACAACATACCAGGCTTTCCCCACGAGAGTTGGTGGGCATCGGGCGATCCTAAAATGGGAAGGGGAGGACAGGGGACTGCCCAAGAAAGGTGACGTTCCCAGCGCACCTCAGCAACACAAGGGTTTTCTGAATAGATTAAGCAGAAATTCTCTATGGGACAATGTCGCTTCTGCCGAAGAGCACCGGATTGCAGCGATCTGTGGCAAACTGCACCATATTTCGTGAATTGACCACTTTCTGTATAGATGAACCGCCACGGAATTGCATCGCACAGAGAAATTCGGTGGCAAGTTCGGCGCTCTTTGAATAACCCTTTAACCAGCCTGGCAGTATTCCTGAGTGTGACTCGGGGTTAAATTTCGCTACCGTGATCGGTAACCCTGAGTCACACTCGGGCTGGATGCATACTCACCACATCCTTAGCTCCCTCGCCATCTCCGCAGTCATCGCAGTGTGATCGCGGCAGCCAGCGATTTTGCTTCCTGGTTCCGCTCCCTGCGAGTCACACGACGCAGGGGGGAGCAGGACCATGTGGCAAATAAAAATAATTACAGTAAAAAATACTGTAGAATAAACGTTGTGCTGTGCAGTGGGTGCTGGGATTCCTGTGCAGATGTACACTCCTTTGCCAAAGTAATACAGGACACGGGGGTACCAAAAAAGAGTATTTATTCTCAAAGCAGCTTTACAGAAATAAAAGGCAAATAAAAATCATTTGTAAAATGTAATACGGCTTTGCAATACAAGTTTCGCTGGTGCTTGCCCAGTTGGATTATTACATTTTAGAAATGTGTCCTGTATATTTCATTTTCAAAGGAGTTTACATCTGAACAAGAATCCCAGCACCCAGAGGAAAAAGGAAGATTTTTGACTTGATTATATTATTGAATATAATTTATTTCCCTTATTTTGGATAATTATTTTTGGGATAATAAATTATTATTTCTCGTTTCAAACCTTCTCTGACTCCGTGTGTTTACTAGACTCTTGCTTGCACGGATTTCAGTGAGTTCTTCCTACAGAATACAGGCTTACTATAAAAAACAACACATTTCCTTTCCAAAAAATTTAAACGCTTTTAGACACAAAATTTTGCAAAAATTAGAACGTATGGGAGGTTAAGCGTGAGAGTGAACCCGTATAGGAAAGGGATCCTCAACGATCCGTAGTATAGCATAGGTCCCATTCTATGGAAAACATGGCTGTGGCCCCACATACACTGGAAAACACTTGCTGTGTATCACCAGACTGTGGGAAAAGACAAGACTGTCCACTGTCAGCCAATTCTACCCAACAAAAAACACACACACACACACACAGTTAAGACCAGAGCAGTGTCCTCTCCGGTCCCCTTTGAACATGTTTAATGTCCGTGCTTCGTGCACGTGGGGTAGCTTCCTCTTATTGCTACCGAGGAAACCATGTTTTCTTCTATTTTAACAGCAATACAAATCAAGCGTCTTGCAGCGAATGTGGCCCATTGGCTTCATATCGACTGCAGGTGTCTCGGATAACGGCCTCCAGTTTGCAGTGACCTTCATTGGGATGGATCAATCACTCCCTTACGCCACTATGTTTCAGCTTTACATCTCTGGGGTCTGAGTCATTGTTTCCTTAGAGTAGCACCCTTCCTATACATCAGATCCTCAAAGATCACTTTCCTATGTGGGTTCAATCTCACATTTAGGCTGGGTTCACACCTGAGCGTATCTCATATGCGCGTTTTAGTCAGGCATTTTAGGAGCGTTTTTGACAATTAGAAATGTGCGTCGTACGTGCGGTTTTTGAAGTCTATGACCGCAAATATGTAATACGCCCCAAAGAATCTCCTGTACTTCTTTGGGTGTAGGATGTTCTACAGTGCGTTCATACGCTGTAAAACGCTCAGGTGTGAACCATGCCCATAGGAAATCATGGGATTCCAGTGTATGAGCATTTTACAGCGCGTAGGAATGCACTGTAAAACGCCCAGGTGTGAACCAGGTCTTAGTGTTAGATGCCCTCTGTTACCCTCTTCTTGCACGGTTTCAGTCCTTCAGTTTTAGGAGTGTGCTATCTCTCTGCTACCGCTCATGCAGCACAATGAATATATTTTAAGCTTCATATTCTTTATTCTTTTTTTGTGTTTAGTTTCCTCTGTTATTTTGTTGCTTCATTTATATTACTTTTTGGTTACAATTTCGTATTAACAATGACCGCATTCTCCACATTTAAAAGGTTTCCGATTTGTGTTGTGCTCATTGAGGTATGCAGTAATAGCTGGTTTTGAAACACCTCAATCTGTTACTTTTAAGTCATATAAAAGCATATAGTTTCTCTTTAACCCCTTAGTGACCGGGCGGTTTTACACAAATCCGTCCTTTAGTGACCGCTGCTGTTTTTACGTTTCTGCGCTCTTAGGGTTTACGTCAAATTTTCCTCTTACTCGTTTATGTAACCCACACATATTTTACACTGTTTTTCTCGTCATTAAATGGACTTTATAAAGATACCATTTTTTTCATCATTTCATATAATTTACTATAAAAAATATTGTGAAATATGACAAAAAAAATTGAAAAAACACCACTTTTTCGAACTTTGACCCCCAAAATTTCTTATGTATCAACAACCGTCAAAAAAAATTAATTCCTTTAGTAGTTTCTAAATTTAGTACTGAGTTTAGCAATACCCAATGTTTACATATTCCTCGCTTTTTTCCTTATTTTATGCAACAATAAGTGCAAGTAGCACTTTGCCATTTCCAAAGAGTTTATTTTCAAAACTAGTGATAGTGACATTGTAACACTGATATCTGTCACTAATTCCTGAATAACTCTCCACATATACAGATTTTTTTAAAGTACACAAATCAAGGTATTAAACTTGGGGTATTTTGACTCTTTCCATGCAAACCATTTTACCACAAATCTATGCCAAAGTTTGAGAAAAAAAAATTTTTTGGTGATTTTTTTTTTTTTGAACGCAATTTAAGAATACATGTACTGTGAACTTTAAGGTTTACTGCCAAAGAGCACCCCAAAATATGTTCAGCAACATCTTCTGAGTAAATTGATACCACCCATGTATAGGTATGTCGGGTCATTTGGGGGCTAATAGGCCTTATTTTGGGGGTGCGCATTTCAGTTTTCCAACTTGGAATTTTCACATTTCGTCATCATGCACCCATGTCCTATTTGGGACATTTTTGAAGCCGGCCAAAGTAATTTACCCCCATCAAACCATATATTTTTAGAAAGGGCACACCCTAGGGTGCTTCAAAGAGTTGTATTTTAACACTTTCCATGCACTAGCTCTATGTCAAACTTTCAGGTAGTCACTTTTTGGGTTATTTTTTCACACACATTGTAATTTAGGCATGAATTGTCAAATCCAGTTATGGGTTACTGCCAAAAAACACCCCAAAATATGTTCAGCAACATCTTCTGAGTAAAGTGATACCACCCATATATAGATTTTTTCTGTTGTTTTTGGGGTGCTACGCCAATCTTTGACATGTGCTTGTCAATTTTTCTAATTTGACATACAGTATCTTCTTTGCTTATCTTCTTTTTAGGGGCCTTTTTACATACCCCAGTTTTATGAACGTGCATATATTTGGTAAGCTAACACCCCAAAGTATTGTAAATGGAGTGTTTTATGCTATGGATGCAACCGTTTGCTCCAAACAAATTGGATACTGCTTGGTGGTCATTTTTCATTTTCATACCCACATCAGTTTTGGACTGTGATTTAGGAGACACGGTTGTTTGTTACTGCATGAAAACTCTCCAGGTTTTTCTGCAAGGTCTCCTGAGTACACCCATGCCCCCCATGCATAGGTTTGCCAGGATTTTGGGAAGGTTCAAATACAATTTTTATGACTTTGTCATTGGAGTGGAAATTGAGATTATTTCTTCAGCTAGGCCTAGCTTTGGTTTTGGGTCTACCGCATACCCCAGTTTGAATTATTGCCAGAAAATTGTTTATATTTGTTATGTTGACACCCCAAGGTATTGCATATGGAGTGCTTTGATGCCATGGATGCAACGTTTTAGCCCAAAACATTTGAGAAGGTGTGTGGTGTAATTTTTCAATTTTCAGATTTTTACGCCCACATTAGATTTGGACTGTGATTTAGGAGACACTGTTGTTTGTTACTGCATGAAAACTCTCCAGGTTGTTTTCTGCAAGGTCTCCTGAGTACACCCATGCCCCCCATGCATAGGTGTGCAAAGATTTTGGCAAAATACAGAACAAATTGTAGAACATAAAAATGTACGAATAAAATGTAAAAGTCTGGTGCAGTAAAAGAAAAAAAAAAACTAAACTGAACTAACTAACTGGAGTGTGAGAAAAAATAGAAAGGAAAAAAAAAATCACAGATCACGCACAGTGTGATATATCTTGAAACAGTCCCCAAGACACAGACCGGGTTGTCCAGGGCATTCTGGGCAGTAAAAGATTGTGTCTCTCCTCTGCCCCCTCTTGAAACACACCCTGCACCTTTTTGGGGTTTCTGTTTGCCCTCAGTAGGGGGGATTTTATAAATAAAATGCGTAGCCCCAACTCTGTCCCCCATCACCGCCCGGGGAGCAGGTGCATCCTGGTACAAAAGCCCCGAAATGACCTGGAGCTGAAACTGTAAAAAGGACAGCGTCACTCCGGGGTTTGCCTTTTTGCAGAGCAAAAAGGCATTGTGGGTTGCAATTTGCATCAGGTAAATTGCAACCTTTTTGTACCAGGCCCTTGACTTCTGCATAATCTGGTAGGGCTGGAGCAGCTGATCTGCCAGGATCAACCCCACCCATATGCCGGTTATAGGCTTTGATGCACACTGGCTTCCTGATGCGCTCAGCTCTGCCACGTACAGAGACCTCCACAGACCTCTCAGTGTGGATGGTGGATAGAAGGTATACATCCTTCTTGTCTCTGTACTTGACCGCCAACAGCTCCTCTTGGCGCAGAGCTGAGGTCTCCCCCCTTTTTAACCGGGTGCGGACAAGCTGTGCTGGGAAACCTACGCGGTTCTTGCGAACAGTACCGCATGCTGCTGTATCAAAACAATACAGCAGCTTGAACAAAGGGACACTTGTATAAAAATTATCAACATACAAGTGGTACCCTTTGTTCATGAGGGGAAAAAGTAGGTCCCACACAATCTTGCCACTGGTTCCCATGTGTTCTGGGCAACCTGGAGGGTCAAGGCTACTATCCTTTCCCTCGTACACCCGGAAGGCCTGAGTATACCCACTCTCGCTGTCACAGAGCTTATACACCTTCACTCCATACCTGGAGCGTTTGGAAGGAATATACTGCTTGAATCCCAGCCTTCCCTTGTATTTCATTAGGGATTCATCCACGCAGATATTCCTTCCAGGTGTATAAGCCTCTGCAAACCTGGCGGCGAAGTGGGTAATCAGGGGGCGGATTTTATACAGCCTGTGAAACTGGGGATGCTCTCTAGGAGGGCACAGGCTGTTGTCACTGAAGTGCATGAAACGCAAAATGTTTTCATACCTTCTACGTGACATTGATTTGGGGTAAATGGGGGTAGAGCAGATGGGGCTACTGCTCCAGTAGGAGCGAATTGAGGGCTTCTTTATGATGCCCATCAGCATAGTAAGTGCCCAGAATTTCAGAAATTCTGGCACATCTAGCGGGGTCCATTGCTGCCTTGCCAAGTAGGAGTCTGGCTTCGCAGCACAATGCTGATGGGCATACAGATTTGTTTGGGCCACGATGTGGCCCAACAAATCATCCCCCATAAACACCTGCAAAAACTGTGTGGCGGTAAATCCTGCAACATCAATATTGATGCCAGGATTTGCCGTGATAGGAGGGATATCTGGCCTCTGGCGATGAGGCACTACCCACTCCTCAGCTGGAGCTGTGCGTCTCCTGCTGGCAGGTGGTGACCCAGGATCTGCATCAGAAACATCACTAGATACATCAGCCAGCGTAGATGATGTATCTAGCGACGTCTCTGAGCAGTTGGCGGGGTCGAAATCAGGGTCGGAGTCTGACGCAGATGCCTCAGATTCTGACGCCAGGATGGCATATGCCTCCTCGGCGCTGTACACCCTCTCAGACATTATATATAATATATATAATAATTATAAAATTTTATAATCTAATAAGCGGATAGTTGGTTCTTAGAAGAACCGTTGGGTTTCACAAGAAAATACAAATAAACACCTAAATCTCTCTAAAATCACTCTAAACCTGCCTCAATTCTTCTAAATCTCCCTAAAATCTCTCTAAATCTGCCTAAATTTTTCTAATCTCACTAAAATCTCTCTAAATCTGCCTCAATTTTTCTAATCTCACTAAAATCTCTAACCTGTCAAATCTGATCTCTCTCTCTCGCTCACCAAAACACAAGTGAGGAGAGGGAGGGAGAATCACAGAGGTCAGAGCCAATATTTACAAAATATTGACCTGACCTGACAAATTAGAAATTTTATTTTGATTATTTTTTTACTTCTGATTGGATGTTGCTAGCCTGCCTCTCTGATGAGGCAGGCTAGGAACATCCCACTCAGCCCCAAGATGACCCTGCCCTTAGAAGGGCAGCGCCATCTTGGCTGTCAGTTTATTTTATTTTATACCTTTTTATTGATTTTTATTTTTCTTTTTTTTACTTTTTTTACACTTTTTTTTACTCTGCTGGGTGCCTTGATCCCTCGAGGCACCCAGCAGAGCACCTGATCACTCATGTGATCGTTTTGTACTGAGTGCCACGATACCTCGTATCACTCAGTACTTACTGCCGCTACCGGAAGTGATCGCTCGGGGGAGCGATCACTTAGCGGACCGGCGGCAGGTAAGCATATTGCAAGGATGCCTCGATGTCGAGGCATCCCTGCAATATACACAGAGCAGCTGGAAGCGATACCGATCGCTTCCAGCGCTCTCTAGAAGTGCCGGGCACCTCTCCGGTGAAACCGGATGTTGATCGCTCCCGGGGAGCGATCACAAGGTGCCCCGGCACTTCTCACCGCCATTGCACGGATGCCTGGACTCCCAGGCATCCTGCAATGGCGTTTGAGCTGCTGGAAGCGATCCGATCGCTTCCAGCGCTCTCTAGAAGTGCCGGGCACCTCTCCGGTAAAACCGGATGTTGATCGCTCCCGGGGAGCGATCACAAGGTGCCCCGGCACTTCTCACCGCCATTGCACGGATGCCTGGACTCCCAGGCATCCTGCAATGGCGTTTGAGCTGCTGGAAGCGATCCGATCGCTTCCAGCGCTCAAAAAACCGCAGGACGTACCATGTACGTCAGCGGGTCTAAAAGAGACCCGCTGCAATGACGTACATGGTACGTCCTGGGTCCTTAAGGGGTTAATCCATTGTTTACTCCTATGTATGTTAGTAGATTATGTTGACATCTCACAATCTGCAACTGGGAATATAATTTTCTATTTATAAAGTTTATTAAAAAAAGAATACATTTCAGAAATGGAGAAATATTTAAAGTCATAACTGGGTAACCCTTAATGCGAGTACGGAAGTGGGCAATTTTGAGCTACGAAAGCACAAATTTAAGGATGAGTTTGCATTTTAGAGGCTTAGAGTTATATTTTCAATTACATTTTTTTGTGTGTTCAATAATTCATGAAAGTATTAATTGCAGCTGTTAAAAAAAAAATGTGGGCGAGAACGGACACCCGGAAGCAGACAAGAATAAAAACCACATAATTAATGTGAAAGTGATATTAACAACCAGCATACATATTTAATTCCACCTTTAAGTAATATTTAATAAATAACGCAGTTCATCTTCGGCGGTTTTGCGGCGGATCGTCGGGTGTGTTTGACGTTTTTTCCCTGCACTGAAGCATTCACCGCGGGGTCGGCGAATTTGACTCCCCGAAATGTGGGGATCGAAAGAGGTCTTTGAATAACCCTGATAGTATATCGCCACTTTGTTAGACCTTGTAACTGATGAACACTAGATTAACATTCAGGTTTTTATAAACCTGGAAACAGAAACATAAAAACATAAAAACAAACAAAAATCTTAAAATGGTGTTGTAACCACATGTTGGGATTATTTAAATACAGAATTTGGGGATCTCTTATCACAATTCTACCATACATCAGTACTCCGAACAATCACTGCGGATCTGATACCACAATAAAAGGGTAACATGATGGAGCCCACCAGTGTAGACCATAGTCACATAGGCTAAAAAAGACATATGTCCATCGGGTTCAGCCTTTCACACATCACCTACTGCTGTTGATCCAAAAGAAGGCAAAAAGGACCAGAGAGGGGTAGAATATTTTCTATGGGTTCTTCTTTTTTCTTGCCTCAGGATATAAACTTAATTTTGGAGTGTAGGCAAGGGTCTTGAATCCCTTCTCAAAATTTCTTACCCTTTCTAGTTACTTTTGATTATAACGATGTGCTGTTCTTTGGACCTATACATCCCTAGGTCTTGGAATGAGACACAAATACAATTACATAATGTTGTTGACCATCCTATGCACTAGAAAGATACTAGGTTTCGGATATTATTTTTACACTATCAATCTCATACAAATGTTTTCTTTTGGTTTGCAATTCAAGCTGTTTACCAAACACATTTATTATAACAAAATGTAAACAAAATATAGATGTATCACCTAAAATATTCCAGTTAATCCACACTTACTGTAATTTTTAAAAACAATTGTTAAAGCAGCTAAAGAAAAAGATTTGTTTTTCAAAAAAACGTATGACTGAACAAGCAGATTAAAATACTCACTTGGAAGAATCAATGAAATAGATCACCAATGCTCCAATACTCAAGGCAAACACAGTTACCACCTGAAAAGACAAACATGAGGATCAGAAACATACAACGAAGCAGAGGACAATTCCTAAAACATATACAGTAGAAGAAATGCATATACATGTCCACAAATATACAGGGAATTTCACATTTCTTCCATGCTGTGATTTCATTTTACAAACTACATAGCACGCTCTGCTGGCATCTTTGGGCCGCCCACCAGTTGACACAGCACAGCCTGAACTCAGGTCGTACCCCTACAGCCAATGACACGTGCCACATGTCAGATGCTTAGGCGGGCCAGACGAGGGGCCCGCCGCACCAGCTGGCGAACTGGGCGTACTAGTATGCTCCGCCAGCATTAACACTCTCCCACCAGACACAACCTCCCCAGTGGTAAGGGGTTAAGAATCACAGACCACAGCTGTTGCCCTCCCCCCTGCTGCTGGCTAATTGAGCTCTGATGGGTGTCAAACAACCGCCCAAAGCAAGCTCCCAACTGAGTCTTATTCTTATCTGCTATACACATTAGGTGCCTGCCTTAACCCCTTGATGACAGAAAATGCACCCAACATTTGCCTTAATGTTCTAAATACCTATTAAAATAATAAATGTGCAATAGTAAACAGGATGTTTTTCTTTCCTACACTGAAATGTTGTATACTCAGAGTTATTAAAAATAAAATGGGTGGGCTCAGCGTTCAGCTTCTATTTTTAGCATATCACTTTCACATTTAAGCCCCTATTACGCTCTTGGCGTTAAAATTGCACCCACAGTTTCCCCCCTTGCGCCCGCGTTTTAACGCCAGATTACAATGCAGGCACAAAAAATGCTGCCTGCATTGTTATCGAGCGTTAAAGTTAGGGATGCGCCGCGCGCAGCCTCTCAATGGAGTCCATAGGACTCCATTGAGTTCCTCTCTGCCGGTTACGTGACCAGCCGGATCTCGCATCGCGAGATCCGGCTGTTCGGCGTAGTGATACGCAGGGAAAGACAGGGGGACTTTTTTCCCCTCTCTTTCCTTGCTCCCGCCGGTCGGAAGATGCGACCAGAGCCGCGGTCCTCGCCGCGGGACAGAGGGCAAGTATAGGACTCGTTTTATTATTTTTACAGCTGGTATTAATGGATTCTGCAGAAGCGGAATCCGTTAACACCAGGTCCTGGCTCTGGTTAACTTTTCGTTGACCAGAGCCAGGCGTCAATCAACGCTGGGACATTGTTAATTATAGGGAGCGCAAAGTGCACTAACCTTGTGCAGAGGAGCGCAAGGTACCAAACGCAAACGGGTTTTTTAACCCGTTTGCGTTTGGATTGTAATGTGATGTACTTAACGCAGCAAACGTTAACGCTCACGCAAGTGAGCGTTAACGTTTGCTTTCACATTGTAATAAGGCCCTTAGATTTTTAAACTGAGTAATGTTTTATATACACATTTTATGGCCAATTTCTAGATTACAATGGTAATCAATGAATTTATCGTCAACTGGTTGCCTCATTAACCTTTCAGGGAGCCTGGCAGGTGCAATGACGTCATCAATGTGGGTGATGACGTCATTGACAGGCGCCCCCCAGTGCCTGGAGGGAAAAACAGGGAAGGGGAGGGGGCTTATTTAGAGCCCTCTCCCTCCCAAACCACTCCACCTACAGAAAAAAGAAAACACTGCTGGAAAGGGGAGAGTCTCCCCTTTTCAGTGGTATCTGTCATTAACCCATACATTGCCAGATTATGATTTGGCACCAAATCACATTTCAAACCCGGAGGTGGCTGACATCTTGGATGTCAGCCAAGCCTCCGGGTCACCCCCCACCCATTGACATCGTCACCATATGTGTGAGGACGTCAGCGGGCCAGTTAACCCCCTAGCTGCCAAGTGGAGATAGGGGAATCATTTGGATCCCCGTGTCTCCCTACCTGTGGCAGCTGGAGGGCATGTTTAATACCAAACATGACTAGATTTGGTGTAAAACAAAATTTTATTTTTTTTAAAAAAATTAAATAATTTAATTGTTTTTGATTTTTTAAATAATTCTGTAGGTGGGTTAATAAAATATGACTTAAGCTGGCATTTAAACATGAGGAGCATAAAATGGTCAAAATGAGCTCAGCACACAGAGGTGAAATGGCTCAGCAGTGAAGGGATTAAAAAGCAAAAACATGGAAAAATGGGTTATTTCTAATCTCAGGACAAAATTTTGAAACTATTTAGAAGGGGTCTTTTTTTTTCCGGAACGGAAACAAATCAATTCGGACCGAAACAGGACAAAAATTAAACGGTGTAAAACAAATTGATTTCGTTTTAGAGATCAATTCATTATTCCGCTTCCCTATCCATTGGCCGTGATGCTGAATCTGTTGTATTCAGCACCACAGGTCATGGACAGCGCCATGGTGCCGTTCAGTGTGATTACACGGCAGTGAAATTTCCAATAGACAAGTAATGGTTAATTTATTCAAAGAACGCCGAACAGCATCGAAATGCCCTGATTTTCAGTGGTTCATTCAACATCTTTAAACAGGCGAATCCCAAAGGTTTCAATGTAAAATTATTCCCCGTTTTTATCAAATATTTATTCAACCGTTTATTCTTTTCACTTGCAGCAAAAAGTCTATTTTTTTTAAGGACCTTGAAATAGGCATCGATAGTCATGCATCAGTGTTTGCAGATGACACAAAGCTAGGAAAGGTGATAAAATGTTAGCAGCATATTACTTCCCTGCAGAGGGATCTCGATAGATTGGGGGGCTGGGCGCTCAAATGACAAATTAAAATGAATGTAGATATATGCAAGGTGAAGAACACACAAGAAATTTATACCCTATATGGTACAAAGTTAGGGAAATCAAGGCAGGAGTAGGATTAGTCAGACTCCAACCTTAGAAATACTGTCCTATGTCAAATAGCAGCCACCAAGATCTGCAGGGTATTATCATGCATAAAAAGGGGAATTCATTCCTGGGATGAAACATAATTTTCCCTCTTAATAAATCAATGGTTGACCGTACATTGACTATGCCATGCTATTTTGTGCACATGTTTTAACCCCTTCACTGTGGAAGATGTGTGGGGAATGTCATGGGGATTCCCCGCTATATGCGGAGGATGTTCCCCATATGTATATGGGGGCTCTCCTTCCCTATTACTTACCTTTACGTCCGGGGTCCCGCAGTGGTCTGACTTCCTTGAAGTCAGACCCCGCTTTTGATACCCCCTTCCGGCACACCGATGGCATTGCGATGAGAGCAATAAAGTCAGTTTCAGGCGTCGCCCCCAGCAAAGAGCGACCGGAAGAGCGACTAAATGGAAGGGGTTCTTTTGGACCCCCCTCCCAATCGGGAAGAGATTAAAGTAAAAAAGCGAGGCAATGCTGACTTTTCCAGCGCTGTCTCTCTTTATCGCCCAAGTTGCGGGTCCACATTCCGGCACCACTCCCTGACCACTGACGTCATTGCACCTGGCGCTATGACATCAGTGTGAGAATTAAACCCTAGCTGCCAAGGGGTTTCCCTATGGAAACTCTATGGTGGAGATAGGGGGTCCTTTGGACCCACTATATCTTGATTGGTAACAGCTAGAGGGTCATGTTTAGTATCATTGGAATGGCTAGAGCATGGCCCTTCCAATGATTCCAAACATGACCATGTTATCAGTAAAAAATACAAATACATTTTTTTAAAAATAAATTTAAAAAAATTTCATTTAACGACTGTTCACATTTTAATTATAAAAAGTGAAGAATGATGCTGCACTAATCATTTTTTTTCAGTTTTAGCTAAAATCATGCAGTTTCTCAGAAAAATAAAGTAACGGGTTCCCAGTTCTAATTTGTTTTAACAAGCGCACCCCATAGAATATAGACCGGTAACCGCAAAGGCTCAGATGATAAAATGTGAAAAAAATGACATTTTACACACTGTAGAAGGCTGAAATTTTAATAGAATTTCACATTTTTTTTACATTTTATGTTCCAGCACTCTGGCAGGGCATTACGTACACATATATTATGAATCTGCCGAAAAAAAGGATATATAGTTTATCTAGGTCGTATAACAAAACATGACTTCAAATCGCAGTGAAGAGGTTAAAAAAGATTATGGCACTAGAAAAAGTGCAGAGGCGAGCAACTAATTTAACCACTTCGATGCTATGGACGCGCTCAGCGCGTCCAACCGCATGTCACCTTCCATGCGGCGGACGCGCTGAGCGCGTCCACACTTTGGGGTCAGCGTTCGGCCGAGTTCCGGCCGATCGCTGGCCCCCCGGTGCGAGCTGACATCCTCGATGTCAGCCCAGCATCCGGAACCGCCGCCGGTGAAATTAGGTGTCATCGCGGCGGCGCGATGACACCCAATTCAGGCGCCCCCCCACATGTGCGGAGGAGGCGCCTGAAACGGAGGGGGGGAGGTCCTTCGGACCTCTCTCCCTCCCGATCGGCGGCGTTGCGGGGGTTAACCCAGGAACCATTTGGAAGGGCACAGCCTGCCCTTCCAAATGGTACCTGGCATTAACCCCTGGGGAGCCGGATCACGAATCGGCGCTGCAAAGCGCCGGTTCGTGATCCTTTCCCGGAGCTGGCCGACATCGTTCTATGAGGAAGTAAGTAGAAGTATAGATCAGGGGGTCGCAGTGGATGTGATTTACTTAGATTTTGCCAAAGCTTTCGACACAGTTCCACACAAAAGGTTACTATTTAAATTAAGAAAAAAATGGTCTAGATGAAAATACTTGTTCTGGATAGAAAACTGGCTAAAAGATAGGGTACAGAGAGTGGTCATAAATGGTACATTTTCAAGATGGACACCAGTGGTAAGTGGTGTCCCTCAGGGGTCTGTTATAGGACCAATACTATTCAATTTATTTATAAATGACCTTGAGATAGGCATTGACAGTCATGTATCAGTGTTTGCAGATGACACAAAGCTAGGAAAAGTAATACAATGTGAGCAGGATGTTACTTCGCTGCAGAGGGATTTAGATAGATTGGGGGACTGGGCACTTAAATGGCAGATGAAATTTAATCTAGATAAATGCAAAGTTATGCACTTTGGAGTGAAGAACACACAAGCAATTTATACCCTAAATGGTACGGAGTTAGGGAAATCCAAGCAGGAGAAGGATTTGGGAATAATCAGACTTCAAACTAAGTAACAATGTGCAATGTCAAACAGCAGCCGCCAAGGCCAGCAAAGTACTGGCATGCATTAAAAGGGGAGTTCACTCACGGGATGAAAACATAATTTTGCCTCTGTATAAATCAATGGTCAGGCCGCACCTTGAATATGCCGTGCAATTTTGGGCACCGGTCTTAAAAAAAGATATTATATCGCTAGAAAAAGTGCAGAGACGGGCAACTAAATTAATAAGGGGGATGGAAGGGTTAAGTTATGAGGAAAGACTAACAAGCTTAAACCTGTTTAGTTTAGAGAAAAGGCGCCTTAGAGGGGATCTGATAACCTTATATAAATATATACGGGGCCATTATCAACCATTGTCTGATAACCTATTCATTAACAGGACTATACATAGGACAAGGGGTCATCCATTTAGACTGGAAGAAAGAAAATTTAGCTTAAAGCATAGGAAGGGTTATTTTACGGTGGAGAACAATAAAGCTGTGGAATTCTCTGCCTGTTGAGGTGGTTGGGTCAGAGTCTGTACAGACTTTTAAAAAACGACTGGATGACTTCCTGCAGACACAGAATATTAAGGGTTATAATATTTAACATGTGGGTAAAAGCTTCTTGATCCAAGGAGAAATCTGACTGCCATTCTGGGGTCAAGAAGGAATTTTTTCCCAGTATGTTGCATATTTCAGACTGGGTTTTTTGCCTTCTTTTGGATCAACAGCAGTAGGTTATGTGGGAGAGGCTGAACCCGATGGACGCATGTCTTTTTTCAGCCTATATAACTATGTAACTATGTAACTCCCCCTGAGGACTGGCGTCATCGTGCATAGCACGATGACGCCAGTCCTGGAGTTAACCCCTAGCTGCCACCAATGGTGGAGATAGGGGGTTTCAATAAACCCCCTATCTCCCGATCCGTGGCAGCTAGGGGTTAAAGTTTGGTATCGTTGGATCGGCCAGAGCAACGATACCAAACACAAATGTGAAAAAAAATTGTAAAAAAAATTGTTTATTTTTTTTTTTCTTTTGGTTTGTTAATGCAGCAATATTGTTCCCATTTCAATTATAATGTGAACAATGATGCTGCACTAACGATTTTTGTATGCTGTGCGTTTGTTAAAAATCGTGTAATTTTCCCCAAAAAAAAATGTAACGAGACCCCATCTCTAATTTTTTTAACAAGCGCACCCCATACAAAATACAACCGCAATTGCTCGCATGTTAAAAATGTGAAAAAAAAACACTTTACACATTGTAAAATATTGAAAAATCATATTTTATTGCATTTTTTGTTATAATATACAGACAGGTCATGACGTATACATATAATAATGACATATTATGAATCTGCCGAGTCTGACGGAAAGAACGATATATAATATGTCTGGGTCATATACTAAAATAAGCCTTCAAAACACGTTTAAACATGATGAGCAAAACCGGTAAAAATGACCTCAGCACAGGGGCGGGAAAAGCCTCAGCAGCGAAAGGGTTAATAAGGGGTATAGAAGATTTAAGTTATGAAGAAAGGTTAACAAGCTTAAACCTGTTTAGTTTAGAAAAACAGCATCTTAGAGGAAATCTGATAACTTTAAATATATACAGGGCCATTATAAATCATTCAAAAAAAATATATAGTTGCCCAACACTTAAAACTGAAATATACGTAAATAGATAGCATGAAATTTGTTTTTATCCTGTAAGCACAATCTTGTGGCAGGGGTTTATATTGGAATGTGTTACAGTAGAGCGCTATGTTGTTATTATTTGCTCATTCTTTAGTGCACCTCTTCACTTATATGAAACATTATAAATCATTGTCTGGAACCTTATTGATAGGACTATACATTGGACGAAAAGAAATTCAGCCTAAAGCCTATTTCCAGTGAGAACAATAAAGCTCTGGAATTCTCTGCCTGTTGAGGTGGTTGCGTCAGAGACTGCAGTCTTTTAAACAACGACTGGAAGTAATCTTGGAAAAATATAATATATGGGGTTATAATATTTAATATGTGGATAAAAGCTGCTTGACTTGAGGAGAAATCTGACGCCATTCTGGGGTCAATTAGGAAAATTTTCCCAGTATGTCGCATTTTGGTGAGCACTTCAGACGGATTTTTTTGCTGTCTTTTGGATCAGCAGCAATTTAGCATGTAGGGACCTCAATATAAGACTGACCCAGCATCAACTGTATTAAAGAAAATGGCCTGCACTCGAATAGAATGATAAGTGGAGATAAGGCGACAGAAATGTTTACAGCCCCTAAGCCTTTGGCAAGTGGATTGCATATTCATTTGGAAACTGAAAGGCTTGCACAATTTTAACAAGGGTCATAGCCGTTCGTAATTTTTTTATTTATTTATATATTTTACCGTTGCCAAAATACAGTGTTGAGTGTCCGTTTAACAAGCTGTCATCCTTTCCCTTCTCATCTTCGTGCAAAGTACTAATCATGTACCAGTCAAGAAGCAATGTACACATGGACTAGATGTCATATAAAGTTTGGTGCCAACTGTGCTCTGCTAATAATTCATCAGCTGTCAGTTTCCCTGTGGTTCAGCAAGCAGTGGAAAGGATTGTGTCTTCAGTTCCATTTGCCAAAAGAATTTTGCTTAATTGGTTATGAGAGAAACATGCTCCAAACTAATATTTGAATATTATAATATGTCCTAGGCTAATAGGGATCCTGGGTAATTAAGTTGGATGTGAAATCTATAAAATATAAATATATTACTCCTCGGATTTCTTTATATGAATAATGACCTTTATTGTCATGCCAACATCTGTTTCAGTGTGAATCGTCAGACTTTCATGAGGTTTGGTAATAACAAGTGAAAGGCTGACCTCATGATAGAGCACACAATATAAATATAGCCCAGGAGTGACACTTGTCATTATTTTTAATCTGATATTATATAAAATATGTACGATTTAGTTGTCAATTTATATGGGTATTACATATCTGTGAATAACACTACTAACACTTTCTTCCATATCTCTATCCTAAAGAGTAGATGCAGCTACTCTTTGCGGAACTGTTCCTGACTTTAGATTACCTTATTTGACCTTGGAATGCAAGTTGTTTCTATTACATTTGCTCCCGTATGACCTATAACCCCAAATGCTTGTCGATTTATTTATTTTTAACATGCATGCTTTTTGTGTAAGGCAGTGGTTCCCAACCACAGTCCTCATGTACCCACTGGTGTATTTTGGCCTAGGCCAACAAGGCCCAGGCCTAGGGCGGCACTTTCCAGGGGGCGGCAGCCCGCTGGGTGGCCCCACCCCTTAAAAAAAATAAAAATTCAAGTATGTCCTGGGTAGGCAAGGCCTAGGCTTTCACTTTCCTGGGGGCAACAAAAAACCTCACCACTAATTGGGTTACTCACAGAGCACCGAAATGACGCCAACATTTTGGTGTTCTGTAGTTCCCTGCACTTCGGGGAATAAAATTTCCCCACCCTGCAGTGAATTCACCATTCACCACAGTGTCCCTAAAGTGCATGGAGTCGGCCGCTGTATGCTGCCACCGCAAACCCATGGCCTGCTGTTTTCAAAAGAACTACTGAACGAAAATGTCTGGAATTTACATATAAGATCCTATGATTGATAATAAAAAGTTCTGTTACAGAAAAAGAAGAACTGCTATTAAAAAAAGGGGGAGAATTTAGCCCAAAAAATTCTGAAAAAAAAGGTACAAAAAAAAATAATCAATAAATAAATAAAGACTTTTTACTGCAGATTAAAATAATAAATGGTTTATTAGATATTGCATAAAAAACGGGAATATTTTTAACATTGAAACCTATGGGGTTCGCCTGAATAAACCTGCTGATTGAAACCACCGAACATCAGGGCATTTCACTGACATTTCTCTGCTGTTTGGTGTTCTCTGAATAGATTAACCATTACTTCTCTATGGGGATTTGCACTACCTTCAAACAGCACCGTACTTGCTGGCAGTTCGCCAAACTTGTGTGTGAGCATATCACCAGAGCAGTGGTGTACTTAGAGTGGCGGAGGGTGGGCCGTCCCAGGTACCAGTGATTATTGGGGTGTCATTAGGGGGTACTAGGAGGTGCCACTGTCACTGTGTGTCAGCTTTGAGCTGTGTTCTCAAACAACGAGCAGCGGAGCATGGCGTTTGCATACGGAATAAAATCGAATAGAATAAAAATCCCCCTCTCCTCCCTCCATAGCTCCTCCCCTGCCCCGCAGCAGCTCTAGGAGAGGGGAGGGGGATGTGATTTGTGTCCAGAGAGAGAAGATGACAGTAAACGGCAGGTAAAGGGGGGGGGGTTATCAGCAGAATATGAAGCCTTGTCTGCTACCTGCTGTTTAAAGGGGACCTTTCCTTAACCAGCACTGCAGTGATAGAAATTTGTCATTGAGCTGCCTGGCTCCTGGTGAGGCTGCTTGCGTGCAGGTCACACTCGGTCCGGCCAGTCAGGTGGTACTGAGTCTCAGTACCACCTGACTGGCTGAACCACGTGACACGCATGCACGCAGCTGCCCGCCCTTTCGTTAACATGGACTGTCACTCTATTCTGGACTGAACACCCACCGGGAAGGGAATCAAAGCCACGGTGCACCCTCTGGCAGTGGCACCCCACTGCTGACAAGATGGCTCCACGCACAGGCACAGCCGTGATCCCAACGTGGCCTGGAGGGACCTCCTGCTGAGTCTGTACACAGTCCCTGCTGACTCTGCACACAGCCCTACCGTGGACAGAGGCCAGTAAATGTAGAATAAATAATTGCTGTGTGCTCATATACACTCAGTTTGCTGGGAGTTTTATTGCAGTGGATTCTGATGCACTCATACACACCACACATTGCATTGCTGGGAGTTTTATTGCTGTGGATTCTGATACGCTGACACACACCACACATTGCATTGCTGGGAGTTTTATTGCAATGGATTCTGATGCACTCATACACACCGCACATTGCATTGCTGGGAGTTTTATTGCTGTGGATTCTGATACGCTGACCCGCACATTGCATTACTGGGAGTTTTATTGCTGTTGATTCTGATACACTCATATACACTGCACATTGCATTGCTGGGAGTTTTATTGCTGTGGGTTCTGTGATACACACTGCATAGTACTGTGAGTTTTATTGCCCTGGAGCTCTGGGATACACTCATACACACTGCACATTACTGTGAGTTTTATTGCTGTACAGCTCTGTGATACGTTCATATGCAGTGCACGTTTCTGTGGATTTTATTGTTCAACCAATTAGAGTGGCTGTGTTCCAGTATACTTGACATGCGTGGCTGTTCTTTGTAAAAATGCTTGAATTTAAACATTTCATAATTTTATTTATCTCAATAGATACATTTGAAATGGTATACAAAATATACAAGTAGGCACTTGGTATCCACTTTTAATATAAAGAGAGGAAAAGGCGGAGCTCTAAGAGGAAAAGGTGGAGCTTAAAGAGGAAGGGTGGGGATTAACCGGGAAGAGGTGTGCCCTTGACAGGAGGGGGCGCCTCAAATTTAAATTAGGGGGTGCACAAGTTTAGTCAGGCCTAGGGCAGCACAAAACCTAAATACACCACTGCATGTACCCCTAACAGGCCAGATTTTAAGGATTACCTTGGAGAACAGCAGACTGAATTCTGCAATCACTGAGCAGTAAATCATGTCACCTGTGCTGTGCTTCAGATTATCTGGAAAACCTGATCTGTTAGGGGTACTTGAGGACTGCGGTTGGGAACCACTGGTGTAAGGTTAAAAATTATGGGCTATTATTATCCATCCCTGGTGTAAACAACCAGACGTCTGGTAAATGTATCAGCCCCATAGGCTTTTAGCGGCTCTGGGAAGTTTTCCACCAGTCTGGTTAAGCTTGCACCGGACTTGGAGTCTAGCCCCTGCAGCTATAAAATAGTGGCCATGTTAAACCTGGTTCCAATCCAGCAGAAGGAAGTGGAACGAGACGACTACTCTTGACAAGTGTTTGTTTTATTTCTATTACATTCATATTATATCTTTGCCAGTGAATGTCAAGGTATCCGAATATGTATTTAAAAGGGATAAGATAAAAGGAAACACTGCCAATATGACAACATTCTTTTATCATTAGTGGAATGTGTGATTAATAATGTGGAGAATGAAAAAGCAGCATCTGAATAAAAATGACAAGTAACTATGAGCCGTAACAGGCAACATCAGTTCTCCGTGTCAACCACAGACCAACTCCTCCTATACACTTCAGTGTGTTTTATTCCCAAAAGAGAATGAAAGGCAAGACATGAACTAGAATCTTGTAGATACAATACATGATGCTGCTCTACTTGTGTAAACAGGAAGAGCTTGTGCATTTGCCTTTAGCATTTTTTGCTTTCTACAGGCTCTTCATCATAGGCATGGCCTGCTTGTGACCTTCAATTTCTTGCTTGATTTCTTTTAGCAAGTAACAGACATATTCAATAACTGTCAGCAGAGGAAAATGCAATGGGCATTAGATTAATTAAAGTGAGGTAAAGGACATAATCGCAGGTACAATACAAGATAGTGAAATAGGTACAGAAATACAGTTATGAAGGGAAGCATTTTGGAGTGCTTATGGCTCTGAAGAAAACAACAGTGAATAGTTAAACAGAGATTACACACAAAAATAAAAGTAGAGGTTGAGGTTTCTAGGCGGATTTTTTTTACTTGTTGGCCATCCTTTATTGACATGTGGCAAAGAAATTAAACTTTAGTACATATGTAAACTTAACAGTTCAACATTCTGGCTGGATGGAGTGGAGGTCACATCACTGCTCTATAACCATGGAGACACAGGTTCGATCCTGGCAAGAGCACCTCTGCAGTAAGTGTCCTTGGGCAAGACACCTAACAGTACATACTCGCCACCCAGGACATACTTGAAAACGAGAGAAAACTCAATGTATCCTTCCTGGTAAAATACTTTAAGAAAAACAAACAAAAAAGCATTTGATTGTAGATTCCAGTATTATACTTTTATTTGCTCTCGGATACAATTCTTGATATACAACTTTAACAAAATTAACTACTAGTTACTAACTTGTGTAGCACTCACTCCCGGAGGAGCCGCTGAAATTGAACCTCGGGTCAGTCTCCCCGCACTAGGGAATAAATATACTCCAGCACCGTTGTGGATTTTTTAAATTATATAGTTTACTAAAATAAATGGCATATAATGAATAACACGGTGTTCGTATATATATTTACAGTACTTCGTAATTCGAGAAACGCGCAGCGGAAAAGAAAATACAATGCTTCGTAATTCGAGAAACGCGCAGCGGAAAAGAAAATACAATGCTTCGTAATTCGAGAAACGCGCAGCGGAAAAGAAAATAATATCTCTTTAAACCCCTTTGAGGTTGGGGAGTGAGTCCCGTACAGGTTATGTCCCAAGAATGTAGGTGTGTGTGTGTGATGGTACCCGGGTACAATATTCAACTGGCCAGTGAGTTATTTATGAGGTATCTTTGACTAGTCAAGTTGGGGCCCTGTGGGTTTTGGAAACAAACAGCAGCGTGCTTTCTTTATTCACAAACAGCCTGGAAGGCCTCTCACCCATCCACCAGATACTTGATGCTCCACTCGATCTGCGATACTCCTAACTCGGGGTCCTCCAGCTTCCTCAATATCAGCGTGGGTAGTCTTGTGAATCTCTGGGTCTTCCTCTGGTAAGGCTGAATAACCCAGTCTGTAACTCTGTCAGGCCCCAGCTGCGCTCTGGCCTAGTCACTGTCTCGTTCTGCTGCTCTGCGTTTTGCTTCTCTCACTCCCTGGCGCGCTCTCCCAGCTCTCTCCACGAGTCTCAGGATGTAAGTGTCTGTGTCCCACCCACTTCCTGTGTCCGCTCCCAAAGCATGCCGGGAAATGTAGTCCCAATGTTCAGTGTCTCTCATCGCGCTTGTCTCCCTCCGGTGGCCAAAAATAGGTACTGCCACGACAGGGAATTAAACCCAGCGCTACACTTGCATTAGCAATTCTGCTGGTATGTTTAAGTGTTTTTCACACGCTTTAGGAATGTTCCATCTTTCAGTGAATAGTTTATAAAAATAGTTTATAAAAAAGTCACTTTCTTAAAAAAAAGAGAACTGATAAATTCATGCACTGGTATAATGTGCCAAAAACAAATGTAGGTATAGAGTGAAAAATAGGTACTTAGGGTTTCTGCAATGTGTTGTTTCCCACCCCTTACTACCGGCCAGATTCCTGGCCTGATGTAAACCTAACTGCAGCTCTAATTATTATGGCAACTCCATAGACTCCAATGGCTGTGGTAAGTTTACACCATATTTTAAACCTATTCATATCTCTTTCAGAAGCCTTCCAGAAGCAGCAGGGGTTCTAATCTTCCAAAATGATGGTTACTTTTCGCAAGAGGCTGATGCCAACACCCTATAAGTTTGTGAACTTGATTTATACTAAGCCAAACTAAAGATTAGCTCTGAACCTCAAAGCCGAAAAAAACACTAGTCGTGGGGATTCAACCCCATACCTGATTCTTTAGGTCAGAGGTCAGCAACCTTGGCCCTCCAGATGTTCTACTACACCTCACATTATACCAAGTCACACATTACATTGTCTGAGGCACATGGGAAATGTAGTTCCAAACATAAGGGCCAAGGTTTATGTGATGTAATGGTTTAACTTGTATGTTCCTTTTTTTATTTTTAATATCCAGGTTAGACATTTGCAACTTCAACTTTGCACCTGGTGCATAGGGATGGGCTGGCGGTTCGATCCGAACAAGAGTTCGAATAGAACATTGCCCGTTTGGCGAACATCGAACATTTCTGCGTGTTCACTCACAATGTACCACAATGCACTTTTCCACTGGCCTGAAGCTTGTAATTGGCTACAGCCTTGCACCTGACCACAGGTCAGGTGCAAGACTATGCCAATCAGGGCTCAGAGTCCTGATTGGGCAAATGTTTCCCAATCATGGGCTCACAGAGCTAAGTCCCGCAGCACACTATATAAGGCTTCCCCGCAGCCCAAGCACGTTGGTTTTTTGCAGGAGTGAATCAAGGAGAGGAGATGGTTTGCATAACAGGCTGTATCACTTAGTTATATCGGCTTTCTGGAAATTTTAATCTCGGTCTTGGCACTGCCAGCTATAAGGGTGTATGACTGAGGCATAGCATACTTCTGGGAATTGTAATCTCTGTCTTGGCACTGCCAGTTATCAGGGTCAGGCTGTATCACTGAGTTATATCTGCTTTCTGGAAATTGGAATCTGTGTTGGCACTGCAAAGGCTATCAGGGACAGGCTGTATCACTGACTTATACCAGAGTTCTGTGAATTTGAATCTGTGTGTTAGCACTGCCAGCTATCAGGGACAGGGTGTATCGCAGAGTTATAGCATAGTTCTGAATATCTTTAATCTAGATAACACCGTTGAATCAGAGTTCTGCATATCTCCAATCTTTAAACCAGAGTTGAATCAGAGTTCTGTATATTTTTAATCTATATATCACTCACCATGTCAGAAAGACCAAAAAGGACAGGCAGACGCTCCCAGGCACAGATAAGAGGGCAAGCAGCCTCTGTGTCGGAAGGCTGTGCCCCTGGTTGTCGTGGACGTGGTGCATCATCTGCAGGGGCACGCTTGTCCTTGTTTCTAACTGGTGCTGGCCGTCTTAAGCAGCAGCAACATACAGAGGATTTGCAGGATTGGCTAACCAGGCCATCCTCATCCTCCGAGTCCTCTGCCAGCCAGGCTTGTAGTGCTTTACAGTCCACCTCAGCTGCCAAAGCATTTAATTCAGCCTCCATGTCCACAGCTACTGCTGCCGTAGCCTCACTATCATACACGGAGTAGTCAGCTGAATTGTTTGACTACACTGACCGGGACGTGCTGCTTGAGGATGCGCAGCAACTCCAGTGCTTTGATTCAAACTCTGAGGTTGAGGAAGGGAGTATAATCAGCCTAGAGGGAGGGGGTGCCAGTGACACACAAAGAACTGGCACTCATGTTCCCCCAGCAGCTGCAGCACACTGCCAAGTTGGCTCCAGTGACGAGGAGATAGTGACCTCATCATCGTCATCTACTCCTGACTCCACCTGTGTGCCTGATCGAACAGAGGAGTCAAGGGAGGAGGAGGCACAACAAAAACGAGGCAGAACGTCCTCTATGAGCAACCGTAGCCCGTCCAAGGCATCAGAAGTCACAGCTGCTCAGGTGCAGAGCGCTGTTGTCTCAAAGCACATGTACAGGAAGTCTGCTGTCTGGGAGTTCTTTAAGAAATATGCAGCAGACCGCACCGTTGCTATTTGTACTCTATGTCAGATGAGGATCAAGCGTGGGAAAGACATCAGACGCTTGGGTACCACGTACTTGAGGCGACATATGACCACCTGCCACACATCCCGTTGGCACAACACTTTGCATAGGTCCGCCTCCTCATCTGTCTCTACCCCCACTATATGACCTGCCATGTCATTGCCTACAACCTCCACTGACAGGGATGATGCTACAGTAATGGGTGTACCACGTCCTTCCTCTGAATCTGCCAGCATCCCATCAACTGCAGATTTATGCAGTCAGATTTCGTTGCCCCAGCTGCTGCAGTGGAAGAAAAAATATTGTCCCAACCATCCACATGCACAACGTCTAAATGCCAGCTTGGCAAAATTACTCGCATTACAGCTGCTGCCTTTCCAGCTGGTGGACTCTGCTTCCTTCCATGAATTTGCCAAATGTGCTGTACCACAGTGGCAGGTTCCAAAACGCCAATTCTTTTCACGGAAGGCCATTCCAGCACTATACCAGCACGTGGAAGACAAGGTTACGGAGTCATTTGGAAAGGCAGTCAGCAGCAAGGTGCACATTACTTTAGACACGTGGTCCAGCAAGCATGGACAGGGCCGTTACATTTCCTTCACGGCACACTGGGTAACTCTGCTTGCAGCAGGGAGGGATCCAGGACGGGGCTCTGTGCTGGAGCTTGCTCATCCACCACACCTCCAGAAAGCTGCTTATATGAGGTCTGTCTGCTCCACCACCTCTTCCTATGTCGCCGGCGAAGTGGCAGTTAAACCGACGCGTGACAGGGGCTACACAACGGCTCAAGAAAAAAGATGCCATACTGTGCTTGAGCTGGTTTGTTTAGGGGACAGGAGCCACACGGGCCAGAAATTCTGTCAGCTCTGCAGGGGCAGGCGCAGAGATGGTTAACACCACGCCAGCTTGAGCTGGGAATGGTCATCTGTGATAATGGCAGCAACCTTCTCTCCTCCCTACGCCTGGGTAAGTTGACGCATGTACCATGCCTAGCACACATCCTAAATCTGGTGGTACAGCGTTTCCTAACCAGGTACCCAGGGCTGGCTGAGCTTCTCAGCCAGACCAGAAAAGTCTGCAGCCACTTCAGACGGTCATTCCCAGCAAGTGTTCGTCTGGCAGAAATTCAAAGAGAATTCCACCTTCCCACAAACCGTCTGATCTGTGACATGCACACCAGGTGGAACTCGACATTGGCAATGCTGCAGCATCTGCACAAGCAGCAGAGGGCCATCAATGAGTACCTGTGTGAGTATGGCACAAGGACAGGTTCAGGTCAACTTGTTTTCCCCCCCCCCCGCAGTGGCTGATGATCAAGGATGCATGCACTGTACGGTCACCATTTGAGGAGGCAACGAGGATGGTGAGCAGGGACAGTGCATGCATCAGTGACACAATTCCTTTAGTTTTCCTACTGGAGCGCACTCTGCAGGGAATTATAGATGTGGCACTAGAGGCAGAGCAGCGGGAGGAAGAGGAGGCCTTCCCTAGCTTTAAGGCCCCAGTCTTTCTGCAGACAGCATTCCAGCGGGTCCTCCTCAGATCAGACAGGAGGAGGATGAGGAGGAGGAGGAATATTTAAGTTGTGGGGGCATTGAAGGTGGGGATTCCTCAAGGGAGGGTTTTGTGTCTCCAGAAACCCAAGGACTAGTACGTGGCTGGGAGGAGGTAGTGCAAGATACGGTCATCCTCATCGACCAGGAACACTCTGAAGCTAATGCCACCTCCAACCTACGCTGCATGGGCTTCCTTATCCTGCAAAGCCTGCTAAAGTATAGGATTCGTGCTATCAAGGAGAGGGATCATTACTGGTTGGCGACCCTTCTTGATCCACGATACAAGGGTAAGTTTGCAGTGCTCATCCTGCCCTCACAGAGGAAGCATAGGATGAAGCAACTTGAGGACGCTCTAAAGCGACACTTGTGTAACACCTTTCCAGACACTGGTAGGTTACCAACTGATGACACAGGTGCTTCTGAGGCTGCTGTTTATCAGAGGAAGAGCGGTGAAGGGGCCACTTGACTGATGCCTTTTCCAATTTTTTTAGTCCACGACGCCCAGGGACGTCAAATGTAGGCACCCATTGCCAGCGGCTTCACCATATGGTGCAGGACTATCTAGGGGCAAGGGCAGACCTGGATACCTTTACAGCAGATGGTCCACTGGCTTACTGGGTGTTGAGATTGGATCACTGGCCAGAACCAAAAGCCAATATGCTATGGAGCTACTAGGTTGCCCTTCATCCAACGTGCTTTCTGAAAGGACATTCAGTGCCGCTGGAGGTTTTGTCATAGACAAAAGAGTGTGTCTGTCCGACTCTGTAGACCAGCTGACATTTATAAAGATGAATCAGTCCTGGATGAGCAGCTATCACTCGCCTGATGTTGATGTAACTGGATAGATCGGGGATCTCTTCTGCATTCCCATAACATCCACCACTGCACTCTTCCACAATACTTCAGAGGGGTTACGGTGTGAAGGCACTTAGCTGCCACAAAAGGCCCAATATTTGGGTGCACTGACACTGACGCGTGTACCAGATTCCAATCATTTTAATATTTGAATGCAGTCAACCCCTGCACCCTTCCACAATACCTCAGAGGGGTTACGGTGTGAAGGCACTAGCTGGCACCAAAGGTCCAATTTTAATGCACCTGTTGTTACTTTCATCCAAAGCCTGCATAAGTTTCACCATAATTTAGCCAAAAAAATCACTAAACTTG
This sequence comes from Leptobrachium leishanense, assembly GCA_009667805.1. Lineage (NCBI taxonomy): Eukaryota > Metazoa > Chordata > Amphibia > Anura > Megophryidae > Leptobrachium > Leptobrachium leishanense. Next base: position 87,430,071 of record CM019068.1, on the reverse strand, counting down.
TTCTGCGTGTCCTAAAACATCTCCTCTTTTCATACAGGCTGCCGCCCCAAGCAGCTGTTTATGAATAGATAGGTAGAACATTTACCGGCATTTTACATGTAATTTTTTTCTTTTTAAAGGTTTCTATACATCCGACAAATCCGCCACTTCACGGGCAGGTTATGGGGACCTCCTAGGCACGATATTTGAAGGAATTTTTTGTTTTTATTCTTAACCTTTATTTCTTGAAAAATCACTTTTCCTTTAAAAACTTATTTTTTTAAACTTTTTTTCCTTGTTTCCTGTCCCCCAGGGCACTACCCAGACCCCCATACACCTTTTATGGCCAATATCTTGCATATATGCCCTCTTGCATGGCACTCTAAAAATCGAACGTTCGAGTCCCATTGACTTGCATTGAGTTCGGATCCGGTTCGCGTCCAAACTCAAACCTTTGAAATTGTTCGAGTTCGAATGCGAACCGAACACGGGGGTGTTCGGCTCATCCCTACTGGCGCACAGACTTTTGTACCAAAGCAGTGCTTTAGATTGGAACACAAGAAACCATGTACATCTGGCCAGTGTCACATCATAACGCTGTCTGACAGCCGTGGAAATTATGAGGAGACAAATAACAGGACTGCTTTATTCTTCTTGTATAGTTTTATACATATCATGTCACATAAAAAGACTGTCGTTAAATGGTCTTGCTTCTCCTAATGTCCATGTCTGTCCATGTTCATGTTCATTAGACATGGCAGGCGGTAAGGCGAATATGTTAACATTGCATGTCATTCCACAGATTCATCTTGCTGTGTAAACTCATATGCTCTTTGTTATTAGAGGGTTTTGCCTACTTTGACTAATTACACTGTGGAGGCTTGATATGAAAATATTTACCTCAAATGTCATAAAACACCCTGTGAGTCTCAGTTATGCAGCCCACAGTCACACGTTGCAGGGATATTGAGTATGATGGAATTTCTTAGAGTGTCTTGCCTGTGTGTTAGATGTTTACATTTCATTGTGCACCGATCCAAATGAAAAATACATCATCCTGTGGTTACAATGAACATCAATGCTCCAGATCTATCTTCACACATACATTTGTGTGTATATACAGTATATTATATAGGCACAAAATCAACATACCATTGGTCTCGGTAGAACCGTTAGATGATCGAGGAAATGAAATATAAGGACAAGAGAGGCATTATGCAACATATTGCCTGAGGTGTGAACTGGTAGAGAGGTAAAGAAAAGTAGGAAAATATCAGCTGCTCACAAATAGAGGCTAGATAATTACCCGTAGATACTCGAGTATAGCGCGACCCGAATATAATGCAATGGATAGAGATTTATTATGGAAAGGAGAGAATATTCCACGAGGAACAAAATTATACTGTACTGGTAAACAATTAAGATCCTTCCAGGCACAGTCAGGCTGCCCCTCAGGCCAGGGTGCTCTGCTCTAGAATGATTGCAGTTGTTACTAATTATGAAGCCGCCGGCCACCCGTCTTCACTAGCAATTAGATGGCCAGCGGAGGCGAGCGAGGTGAATGATTGGCTTAAACCGAACGTGCCCTCTGGCCGTGATGGATCCCACCTCTCCCAAATCCGGGAGTTCCTGAAGTGTTTGCAAGTATCAGGGAGCCCACGCTCACTTCAGCAAGACTACCGGAACTTCCGGGAGACTTGGGATCCAGAGCAAGGCAAGTTTTTTTTTTGACATGCGATGCAGATATCTCGAATATAACGCGACCCCTCCAATTTTATGGTAAATTTTTGGCACCAAAATCTAGCGGTATACTCTAGTATATACAGTATCTATCTTTTGTACATATTTTTATAGTGTTTTCCCCCTAAATTCTATAGGGTGGTTGGGCCAGACATGGGGTTCTTATTTGATATGATTTTTGCAAATTTATTTAGAAGAATTGATACTGCTTTGCAGGCAAAGTATGGTCACACTAAATATTGATTTGGATTTCTCTTAATTTACTTTCCGTTTAGTTAATTGATAACAATAAATGCTAACCACTTATATTTTTAAAAGCATTCTTAAGTTACAGGATTTTTTAACACCTGCCTAAAACGTTTGCATAGTACCGGTACTGTGTATATGTAAGTGTATTGATATAAACAGTATCAATTAAACAGTAAAAGCTATTAGGAAAAAATCTTCATCTTACTGAAAGTGCGAAGTTCAGGCAACCTCTGTAGCCCTGTACCCGGTGTATTTTGTTTCAGTATCCCAAACCCACAGTTCAGACAGCATCTATTATTTACTGACATATTTTTGTAGGTGCCCTGGAAATGCAATCAACAGTGGAGAGATTTTTATCAGAGAGATAAATGGTATTTTAGCCTTATCACTGTCTGCCATCTGTAGGAAGATCCTGCAGAGGAGGAGGGAGGCAGAGTAAAATAACCCAGACATTGCCAATGGGGAACATCTGAACAATACAATCCACCATCAGTTGTCTCTGTATAGACATACGAGTTAAAAATGTATTTATTTATAAAAGTATTTTACCAGGAAGGATACTTTGAGATTTGAGATGTCCTGGGTTCAAGAACACTGAATTGTTGGGTACAGACATTTAAAATAGCAAATGCATTAAAAACAAAACACAATTATACAGATTAACACAGGAAATAAACATGTAGGAAATATACAGTACTCACTATCAGGGTTATTCAGAGAACGGAGAAAACCAGGAGAATGACTGGAGAAGAGCACAATCTAGACCAAATAGCCGATTTGGAAAGTGAGATAAATTGGAGAATTTTTCTGGTTTGGCTATTTTGACCTAGAATTTTCACTTCTCCAGTCATTCTCCTGGTTTTCACCTCTCCCTGAATAACCCTGCTAGTTACATGTTTACAGGTGCATTCTGTATTGAGGTATGTTAATAGAGATCTCTTAAGTGACTTTAGACTGGGGAAGATTTGATGGGGTCTGGGTGGTTATTCCATATTTTCGGTGCTCTGTAGGAAAAGGAGGTTTGTGACGGAAGCCTTCGCCACATTTTCAATGGCTTGGATTCCGAAGGTCAGATTGGCTGGCGTGGGCACACACACAGCATTGCCCGCTCTACATATAGACTGTGTGCCCTTTTGAAGGAGAATCAGGCTGAAGGATGGTTGTTACTATGAGCCAGGCAGCCATCTTGTTCAGAATATTGGTTCACCAGTAAATAGAATAGATTTTTACTAGATGTGCGAAGTAGAGCTTATATAGAATTCCAAGAATGCGTGGCAGATTAGAAAGCTAGCAATAAAACCAGGCAGAATCCGGCCGGCTCTTGGCACGGAGAGACAGGAAGATTTATGAATGAGGCAAGGTTATTGAGATGTGCGGAGGAACAAAGAAAACAGAGAACAGACCAGGCCCCAGGCTATCTGAATAAACATAGCCGATAGGGAGGGAGGTACTGCCCTGAGAAAGACAGCATAACAAATCACAGACTGTCAAACTAACGAGAAATGTATCAATTTATAGTTATATGTGGAATGTTTTTTGTGTTTGGGCTAATGATGGGAGGTATTAACCCACGTGGGGTGGAATAAAGTGTCATCGGGAGGTGGGCTAATTGGGAAGTACCTAATTACGTATTTTTGGGTATAAGACCCCTTGCACGGGGTGAAAGCGGGGCTCACTCTTAGAGATTCAATCCTGTGTGAGCACTTGTGTGACGACACAATAAACGTTTGCCTTTCCTGAAGAGACTCGTGTTTGGACAATCCTTACTTGTGCCCGGTCCGGCGCCGTCGTGAAAGTGAATCTGTTTTTGTCCGCCTACATTTTTGGGGCCTCGTGAGCCGGGATACGGGCCCTTTCCGGGCACATAGTGACGGGCTGCTGGAACACAGTGCGGCACTTGACTGCAGGTGCACGAGAATCCCGATGGTTGGGCGTCCGTTGAAGGTGAGCTGACATCTGCAGGCGCCAAGCAGGATTTCCTGTTCAGTGGACCTCGTCTCGTCCCAAACGGACCCCTGACCCGCGGGAACTCTGGGACACCACTGAGTCTGAGGAAACAGCAAGCAGCGCCGGCGATAGGTAACGTGTCTTCTATGTTTTGTATGTCTAAAGGAGATACCGGTATCTAAGGGAAACGTCCGACTGAGATAGACGGATAAGAGGATGCGATGGCCACCATCCTATTGGCATATCTAGCCCGCCGCTGATAGCGCTGACATTGCTAAGGAGCCAGAGTGGCTAGCGGGTGTCTGGATTCGGGGGAATTGAATGCCAATCAAAGTGTAGTTCTGTAAGAGAGGGAGAAGGTAGCTACGTGGAGTTGCATAAGTCAGTAGTCAGTGTTTTGTAAACAAAGCTTCGCCACGTGGGTAAAAGGGAAAGGAGGAGGGATTTTCTGTGACTGGGCTAAGAGCCTGAGTCAGTGCTGGTGTGTACCCGGTGTAGTGAAAAGGGCTCATAGTGGAGCCAGCGGTAGCTGCAGAGATAGTGGTGCTGAGTGGGTATATTATCCATAAGGCAGATTGGAATTGCAGATGGAAGTATAGATAAGGAACGGGGTGCACATAATCACACGCAGTCAAGAGTTAGAGTTCAAATTACGGGGTATAAGGAGCCACAGAGGAGGGACTGAGTAGTACCCTTGGCTGGCTAGTAGAAAGAGTTGAAGCGCCTGTAGATACGAAGGAATTGTTGACTGAAGTATCAGACTGTAGATTTTAACTGTTGTTGAAATAATATATCTGTGTTGCAAAGAGTACTGTTTTCAAGAGTAATAATGGGTAATGGGTCATCTAAGCCCAAGAAGGTGAAGGAGGGTGAGACGCCCCTAGAATATATGGTGTAGAAAAAAAAAAAAAGAGAAATTAAAAGTAATGTGTACAGTTGTGTGGCCGTTATTAGTCTCAGGATGGCCAGAGCAGGGGTCAATGGACCCAGAGTTGGTACAGAAGGTACATTCCCAAGTCACAGAGCAGTACGGACATCCTGAACAATACCCGTATATAGATATATGGAGATATTGTATTAAAAACAAGAGTCATTTTATAATGATAGTGGGGAGAAATAAGAAACAGGACCCCCGAAATAATGAAGAGAGAGAGAGAGAGGTGTTAGTAGAACAACCGGAAGAGAGTGATGTTTTGCCCCCGTCCTATCCATCATGTTATGGGGCAGCCAGAGAAGCTTTGAGTGCCGCGGTTGCGCGGGCGGAGAAGGGGAGCGGGCAGCTGCTGTGTCTCGGTCAGCTCCCTCTGCTCCCAATTCTGTGTGACTGAGGAAGAAGAGCGGGGCGCATCGGGTGGAGGGGACAGAGAGGCTCCACCAGGAAAGATTGAGATGCCCAATGGGAGCATATATAAATTAATTAATATTTTACGGAGTGAGATGATTGCGGTGCTGTATGGCTTGTGTGTGTGATTCGGACTGATTTTGTCCGATTGTGTTTATAATTGATCATTAAACTGTTCAATTAAAAGTAAGAAGGACTGAGAGGTAGTGAGATTGAGTTTCGTCCCTGGTGTATAGGCCCCCTCCTTTCTGACAAACTGTTTGCGAGGGGGAAGAGGGGAGGGCGCGTCACTGTTTTTTCTTTGCTCTTACATAGCTGGAAAGAATAACCCTTTGTGTATCTGTGCAGCGAATTCAAAGTAAAGAAAAATAGGGAAAAAGGGATTACTATGTTTAACTAATTTTAATGTGTGTTACAATAGAATATTTGTCTGAAGTCTGTTGAGTGCAAGATATATGTTTATATTTTGTGTTAATATTATTCCGAAAGTTTTAGTTTTGTTCAGAGCTAAAATTAAATTGAAATATATGAAACGGTTAGAAAATTAATATTAAAAGGAAAAAAAAATAATTCGAGAAATAATTAAAGTAATTTTTTTTACTGGTTTTAAAAGGTATGTTTTTGTTTAATTTTTGATGGAATGGTTATTTTATTGTTATGAGATGTTTGGAGTGGTCTTATGACAATGGAATGATTTATTTTTATTTAGTTTTTTGATGTGGTATTAAGAGTCTGTTTTGGGCTACGGGAAAAGTTCTCTGAGAATATTATTTACACAATGTGTATATGTATATGCCCGAATGTCCCATCCAGCTCCTGGGGCGGGATATCTTTTGCAAATTGCAAGCCCAAATTATGTTTTTTTCCCGGGGGTCACGCTCAATTAGACCTGCCGGAGGATAGCAGCTTTGCTCGGCAGCATAATCCAGCCAGCCCGCACAACCCCCAACCTGTGAAAATCGCAGCAGTTATGTCAAAGGAGGAAGAATGGCGCACGGCACCTACTCTGTCTGCCACGCCGGATCCGCACGCACTACTCCTTGGAATTCCTGAGGTGGGGGGGGGGGAAACCCGCCCAGATTAGTTGAATTAAAGCCCGGCGCAACACCGGTGGCTCTAAGACAATATTATATCCCACAGAAAGCCAGGCAGAATATACAGATATATTTACAGAGATTTAAAGATCACGGAATATTAAAATTCTGCGTGTCACCATGGAACACACCCCTACTGCCAGTCCTGAAAGAAGGGACACAAGAGTATTGCCCTGTCCAAGATTTACGAGCTGTCAACGAGGCCACAGTCGGCCAGACAAGTAGTGTTACTACAATATGTTGATGATTAATTACACTGGCTTCCCCCACAGAAAAAAAGACTGTTTATCCGCCACAAAAGCTTTGCTATATCTGCTAAGCCAAGCAGGTTACAGAGTGTCTAAAAAGAAAGCACAAATATGTAAACAGAGTGTAAAATACCTGGGATTCCAGTTAACAGGTACCAAACGTGCACTGGGGGCAGAAAGGAAAGAAGCAGTGTGCCGCATACCCCAACCAAAGACCAGGAGACAAGTCCGTGAGTTGGGGAGCTGCAGGCTTCTGCCGCCTGTGGATCCCCAACTTCGCCGATATTGCCAAACCGCTTCATCAAGCCACCAAGGGGGGAGAACTAGACCCCTTTCATTGGGAAGAAGAGCAAACCGCAGTGTTCCTGAAATTAAAGACTCTGCTGATGGAAGCTCCTGTACTGGGCCTGCCAAAGCACAGCAAGCCCTTCCAGCTGTTCGTGCATGAACATAATCAAACAGCAACAGGAGTATTGGTCCAGACCTTTGGCTCACGGCTGAGGCCTGTGGCCTACCTCTCCAAGCAACTCGACCCTGTGGCCAGCGGCCTACCCCCATGTCTGAAAGCAGTGGCTGCCACCGCAATGCTGATAGCAGAAGCAGACAAGCTGACCCTTGGACAAGTTCTTCATGTCAAGGTGCCCCACGCTGTCAAGGCTCTGCTGAATGTCAAAGGAGGTTACTGGTTCAGCAACAGCCGGATGACGAAGTACCAAGCCATGATGTGTGAAAATCCACGGGTTCATTTGGACCTCATCGCTACCTTAAACCCTGCTACTTTACTGCCTGACTGTGAAGAGGATCCAGATCATGAATGCCTCCAAGTTATGGAAGAAGTGTTCAGTAGCAGGCCAGATTTGAAAGGCATACCCCTAGACAAATACGACCTACAGCTATTCACTGATGGTAGCAGCTATATGGATGATGGGAAGAAAGTCTCCGGCTATGCAGTAGTCTCAACAGAAGAAGTCATCGAAGCCAAGCCACTGCCAGGCCATACATCTGAACAATTGGCTGAAATAACAGCTTTAACCAGAGCCCTTGAAATTTCTGAAGGCAAAAGAGTAAATATCTATACAGATTCCAAGTACGCTTTCATGACAGTCCATGCACATGGTGCACTCTATAAAGAAAGAGGCCTACTCACGTCTTCAGAACAACAAATTAAATATGCGGCTGAAATCGCGGCCCTCCTGGAAGCAGTGTGGAAACCAAGTGCTGTCAGCATCATGCACTGTCGTGGCCACCAAAAAGGCCGTGATGAAATTCCAAAAGGTAACAGACGCGCAGACCAAGCCGCAGAAGCAGCTGCAAAACCACCACCGCCAGCAGAAGACCAAGCTAAAGTATTGATCTGCAAGCAAGAACCGCAATCCTCTATGCCAAATTACGAGTTCTACATGAATTTGAGAAAGTTTGAACCCCACGGCAAGTTCATTGCAATAATATTGCACAAATGGCAAGAGGATTATGAACTATTAGAACTCAATCATGATTACATTCAATGGCTTTTCCCAACTCGGACACAAGGCCGAAATTTCTACTCTACTCCCTTAAGTCCGCAAGAGACACGCCTAATGGTTAACACCTCAGAAGTTCAGCAAAGACTGCGCAGAGCCTACAAGATGATGCTGACATTCTTCGGCGTAAAAATAGTGGGGGAGGAGGAAGACAAAGAAATAACTGAAGTTGAACGAGCAGAAAATTTCGCGTCACGTTTTGAAACTTTGACAATCAATCCTCACAATAATCTACGAATCACACGAATACTGCACAGTCTGGGAGAATTGGGAGCAGAAGAATATCAAGTCCCACTGGTGAGGTTCTTCCTCAAGGAGATCCTTATCAAGAACAGACTGCCAAGAATGAAGAAAAGTGCAATGAACTTTTTCATACCAGCAGTAAGAGATTCACAAGACAGACAAGATTTGTTATTTTTCGCATGGCGATACTATTTCCAAAAAGTACCCAGAACTGTTTGCAACAACTTGCCCGGCTACTGGGCATCACCTGGAAGCTACATACCGCCTACAGGCCCCAAAGTTCGGGAAAAGTTGAAAGAATGAACCGTACCCTAAAGACTTTGATGTCCAAACTGTGCCAAGAGACGTTATTGAGCTGGTTGGACTTGCTGCCGATAGTCCTTTTGCACATTAGGTGCAGACCAACCCCCCAATTGAAGCTAAGTCCGTACGAACTTATGTTTGGACGGCCAACCCCTCTGATTAATGGACTAAGGGGGGACCTTCGGGCATTGGGAGAAACTAGACTAAATGATCAGGTAGTAATGCTGGGTAAATCAATGCAGAAATTAAATATTTCGGTGGGGGATAATATACCGCATTTTCTGTATCCTTCACTGTATAAATATTGTCCGGGTGACTCAGTATGGGTAAAAGAGTGGAAAAATGATCCACTGGGTCCAAAATGGAGAGGTCCTTATCTTGTCCTGTTATCAACCCCTACAGCAGTAAAGGTTGCCGAGGTGGTCCCGTGGATACATCACTCCAGAGTAAAAGCAGCTGCAGCCAGTCCTGAGCCAGCATGGAAGGTCGTTACCAACGAGACCAACCCGCTGAAGCTGAAGCTGACAAAAACCACAGCCATGAGCACCTAAATGATCATAACCCAGATAATACAGAGGATCAACAAGTGGTTTTTGATGGGCACAGGTCCTGACCACCCGCCAACGGGGGATACCCACAGGGTGCTTTTTAGGGGCCCGGCCCCCACCCTTGATTATCCAGAAATGTTCTTTACTTTTGAAATTCCGGTGGGGAGGGATTGGGTTTATGTGACTGTGAAAAGAATTGCCCAAGGAATTCTGACATTCGGGGCATTTGTGGTGCTGATTTTATATCTTGCTAATTTGATTTATGGACTCTCGCGTGGAGCATGCTCTAATTGTACGGGCAATGTGGGGAAAGTGGATATTTCCCATAACTGGAATGGTACGCACCCGGTGATGGAGAACCGTACCATGTGGAGACAAAAACGAGAAGTATCATCCGAGATATTGCCAAGAGGACATTTACTTGTGCAATTCAAATATGACTATGCTAAAAAGTCTGGGCAAACCGCATGCTGGGTGTGTAGTAGACTGCACCCAGAGACAATTCATATACCATTTGCCTCTGTTCCAATGAATTTGAGTATGTTTGTATCAGGGAATGTCACAATACATGCTGTCGACGCACCAAGGGAAAAGACAGAATCAGTCAGTCCCGGGTACCCCATAATAGGACCAGTGTATCCACCAGAATGGTGTTTTCAACTAGGACCAGATAAAGAAACAAATAACGAGGGTGGGTTGTGTAACTCAAGTCAGTTCAACTGGACATCATACATTTACATATTCAAGACAGGACAAAAGGCGAATTATTTATACATACGATGCAGGCAATTCACTAGAGACCAAGAGGCGGTGATTGGGAATGTGACCAATGGGAGGCAGGGTGCAGTGGATATGATGAGACGGCTGAGACACCTTGCGATAGAGATATCAAAGGGAACACTACATTCATCACCATTTATAGTGAAAGGAGGGTACCAGGTGTGCTGTGAAAGGGTGTGTTACACATGGGTACCACCAACAATAACGGGAATGTGTTATTTGGCTAAGCTGGTCCCAATCCAGAGACTAAGGGGAGAAGACACAAACACAGAAGATACCATTGATAATTCCACAGGGAATGTTCCCAGTGAATGGAGAGCCCCCCCAGTATGCAGAGTTTCAGAATAGTGGAGTGTAATGGCTACAAGTGCCAGGAAAGAGATCCTGACACTTGAGCCAAGGGGGGAATGAAGGAGAATCAGGCTGAAGGATGGTTGTTACTATGAGCCAGGCAGCCATCTTGTTCAGAATATTGGTTCACCAGTAAATAGAATAGATTTTTACTAGATGTGCGAAGTAGAGCTTATATAGAATTCCAAGAATGCGTGGCAGATTAGAAAGCTAGCAATAAAACCAGGCAGAATCCGGCCGGCTCTTGGCACGGAGAGACAGGAAGATTTATGAATGAGGCAAGGTTATTGAGATGTGCGGAGGAACAAAGAAAACATAGAGAACAGACCAGGCCCCAGGCTATCTGAATAAACATAGCCGATAGCATAACAAATCACAGACTGTCAAACTAACGAGAAATGTATCAATTTATAGTTATATGTGGAATGTTTTTTGTGTTTGGGCTAATGATGGGAGGTATTAACCCACGTGGGGTGGAATAAAGTGTCATCGGGAGGTGGGCTAATTGGGAAGTACCTAATTACGTATTTTTGGGTATAAGACCCCTTGCACGGGGTGAAAGCGGGGCTCACTCTTAGAGATTCAATCCTGTGTGAGCACTTGTGTGACGACACAATAAACGTTTGCCTTTCCTGAAGAGACTCGTGTTTGGACAATCCTTACTTGTGCCCGGTCCGGCGCCGTCGTGAAAGTGAATCTGTTTTTGTCCGCCTACACTTTGGAGAGGAGCGGATGCCAGCCTTGTGCCTGTAGACTATGGGTGATAATAGCAGAGACTCGTCATAGGGCATTTTGATATTGCCATGCGGTGTGTGTTTTGTTTTAAAAGCATGTTTCTGTTTAGCAGTTCTTAGAGATTGTATTAGTCTCATCACTGGGGAGGAGGAGGGTTGATCAGACAGCAGAGTGCTATTGTTCTAGACCCCTCCCAGATAACCAACATACACTGTGCAAACTGTATTAACAAACGGTCTGAAAAATTAAAGCATTCATTCCTGCTTTTACCAGGATCAAATCTCCCTGGTCATGTATGGGGAATCTTGGCTTCACTGGAGAATCTCTCTGTAATGTGAGGGTTACAAATTGGGTAGTCCAAAAGAAGACGGTGGGTCTCCTGGCGTGGCACTGGGACAGAGGAGGGACGGACGAATAATGGGCTTGTTCTGGTCCTGGAGATTTGGACAGAACCCTGTGTGTCTCTGTTACAAGGATCAAGCCACTTTTTGTATTATGGTATTGCAAGTAAAGTAAAAATACAAGAATATAGAAGTTTAAGTGCTTTATAATGAGATAATAATGATGATTTGCTGGTGAAAAAATGTGTTTAATGACTTCTACAGCACTCTGGAATAGGATTTAACTGGATTTCAGATCATTATACAATAAAATATGCAAAGTACCTGCTGATCTGAAATATTTTTACATGAACCTTCAAAGATTATTACTAATTATTATTAACCTTTATTTATAAAGCGCCAGCATATTCCGCAGTGCTGTACAATGGGCACAATACAGACAGGGTAACAATACATTGAACAACATTTTATCAAGCCAGTACAGGAGGAAACGAGGGCCCTATTCTCTTGGGAGCAAACAATCTAGAAGGGTTGGGGGTGGAAACAGGAGGAGAGGACTGCAAGGGGAGAGGGATGGACTGCAAGGGGGGAGGGATAGACTGCAAGGTGAGAGGGATGGACTGCAAGGTGAGAGGGTGTCACGCCCCACGTCGCCGGAAGAAGGGCTAGGCTGGCACCATTCCCTCCTGATCTGCACCTTGGCAGCACAGGAAAAGTGCTTCCTCTCCTCAGCACTAGAACCACAGGTTCTCTAACAGTTAAATGCACAGCTAACACACCACACCTTTCCCCATCTCAAATAAAGTTCCCTCCCTCTTTCCCTTCTGTGCTTCAGTATTGTTTATCCCTTCCTAGCAGAGAGACGCGTTTAGCTCTGCTGTATCCTGTATCCAGAAAACCCCTTTTTGTGTTTACCAAGATTCCCACCGTGTTACCTCCATTGTTCTTCTAGTATCCAGTCTGCAATCTTCAGTTATTCCTCAAGATCTGGTCAGTTTCCTCCATCTCACCCTCCTCCACCCTCTATCCTGTCAGTAGTAGCCGCATATTGGGCCATATTTCCACTACCTGGTTCCACCCCAGAACCAGATCCTGACAGAGGGATGGACTGCAAGGTGAGAGGGATGGACTGCAAGGTGAGAGGGATGGACTGCAAGGTGAGAGGGATGGACTGGATGCAGAGAGATTGAATCTCGCATTCACAGGAAAGCAAAGATAAGGGCAGGCCTGCCCTTTGGGTGGTGTGAGCAGGTGCACTGCATCACGGTCGACACCCGCCGTATGATAAAGTGTCAGTGACCACTAAACACTGGTTGCTATGATGTATCAGTGGACTAGCATGATAAACTACGGAGTCGGGGCCTAAGCCTGTAATTTGCATGGCAGCAAATAGCCTGTCTTGGGGTCTCAGATTCTTAAACCACTGTGTATGAAAGGTGCTGGCGTGCTTCCCCTCATGAAACACAAATATAGAGCCACAATTGCAGATTCTGCGCGATGAAGTGGAGGCAGAGAGTTGCACCGGCAGTTACTGCTGCTGGTGGGCAGCCACGGGGGTCATTGTGTCACTGTGTGATTTAAAAATTGGAGTCCTTCCAGACAGACTCTTTGCTGCCTTGCAAATTCCTATAGCATGGTTTGCCTCCAGATCCCATCACTCCCTGCACCAGCCTTAGAGCGCCCATCTGCCCGCAGCCCTACCCCATATGCACACAGCTCAGCCCAGATTTGTAAGAGAAGCATCGCCCAAGGGTATGCACATTAATGCACAGAGCCAGGGCCCAGCATAGAAAAGAAGAACATAAGCACCCACAAGGGTGCACTATAGCATGGACCCGTGTTCAATCAATCCTTTAAAAAATAACATATATACCATTAAAATTAAAACAACTAATGTCCAGAGTACTCAAGAGAAAACTAAATTAAGACTTGAAAGCATATGAAGAATTTGTTAGGAATGATGAAGAATTTGTTAGGAATGATCTAGTATCTGTTAAATCAGTCACATGGATCATTTCGGAATTTCATAACATGATATTTTCATAACAAATGACAATTCGAGAGGGAAAAATAGGCAGACAATATAAGTTCTGAGTAAAAAAAGTCCCCAACATCAGCAAAAATCCATCAAGCGCTAGTATATATCCAAATCCTCCTGTTAAGGAAATAGTCTCCTTGTACATTTCGTTTCATTCATCCAGCAAATTGAAACTATCAGGGTTATCCAAAGAGATTCGAAAAGTCACCGCACGTTCGGTGACTTTTCGTTCTCTTCAATTCGGTTCCTTTTGCCGATTGGATTTCGGTGACCCTGCGGTGTATTCAGCAAACAGCACAGGGTCCCCGAATTGCAGGGAAAAGCTACCGCAAACCTAACGAAAACTAACCGAATGCACGCTGAAAACAAGCAAAAACATCTGGATTAACCTTTGAAAAAGACGAACAGGAGCCGAACAGGAGCCGAACATGAGCCGAATCACACAGAGCCGAAGCAGCTGTGACGTAGAGGAGGCAGTGAATAAATTAGAAAAACCATTTGTATGAATCTGGGAAAAAGAAACGCTGTTTGCAAAGAAACTACTGAGCGAAAATGTCTGAAATTTTCACAGGAGGTCCAGGGAATGATAATAAAGAGGGCTGTTACAAAAAAAATAAGTAAACTGAAAAAAAAAATAAAAAAAAAAAATCGGACTTTTAATAAAAATAAAAAAAAAAACAGAAAAATGCTTAAAGTATCTAAAAAATCTATAAATAAAGAGACTTTTTGCTGGCAGAATTTTAGAATGAACGGTTTATTAGATATTGAATTAAAACGGGAATATTTTTAACATTGAAGTCTATGGGATTCTCCTGAATAAATTTGCCGAATGAAACCACCGAATGGCAGGGCATTAGGGGAACCTTTCACTGCTGGTTTGTGTTCTCTGAATAGCCGAAGCAGTGCTTTATCATGGGGATTTCACTGCCCTCGAACAGGCACCGAACAGGCACCGTATGTGCAGGCAATTCGCCAGTATTTGGCGAATTGCCTGCTCTCTGGATAGCCGAATGGCCAGGAAAGGTAACCGAACGCTGATTTCCAGCATTCGGTTACCTTTCTCAAGCAATTCGGATCTCTTTGGATAACCCTGTATGTAACACATCCTCATCAGTAAGCCATGTAAATAGGTTGGTCATGAACCTGCAGTTTTCCTGCCATACAAGATTATAGCTCCCACCAAACCTATGCATCTAACTCAGAACAAGTGGATTTTTAATAAATATGGTCCCTCTCTAACTAGTGCATCTGCTCTGCACGTTTCGCCGCCCGGCCCGTCAGAGATGCTCATCTCCACCTGACTCCAGATCTGCCAGACCAAGAGCTCCCCCCAACTTCCAAGTAAGCAATGACATGGGGCCAAAACATGTATTCTATTTTTACCTGCTTTGATAAAAGTTATACAGGGTTATTCAGAGAGAGGTGAAAAGCAGGAGAATGACTGGAGAATGGGAAATTCTAGGTTAAAATATCCGATTTGGAAAGTGAGATAAATGGGAGAATTTTTCTGGTTTGGCTATTTTGACCTAGAATTTTCACTTTTCCAGCCATTCTCCTGCTTTTCACCTCTCTCTGAATAACCCTGACAGTGTATGTTTTGAAACCCCTCGTGCATTTTCTCTATATTTCAAAGCTACATATCTGTCATGGTGTAGAGCGCACTAAGCCAACTTGACAACAGAAATAATGAACACATTCACCATTTGCTACAAGGTGTTGACGTTTCAGTTCACAGATTGGAACTTTTATCAAAAGTGAATCTGTTAAATGCATCTATTGTTAAGTCTGCCGAGTGCTCCTTACTCCAAGAAATACTCTTAACAATTATATGAATACAAACCCAGGTATATGTATGTGTGTGGACGCATGATCCCCGTTAAGTTCAACCTGTATAACATTTATCCATAGAATTATTGCAAAAACAAATAATTGTGTATTCAAAAAAATACCAAATTCCAGTAGTTTACTTGGAATGTTAAAGCACCTATTTCTCTGCCTAAATCAGGAAGCGGTTCAGCCAAACGCAGCCAATTCTCTTTTAAAGTAGCTAAGAGTTTAAATCCCGGCGGGACCGGGGGTCGTGCTTTTGCCCGTCGGACTCCTGAACATATTTGATGTTCCCTCCCCCCCGCACTCATCATGCCTTCAGTTACCCCCCTCTCCTTTTTTTATTCTTTCTTTTCCCCTCCTTCCCTTTTCTCTCCTCTCTCCTTCCTCTCACTTGTTCGCTTTCCTTGTTTTGTCTGGTGTTGTTATGTCATATGTATCAGTTTGTATGTCAATACTTTCCTTGATGTTGGGTTATACACAAGAGCGCGCTACTGACATAGGCGACAACGGCCTTGGAGGCTACTGCCCTGGTTGGGCCGCTTTTAAGCTTATCGCGGCTGAGTCTGGTCCACCATGTTTTATGGGACTTCGGGTATTGTTCTGTGAATTTTCGTAGTTATGCCCTGGGCACGGGACCATATAATCCCTGACATTCTAATGCATGTAACTGTGGCCTGTTATGCTGTAACTTGTGGTATGTGGTGTATATGTCTGTATGTGCATAATCTTGAAATAAAACTTTTATTACAAAAAAAAAGTTTAAATCCCATCTCATTAGGAATTATGATATACTGTTCAGCAAACCAGCCAAAACATCTCTTAATTAAGAAATTATATGTACAAGGGAGATATATATCCTACTTGTAGATTGATCACAGAAAGACCAGCTTCAGTGGAAATAGATGAAGAACAGCTTCAATGAAGATGCCTCCTTCCTTGACTTGTGAAATTTGCACATTAAGCGTCAAGGAAGGAGGCATCTTCATTGAAGCTGTTCATCTATTTCCACTGAAGCAGGTCTTTCTGTGATCCATCTACAAGTAGGATATACTGTATATCTCCCTTGTACATATATTTTCTTGGTTTTAAAGAGGATGTGAACCACCCTCTGGGAGATTTTCCTAAAAAAATTACATCTAAAAGCGAAGTATATTTGTATTCACCATTATATACATTTCTGCTACATCTCTTAATTAAGCCTACCTTGCTGTAACAGGCCATTCAAAATATATGTGTTGTTACTGTCACGGTATAGGTTTTTGATGGTTTTGTAAAATGTGCGTCAGTGTAAAACTCTTTTACTTGTAGAGCACACTGCTCTTCTTCATAATGCCACTAGATGGAACTGTGCCAAGCAAATTGTCTATACACATGTACCTTGATCCAAGGACCATCATTTAATTTATAGTTCATACACTACTTTATAGAACAGTCAAATGCACTTTACCTTAATGACACGGTTACTTAGCGGAGCCTGGAGCTGCTTTCATGACATATGGAAATTGGTTTCTATTCTTCCTACGTTCCCAGTACTTCTTGGTTCAGCAGAGTGATCAATAAATGTATGTTTATTTTATTGTGGAGAAATTTAAAGGAAAAGATTTCCTGGAAGGTACCTATGTGTATATTTCATTTAATCCTCTAGATGAATTAAAGGGGCTGCAAGAGCTAGGAATCACGGGAGCAGTGTAAGGTACATTACCATTACTCTTGGCATCAGTCGATTTACAATAAAAGACAGATGGAAATTAAAGAGAGGATTTTATTGGAGAAGTTGATTTTGGCCTGAGGCTCATTCATAATGTTGTCAATTTAAAATTTGTGACACCGAGCAATGCTCCTTGCCTGCACAACACATTTTAATGACTGTAATTCAGCTACCAACTATCAAAGTATGCGTCGTAAAATAGTGATTGTAGCCATATTGGATGAATTTAATGGCGTTCAACTTCTACATATTCTGGCGCAATGCTAAATCTTGGGTCTCAAACACATGCCTCCTACAGATCTGCATATCTGGACATAAATAATATATGCGCAGGCACTGCTAAGCCTGGATACATTCATCATGGTGGTTTTACACGATTCATGATAGGGGTTTGGATTATATTAGCAGACATGGCGTTCCAAGCTCTAGCAAAAAGGAACTGGTCTGGAAATAGGGTATCCTGCAAAACAGTAATTTAACAACTCCAGGCACTTCTTAAAGGGATATTCTTGTCTTTAATTGTACTTTAAATAAGTATTACTATTAGAATCATGTTTAAATTCCAAGGGCTTGCCTTAAAATTAGGTTTTGTACGGTTTTCATTTAATATACTACGCTGTAACATATCTACCAACATTTCAAATGGTTAAAGGGGGGCACTTGCATTTATGGAATGTCTCTAAAGATGCTGTGAGAAGCTATTCTATTTCCACACTTTTTAAGGTGTCAATACAATGTGACCTATAGGGAGCATTTATGATAAACCACCCATTGGAATTTTGGGGGGAAAGTAACCAAGATTTGTCTAGACTGTGTTCCCAAATGAAGTGATACTTTAATAGGCTCACCATTCAGCAAAAAAAGACATTGATTATGCACTCACTCATCAAAATCTAATGCAAAGCAGTGGATTTCCATATACCTCACTGAAACCAGGAGTGGGCTGCTTGCGTTGTTCAAGTATTTGCAAGACATAAAATTATGACAGGTACTTGGCAGGCATTTCCGACCGATTTTTATAATTTTAGAACACACTCTTCCTCTTGTCTGATTGCTATTGATTCTGGCTCCGTCGTCGTGCTGATCTCTGCGTTTTATGGAACTTCATTTTATCAAATCTAGTGGCCCTTGGGTGCCAATGGTTCCAGCCAACAGCATTATCCATCATGCAGTGAGGCATATTGTAGAGAGATAGAGAGTGACTAATCCGTTGATGCTCATGGCCCATTTTATATTTTTATTCTTTCCTGTATATCATGTTCATTAGTATTTAAAACAATATTCAACCCAGAACAATACAGCTGTGCAAAAATGATAGATACTATTAAACAACGCAGTAATTAAAGAGAAATAGAGTGACCAAGGGCAGATTATTTGAGAGAAAAATCACCTGTTTTTGTGAGGCAAGCAGTTTTAGCTAGGAATGAACAATTTGTTTACTTTCTTCCACCACTTAGAGTTCTGTCAGTCAACAAATGGATTTGTTTTACCAATTTTACAGTAGCATCTCATATGGTAAGATACTGGAACAGGAACAGAATGAAAGCAAACTCGATTTGTATGGCAGGCTGAGGCTGTGACGTCCTGGTAATCATTAGGGCGTCACAGTAGGTAATTTATTGCTCCCAACAGTGTTAGGGTCAGACGAATGCATTTTTCGCGTCGTCTGTGAAAAAGTGTGTTCGCACGAATGGACGTATTTTTTCACGGAATACGCGATAGTAGTCATACGATGCGCTTTTTCGTCCGTGATTTTGTACGGATCATCAATAAAACACATTTTGCGTCTGGACTGTAGCGCTCACTCCCGGAGGAGCCGCTGAATTAACCTCGGGTTAGTCTCACCGCACTATGAATAAATATATACCAGCACTGTTGTGGATTTTATAGATTATATACTTTATTGATCCCAATAAAGTGGCATATATAATGTAAATACGGTATATGAACGACAGGATTTCGTAATGCGGGAAAAACACGCGGCGGCAAAAGAAAAGGATTAACCCCCTCAGTTCTGGAGTGTAAGTCCCGTGAATGTAAGGTCTCAAAAAGAGTATTGATTCGTGTACCCGGGTACCGTATTCAACTGGCCAGTGAATGGAATAAGCAAATCTTCGACTAGTCACGTTGGGGCCCTGTAGATTTGAACAATAATGCAGCGTGCTTGGTTATACTCGGACTTGCGGCCTGTAAGGCCTCTCACCCATCCGTTAGACAATCTGTCCCACTGCCCGATCAAGGATGTCTCTCCGCTTGTCCTCCGGGAACTCTGTGCCACCGGGTCCGCTCTCTTGCTTGTCCGATCTCCAACACAAGAACTACGGCCTACCGCCTGCACTCCCCATGGATCATCGCGGTCTCCTTACAGGGGGTCCAACTGTAACCGCAAGTTACTGTCCCGATCTCCAGCGCCCTCGAGGCAGCGTCTGCACTCCAGCCTGATCTCGATCCCTGGCAGTCTCACTTGCGTCCTCTGTCTCTCGCCGCTCCGCTCACTCTGGCTCTCCTCCGCACGAGGCTGCTTACGTCCTTCCCCTCTGTCCCACCCACTTCCTGTATCCGCCGCAAAGCCTGATGGATATTGTAGTTCGTTTAGGTCCCGCATAGTCCATATGGCTTTTGTCTCCCTCTGGTGGCCAAAAACAAGCAATTGCAGCAACACAGTTTTAAACAGCGCTACAGGACGTTATGTTGGCCGGACATTAGCAGCGTCTGACGTCTCCTAATCACGCACACACGCCGCTAGCGGACGCAGTGCACTCTGTACGTCAGTACTAGTGGTTTCTCGTTCTCGAAAAAATGTGTTTGTTTGCCGCTTGCGTTGCCCGGCCAAACTTTCTTGCGGCAATACTTTGTATATTGCCCGTCATTGGATGTCATTTGCTGCTACTACGGCTGTGATAAAGTGCGGCTGCACGCACGTTCGCACTGCGTTCGTCTGACCTCAGCCTTAAAGGGATACTCTATTAAAAAATAGAGTTCCTTTTTTGCCTTAAAAAATTGGGTAGAAGCAGCTTATTCTTTACTTTTTCGAGGGATTTTATGCACCTTTCCTCCCTCAACGCGCGCAGCTTCTCCACTTCGGGTCCGGGACTCAAGAACCTGGAAGTCCCTGAAACCTTCTATGCAATTTGGGCTCCTATACAACTTGCCCAGCGTAGGAACCGAAATTGCGAACTGCTACAGGACTTATGGACTTTATTTACAGAATTCCAACAGCGCCGGTGCAGAACCGATCCATCGTCTGCCTCTATTGGTCTCAGAGAGAGTGACATCAGCACACTCTCTGCATGCTGAAGTCACTAGTGACCAATCTGCTAACTGGCAGCTGGGAAATGAAAACATTCCTAGTGCTGGTGGGGCGGAGGAAATTCCTCCACTTCACCCAGGGATTCTGTCATATTGGAGCAGCTGTGGGTGGGGTACTCCTCACTTCCTGGCCACTTTAAAACTAAAAAGTTGCCAGGATGGAGTAAGGTGTCCCTTTAACCTGTTAAGAAATGTCAATTCCATTTTTAAAATGAGGAATGAATAACTGTTCGCTGTTAAAACAAACCATTTAACAACTGGTGAAACTACACAAACATCCAACAAACCCTTTACTTGCATTATTACTAGGGATGTACCGAAACGGATACTGGCATTTTCACGAGTACTTGGTGCCTCTACCAATACCCGGCTAGCCGGTATCTGAGGGGTTGGGGCTTTCGAGAGTGTTCCTCTCTTCCTCAGGTATTGCTTTAAGGCCTGAAGAAGAGAGGAACACTCTCAAAAGCTTGTCTTTTAAATGTAACGTTAGTCCATTAAAAAAAGGTATCACGTGGTGGTGGTGTGTGTGTGTTGCAGTCGGTAAATGGGGTGTCTGGCTATATAATTTTAACATAAATTGGACAGGCTTTTAGAAAAATCCTAAATATTTTATTGGAAAGCGGTCACATGACATAATAGTATTGGTACACGTTCTTAAAAAAATTGGTATCGTTGCATCCCTAATTATTACACTGTAGATTAGAGGTTTTTGATAGGAACAAACAGATTTGTTTTTAAACACGTAGGACTCTATTTCAACCCTGGTGTTAACTTAACCAGAGCTGTTGTAAACTTCCCAGAACCACTAAAATCTATGGAGTTGCTAAGTTTACAACTGCTCTCATTATGTTTACAGTGTAAACTTTACACCAGGGTTGGAATAGGGTCTGTGATATTTTTATACGTAGAGATAGCAAGATTGTATATCATAAGACATAGTATTTATACTCCTATTTACAGTGTCATATGACAATTTCTAGATATGCCACAACCGTAAACCTTTTCATCCTGCAAAAATCTCTTTAATTGCACATTCTAAACATTACAAACCTACACATAACCAGATACATTACCAATTAACCACCCAAGATATACCTTTTAGGCTTTCAATAACTAGTTGTGATAAAAACAGCTTAATTTGTGTGTTTGTATAGAATATATATTTATTGTGAACCAAATTTCCACCATTTTCAACAGAGCTAAGGGTTAATAATCTTGTAAAAAGTCTTCAATGGGTTAAGATCTGTTGTAATCCTGAAGGGGGAAACAATTGTTGGAAGCTTTGAAGGGTTAAAATCTTTAAATGTATAAACCTGCTGTTGTTGGTTTTCGAGTGTGTTGATTGGAATGCTCTCTTCCTGGTTTGTTGTATTACATTGTATTGAGATGCACCCACACTGAGTGCTTAGTAACAGTTGAGTGCTACCCTCCCAGTGTAATATATATATATATATATATATATATATTCTAATATTTTTTTTATATATCGTATCTTTTCTCATCATGGCTACTCAAAACATAGGCCGTTCTGTTTGAGT
Source organism: Leptobrachium leishanense (assembly GCA_009667805.1). NCBI lineage: Eukaryota > Metazoa > Chordata > Amphibia > Anura > Megophryidae > Leptobrachium > Leptobrachium leishanense. Next base: position 87,408,228 of record CM019068.1, on the reverse strand, counting down.
TCCACTTTGGATCTAACATGTCATAGGAAACCTATTTTGACAATTCAATTGACTTTGGGCTATATTACGATCCTAGCGTTAAACGCAGGCACAAAGGAGGAAAAACTGCGCCCGCAGTTTTCCCCCTTGCGCCCACATTTTAACTCTGGATTACAATGCAGGCGCAAAAAATGCTGCCTGCATTGTTTGCGGGCGTTAACCCCCGGGATGCTCACGGCAGTACGGAGTGCAGCCACGAGCATCCACTCGATGGAGTCCATAGGACTCCATTGAGTTTCCCCCTGCTGGTCACATGACCAGCCAGATCTTAACCCGTTTGCGTTTGGATCGTAATATGCGGTAGACCGCACAGCTAAAGTTAATGCTCAAGCAAGTGAGCGTTAACGTCAGGAATGTAATTTGGCCCTTTATTTTTACAGCAGATAGCACTACATGCCTAACTGGAGCTGAATGAAACCCAACTGTCTTTGCATATCAATTCACAATTTTAACACAAATTAACGTTATTTATAGCTTTTTCATGTTCATGGGGTAGTTTAATTGCGGGTGCATATTTTTAATGAGTATGCATTAAATTTTGCTAGAAGTCAAGTTGTAGAAACCTTCTTCACCATATGTGAAGTGAGGTCACTTCCATGCTTGCAGCAATATCTATAAAAAAGAAAACACTGAAATGCCCCTTTTCCTTTCAGACCTCTCATTGTGTTCGTCACTCACTCACTGTACTATTAAACAATGGCCAAGACTCTTCATCTTCATTCAGAGAGAGCTTGAGGCTTGCTTTCCCTGATGCGATTCTCTCTTGTGATACATATTTAATGCCTCTGATTGTCTGGTTATGAATAGCAGACAGGGGCTCAGGTCAAAGACATTAAAAATAAACAAATAAGGCACTCGCAGAACTACAATTATAGTTGCTCAGGAAAATGTAGATAAAACATCAGTGATCGAAATATTATGAAGCTTGCAAAATGTATTACTGTATTTATCAAAAACATACTTTACTCTCAGCTAAATTAGTGGCAAAGCTGAAGAGATTTGAGTGCAAGAAGGAGCACAAATAAGGATGCTCGTGTATCAAACCCCACAGGGTCTTACCCTTCCGAAACATGGTTGTCCCTATATCCAACCTTCATTCCCTGTACAGCCAAGTGCGTCCGTAGTGACCCCTCCTCCCAGCGTCCTACGCAGCATTATGAAAGCTTGACTGGGAGGGCCACACGGTGTAACATGCATATTTGTATCACACGTTACAAAGGGCGTGCAGTTTTCCTTCCCGTTGACCCACTACAACGGACGTTGGACAGGTCTACAAAGCCCGTTCCTCCACTCAGTAAGGTGGTAACACGGGCGTCTGAGCGGGAAGAACGTCGGTTCACATGGACGTTCCCTCCACACTCGTGTGACCCCAGCCTAAGACATTACAGTGACCTCAGACCGCCCTTGTGTCTGGCAAGGGGCCACAAATTTGACTTACAAGAACAACACAATGATGCTCCCAGCGAAGCTGAATGACGCATCCAAGTCAATTTCACAACCATTGGTACAGATTGAGGCATGCATTATTTTGGAGCAAACCTATCAACACTATCACTAGACACTGTGCAGAAGAGTCAAGGAGGTACAGGCGATGACCCTCAGACTCTCACCATAAAAAGCCAACAGATCTTACTATCAGTGCTCAGTTATTCAGTAGCCCTTGTGCCTTAAATTAAACCTTGTGCCTTAGATTAAGCCTCTCTGATTCCTGAAACTGTATACCCTATTCCTGTTTGGAATTTTTGGATACCTGACCATGGCTCTCTTGACCACAATACCTGCTTATACTCCTGATCGCTCGGTAATGACCTTGGCCTGTATTATGGATTCCTGTTCTGTCTGTGCCCCCGCATCCTGTTACAGTGTGCACTTGCATCCTGTACCAGTCTGCACCTGGTAGTAAATTTTGCCAAGAAATATTCCTGGACTGTATTATATGAACTCTGGATCCTCCCCAGCAACATCAAGACTATTACCCCATAGCTATGACACACAGTTAGGTCACCTTTAATAAAATGACTAAGAGATTTCAATCAGTCATATTATTAAGGGACCACTCCATGTTTAGTAAATTTGGTCATCAGTAAATGGCAGATAGTGGGGGAGGGGAGACCAATGTAAAATTACTGCAGCAATAGTCATCTGACTACAGTGAGCCAGAACTCCAAAAGTATAACTAACCCAGTTTACTGGTTACTCAAAAACTCTTGGTTTATCAAGGTTGTGGGGAAAAAATACTTGAGACCCACGATGCCCCTAGCTGATTGAAGACGTTGAAAGGGAGATTATATTCTTTATACAATTTCATATTTAAAAAAAATATATCAAGGATGATTTGTACTATTTGTTCTGAATAACAACGAAGTAAACACACAGTTCATTATGAAGAATAGAAATCTATAGAATATTAAAGCATAAACTTATAGTTTTTGTTCCTATAATCCTTTAGTATTCTATGCCGTAGGGAGGATAAGTGACAGTTGAGCTTTGTGTCTTTACAGAGAACACTTGGTGCTACTCTAGGTAGATCAAATTAAAATCCCTGAAATAAATCAAATTTTTCAATGTAAAGGCTCATTTCAACCGGTTGTCACAATCCTAATATTTACAATCCTAGACCCCTATTACACGCTTCGCGCAAATGCGCTCACGCAGCACAATTTTTTTCCCGCACGCTAATAAAACGTTAACGCGCGCACATTAACGCGGTAGTATGCTCCGAGCGCAGTTTTTCGACCTTCAACTTTTTACGTGCGCAAATCCGACGCGCAAAGCCAGGCCCAAATGACCGTTGCGTGCAGGAATCGGTGGGCAGACTGTTTTTTCACGGGATTCAGCCAATCAGAATTAACAACCACCATGTTCTAAAGTTAGGTTGTTGCGCCTGTCAAAGTCAATCTGCGTATATGTGCTGCAGCAAAAAAAAATTTGGACAAATTATTAATTTTTTATGTCTGGGTATGTGTAGAATGTGTAACTGTACTGTGCTGTATTTTTTTTTTATTGCTGAGTTATTTAGTTTCGACCACAACTATCATATTTGCAGTTAACACCAAGTTTTCAAAGACGTTCTGAAAATTCGCGCAAACGTCGCTCGTACAACTTTGCGCGAAGATTGTAATACCATCCGCACTAACGCATTTGCGCTCACAATGTTAAGTATAGGATGCGCACACGAACTTGCGCTCGCGCTGGGTTTGCGCAGGGTCAATCGCGGTAGACGATAACGCGCATCGTTTGCGCGAACGTCGTACTACGACGTTACGCACAAATGGTTTTGTCCTCGCGCAAAAGCGCATTTGCGCGCACGTAAATGCGCTGCGCGAAGCGTGTAATAGGGGCCATAATATTTAAATTAATAATAATTGTACAGAATACTTTAAGCTAAATCACAAAATTACTCAGGCTTTACTTTCATGTTTAATACTTACTCCGATCTACTTACACTTCTTGAAACTAGAGGGTTATTCAGAAAGCACCGAAATTTTGGTGCCGTCTTCCTCGGCGAACTTCAGCACCCTTAATTCGCCGACCATGCAGTGAATTCAGGGTCCCCAAAATGAGCTGAATTGATGTACTGAACGCCGCTAAACCCGCCGAACGCATCCGACGAAGTGATCCAAAAAAAGCCGACCAACTGCTGAGCAGGGGTTAAGAAAAGAAGATATAAAAAAAAACACAAAAAAAAACACCCGCAACTTTTAAAACATGTTTAAAAAGTGCATGAAAATGCTTGGAAATATATATGGTTCTATGAATAAGAATAAAAAGATCTATTACAGAATAAAAAAAATAAACTTCATGTTACAAAACAGAATTATCGGAATTAAAAATTTCACGAAAAAACGCTGAAAAATGGCTAAACGAATCCACCCTAAGTTATTAAAAGAGCTCAGTGGTGTAATAGCAAAACTGTTAAGATTTATTTAACCAATCCTTGTTAACGGGAGTCGTGCCAGAAGACTGGAAATTAGCAAATGTTGTGCCCATTTACAAGAAGGGTAGTAGGGAGGAATCGGGGAACTATAGGCCAGTTAGTCTTACGTCAGTAGTGGGGGAATTAATGGAAACCATGTTAAAGGAAAGGATTGTTGAACATCTAAAAACACATAGATTACAGGATCAGAAACAACATGGGTTTACCTCAGGGAGATCATGCCAAACTAATCTTATTGATTTTTTTGATTGGGTAACAAAAATAATAGACACAGGTGGTGCAGTAGACATTGCTTATTTAGATTTCAGTAAGGCTTTTGATACTGTTCCGCATATAAGGGTGATCAATAAATTGCAATCTTTGAGCTTGGATTCCAATATTGTTGAATGGATTAGGCAGTGGCTGAGTGACAGGCAACAGAGGGTTGTGGTAAATGGAGTTTATTCAGCACAAGGTCTTGTTACCAGTGGGGTACCTCAGGGGTCAGTACTTGGACCCATTCTCTTTAATATTTTTATTAGTGATATTGCAGAAGGTATTAATGGAAAAGTATGTCTTTTTGCTGATGACACAAAGATTTGCAAAAGGGTTGACGTTCCTGGAGGGATCAGCCAAATGACAAATGATTTAGGTAAACTAAAAAAATGGTCGGAGCTGTGGCAATTGAGTTTTAATGTGGATAAGTGCAAGATAATGCACCTGGGACGTAAAAACCCAAGGGCTGAATATAGAATATTTGATACAGTCCTAACCTCAACATCTGAGGAAAGGGATTTAGGGGTTATTATTTCAGAGGATCTAAGGGTAAGTAGTCAATGTAATAGAGCAGCAGGAAATGCTAGCAGAATGCTTGGTTGTGTAGGGAGAGGTATTAGCAGTAGGAAAAGGGAAGTGCTCATGCCACTGTACAGAGCACTGGTGAGACCTCACTTGGAGTACTGTGTGCAGTACTGGAGACCGTATCTCCAGAAGGATATAGACACCTTAGAGAGAGTTCAGAGAAGGGCTACTAAAATGGTGTACGGCTTGAAGGAGAAAAGTTACCAGGAAAGGCTTAATGATCTTAACATGTATAGCTTGGAAAAAAGACAAGACAGAGGAGATATGATAGAAACAACAACAAAAAACTAGTGCAGCGCTCCCGTACCGAATACACCCAACTTAAGTGGTATTGCACAAAATCGCTTACATTGTACTGTATGAGGATTAGTCCCCTAGATGTACCGCTGTGGAGACTTGTTCTTATAGATGCTTGTTATCATATGTATATAAAAAACATAAAACAGTGCATTTCTGTTTATAAAATGATATAAACTCAATATCATACAGTACACCATTCACATTGTCTTGAGCGTTTAACGCTCTAATATATTCGCTTGTGGATATTTTCTAGGGCACACCCATCAGCCCCAACTTCACCGATACTGGATCATTAAATCTCGAAAAAAAAGTGCAGATAGAAAAGTGGTAGCACTAATAACAGGTGGTATGGGATAAACTCACCCCTTCGGCTCTAACCAGTGTAAAGTCAAGTCCTCATTATGATTTACCATCAAGGTCTACTATATCAAGTAAAAGTCATAGGTTTTGGCAATTGTTTGCAAATACAATTACGTCCAGTAGAGTCATGTTTTTCCTGTGATAGAAGTACTGGAGACAGTTTGGACTAGTTTTAACCAGTCTAAGTGTCCAGTCTCATCTCACTTTGATTTTTGAGGTCTGATGCATTCCTGGCACTTATTTCATTGCAGCGTGAATCTACTAGGGCCCGAAGAAAAGTATCTAATTGAGTATGCGAAAATGAGAGTGTTGCTTATTAGTTATACCTACAAATGAAAGAGTGGCTAATTAGGTATGCATGTTAATAACAGTGTCTAATTCGTTAGGTTTGTGAGTGAGACTGGCTAATTGGGTATGCAAGTGAGGGTGACTAATTGGATATGCATGAAAGAGACTAAAGAGACTAATTGGGTATGCAAGTTACTATTAGTGGCTAATTGGGTATGCAAGTTACTATCAGTGGCTAATTGGGTATGCAAGTAAAGATCAGTGGCTAATTGGGTATGCATGTTAATAACAGTGGCTAATTGGGTATGCATGTTAATAACAGTGGCTAATTGGGTATGCATGTTAATAACAGTGGCTAATTGGGTATGCATGTTAATAACAGTGGCTAATTGGGTATGTATGTGAGTGAGAGCAGCTAGTTGGATAGGCTTTTGCGTGAGAGCGGCTAATTGGGTATACAAATGAGTAAGAGCGGCTAATTGTGTATGCATGTGAGTGAGAGCAGCTAATTGACTATGCATGTGAGAAAGAGAGACTGATTGGGTCTGTGTCTGTATGCCCGAAGACCTATACATGTGCAGTGGAAAGACTGATGTGGCTTTTATATGTGGTCTGGTTTACCAAGAGCTTATGAGAGGTAGATTGTGAGTATGATTGAGTGTGAGTATGAGTGTTAGGGAGTATGAGAGAGTGACTATGAATGATAGGATTGAGAGAGTGTGGGAGTTTAAGTATGAGTAAGTGTGAATGTGTGTATGTGTGAGTGACTGTTCCTGTTAATTAGTGCACTTGTAATTCTGAGTAAGAGCGTGAGAGTGAGTAAAAGTCAGCGAGTGAGTCTGAGTGACTGTGACTCAGTGAGGGTGATTGAGTAGGGATCTGCGTGAGTCAGGCTTACTCCTATGTTTAAAGATAATGCGCAAGTCATTTCCCCAGTCTCAGTTCTCATTGTGACAGTTACAGCTTCAAGTCAGGTGAAATTTGAACATGCACAGCTTGTGCTGGGTCGTTTAAATAAAGATTTAAAAAAAATATTCTTCTTAATTTGCAGCTAAAATAATGCTTTTGAAAACGGAACTCTCAGTAAGGTAAATAAAAAAAAAAATTAAACGTTCACTGTGACAGTTACAGACCTTCAGCTCAAAGTATCAGTTGACATTTGAACTTGTCAGAGGATTCTGCCTCTCAATGAAAGTCTATGGGGAATTTTGGATTTTCAGAAGCACCAATGGAAAATCCATAAATCAGATCGCTTAGAAAAGATATTAATGGTGAAGTCAGAATATGCTGAGGGTCCATGACAAATTTGGTGGTTGTAGCTCAAAAGCTCTAGAACGTGTTACGCAGTGAAGTTTTCGCTCAGAATAAGAACTTGAAAGATCAAAGTTCGAGAAACAAACTGACAAATTTCCTGACAGTTTAACCCCTTGCTGCCAGGAACTGTCCCTTTAATATTAAAATCCACTGGTTTCAGAGCTATGAATTGTGTACATCTTTCCACAAGTCTAGTTTATTTGTGTATTACAGAAACAAACAGATGTAGACTACAAGAACAACAATAAAAAAAGAACAGTATTTTACAGTAATTGCCTGTGTCTCATGGGGTTCCAAGCTTTCTCCTCCATAGATATGTTGAATGATGTCCTTTGTCAAGGGGAGTAGAAATATTTTACAAAAACAACATAGTAGTTTTCCAACCATCACTGATGTTCTCAACCAAGCCACTGATCATCTCAGACAGACCGTGCTGCCATCAGGGAATGACAGCCCATGTCATGTTCATGGGCCTTGCAGTTCAAGGGGGGCCCAGGCTCCTCCGACCACCTGCACCAAACCCCTGTGAGATGTATGCACTGGCTGTAGCAGCCACTATGTGCAATATGTTCTGCATATGTGCATATGCAGAACCTAGGGCTCTGGTATTTTATATATATCTACATATATATATATATCCAAACCTCAATGGATGCACTCAGGGACTTAAATGTACATATAAAAAAAAACAATGCTTTATTGAAAAATTATAAAAATATGCCTGTAAACATCTTCCGACATTTCGTTTTTTTATGCATTTCTAAAGTCCCCGAGTTCGGTTAGGTTTGCATATTTCGTCTTGGGCTGTTGCACCTGGGCAATTTATCTTGTTGGTGGCGTTTGCAGGTTTGAGCTGGTTTTGATAGATATATATATATATATATATATATGCATTGGGACAGAAGAGAAGAATGAACATCAGGTTATTAACAAACAGCCAACGTTTTGGATCCTGAAGTGAATACATATCCCCCTTCAATGACTAAAGTAATAAGACAATTCTGTAATTGTTGCAATGGGGGGGGGAGGGGTGGGTTATGGGAGTGAAGTAGTTTGTGAAAAGACATTGACCCCACAAGCTGATATTTCTTACTCTTGATATTTTTTGGAATCTGCAATGCTAAAAATATAATTATGCACACTACAAATTCCCATAAGTAGAATATCTGATTAGGTTTATAATCTACATTTATTACATACACTATATTTGACTCGAAGGTTAGTTAAGCGTGTATGTCGTAATTCAGACCAGATTTGAAATCGTGCAAGAGGAGGAACAGCAGAGTTTAGAAACTTTCATCCAAGCAACATTTACAAAAATACACAAACAAAATCTAAATGAGCAAATTTACATAATTTGCATCCTTCTCAGAATAGCAATCATTAAGAAAAATTGTTACTTTATCCCACATTTAAGTATTAACTATATATCCCACATCTCGTACATATTAGATATCTATTAAACAAGACATGTTTGGCAGTGAAAATGTTAAAATCAAGTGCTGAAATACAACCCAAATGCATATTGCAGATAAAAATGTGGAATTCACCTTTCTACACAATATTTCAGGCAAATAAGTTTCTCATTTAACTTACAAATTCAATATTGAAGAATCATTACCTTGGTAATGTTGACTAATACACTTCATGTAGTCTCAGTTCTGAACTTTAGACATTGTATATACTTTGATAGACTCAGTAGTCCATTGTTAAAGTCCACACAACTCTCGTATGCTGGGGAGTCTCAAATGGTAATACATGTACAGTAATCGCTCTTTACCGTTTTAGAAGAGTTTTGCTTTCAGGAAGGAAACTCATACTTCCCTTGCTTTTACTTGATTAACTGAAAGCCAACACTCAATATCGGTCTTCCTTATCTCTATTAAACATTCACCCACAAAACGGAATTAAATCATTAATTGCAAGAATTTGTAACTTGCATATCCTGGTCTTAGGCAACGAGTCAGAATGTATCAACTTCTTCACAAACACAACAGGTTGCACTTGTGAACCTGGACAAAAAGAATCCCTGCAGAATAATGTTCAATGGAGGTGAATGGAAATGCAGAACTTCACTTGGTTGGCCAGAATAGTCTCACATCCAATCCCAACCTATTACTAACAACTGGATTGAATTTAAACTAATTTACAGGGTGAAAATTAAAAAAAAAAAATCAACATGAAGACCTGGCAGCACTTCTGTTTTAAAATATATAAAACTGCTGTACCCTGATTTACGATTTTTTTTTTTTTATAGAAATGTGATCAACAGTTTCCATTATGAAACACTTGCCCTCTTGATGCGGTCACAGTGTCAGGGTGGCACCTGCGTGTGACATGATGGGACCCAGGTTCAGGGTTTGAGGGACTGAGTCCAGTGTGCAGGGATCAATACACACAGGATGGAATAGACGAAGGTAACTTTAGGTGGTATATTCTGCTTCCCTAAGCAAAGCTGCGAGGTGTGGGTGCTTTAGACTAGGGAAATCTGTATTGGACCAGTACTCACATGATGAAGTTCGGCAGATAGCTTCAACTCAGCAAAACTGACACGTAGAAAGATGAATCCAGTTGAAGAGTTTAATGATCAGACTGACATTCTTTGTAATAATGTACAGCAATGCAGGCAAAAAGACATTAGTTTTGTCCAGTAGTGAGCACAGAATGGCTGCTATGTAACCAGTAAGTCCCTTAGAACAAGACACTGAGAAAGGGGTGGAAACTAGCTGGATACAGCAAGCTAAGGAAACCAGGCAGAGAAAAATAGCTATGAAATCAATAGCATGTACTAAGCAGCAAAGGCAGATTCAACACAAAACAGAAAAATATACAATAAATCCTAAATCATGGGGCATGACACTCCCAGTCTGAAATCTTTAGATTTCAAAATAAACTAACACTATAACTTTAAATGTCCTCCTGGATACCCAATGCGGAGACCTGAAAAACTAAGGTAAAGCATTCAATAATACAACTTTACACTTTATAACCAGTAACTAAGTCAACAGTCCTGAAGGTAGGCCATAGTTCCAGATGCGAGGAGTAAATTTAACCTCCCTGGCGGTGATCCCGAGTGTGGCTCGGGTTTAAATTTCACCGCTGAGCGGTAACCCCGAGACACACTCGGGCTGTATACATTAACTCTCCCTGCGCTCCCTCACTGATTTGTGCAGCCACCCCCGGCGATCGCAGCGTTTTACTTCCTGGATTCCTTCTCGCGAGGAGGAAACCAGGAAGTAATGAGGTCGCCAGAGAAGGCAGCTGGGGACATCGAGGGAGCGCAGGGAGAGGTAATGTATCCAGCGGCATCCCGAGTGTTGCTCGGGGTTACCGCTTCAAACATAGGATGCCGCTAGGAGGGCAAAAAATACAAAAAACTGACCCGCTTTCAGCACAGAATTTGCTGAAGAAATAGACCGCCAGGGAGGTTAACAAGTTAACCCATCTTCGTGCTGGGGAAGCCGCTCTAGGCCAAAACTTCCACCAACACAATTGTAATCCAACTGGCTGTTTGTGGAAAGTCTCTCTCTCTTACACACCTGGTCTGTGTGTCTCTCTCTCTCACACACACCTAGTCTGTGTGTCTCTCTCTCTCACACACCTAGTCTGTGTGTCTCTCTCTCTCTCACACACCTAGTCTGTGTGTCTCTCTCTCTCTCACACACCTAGTCTGTGTGTCTCTCTCTCTCTCACACACCTAGTCTGTGTGTCTCTCTCTCTCACACACCTAGTCTGTGTGTCTCTCTCTCTCACACACCTAGTCTGTGTGTCTCTCTCTCTCACACACCTAGTCTGTGTGTCTCTCTCACACACCTAGTCTGTGTGTCTCTCTCACACACCTAGTCTGTGTGTCTCTCTCACACACCTAGTCTGTGTGTCTCTCTCACACACCTAGTCTGTGTGTCTCTCTCTCTTACACACCTGGTCTGTGTGTGTGTCTCTCTCTCTTACACACCTGGTCTGTGTGTCTCTCTCTCTTACACACCTAGTCTGTGTGTCTCTCTCTCTTACACACCTAGTCTGTGTGTCTCTCTCTCTTACACACCTGGTCTGTGTGTCTCTCTCTCTTACACACCTGGTCTGTGTGTCTCTCTCTCTTACACACCTGGTCTGTGTGTCTCTCTCTCTCACACACCTAGTCTGTGTGTCTCTCTCACACACCTAGTCTGTGTGTCTCTCTCACACACCTAGTCTGTGTGTCTCTCTCTCTTACACCTAGTCTGTGTGTCTCTCTCTCTTACACACCTGGTCTGTGTGTCTCTCTCTCTTACACACCTGGTCTGTGTGTCTCTCTCTCTTACACACCTGGTCTGTGTGTCTCTCTCTCTTACACACCTAGTCTGTGTGTCTCTCTCTCTTACACACCTGGTCTGTGTGTCTCTCTCTCTCACACACCTAGTTGTGTGTGTCTCTCTCACACACCTAGTCTGTGTGTCTCTCTCACGCACCTAGTCTGTGTGTCTCTCTCACACACCTAGTCTGTGTGTCTCTCTCACACACCTAGTCTGTGTGTCTCTCTCTCTTACACACCTAGTCTGTGTGTCTCTCTCTTACACACCTGGTCTGTGTGTCTCTCTCTCTTACACACCTGGTCTGTGTGTCTCTCTCTCTTACACACCTGGTCTGTGTGTCTCTCTCTCTTACACACCTGGTCTGTGTGTCTCTCTCTCTTACACACCTGGTCTGTGTGTCTCTCTCTCTTACACACCTGGTCTGTGTGTCTCTCTTACACACCTGGTCTGTGTGTCTCTCTCTCTTACACACCTGGTCTGTGTGTCTCTCTCTCTTACACACCTGGTCTGTGTGTCTCTCTCTCTCACACACCTGGTCTGTGTGTCTCTCTCACACACCTAGTCTGTGTGTCTCTCTCACACACCTAGTCTGTGTGTCTCTCTCACACACCTAGTCTGTGTGTCTCTCTCACACACCTAGTCTGTGTGTCTCTCTCACACACCTAGTCTGTGTGTCTCTCTCTCTTACACACCTGGTCTGTGTGTCTCTCTCACACACCTAGTCTGTGTGTCTCTCTCACACACCTAGTCTGTGTGTCTCTCTCACACACCTAGTCTGTGTGTCTCTCTCACACACCTAGTCTGTGTGTCTCTCTCTCACACACCTAGTCTGTGTGTCTCTCTCTCTTACACACCTGGTCTGTGTGTCTCTCTCTCTTACACACCTGGTCTGTGTGTCTCTCTCTCTTACACACCTGGTCTGTGTGTCTCTCTCTCTTACACACCTGGTCTGTGTGTCTCTCTCTTACACACCTGGTCTGTGTGTCTCTCTCTTACACACCTGGTCTGTGTGTCTCTCTCTCTTACACACTGGTCTGTGTGTCTCTCTCTCTTACACACCTGGTCTGTGTGTCTCTCTCTCTCACACACCTGGTCTGTGTGTCTCTCTCTCACACACCTGGTCTGTGTGTCTCTCTCACACACCTGGTCTGTGTGTCTCTCTCACACACCTGGTCTGTGTGTCTCTCTCACACACCTAGTCTGTGTGTCTCTCTCTCTTACACACCTGGTCTGTGTGTCTCTCTCACACACCTGTCTGTGTGTCTCTCTCACACACCTAGTCTGTGTGTTCTCTCTACACCCTAGTCTGTGTGTCTCTCTCACACACCTAGTCTGTGTGTCTCTCTCTCACACACCTAGTCTGTGTGTCTCTCTCTCTTACACACCTGGTCTGTGTGTCTCTCTCTCTTACACACCTGGTCTGTGTGTCTCTCTCTCTTACACACCTGGTCTGTGTGTGTCTCTCTCTTACACACCTGGTCTGTGTGTCTCTCTCTTACACACCTGGTCTGTGTGTCTCTCTTACACACACCTGGTCTGTGTGTCTCTCTTCTACACACCTGGTCTGTGTGTCTCTCTCTCTTACACACCTGGTCTGTGTGTCTCTCTCTCTTACACCCTGGTCTGTGTGTCTCTCTCACACACCTGGTCTGTGTGTCTCTCTCCTCACACCTAGTCTGTGTGTCTCTCTCACACACCTAGTCTGTGTGTCTCTCTCACACACCTAGTCTGTGTGTCTCTCTCACACACCTAGTCTGTGTGTCTCTCTCTCTTACACACCTGGTCTGTGTGTCTCTCTCTCTTACACACCTGGTCTGTGTGTGTCTCTCTCTCACACACCTAGTCTGTGTCTGTGTCTCTCTCTTACACACCTAGTCTGTGTGTGTGTCTCTCTCTTACACACCTGGTCTGTGTGTCTCTCTCTCTCTCACACACACCTGGTCTGTGTGTCTCTCTCTCTCACACACACACCTGGTCTGTGTGTGTCTCTCTCTCACACACACACCTGGTCTGTGTGTGTGTCTCTCTCTCTCTCTCGCTCACACAGCTGGTCTGTGTGTGTGTCTCTCTCTTACACACCTAGTCTGTGTGCGTGTCTCTCTCTTACACACCTGGTCTGTGGTGTCTCTCTCTCACACACACCTGGTCTGTGATGTCTCTCTCACACACACCTGATCTGTGATGTCTCTCTCATCTGGTCTGTGATGTCCCTCCCTCACCTGGTCTGTGATGTCTCTCCCTCACCTGGTCTGTGATGTCTCTCCCTCACCTGGTCTGTGATGTCTCTCCCTCACCTGGTCTGTGATGTCTCTCCCTCACCTGGTCTGTGATGTCTCTCCCTCATCTGGTCTGTGTCTCTCCCTCATCTGGTCTGTGTCTCTCCCTCATCTGGTCTGTGTCTCTCCTCTCACACCTGGTCTCTCACTCTGTGCAGCAGCAGCCAAAGGAGCACTGGGTACATCCCCCTGTGCTGCTCCTCCTCCTGTGAGGCCCCAGCACTCCAGATGACTGCCCGGGGAATGCCTGATTTACACTGGTTAAAACCAGCATCAAATTGCCTGGCCTGTCTGACAGGCAGCACTGTACACAACTACAGGCAAACAACTCTGAATGCCCGGTCACAGAGAGTGCTGGGGGAAAGATGGAGGGACAGAGCCAGCACTCGGCAACGTGTCTGGCAGTTGATCGGGCAGCTGGCCCTGTGTGGGAGACAAGGGGAAATATCCTCCCATATGCCCTTTCTCTGTTAAAAGTGCGCCGCAGGTTGGTGGCTCTGCTTACCCTCTGGGAGGTTTGCTGCATGACATTCTGCTCCACGGTCATGGCCCAGCGCCGCCTCCTGTAGCTCAGAGCCCAAGCTCAGTGAGGTGACGCGTCCGGCGGCTGTCAGGGAAGTGCAGAGGGATCATCGAGTGCCGGAAAGCACGGTGACCTTTGGGCTGGGGCTTTCAAACTACCTCTCTCCTCTGCGGCATTCACGTTATGGTGGAGCCACGCGCTAGGAGGAAGTGATGTTATAGGATCACTTCCTCAGAGCGCAGAGACAGGAGCTGCACGTGATAGTGGAGGCACTGCACGTGACAGCGGAGGCCCTGGCTGCAACGCTTGGCGGCAGGGATTTAAAAAAACTGACGGGTGTTGGGTCCCACTGAGCGGCGGGGCCCTTTTCGGCCTAGGCCAAGATACACTAGTGCCTGCGCGTCTACACGGCCCATCACATGGTTAGTGAAGGGGGCGGCACCAATACAGCGTACGTGCCGTTCCCAGCATTGTGAAGGCACGTACGCTGCAGGGGCTGTCAGCCCTCCTCAATCACACGGCGTAGCCGGTCCCAGCCCGCTACCAACCCGCGGGCCGCGGCCGCTGGTTGTCAGTCCCAATAAAAAAAAAAATAAAACCGGCCCCAAAGTTAAAGCAGCCTACCGAGATGCCTCCCGGTATCCCGGTAGGCCAGTCCGGCACTGCTGCAAGCTGCTGTAGGCAGACTGTCTGTGGAATGCAGTAGAATCTGCTCTCTGTTCACTGAAAGCTGTATACTTCTGCTGCAAGCTGCTGTAATAGCCTTTTACTGCTGGTTCACTGAAAGCTGCGTACTTCTGCTGCAAGCTGATGTTAAGGTCTTTTTACTAACAGCAGTAAAGCTGGACAGTAATTGTCTTTTTACTGTTCTGCTTCCCTAAGCAAAGCTGTGAGGCGTGGGTGCTTTAGACTAGCGAAGTCGGTATTTGACCAGTACTCACACAATGAAGTTCGGCAGATAGCTTCAACTCAGCAAAACTGACACGTAGAAAGATGAATCCAGTTGAAGAGTTTAATGATCAGACTGACAATCTTTGTAATAATGTACAGCAATGCAGGTAAAAAGACATTAGTTTTGTCCAGCAGTGACCACAGAATGGCTGCTATGTAACCAGGAAGACCCTTAGAACAAGACACTGAGAAAGGGGTGGAAACTTGCTGGATACAGCAAGCTAAGGAAACCCAGCAGCGACAAAACAGCTATGAAATCAATAGCATGTAAGCAGCAAAGGCAGATTCAACACAAAACAGAAAAATATACAATAAATCCTAAATCATGGGGCATGACATGGTATACAAGACAGGGGAAATTCAAGGTGAGGTACAAAAGGAATAATCATCAAGGGTAGTCAGGGGGCGATCCGTGGTCAAGGCTGGTAGAAAGGCAGCAGAGTTCGGTTAGCAAAGCAGAGGGTCGGGTACACAGTATGTCAGGAGCAGAACAGGAATGGGTCTTAACAGGCTGAGGGTTAGAGTCTCAATGCGGAGACAAGTTGGACAGGGGGTGTGGTCCTTTATTCAAGGTAGATCACATGACCTGAGGTGTGTTTTTTTGTGCTGAACTGTTTGAGTTCTGTGCATTAGGACAGCACTTTACATGTAGCTGCACAGACACTGATCCTGACACACAGGGATTGCCTAATAAACCTTTATCACCCCATACGTTAATAGTCCAGATGTTATGGGAAGACATGAAACTAATCTAAACCGATTGTTTATTTTAGAGGATTGCTTTGGATGTGCATTATTAACATATTTCCATGAAAAGAAATAAGAATACAGAATCCCTTACAAGGCTGTGGAAGCGAAGAGGTTATAAGCATGACCCATCACAGCGTGTGGCATCAGTAGAGCAATAAGGAGGATAGGGATGTCTGAATCATTAATAGTAGAACTGCAGCTTCAGAGGAGTGTGTTCATTAAGTAAAGAGCACCAATTATGCTAATTGTTTCGCTGGGGAAAGGGAGGGTAGGTTGGAGGAAGCTGGGAAGGAATATACTTTCAGAATCAGATTCCATTAATATCTCAGAATGGCATTTTCCCGTTCGGAACATCAAGGAGTCTGGTGGAGGATAAAGTAAAGAAAAACTAAAAGTAGGTTAAAATATATACATTTATTTCTTTAAAAATCTGCTTAAAGGCCAGTTTTTACTTTGTATGTGTGTATACTGCTTTTTTTATTGCGCCTGAGGAAGTCTATGCGTATAGACGAAACGCATCGAGCCGTAAGCAGATTAAGAAATAAATGTATAAGGGTTATTCAGAGAGAGGTGAAAACCAGGAAAATGACTGGAGAACTGAAAATTCTAGGTCAAAATAGCCAAACCAGAAAAATTCTCCCATTTATCTCACTTTCCAAATTTGCTATTTGGGCTTGATTGTTCATTCTCCTGGCAATTCTCCTGGTTTTCACCTCTCTCCGAAAAACCCTGTAGATCTTCAAACCTACTTTTGAAGTTGATGATGTTCATCAAAAAGTGGTTTTCCCTGAGCGGAGGACAGTGGCATCACTAGGGTTGGTGTCACCCGGTGCGGTAACACATGGTGTCAAACCCCCCCCCCCCCAGTTTTACGGTTTTAACTATTCTTACTCATAAATCAGTACTCCCATATAACACTAAATGCTCATACACGGCGCACATTACTGCAAGGTTTATTGCTATGGAGCACTGTGATACGCTCATACACAAATTTTGCCGAAATGCCAGCAAGTACAGTGCCTGTTCAAAGGCAGTGAAAGTCCCCATAGAGAAGTAATGGTTAGTCTGTTCAGAGAACACCGAATAGCAGAGAAATGTCCTGAATCTGTCTGGTGGGTTCATTCGGCAGGTTTATTCAGGCGAACACAATAGGTTTCAACGTAAAAATATTCCTGTTTTTATCCGATATCTAATAAACTGTTATTCTTCTAATCTGTAGTAAAAAGTCTATACTTTTATTTATTTTTTTTAAATAGCTTTTAGGCATTTTCAAGAAAAAAATTCCGTTTCTGTTTTTTCTGTAACAGACCTTTTTATTATCATTCATAGGACCTTACATGTTAATTCCAGGCATTTTCGTTCAGTAGTTTTTTTGAAAACAGCGGGCGATGGGTTTGCGGCAGCATTCGGTGGCTGATTCTCTGCATTTCAGGGACCCTGCGTTGAATTCACCAGGGAAATTTGATTCCCCAAAGTGTGTGGAACAACAGAACACTGAAATGTCTGCGTCATTTCGGTGCTCTGTGAATATCCCCTTCAGTGGTGTTTTTTTTTTCTGCCCCCTGGAAATTACCAGCCTAGGCCTTGCCTACCCAGGACATACTTGAAAATGAGAGAAAGCTCAATGTATCCTTCCTGGCAATTTTTTTTTTTTTTTTTTACACAAATATATATATATTTTTTAGGGTGCCACCCTAGGGGGTGGTGTCACCCAGTGCGGGCCGCCCCCCCCCTTGTGACACCACTGGCGGAGGATACACATTGGTTCCAGAGGGAAAAATCCCTTTGAGTGGTGATCTGCGTTTTTCTTTTTTACGGTCATATCTATTTATGGGTTCACACTATTGCAGTTCATTTTTTAGCATTTTAGGACTAGTTCCCTCTATGTTCTTATAGCCATAAAGTGAACAATACAATGCAATAAGTCCTCTTTCTTATATCACAAACTGGGAGCAAGTACAGAGATGAAGCACTACATTTTCGGATCGCTTCCAGCAGCTCAAACGCCATTGCAGGATGCCTGGGAGTCCGTGCAATGGCGGTGAGAAGTGCCGGGGCACCTTGTGATCGCTCCCCGGGAGCGATCAACATCCGGTTTCACCGGAGAGGTGCCCGGCACTTCTAGAGAGCGCTGGAAGCGATCGGTATCGCTTCCAGCTGCTCTGTGTATATTGCAGGGATGCCTCGACATCGAGGCATCCTTGCAATATGCTTACCTGCCGCCGGTCCGCTAAGTGATCGCTCCCCCCGAGCGATCACTTCCGGTAGCGGCAGGAAGTACTGAGTGCCACGAGGTATCGTGGCACTCAGTACAAAACGATCACATGAGTGATCAGGTGCTCTGCTGGGTGCCTCGAGGGATCAAGGCACCCAGCAGAGTAAAAAAAAGTGTAAAAAAAGTAAAAAAAGAAAAATAAAAATCAATAAAAAGGTATAAAATAAAATAAACTGACAGCCAAGATGGCGCTGCCTTCTAAGGGCAGGGTCATCTTGGGGCTGAGTGGGATGTTCCTAGCCTGCCTCATCAGAGAGGCAGGCTAGCAACATCCAATCAGAAGTAAAAAAAAATCAAAATAAAATTTCTAATTTGTCAGGTCAGGTCAATATTTTGTAAATATTGGCTCTGACCTCTGTGATTCTCCCTCCCTCTCCTCACTTGTGTTTTGGTGAGCGAGAGAGAGAGATCAGATTTGACAGGTTAGAAATTTTAGTGAGATTAGAAAAATTTAGGCAGATTTAGAGAGATTTTAGTGAGATTAGAAAAATTTAGGCAGATTTAGAGAGATTTTAGGGAGATTTAGAAGAATTGAGGCAGGTTTAGAGTGATTTAGAGAGATTTAGGTGTTTTTTGTATTTTCTTGTGAAACCCAACGGTTCTTCTAAGAACCAACTATCCGCTTATTATATATATAATTATAAAATTTTATAATCTATTATATATAATGTCTGAGAGGGTGTACAGCGCCGAGGAGGCATATGCCATCCTGGCGTCAGAATCTGAGGCATCTGCGTCAGACTCCGACCCTGATTTCGACCGCCAACTGCTCAGAGACGTCGCTAGATACATCATCTACGCTGGCTGATGTATCTAGTGATGTTTCTGATGCAGATCCTGGGTCACCACCTGCCAGCAGGAGACGCACAGCTCCAGCTGAGGAGTGGGTAGTGCCTCATCGCCAGAGGCCAGATATCCCTCCTTTCACGGCAAATCCTGGCATCAATATTGATGTTGCAGGATTTACCGCCACACAGTTTTTGCAGGTGTTTATGGGGGATGATTTGTTGGGCCACATCGTGGCCCAATCAAATCTGTATGCCCATCAGCATTGTGCTGCGAAGCCAGACTCCTACTTGGCAAGGCAGCAATGGACCCCGCTAGATGTGCCAGAATTTCTGAAATTCTGGGCACTTACTATGCTGATGGGCATCATAAAGAAGCCCTCAATTCGCTCCTACTGGAGCAGTAGCCCATCTGCTCTACCCCCATTTACCCCCAATCAATGTCACGTAGAAGGTATGAAAACATTTTGCGTTTCATGCACTTCAGTGACATCAGCCTGTGCCCTCCTAGAGAGCATCCCCAGTTTGACAGGCTGTATAAAATCCGCCCCCTGATTACCCACTTCGCCACCAGGTTTGCAGAGGCTTATACACCTGGAAGGAATATCTGCGTGGATGAATCCCTAATGGATACAAGGGAAGGCTGGGATTCAAGCAGTATATTCCTTCCAAACGCTCCAGGTATGGAGTGAAGGTGTATAAGCTCTGTGACAGCGAGTCTGGATATACTCAGGCCTTCCGGGTGTACGAGGGAAAGGATAGTAGCCTTGACCCTCCAGGTTGCCCAGAACACATGGGAACCAGTGGCAAGATTGTGTGGGACCTACTTTTTCCCTCATGAACAAAGGGTACCACTTGTATGTTGATAATTTTTATACAAGTGTCCCTTTGTTCAAGCTGCTGTATTGTTTTGATACAGCAGCATGCGGTACTGTTCGCAAGAACCGCGTAGGTTTCCCAGCACAGCTTGTCCGCACCCGTTAAAAGGGGGGAGACCTCAGCTCTGCGCCAAGAGGAGCTGTTGGCGGTCAAGTACAGAGACAAGAAGGATGTATACCTTCTATCCACCATCCACACTGAGAGGTCTGTGGAGGTCTCTGTACGTGGCAGAGCTGAGCGCATCAGGAAGCCAGTGTGCATCAAAGCCTATAACCGGCATATGGGTGGGGTTGATCTGGCAGATCAGCTGCTCCAGCCCTACCAGATTATGCGGAAGTCAAGGGCCTGGTACAAAAAGTTGCAATTTACCTGATGCAAATTGCAACCCACAATGCCTTTTTGCTCTGCAAAAAGGCAAACCCCGGAGTGACGCTGTCCTTTTTACAGTTTCAGCTCCAGGTCATTTCGGGGCTTTTGTACCAGGATGCACCTGCTCCCGGGCGGTGATGGGGGACAGAGTTGGGGCTACGCATTTTATTTATAAAATCCCCCCTACTGAGGGCAAACAGAAACCCCAAAAAAGGTGCAGGGTGTGTTTCAAGAGGGGGCAGAGGAGAGACACAATCTTTTACTGCCCAGAATGCCCTGGACAACCCGGTCTGTGTCTTGGGGACTGTTTCAAGATATATCACACTGTGCGTGATCTGTGATTTTTTTTTCCTTTCTATTTTTTTCACACTCCAGTTAGTTAGTTCAGTTTTAGTTTTTTTTTTCTTTTACTGCACCAGACTTTTACATTTTATTCGTACATTTTTATGTTCTACAATTGGTGCTGTATTTTGCCAAAATCTTTGCACACCTATGCATGGGGGGCATGGGTGTACTCAGGAGACCTTGCAGAAAACAACCTGGAGAGTTTTCATGCAGTAACAAACAACAGTGTCTCCTAAATCAAATCACAGTCCAAATCTAATGTGGGCGTAAAAATCTGAAAATTGAAAAATTACACCACACACCTTCTCAAATGTTTTGGGCTAAAACCGTTGCATCCATGGCATCAAAGCACTCCATATGCAATACCTTGGGTGTCAACATAACAAATATAAACAATTTTCTGGCAATAATTCAAACTGGGGTATGCAGTAGACCCAAAACCAAAGCTAGGCCTAGCTGAAGAAATAATCTCAATTTCAACTCCAATGACAAAGTCATAAAAATTGTATTTGAACCTTCCCAAAATCCTGGCAAACCTATGCATGGGGGGCATGGGTGTACTCCGGAGACCTTGCAGAAAACAACCTGGAGAGTTTTCATGCAGTAACAAAAGTGTCTCCTAAATCACAGTCCAAAACTGATGTGGGTGTGAAAATGAAAAATGACCACCAAACAGTATCCAATTTGTTTGGAGCAAACGGTTGCATCCATAGCATAAAAACACTCCATTTACAATACTTTGGGGTGTTAGCTTACCAAATATATGCACGTTCATAAAACTGGGGTATGTAAAAAGGCCCGTAAAAAGAAGATAAGCAAAGAAGATACTGTATGTCAAATTAGAAAATTGACAAGCACATGTCAAAGATTGGCGTAGCACCCCAAAAACAACAGAACAAATCTATATATGGGTGGTATCACTTTACTCAGAAGATGTTGCTGAACATATTTTGGGGTGTTTTTTTGGCAGTAACCATAACTGGATTTGACAATTCATGCCTAAAGTACAATGTGTGTAAAAAAATAACCCAAAAAGTGACTACCTGAAAGTTTGACATAGAGCTAGTGCATGGAAAGTGTTAAAATACAACTCTTTGAAGCACCCTAGGGTGTGCCCTTTCTAAAAATATATTGTTTGATGGGGGTAATTACTTTGGCCGGCTTCAAAAATGTCCCAAATAGGACATGGGTGCATGATGACGAAATGTGAAAATTCCAAGTTGGAAAACTGAAATGCGCACCCCCCAAATAAGGCCTATTAGCCCCCAAATGACCCGACATACCTATACATGGGGGTAATCAATTTACTCAGAAGATGTTGCTGAACATATTTTGGGGTGTTTTTTGGCAGTAACCCATAACTGGATTTGACAATTCATGCCTAAAGTACAATGTGTGTGAAAAAATAACCTAAACAGTGACTACCTGAAAGTTTGACATAGAGCTAGTGCATGGAAAGTGTTAAAATACAACTCTTTGAAGCACCCTAGGGTGTGCCCTTTCTAAAAATATATTGTTTGATGGGGGTAAATTACTTTGGCCGGCTTCAAAAATGTCCCAAATAGGACATGGGTGCATGATGACGAAATGTGAAAATTCCAAGTTGGAAAACTGGAAATGCGCACCCCCCAAATAAGGCTATTAGCCCCCAAATGACCCGACATACCTATACATGGGTGGTATCAATTTACGCAGAAGATGTTGAACATATTTTGGGGTGTTTTTTTGGCAGTAACCCATAACTGGATTTGACAATTCATGCCTAAAGTACAATGTGGTGTGAAAAAATAACACAAAAAAGTGACTACCTGAAAGTTTGACATAGAGCTAGTGCATGGAAAGTGTTAAAATACAACTCTTTGAAGGCACCCTAGGGTGTGCCCTTTCTAAAAATATATGATTTGATGGGGGTAAATTACTTTGGCCGGCTTCAAAAATGTCCCAAATAGGACATGGGTGCATGATGACGAAATGTGAAAATTCCAAGTTGGAAAACTGAAATGCGCACCCCCCAAATAAGGCCTATTAGCCCCCAAATGACCCGACATACCTATACATGGGTGGTATCAATTTACTCAGAAGATGTTGCTGAACATATTTTGGGGTGCTCTTTGGCAGTAAACCTTAAAGTTCACAGTACATGTATTCTTAAATTGCGTTAAAAAAAAAAAATCACCCAAAAAATTTTTTTCTCAAACTTTGGCATAGATTTGTGGTAAAATGGTTTGCATGGAAAGAGTCAAAATACCCCAAGTTTAATACCTTGATTTGTGTACTTTAAAAAAATATGTATATGTGGAGGGTTATTCAGGAATTAGTGACAGATATCAGTGTTACAATGTCACTATCACTAGTTTTGAAAATAAACTCTTTGGAAATGGCAAAGTGCTACTTGCACTTATTGTTGCATAAAATAAGGAAAAAAGCGAGGAATATGTAAACATTGGGTATTGCTAAACTCAGTACTAAATTTAGAAACTACTAAGGAATTAATTTTTTTGACAGTTGTTGATACATAAGAAATTTTGGGGGTCAAAGTTCGAAAAAGTGGTGTTTTTTAATTTTTTTGTCATATTTCACAATATTTTTTATAGTAAATTATATGAAATGATGAAAAAAATGGTATCTTTATAAAGTCCATTTAATGACGAGAAAAACAGTGTAAAATATGTGTGGGTTACATAAACGAGTAAGAGGAAAATTTGACGTAAACACTAACAGCGCAGAAACGTAAAAACAGCAGCGGTCACTAAAGGACGGATTTGTGTAAAACCGCCCGGTCACTAAGGGGTTAAAATAAAAAAATATTTTTCTCTAACACGGCACTATTGTTCACTTTACAATTCTAAAGTGAACAGTGATGCTGCATTAACTCCCTTCAGCAAGTGTGGAGATGATTGCACAGTGCATTGTTTCATTGACAACCTAGACCGTGGCACTGCAGTGAGGAGAGACCGGGGGGGACTTTAGAAATCAGAGATGCAGGGTTCCAACCATGCAAGTTCAAATGAGTCTTACCTTTCAAATGATACCAAATAAGACCATGTATTGTGTAAATAAAAAATATTGGAAAAAATTAAATGCAAAATTAGCTTTTTTCTCTAAGGCAGAGGCATTATAGGATTTTACATATAAACCAAACAATGCAACTGCACTAACATTTCATTTCCCACGCGGGGAGCAAATGTGGAAGTGATGGTGCAATGACTTATTACACATTGGTTCATCTAAAACACCAGGTCTGCTACGAGGAGAGCAGGAGACATTTGGACACCTGTATCTCCATTCTTTAAAAACCACAAGTTCAAAGTAGGGACAATGGACATTGGCATGTTTGGTAAGGAGAAAAAAAAAATTACCCCCCCCTCCTTTTTCTGTTCCAAAGCAAAGCAAGTTTTTATATCCTATTATAAAATTGCCAAAAATAAAGCAGCATAAAAAAAAAGTGGTAAAAAAGTCAGGTTTTTAATAAGACACTCTGCCGCATTTTGATGCCCAGAATTTTGGTTGACTGAAATGGAGCATCATTTTCCATAGCTAGGGTTAGAAATTAGTGTTGGGCTTGGAAATTATGATTAGGGTTATATTACCAATTGTGCTTTTATTATGGTTAACCCAAGCCCTAAGGCTAGGGTCAGACGAACGCATTTTTATGTTGTCTGTGAAAAAGTGCGTTCGAACGAATGGACGCATTTTTTCACAGAATACGTGATAGCGGTCATACTATGCGCATTTTCGTCCGTGATTTTGTACGGATCATCAATAAAACACTTCTTGCATCTGGACGTTATGTTGGCCGGACATTAGCAGTGTCTGACATCTCCAATTCACACACACACGCCTCTAGCGGACGCAGCGCACTCTGTACATCAGTACTAGCGGTTTCACGTTCTCGAAAAAATGCGTTCATTTTCCACTTGCGTTGCGCAGCCGGACTTTTGTGCGACCGTACTTCGTATATTGGCCGTTATTGCCTGGCACTTGCTGCTAGTGCGGCCGTGATTAAGTGCGGCTGCACGCGCGTTCGCACTGCCTCAGTCTGACCCCAGCCTAATACTCTGCTCCATTTTACAGCTCGGGCTCCTGAGATGTAAATCCAGCCCTGTACACATGAGCATAACAAACCAGATTATTCGGGATAAACTTTAACAATGTGTAATATAACCGCATTTTTGAATACTACATTTTTGTTTACTTAAAATTGATTACTACATTCTATAATTATATTGTTCTGGAACCCATACACAGAAGTAAATTCAACCTCTTCTGGTTAATCTTCTGTTTTTTTTCTTTCCTAGTGGAAGTGTCTATCTCTATCTGATCACTGGTCAAACTGGATACCATGCAGAATTTCAAAGGCCATAAATGTGGCCCAGCATTTTCAATACAGATATGTTTTACACCACCAACATGGTTCTTTCATGAAAAATCAGGGCTGCAGTCATAGCTAAAATATTATTCCAATAATGTGTCTTTCTTGGTATTACCATTCACAAGAGCAAATTGATCAGACTGTAGTATATATTACTAGGATTAACATATCTGCTATATTCCATTCCAGGAAGTCCTGCCCTGTAATGCCAGAAAATGAAAAGCAAATAAATGAAGATTTTTCCATTAGGATTTGCTGTGATTTTCCAATTTATCTTCTCCTGCAAAGCAGCATTTTATATACGCCTGATCTGTCTCCAATACGGCAGATATGGGAACTCTGTAACCACCGGGATTTGGTGAACGGATATTACATTTGAAAGTATTTGAAGCAAGGTTTGTTTGATTTATTACTACATAAATGGGACACTGGACAAAATTGTAGATGGCGGAGTAACACAGTGTTTCAGTAGTAGCTGTACACGTATAGCTATAAGTAAATATTTACAGTTCTAATAACATTGGCCGATTTTCCAAATAGCAAATATGTAGATACCGTTCTATGATCACATACTCCGATACAAAGAACCAAAATTAGCCTCCATTTGTGCTACCAAAGACATTACTAGTAAACATCTACTAGGGTTTAAAATAGGGTTGCACCGATACCGATACTAGCATCGGTATCGGTGCTGATACCGGGTACTGCAGGAGTACTTGGTACTCGTGCAGTACCCCCGATATTTTTTTCCGATACCGGAAGCCGGCATTGAGCCGGCTTGCCGGCATCCGAGGGGCGGCGGCGGCTGTCCGAATGCTCTATCGGCATTCGGACAGGCCCTGCAGCTGCTCTCCGCATTGTTTAATACTTACCTTCCTGGGCGCCGCCGGGAAAGTCTTCGTGTGCGCGCGCTCCATGGAAGGTCCCCAGCCGCGACCACGTGGGACCATGTGATCGCGGCTGGGGTCCTTCCAACGAGCGCACGCGCGGGAACTTTCCCGGCGTCGCTAAGGAAGGTAAGTATAAACAAAGTGAGGAGAGCAGCTGCAGGGCCTGTCCGAATGCCGATAGAGCATTCGGACAGGCCCTGCAGCTGCTCTCCGCTCATACTTACCTTCCTGAGCGACGCCGGGAAAGTTTCCGCGCGTGCGCTCGTTGGAAGGACCCCAGCCGCGATCACATGGTCCCACGTGGTCGTGGCTGGGGACCTTCCAAGGAGTGCGCGCGAAGACTTTCCCGGCGTCGCTAAAGGAAGGTAAGTATGAGCGGAGGGGGGCAAATCCATGTGCTGGGGGGCAGTATCCACGAGCTGGGGGGCATTATCCACGAGCTGGGGGGCATTATCCACGAGCTGGGGCCAGTGGCATAGCGTGGGGGGGGCTGGGGGGCGGTGGCCCCGGGCGCAGTTTTTTTGGGGGCGCCAGGGGCGCCAGTGGGCCCCCGCCGCCGGTTTCCCTGCCCTGTGCGGTCAGTGCACACAGGCAGCCAGCGGCACACTCTGGAAACGCCGCAATGGCGCCTGCACCGCCCCCTCACGTGACGTGTCACATGAGGGGGCGGCGCCAGTGCAACATGCTTAGACTGGGCTGCAGGCGCCACCGCGGCATTTACAGAGTGCGCCGCTGGCTGCCCAAGAAGAGCACGATGACCATCAAAGGCCGGGAAACCAGCGGGGGCCCGCTATGATGCCCCAAACCGGCCCCCCCACGACCCGCGGGCCCTCAGAGCCGGTGAGTGGGGGGGGGAGAGGGGGCAAATATATCCATGTTTGAGCTACTGGGGGCAAATATATTTATGTGTGAGCTACTGGGGCAAATATATTCATGTGTGAGCTACTGGGGCAAATATTCATGTGTGAGCTACTGGGGCAAATATTCATATGTGAGCTACTGGGGCAAATATTCATATGTGAGCTACTGGGGAAAATATTCATGTGTGAGCTACTGGGGCAAATATTCATGTGTGAGCTACTGGGGCAAATATTCATATGTGAGCTACTGGGGCAAATATTCATATGTGAGCTACTGGGGCAAATATTCATATGTGAGCTACTGGGGGCAAATATATCCATGTGTGAGCTACTGGGGGCAAATATATCCATGTGTGAGCTACTGAGGGCAAATATAGCCATGTGTGAGCTACTGGGGCAAATATATCCATGTGTGAGCTACTGGGGCAAAATATATCCATGTGTGAGCTACTGGGGGCAAATATATTCATGTGTGAGCTACTGGGGGCAAATATATTCATGTGTGAGCTACTGGGGGCAAATATATCCATGTGTGAGCTACTGGGGCAAATATATCCATGTGTGAGCTACTGGGGCAAATATATTCATGTGTGAGCTACTGGGGGCAAATATATTGGTGTTTGAGGTACTGGGGCAAATATATTCATGTTTGAGCTACTGGGGCAAATATATTCATGTTTGAGGTACTGGGGGCATTGGGGCAAATATATTCATGTTTGAGCTGCTGGGGGCAATATATATATCCATGTGTGAGCTGCACATTACTGTGGGTTTTATTGCTGTGGAGCATTGTGATACAATGTAATGTGCAGAGTGTATGAGCGTATCACAGTTAAGGGGTTCAATGCCCTAATGGTGGAAGGGAATCGGGGCATGATAACGTGTCCACAGGTTGGGGGGGCGCACAATTCTTGGCTGGCCCCGGGCACTGACAACCCACGCTATGCCACTGGCTGGGGCCATATCCATGCTGGGGCCATATCCACGAGCTGGGGCAGATCCAGGAGCTGGGGGGCAATATCCATGAGCTGGGGCAATATCCATGAGCTGGGGGGCAAATCCATGAGCTGGGGGGCAAATCCATGAGCTGGGGGCAATATCCATTAGCTGGGGGCAATATCCATTAGCTGGGGGCAATATCCATGAGCTGGGGCCAAATCCATGAGCTGGGGCAATATCCATGAGCTGGGGCAATATCCATGAGCTGGGTGGCAAATCCATGAGCTGGGGGGCAAATCCATGAGCTGGGGGCAATATCCATGAGCTGGGGCAATATCCATGAGCTGGGGCATATCCATGAGCTGGGGGGCAAATCCATGAGCTGGGGGGCAAATCCATGAGCTGGGGCATATCCATGAGCTGGGGGCAATATCCATGAGCTGGGGCATATCCATGAGCTGAAGGGCAATATCCATGAGCTGAGGCAATATCCATGAGCTGGGGGCAATATCCATGAGCTGGGGCAATATCCATGAGCTGGGGCAATATCCATGAGCTGGGGGCAAATCCATGAGCTGGGGCAATATCCATGAGCTGGGGCAATATCCATGAGCTGGGTGGCAAATCCATGAGCTGGGGGGCAAATCCATGAGCTGGGGGCAATATCCATGAGCTGGGGCAATATCCATGAGCTGGGGCATATCCATGAGCTGGGGGGCAAATCCATGAGCTGGGGGGCAAATCCATGAGCTGGGGCATATCCATGAGCTGGGGGCAATATCCATGAGCTGGGGCATATCCATGAGCTGAAGGGCAATATCCATGAGCTGAGGCAATATCCATGAGCTGGGGGCAATATCCATGAGCTGGGGCAATATCCATGAGCTGGGGCAATATCCATGAGCTGGGGCAATATCCATGAGCTGGGGGGCAAATCCATGAGCTGGGGCAGTATCCATGAGTTGGGGGCAATATCCATGGGCTGGGGGGCAAATCCATGAGCTGGGGGGCATATCCATGAGCTGGGGGGGCATATCTATGAGACCTGGGGGATTTATATGAGGTCTGTTCTTATTGGAAAGCGTCAAGTGACATAAAATAAAAGTATCGGTACTTGGTATCGGTGAGTACTTGAACAAAAGTATCGGTACTCGTACTCGGTCTTAAAAAGTGGTATCGGTGCATCCCTAGTTTAAAAGAATAATATTCATCATAAATATACACGACGCTTGTATAAATAGAAAATGAAGCTGACAAAGCGCTTCATCCTGGTGTAGCTATAGTAGTTTAAAGATGCATTGATTTTGCACTTTTCTTCCATGCATTGTTGCAAACCTCAAAATTAAAATCCAGTCATGGATAAAATATTCGTTTGACACCTGGACTGCAATCACACAGCTAGTTAAGCTCGCCTTCAGAGACAGAGCCACAGGAAAGGTAATTGCAAACAGACACATTAATGGTTAACCTCTGCGGTACCGAGAGAAGGTACAATGCGCACAGCCTTCAACAAAGCGCTCCAATGCAAAAAGGAGTCTTACACCAAATCACCTCACTCTGCAGGGACAAATATATGTATCATGGATTGATTCCTCCGTATTATATCTCTAAAGGAGAATTAGAAGTAAAGTCAGATCTTACAGACAACCAAACATCCTAGCAAGTACATCATTCACACTACGTGACAATAAAAGGAACCGCTAGTTTCAGATATAGGGCTCGATTACATTCCCAGCGCAAATCTTAAAGCGTGCGAAAAACGCATTAACGCGAGGGGCAAAACCCTTTGCGCTGAATGTTGTATGTATTACAACGTCCGCACAAAAAATGCACGTTAACGTCTAACGCGGGTGGACCTGCGCGAACCCTTTGCGAGCGTACCGTACTGCACGCGTCCTATACTTAACATTGTGAGCACAAATGCGTTTGTGCGCTGATACGCGGATGGTATTACGTGTGTGCAAATTTTAACGGACAACGTTTGCGTGCATAATTTTAACGTCTTTGAAAAGCTGTTGTTAATGGCAAATCTGAACGACCTGGACGAACCCAAATACGCCAGCCCAAAAAAAAAATACGCAGCAACGTATAGTTACACATTCTACGCATACCAAACCAATAAAATATAGAAGTTGTGCATGTTTTTATTATTGCTGCAGCATATATACGCAGATGGGAGACAATTGTGGTTCTTAATTCCGATTGGCTGAATCGCATAAAAAAACAGTCCGCACACTGATTTCTGCGCGCAACATTAATGCACTCGCATTTTTGCATGTCTATTTTACATGCTTTCTTTTTTGACGAATGAAAAATTGCGTGGATTGTAAGACCAGTGTTAATTTACGCGCGTTAACGTTTAGCGCTTTGCGCACAAATTAACGCGCTGCGCAAGCTTTTTTCCGCAAAGAATGTAACAGAGCCCATAGTGTTATATTATCTGATGCAACCTGTGTAAGTGTGAGAGGCTGACTGAACCACATGCCCTCTATAGGATTTATGTTATGTAATAGCAAATTGTGAGATTTGGGAGTTCAGTACTATCCTAATCTTGCTAGAACTAAATCCACCTGTAGACCTGTGGTGTAGCTGGAAACCGCCGGTGAATCAGCTTTCAGAATCACTGAACACCGTATAGGATGCAGGATACAACAAAAAGGATGGATGAAATAAAAGTATTAAAATCAAATTTAATAGGACATAAACGCTGACGCTTTTCGTTACATAAAAGTAACTTTCTCAAGGCAAAAAGTCCATAAACCACAGGTCTACAGGCAGATTACAGTGACTGAGTATATTGATTGATGTGCCCTCATTGCATTAATATCCTGTGAGCATGTTATATGAGCAGGGATTTCTGTATCATTTATATATGCAGTTCTGCCCTACAGTATGTTTTTCATTTGTCTTACAGTGAGACTCCTTATATTCTTATTTATGTATTATTGACGGATGTAGAGGAGCCACCCCTTAGGAGTCTTCACTAGCAAGCTATGTATTTACGTTTATTTACCGTTTTTTCCCATTAACCCTCACTACTGTTTTTACATTACTAAATCCATCACAATCTCAAAAGATCACTCATGACGCAGACATGGCATATTTTTTTATTGATCTTAATTTACAGTTTAGGGGTGTCTCTACCAGGGTCCCACAAATCGCCAGGAACCCAGAGAAGTCAAGATGGATCTCTGAGATTTTGTGCATAAAAATACCCCCCCCTGTAACTAGCTTTCCTGACTGTTATACTTCATCAAAACACTACTTGACTAGTAACTGCAGTATGGGTAAATATATAACTTTTATTGACTCGTATATAAAATAAAATAAACCATAAAATACCACCTACCCGGTGGTATGTGTGCACACAGGTTAACACACCAAAATAGCAGGTCGGTATTGTTCACTGGACAGTGGTGTATTTAGGTTTTGTGCTGCCCTAGGCCTGACTAAACTCGTGCACCCCCTAATTTAAATTTGAGGCACCCCTTCCTGTCAAGGGCACACCTCTTCCTGGTTAATCCCCACCCTTCCTCTTTAAGCTCCACCTTTTCCTCTCTTTATATTAAAAGTGGATACCAAGTGCCTACTTGTATATTTTGTATACCATTTCAAATGTATCTATTGAGATAAATAAAATTATGAAATGTTTAAATTCAAGCATTTTTAAAAAGAACATGCCACGCATGTCAAGTATACTGGATCACAGCCGCTCTAATTGGTTGAACAATAAAATACACAGAAACGTGCACTGCATATGAGTGTATCACAAAGCTGCACAGCAATAAAACCCACAGAAATGGACACTGTGTATGAGCATATCAGAACTGCACAGCAATAAAACTCACAGTAATGTGCAGTGTGTATGAGCATATCCCAGAGCTCCAGAGCAATAAAACTCACAGTAATATGCAGTGTGTATCAGAATACACAGCAATAAAACTCCCAGCAATGCAATGTGCGGTGTGTATGAGTGCATCAAATTTTTATTCTATTCGATTTTATTCTGTATGCAAACGCCCTGCTCCGCTGCTCGTTGTTTGAGAACACAGCTCAAAGCTGACACACAGTGACAGTGGCACCTCCTAGAAACCCCTAATGACACCCAAATAATCACTGGTACCTGGGGCGGCCCGCCCTCTGCCACTCCCCTAAGTACACCATGCTCTGTGATATGCTCACACACAAGTTTGGCGAACTGCCAGCAAGTACGGTGCTGTTTGAAGGCAGTGCAAATCCCCATAGAGAAGTAATAGTTAATCTATTCAGAGAACACCAAACAGCAGAGAAATGGCAGTGAAATGCCCTGATGTTCGGTGGTTTCAATCAGCAGGTTTATTCAGGCGAACCCCATAGGTTTTAATGTTAAAAATATTCCCGTTTTTATGCAATATCTAATAAACCATTTATTATTTTAATCTGCAGTAAAAAGTCTTTATTGATTTTTTTTTAGTACCTTTTAGTAATTTGTCAGCAAAATTTCCCCCCCTTTTTTTTAATAGCGTTTTTTCTTTTTTCTGTAACAGAACTTTTTATTATCAATCATAGGATCTTATATGTAAATTCCAGACATTTTCGTTCAGTAGTTCTTTTGAAAACAGCAGGCCACTGGTTTGCGGTGGCAGCATTCAGCGGCCGACTCCATGCACTTTGGGGACCCTGCGGTGAATGGTGAATTCACTGCAGGGTGGGGAAATTTTATTCCCCGAAGTGCAGGGCACTACAGAACACCAAAATGTTGGCGTCATTTCGGTGCTCTGTGAGTAACCCATTTAGTGGTGAGGTTTTTTGCTTGACTATTAGTGAAATCTCAATGTATCCTTCCTGGCAAAATACTTTGCAAAAGTAACAAAAAAAATATTTATTTTTTTAGGGGTGGGGCCACCGGTGCGAGCCGCCACCCCCTGGAAAGTGCCGCCCTAGGCCTAGGCCTTGCTGGCCTAGGCCAAAATACACCACCGTCGCTGGGTTTAGAACCACCTTCAAATATTACCAAATCTCTTCTCAATTCTGTTGTCTTTTCTTAATAGTAAGAAACCAGCCTTCATGGGTTGGTGGTTACAGGACCGTAAGAAGGAGATATTCTACCCATACAGCAGTCAAATTGATGACCACGTCTGTCACCCCATATCTAGAAAATCTAGGGTTACCCACTACAGCCCATGGCAATGTGGTTTGGTTTATGAACTTTGTTCTTCCTTGGGAATTGAATTAATTGTTGAAAACTTTGACCACTATATTCAGTTTGATAATATTCTAGTAACTAATGCAATTTATTTTGCAACTTATGGGTTCTAAATTCAGTTTATTGCATTGCAACTCTGTTTTACTTATTTTGTTATCATTTTGAAAATCAAAACAATCTCCTGCTTCTATTTTAATGCTGGGATTTGCTTTTACTTTACTGCTCACCTTCATGGTCCTCACTCTGCTCTTTGTGAAATAGAATTAATGAACATTAAGCATTAATGGTGGAAAGCAGTAGATACCACCTTGATGCAGAGGTTTCCCGAAATTCCAAAAACTATTTTAAAGGTTCTTCCCGTGTAAAAACATTAAAACTCAAGTGAAGCTATAGAACCTCATTCCACCCTATTTATCCATTAGAGGAAATTTCCTTCTTTGCAGTATAAGGGTATCTCAACGAGGTGGCCAGACGGGCGCTAAGCGCTGCAAGGCTTGATCCTCCTATGGAGGATCGCGCTTTGCAGCTCCATCAACGAGTGTCCTAGCGCTTTGATGAAGAGGCTTGCTGCACGGATGCAGCACGGCCGCTGTTGCGCGCAATTCGTGTGCGTGCAACAGCGTGTGGCTGGCCCCATGCTGCGATGGACGCCAGAAGGTCTGTCAGTACAGGCGCACATAGGCTGGCGTTCGATGAGCGCACTAACTCAACGACACTGGAAAGACTGTCTACTCTAAAGGAATCTAAAGAATAATACCGTATGTTTGCAATGGACAACTTTAAAAACACGAGAGCGTGAGGACAAGTAGGGATTAGATCAGCTTGAAAAAAACACCAAAAGAACCTTGCGGCTACAGGATTTATTGTTATATCTTGTAATTATTAATACAATATTTCAACTACAACATTGACAGATGAACCACAGGACCCTACTCTGATGTAACAACTGGCTCTATTCTGAGCAAGCCATTATGTTAGCAGCTCTATCTGTAGCAGGATAGAGTTGTTAAATGTTACCAGCATCCCCAACATTCTCTACCACTAGTATTGTCTCATTGAACCAATAGGACTCCAGGAGACAGATGTGACTCTGGGCTGCGTTGGGTCAGCAGATAAACACTGGTAACCATTTCTTAGTACTGCTCTGCGTGCGGCAGATTGAGCCATTCTCTCAACTGTGGGACTGTGTGAATTTAAGATTCTTATTTTAAAGTGTTAAGAGATTTTGCAAAATGAAAATATGCAGCGCTAAAGTCATTAAGACATTTGGGCGGCAGATTAAATTATTATTATTGCAGGCATCTGAATAATACAGAAGCCTAGTCTATTTCAGTAGCATGTCACATTTAAGTTCAGCCAATTTAAACTCATTGACAAATTATATAGATAAAAGAAGCTACATCAGCATTTGCTGTCTGGCTGCAGAGTTGGCCTCAGAGACCAGCTCTAATTCAGGTTTTCCCACGTCTGACAACCCCGGTGCCTAATGCAAACTCATCTGAGCATGGAATCCTCCTAAACACAGTTAAAGGAAATGTTGGTCTATATAACTAAATAACTAATAATTAGTGATATTCAATCCAAACAGGACATAAAAACAAAACAGACAATACAAATAGATGTATCTACACATTTAAGTATATGCATTCTTTATAATTAACTGCTCTCCAGCAGGGGTATTAAACATAACTTTCTTATTAATTCCAATTTAGGCCGGTGTCAGACGAGCACACTAGGTGCGCCCGTACTGACGTGCCTACCGGCATCTGTCGCAGCATTGTGATGATGCTACGGGGCCGGTCACACGCTGTAGCGCGTTGACGGGTCTGCAAAGCGCGATCCTCCATAGGATCGAGGTGGCCAGAAGGGCGT
Source organism: Leptobrachium leishanense (assembly GCA_009667805.1). Lineage (NCBI taxonomy): Eukaryota > Metazoa > Chordata > Amphibia > Anura > Megophryidae > Leptobrachium > Leptobrachium leishanense. The sequence goes on along the minus strand of CM019068.1, from coordinate 87,373,587 downwards.
CGAGTGGCAGGAATGTCCACTCTCATGGATGTTCCTTCCACTCTCCAAAAGATGCTCATCTGACACCATCCTTAAAGCGATATCTTAGTGCAAAAACTACATAACATGGCCTTTGTCATGAATGGCCTATGGTAGCAAGAATGATGCAAAGAAGCATGCATTTCCCTAATGCAATGGAGCTATGTACAATGCAGTCAGTGCATGAGTTGGTTATATGGTGGTAGTGGGTAAAGTTAATTTTTTTCGGCTTATTTGTTGGAGTTAAAACACATGATTACCTGTGAAAAGCTCAAGAGGGGGCATGTCATTTTTTTCCACAGTACTAAACCTGTCAAATTTGTATCAAAGCTAACTCTCCATACCATCTACATCAAGGATCTCAAACTCTGCCACCCCAGATGTTTCTGAACTGCAGCTCCCAGGATGTTCTGGCCACCTATTGCATTCAAAGAATTCTGGGAACTGAAGGTCAACATGTGGGGCAAGAGTATGAGATACTTGATCTACTTATTTTCACGAGCCAACATACTAAAATCCCATACATTACAGTTTGCAAAACCAGAAAGGCTGGAGTGCCTATGCACATTTGCCATCACCTACAGCAGGGGTGCTCAAACGTGGTCCTCCAGAGGTTTTAAAACTACATTCCCCTGTGGGGCTCAGACAGTCTAATGAGCACCTGAGAATCGTGTTCGTTGTAGCTCTAAAACATCTGGAGAGCCCAGGTTGAGCACCCTGACCTACAGCAATACACTGCTGCTGGTCTCGAATACTTTACAAACGATGCGGACATACCATGACTCCCTGAAAAGAAAACCGGGATTGACGTTCACAATTATGTTGTGTGAAATTAAATCATCAATCTGGGATTCATTCCAATACATGAATGTAGTATATCCAGAGTATTACGGTTTAGGAAAAAAGATATTGTAGGCAGAGGTCCCAATAAACAACTCTATCGGCATTGCGTAGAGACAAGACATACAAACACCCCCATAAAAAAGTTGCATTATGGCCCATGAGGAACAGAAAGATTTACAGCCAAGTATGGTTTTAGAAGCTGAAAGTAGTATTATTATTGTCATCATTTATATAGCGCCAACAGTTTCTGCAGCGCTTTACAGTAACGAAAGGAACGAGATACAGATAAACTGACATAGGATGAAAACACTAGGTGTAGAGGGGCCTGCTCATAGGAGCTTACGGTCACTCTTGTGGAAAGGCAACGAGGATAAAATACACTGAAGTAGAGAATTTGTGTCCCATGCAATTAGGGATGTGCATGGCTGAAAAATTTTGTTTCGTTTAGATTCGTTTCATTATGTTTTCGGAATTTCGTATCGATTTGAATTTCATATATCAATTCGATAGTTGATATCAATTTGATTGATAACACACTACAAGAGTAATGGTAATGACACACCTAAAATACACGAGATGAAAACCATGTGATTGTGTCACAAGATGCTGAAGGTATTGAAACCCATTGAGTATGAAGAAAAGGCTGATCCACTGAACAAATCAGTGGAAACACAATGCATCAGTGAAATCAAAATAAAGAGACAAATGTTATTGTGGCCAAGAGCCAAAATCTAAAAACCAAAGTATGGTGATCACCAGAACACATATACACAACATGAAAAAAGAATTAAAAACAACAAGTATTCTCATTGGTATGAAAATCAACGTGTGTCTCCAGTATATAATTCACTCACACATACGAAGATATAGAATACTTGGTACTGAGGTAGCAATGTAAGCTAGGGCATAAATTGTGCGCAGATGGTCCGCAATTAATCATGTATATTGAAAATAAATGCCCCAAGAAAAACCACCACAAAATCCCTTCACTATTGCCGGGCCATAGATTGGTAGAGGGTAAGGCTGAATGGCAAAAAAGGTGTGCCCACAATGAGGTACAGAATAATAAGCCGCAAGCAATCAAAGATACAGTAATAGTAGACCAAACACTGGCAAAAAATTGAAAGAAAGGAGATTTGGGGGATAGGGTAAAAAGCTCACAGCTACTAAACGCACCCGACGCGTTTCGCCTTGCACAGGCTCGTCAGGAATGCCAGAAATAAAAAGGTGAAGTGTATGTGTATTTAAACCCACTAGCCAGTAGGCTCGTTCCATGATTAGCCAATGAGGCTGTTAGGATACACGTGATGTAGTGGTCGTCACTCAATTAGGTGATAGACACAAGGCTAATCCAATGGCAAAACAGCGCTGGCAATCTGTTTGATTATCTATGTGATTGTCAGATATACAATCCAATCAGTAGCATCCAATACTCAAACTAAACTCCACCCCTGTGTGATTGGCAATGGATCATGCCCATCGAATATCCTATATCGATCCAATAGCTTGAGAATATCCACGCGCACCGTATAAATGGACGGATTAGGGCTGCCTAAAGTATAGCACCATGTCTAAAGAATTCCGCTATGGTCACAAATTACAAAACACAAAACAGTGAGGGAGAAAGTGAGGGAGGGAGACCCATTAGCAGCACTACACATTTACATCTTGAGCCCAAAGGTATATTGCGTAACCCAGGTAGACATGTGTCTTTTTTGGAGGACAATTGGCAAATAGATCTGCCACCGGAAGAAAGATTGAGAGATCCACAAAAATGGGGTTACAGGGGAGGACGACGCAACAACTACACCTCCAGGAGGCGCTAATTGAAAATAATCCCTCACATTCCACCCATTCAATTAATAATCTTTCGAAATTTAACCTTACAATCAAACATATCAATGTACTACGTAAGGGTCTTTCTTTTGTTCCCACTCCTCACTTTAATAGATTTAATTGGATTAAGGACCTCAACTTGTTTGCACGTAAAATAGCTCTGCATGTTTTTATGGACAAAAAACAAGAAAGAGAGGCTAAAGATTATGGGTTATCTCAGGTGGATTACCAACATTTACAAACCCTGACAGCACTTTTAGATCAGTGCCCCCCCTGATGCCTTGAACATCGGGAAGAAATTTAAATCCAAAACTAAATTCACCCCCCCATTGTCTGAATTCTCAAATATTGAGGTATTTGTTAAATTGGTTACCCACGAAATTGAATCTATCAAAAACAAGGATCTAAATTGGGATTCTAATTTGTCAAAATCTGAACAAAAAGCTCTTAAAGAATTATGTAGCATTGAAAATGTTGTCATAAAACAATCTGATAAAGGTGGCAACCTTGTCCTCATGGATATGGATGCCTACATTGACATGTGTATGACCCATTTACAAGACCGTGAGGGCTACAGAACTAGAGAATGATCCAACTTTCCCCTTCTCTAATGAATTGAACGAAATTTTACAAGTTGGGGTAGCATCGGGGCTGTAATCTGATGACAATTGTAAATTCTTACTCCCTACCTCTCCCACTATACCAACTTTGTATTGCCTGCCTAAAATACACAAGTCATACACATCTCCCTCAGGCCGCCCTATCATCTCTGGAAATGAATCTTTAACTGAGCGGATCAGTGAGTTTGTGGACTATTATTTGCGCCCACTTGTCGAAGTTACCCCTTCATATGTGAGAGATACACAACATGTCTTGTCCAAGCTCTCAGATATATCAATCCCCTCAGGTACTATACTGGCCAGTTTTGATGTGGTTTCACTCTACAATAACATTCCCCATGATGTGGGCTTAAGGGCAACACAATACTTTTTAAAAGAAAAATATCCATTATTGGAGGTAGAATTTGTGTCATTACTGCTGGATTTTCTTTTGCGCCACAACTACTTTGTGTTCAACGGCAAGTTCTATCTGCAAACACGGGGCACAGCAATGGGAACATGCTGTGCCCCTAGCTATGCAAATTTATATTTAGCATGGTGGGAGAAATTATGTGTGTTCACACATGACAAATCTCATCTTACCTGCAATATCATCAGGTGGATGAGATACATTGATGATGTCCTGATACTTTGGCATGGTACCGTCGAGGATTTAAATGAATTCTTTACCACCCTAAACAATAATGATATTGGTCTCCAATTAACCTTAGTGATCGGTGGAAACAAAATTGAGTTTCTGGACTTGCTTATTTTGATTGACAATACCAACATCACAACCAAACTTCACAGAAAACCAACAGCTACCAATAGCTTTCTTGAATGGACTTCAAATCACCCACCAAGTTTGAAGAGAGGCATCCCCATTGGCCAATATCTCCGTGCCAGGAGAAACTGTTCAACTGACATCGATTTCCAAATTGAAGCAGATCTATTAAGAAATATGTTCCTAGCTAAAGGTTACCCTAAAAAATGCCTTAAACGCGCCTATCAGAGAGCTTTTCATACCCCCAGAGAGGAACGATTACTCCCTCAGAAAAAAGAAACCAAAACAGAGTTTAGATTTATAGCCAGCTACGACAGTGGTTAGTTTAAAATCAAATCTATTTGTGAAAAATTTTGGCCTATTCTTCGAATGGAGAAACCTCTAGATACCATTCTTCCCATCAAACCATCTTTTACTGCCAGACGGTCTAAGAACTTACGTGAACACTTAACACACAGTTTTCTCAAAACAACGAAAACCCCTCATAGGTGGCTCCAACAACCAAAGGGCACTTATAAATGCACACACTGCAAGGCATGCAATTTTGTCAAAAAATCCAATACTTTCCAAAGCAATGTTACACAGAGGAAATATAATATAAGAGACTTTATGAATTGTTCTAGCAAAATAGTGGTGTATATGATTACTTGTCAATGCGGGTTACAGTATGTAGGCAAAACCATTCAACAATTCAGATGGAGAATCCTACAACATGTCAATTCCATCCACAATTCACTCGAGACGTCAGTATCTAGACATGTAAGATCACAACATGGGTCCGATTCCGGCTGTCTGACTTTTCAAGCCATCGAAAAAGTACATGTGGGACCCAGAAAAGGGAATTTTGACAGGTTTCTGTGTCGCAGAGAGTCATTCTGGATATATACTCTTAAGACTTTTATGCATTAGGTTTGAATGAGGATTTCAATTATACATCATTTATCTAATATCCGTCATATATCTCATCTAACTTATCCTCTGAGATGATATTATGTTATACATTAGACATGTGCATTCGTTTTAGTACTAAAACGATTTAGTCAGAATTTTGGGATAATTTAGTTTTCTTATGACTCAAGAGATACGAAACTGCTCAGTACAAAAAACGAAAGAAACTAAAATAAAATGCACTACATTTTAGTTTCAGTCCTTTTTGTGATATTACATTGATTGAAGGAGACCAGCAATGAAGAGCGCAACATCGCAAAGCTACAGAAAAGGTTTGTATGCGTAATCCTTCCCGACCCCTACCTGAAAATCTGTCAGTGATAGAGCTCCAGAATACTCACTCGCAGCACAGACAGCCAGCACAGGAGAGCAAACCTTTACTTAACCCTTGCATGTCTAGGAGGCAGACAAGATGATAAAAGCAGCTGGAGAAGGAAAACATTCAATAAATCACACTGAAAGTTAATGACAGAGGAGGGCTGGATAGTAAAAACCCCTTTATAACAAGCAGCGCTGGGAGAAGAGAGGGACTTTATAAAACGTGTGTTATCTCCCCTCCCGCTCTGCATAATAGGGGCTTAGGTCTGATACATTTTATATTATCCAGGAGCACTATCCCCCTTTCCTCATCTATAATACACGTTTTATATAAAGTCCCTCTCCTCTCCCAGTGCTGCTTGTTATAAAAAGTTTTTTAATGTCTGATACATTTAGTATCCAGCTCTCACAGTTACTCTGTCATTATGAGTCTTCAGTGTGATTTATTTGAATGTTTTCCCTGGATTTAAAGTGCTTTATTTTATTATAAAAATAAATTTGCACCAGTGATCTCTTCTCTGAGCTTTCAGACCGATTTACATTAATATTTTCCCTCTCCCCTGCTTTTATATTCCTGTGTCTCCCTCACAGAGATACAAAGTTTAAGTAAAGGTTCCCTCTCCTGTGCTGGATAAGCATTTCATTCCGAAGTTTTGCACCCTCCACATGCCAATGCAGTAGGATGTTCTATACAGAGAGGGGCATTAATTACTGCAGGAGGATGTTCTTATACATTATACAGAGAAGGGTATTAATGCAGGAGCATGTTATATACATTATACAGAGAAAGGTATAAATTGAGGAGGATGTTCTATACAGAGAGGAACATTAATTAATTCAGGAGGATGTTGTATACATTATACAGAGAGGGGTATTAATTAATGCAGGTGGATGTTGTATACATTATACAGAGAGGGGTATTAATTAATGCAGGATGATGTTCTATGCATAATACAGAAAGGAGCCTTTTTTTAGCCCTTTAAATTCAGTGGCTGTGAGCGCTGAGATCGGCTGCTTGTTAAATTATCTTTCAGTACAATGTATCAGGCTCAGCTTTTACAGCTTTTACAGACTGCTGCTCATCACAGCGCTCAGAGTTTCAGTAAAACAAGGAAATAATATTGTTATAACCTCATATATAAAAATATGGGGCGTGGCCGGGACGTCCAGGAAGATGGCCGCTTGACTGGTGAGCTCCGCTGAGCGCGCTGCATATACCCCTATTCCGCTGCACATACGCACCCATGGGTAAAGCCAGGAACCCCCACACACTCCAGGCCCCCAGAGAACATTGGGAATCAGCAGACTGGATCCATCAGGCCGTTTTTAGCTCCTCTTCTGACCGCTGAAAACGCTGACCCGAATCCAAGATGGCCGCCGCCTCATGCTCCTCAGTCTCCAGCTCTCCAACACATTCGGTGAGTGCCTGGGACCCCCCAAATGACCTGCGCCAGCTTCTACAATACCTCCCCAGTAAAGAGGACTTAGCCATGGCCACCACTGAATTGGGAGCTTCTCTCCTCTCAGAAACGCGCGCTGCGCACTGATCTTGGCGGCATTCAAACCAGGCTGCAGCACATGGAGGTGACGCAGGAACAACAGTCTGCCACGTTAGTGACCCACTCCGCTGCAATCACCACACAGCGCTCAGCCCTACAAATGATGGCGCGTCATTTGGAAGATGTGGAGAACAGGAATCGCCGGAATAATATCAGGGTTCGTGGTCTCCCGGAGATAGAGAACACACAGGAGGAATTAAAAAACACGCTTATCGCTTTATTTAATGATGTCCTGGGAAGGGACCCTGACACAGTTATTGAACTGGAACGTTATCACAGGGCACTGAGACCGAAGGGCCCACCTGACGCCCCCCCACGTGATGTGATCTGCTGCCTTCTGCGCTACCCGCTGAAAGACTCCATACTGGCAGCGGCCCGAGGCTCTCGCACCATCGATTTCGCGGGGGCTAAGATCTCACTATTCCAAGATCTCTCGCCTGCTACGTTGCAGTCCAGAAGAATGCTACGACCGCTCACGGCTGCCTTGCAGGACATGAAAATTCAATATAAGTGGCTCTTTCCCTTTGGCCTCCAAATCCGCACGCCATCGGGACCTCTTAGCCTTCGTAGCGAATTGGATCTCCCACTGTTCCTGGAGGAACTCTCACTTCCACCGGACACACTCCCGGCTTGGCCAGACCTGGCACTGCTGTACATGCCGCCAGAACAGGCTCCGCAACGTCCGCGACGATCCCGCCGCAGACGCCGTTCCTCCTCCTCGCAAGCACGGGTGACCTGAACTGGCCTCCACCGGTCTCGCCTGGGTTGCACTGGGCCCCCCGGACCTCTCCCGACACTGTGGAAGCTGCCCCCAACTGGCACCGGTGCCTCTCCGATCTGAAGACCTTGACAATGACGACGTCAGTATCCTTTTTATATGCTCCTTGCCCTGCGAGACCCCCCTTTTCTCTGGGTCCCCCGACCTGAGGTGGGCCTGACGGCCTAAGCCTCTTCTCAGGATAATTTGTGTGACACAACTGGAGGCAAGGCTCCTACTCGGCCCTGAACTTCCGACGGCCTGCTCATATTGTTTAAGGTCTGAAACAATACAAGTTTCCATGCACCTCAGGGGCGGCTTGAATGGGCTGTTCTCTTTTTCTTTCTCTTTTTCCTGGAGTACACCTGTGTACTTATCTGTTCTGGGGGCTGCGCGTTCAGCGTCTCCTATGTGCTTTTTGATTTTTCTTATTGAATTTTTTGGAAATTTATTACTTATTATACTTCGCTGTCTTTTTAATAGCTGTTGCTAAAATTACACTCAGAATTTACCGTTATATTATTTGATCTTCACTGTTGATTGTCCCGTGCTGGGTAACCCCCACGAGTCAGTGCCTCCACAGAGTGATTGGCGGTGTCCGCATCCCTCTGTGGCCTGGGACTCTCCCGCGCTCACTCAGTGACGCGGTGAACTGTCCTATTAGGCACGTGCTCCCTGTGTATATATTTGTACCATTGTAATTGATTGTTCGTTCTACCCCCCTGTACCTGGTCTGCCCTACTGGGCGCTTCCCCGTACCCCCCCTCCCAGGTCTCCTTGCATCAATAACCTCCGCACCAATCTGACATGGCCACCGTCCCCCGCACTCTTAAAGTTCTCTCCATAAATGCGAAAGGCCTGAACATCCCCGAAAAGCGCCATGCGGCCCTCAGGGAATTCACTTCACTTCACGCGGATGTAGTGTTAGTGCAGGAAACCCACTTTTCGCAGGCCCGACCTCCCTCATTTAAAAACCACAAATACCCTATTGGTTACTTCAGTAATGCTACTGCTGGTAGAGTTTGCGGAACTGCCGTGTTGTTTTCTCGCTCCACCCCGTTTAGCAATCCGACCTCTTTATTGGATCCGGCCGGTCGCTATACGTTTGTGAAGGGCCAAATTGGTGCGCAATGGTACACTTTTGTTTCCATATATCTCCCGAATCGGCAGCAACACTCCGCCATTCGCTCTATATTTCATCAACTACAGGACTTCCAGGAGGGTATTTTGGTGGTAGGAGGTGACCTCAACCTGCCGCTCGACGCTCGCCTAGACACTTCTAGAGGCGTCACTAGCACCCCACACACCGTCCTCCGCCGCACCCGAACGGCACTACACTCCCTGAGACTGATGGACTGCTGGCGCTCGCTCTTCCCCTCCGCACGAGATTATACATATTATAGTGCACCGCATCAGCTCTACACACGCCTCGACTATATTTTCCTCCCCTTCGGTAGTATGCACCTCCTGGAATCTGCCACCATTGGTCCCATGACCTGGTCAGATCACTGCCCGGTCCTGATCACGCTCTCCTCACCCCTAGCCCGACCAAGGGAGAAACTTTGGCGCCTCAATGAATCCCTTCTCAATGACCCCCAGATTAAAGAAGGCCTCCAGGACGCGCTACAAAATTACTTTATGGAAAATGACACACCTGACTGCTCCCCGCAGATTATTTGGGAAACTCATAAGGCCGTCATTAGGGGATACCTAATACAGCAGGGCGCGCGTCGTAAGAGAGAACGCACCGCGGAGCAGGAGTCCCTCTTGCAGCGCATAGCGGTCCTGGAACGTTCCCATAAACTGCACTCCGACGATGACACTTACGCTGAATTATTAGACCTGAGGTCGCAGCTCCGTTCTCTCTTTAATAACAGGGCTCAGAAGGCCTTTCTGACGGTACGCAAGACCTTCCATGAACATGGAAATAAATGCGGTAGGCTTTTGGCCAACGCCCTCCGAACCCACCGACAGGCATTATATGTCACCCATCTTCGCACACCACAGGGACCCACCGTTACCCTCCCGAAAGATATGCTTGGCCTCTTCCATGATTATTACACTAAGCTATATGGCCTCCCCACGGCCCCCGATCAGACGGCCCCAGACACCACCCAGCGCTTCCTTCGCACCCACTTACGCTCAAAACTGACGCCGCACATGAGGTCCTCCATAGAGGCCCAATCACTGCGGAAGAACTGCATGAAGCGATCAAGCGAACACCAGTGGGTAAGACCCCGGTCCTGATGGCTTTACCCTTAAGTATTATAAAACCTGCGAAAAACTCCTCTCCCGCGCTTGGCTGGCTTCTTTTAATGGCCTGACTGAACCTGCATCACATCTGACACCACAATCACTCTCTGCCACTATCACACTGATCCCTAAACCAGACAAGGATCATGCCCTGTGCGCTAACTACAGACCAATCTCCCTCCTGAATCAGGACGTAAAACTTTTCGCTAAGGTCCTTGCCCTGCGCCTTGCTAACCATATGAGACATCTGATCCACCCTGACCAGACGGGCTTCATCCCGGGGAGGGAGGGACGAGATAATACTACGCTGGCTATCAATCTGATTCACGCTGCCCAGAGACCCGGTGCCGGCCCGACCTTGCTCCTCTCCACCGACGCTGAGAAGGCGTTTGACAGGGTACACTGGCCTTTCTTATTCCAGACTTTGCATCATATGGGGTTTGGCCCCAATGCCCTACGCTGGATAACCGCCTTATATGACTCACCCACCGCCCGCATCAACTTAAATGGCACCTTGTCCCCCCCCTTTAACATCAAAAATGGCACTCGCCAGGGTTGTCCCCTCTCCCCTCTTTTATTTGCATTATCCCTGGAACCCCTCCTTCAAGCTATCAGGGCTAATCCCTCCATTCATGGTGTGGGTGTTGGGCGCCACACTCATAAGGTGGCGGCATATGCAGATGATCTGCTATTTTTTGTGCAGCAGCCCCAGATTTCTTTACCCTCACTCATTGAACTATTACGCGAATATGGCTCGCTCAGTAATTACAAAATTAATATGTCAAAATCGGAAATCTTGAATATCTCAATACCTGCCCCCCTCAGCACACATATTCAATCCACATTCCCCTTTCGATGGTGTACCTCGTCTCTTAAATATCTCGGAGTCCACCTCACCCCAGCGGTATCAAACCTCTATGTCACGAACTTTGTCCCTTTGCTTCGGGTCCTGGAAAAAGATCTTACTCGATGGGCCATCCCACATATCACATGGTTTGGGCGCATAAATGTCCTTAAAATGAATGTTCTCCAAGAGTCCTCTACTTATTGCAAACCTTGCCGGTACATGTCCCAACTGCCTTCTTCCGATCCTTGCAATCCCTTTTCATTAGATATGTCTGGGCCGGGCGTAAACCAAGACTGAGGGTGGCGCTGCTGACGGCTCCTCGCTCTCGTGGGGGCTGGCTCTGCCGCATCTGCAGCGCTACTATCAGGCTGTTCACCTTCTGCGGCTGGTGGAGTGGAGCTTGGGTGCCTCTGGTAAACAATGGGTGGCGTTGGAACATGAGTTGGTAGGGCGCTCGCTCACCTCCCTCCCTTGGCTTATAGGCACCACTGCCCTTACTGATATCCCCACACACCCGACCGTTTCAGTCACAATGGCCATCTGGCGGCGGCTGCAGAGGTCCACACGTCTGGCCCCCTGGCCCTCACCACTCCTGCCGCTCAATCATTTACCGGCCTTCTCGCCACGACTGCTACCTCTCCCTGACGCGGCTTTGACACAGACCCCCCTACCTGGCCTCTACATAGATGGTGACCGACCTAAAGCCCCAAAGGACATCCCACTGGCCCACCCCGACTCCTTCCTTACGACATTTCACATGCACTGTCTCATTACATATCTTCGCTCCCTGGCTCCTTTAGACAAATACACTCGCCCACTGACCGCATTTGAGCAAGTGATTACCCGTAGGACCCTTCCCCAACATGGCATTTCGACCATGTATGGTGTCTTGCAAAACCTTTCCCCCACCACGCCCCTGTATGTAGCGAAATGGGAATCGGACCTTCACCAGACATTCACAGAGGAAGAATGGGATCAAATGTTTGCGCTCAGTACCCGGTGCTCTATTGCTACTCGCACACAAGAAACGGCTTACAAGCTGCTGTCGCGTTGGTATAGGGCGCCCATCACTATTGCCACATATTCGACACAGCAGCAGATGCTTCCTGCTGGAGATGTGGATCGCAACGCGCAGACCTATTGCATATATGGTGGTCCTGCCCAGTGTTGCAACCCTTCTGGACACTGGTTCATGATGCCATTAGCAAGGTCTCTGACACTCCACCCTCCTTTACACCAGCAGCAATGCTGCTCCACCACACACCGCTACCTGTGGATACTTACAGAAACACCCTTGACATTCGTCTGCTGAATGCCGCCAAAGCGGTGATACCTAGACACTGGAAGTCCGCGATAGCCCCACATTTCGGGAATGGTTGGATGAAGTCCAGCGTACCAGAGATGTGGAGGATCTGTTGCATCAATCCTCTGGCACCACCGCCAAACATCTGCGGCGCTGGTATTATTGGTCTACACCAGCAAGCATACCACCCTAAAACCCAGTGGACCACTCTTGACCGCAACTAAATAACAAACGAAGACCGCTTCCTTCATACCCCCCTTCCTATCCCACTTCATTTGTCACGGGCCCTACCTCCCCCTTTCTTTTTTTTTTTATTTTTCTGTATAAACTGATATTTTAAATTGGTATTTTATATGTTTCCATGCACATAAGACGTAGGAGGAACGCAGTATTACAACCTGCGTGTCTACCATCAGATGCATATGTCACAAGTACCACATAGCTGCCTGAATATGTTGTAATGCACTTAATGTCATGTAAAATACGTGTGTAAAACATAATAAAACTTTATTACAATAAAAAAAAAAATATATATATTATTTACTAGTTTTACTGAAACTCTGAGCGCTGTGATGAGCAACAGTCAGTTACTGTAACAGCTTTGCTTGACACATTGTGCTGAGAGTGAGCGATACTGTAACAAGCAGCGATCTCAGCCCTCTGAGGTGCCACTAGAAATAGTAATTGTATCCACTGGTTTTCGAATGAATGAAATTAGTTTTCATACTAAATAACTGAAAACAGATTTCTTTAGCAACTAAATAAATTGCATTTTAGGACTAATACATTAGTTCAAAACTAAATTTTGTACTGTGCACATGTCTATTATACATACATATTGTATATACATTTGTATTAACTATTTGTCTTCCATCACCATTTTACCGCTCTTCACTATTGCCATTTGTTATTGCGGTTCCATTATCCCCACTATACTACACGTCCCAATCAATAGTGGTTATCTATTAGTACAACCCAATGGCTTCCATTACATGGTTTCTAAACTTCATCAAACCATATATAGATTAATTATCCTTAAGATCCATTGATTCAAAGTGATTTTTCGACAAAAATACTCTCACTTTATAATGGAATTAACATTCCGCTCTGACTCCTTTATAGTAATATATTGGACAGACCATTTGGGTTGGGTTATATTACCCATTACATATACATTTGTTTGTTTACAATCTATACATCCATGGTTTCTATCCGACGTATGAACATTGAGACTTCTAATCCACTGCAACGTACATGCAGGGCACCCATGTCGTATATACCTTTCTCTTTCTCCCCGGTTTATTGACTGCCCATTATTATTGGTCTCAATATGCACTGTTATTCACGAGTCACATTGTATCTACACTAGCATACTATCGCTATATACTTTCACCTATGGCGGCAATATGCTTTCTCCATTTGATTGTGTATAATGATGTAAATGTATTCTTTCCATGCTCCACCATTGCCTTGCACATTGTAATCATAGTGTAACCCTTTAGACATGTTGCCACACATCAAACAGTCTTACAGTGCTTGCTTTCACGGAATGCTTGGAGATTTCCAAGTCATTGGACTGATTTGGGATACTGATTGGTTTGGCCCATAGTCAATCACATAGGGGCGGAGCTGAGTGCGAGCAATAGATGCCACTGATTGGAGTGGACATTTGCCAATCAAGTGGATATACAATAATATCATCAGTACTGCCCTGTCATTGGGCCAGTCTCCTGTCTACCACCTAATTCAGCGATGATCTCTCACACAGTGGCGACTTCTTATATACAATCTATGAGTTATAGTGGATCTTTATTAGCACCCCTCCGCAATACACTTTAAATTATAGAGGTAACACGCCTGCCCATTTGATTGTGCGTGACGATATACATTTCCTCCATGTTCCGCCACTGTTTTATGTTTTGTAATTTGTGACCATAGCGGAATTCTTTAGACATGGTGCCCTAATCCGTCCGTTTATACAGTGCGCGTGGATATTCTCAAAATATTGGATTGATATAGGATATTCGATGGGCTTGATCCATTGTCAATCACACAGGGGTGGAGTTTAGTTTGAGTATTAGATGCTACTGATTGGATTGTATATCTGCCAATCACATGGATAATCAAACACATTGCCAGCACTGTTTTGCCATTGGATTAGCCTTGTGTCTATCACCTAATTGAGCGACGACCACTACATCACGTGTATCCTAACAGCCTCATTGGCTAATCATGGGACGAGCCTACTGGCTAGTGGGTTTAAATACACATACACTTCACCTTTTTATTTCTGGCATTCCTGACGAGCCTGTGCAAGGCGAAACGCGTCGGGTGCGTTTAGTAGCTGTGAGCTTTTTACCCTATCCCCCAAATCTCCCTTCTTTTAATTTTTTGCCAGTGTTTGGCCTACTATTACTGTATCTTTGATACATGATGAGCAAAAGCGGTAAAAATTACCTCAGCACACTGACGTGAAATGGCTCAGCAGCGAAAGGGTTAAAGGTACGATTATTAAATGTTAACAAGTTACCTCTAACAGTGTCCAGGGTGGATAAGGTCAAACACCAAATCCATCGTTTTAATCATGGAACCAGATTCCTTATTTGTTTTCCCCTATGCTATTTTACTTAAAATGGATTAGCCCACTCTGCCTGTCTAACTCACATAGTTTGGTCCAGCCTGCTTCAGCAAACTTCCAACCCCCCAGTCTACCATAGAGACATGCTAGTAAAGATCCTGTTCTGTACAGGGTGAGCGCATCCTGTTTTTATCTTCTCCCCATAACAAGGCATACTTCAGAGAAGCCCTCTCTTCCCACAAGACACCTTTTATTTGCCGTTAACTTTCCCAATAAAGTGAAGAAAATATAAAGGACTTTGTGTGCAATGAAATGGGGATGAGTTAAAGCTATCTGACTTCAATCATATCCTGCATGTGACATTCACTTCTTGCATATGACCCTGGGATTCCAGATAGGGACCTGCAAAGCTTAGAAATTAGATTTGAAAACGAATCGCTGGACGTATTCGATTCGAATTCGACTTTGCTGATAATTTGAAATTTTTTCAAATTGATCGCTTTCTTATCAGAAGCTTTGATCTCAGAACCTACCTGGCGGCGATCCGCATCCCCAGCAGTGCAGCGTGCCTCCCAGACACAGCACGTGGCTGGGAACGGCATGCTGCTAGGCGCCACCCTGTCCAGCAAGACGGACACGTGACATGAGAGGGACATCTCACTGTCACATGGTGCACAGAGGAGGCTCAGGACAACGAGTGTGGTGGAAGCTACAGGCAGTGCGAAGAGGTGTTCGGCCGGGACAGAGGAGCGAGCAGCAGGCAGGCATGAGCCAAGTTGGTGATTGTGAGTATAACTACCCTGTCACTATTATATTGTGCTTCTTTTGCAGGATGGGGAAGCTAGGTGATGGAATGGATCATTGATTTGTCAATCACCAGAAGAAGATGGTCACCGGGGGGGTTAAAAGTAGAACTGGCCATATTAATTATATGGGGGCCTGCTCTGTGTGGGGAGACAATTAAGGAAAGCGGCACTCACCGATTCGATTTCAAACCTTAACAGCCGATTCGATTTGTGATTCAATTTGAGCGAAAATTTGTGATTCGCAGGGCCCTAGTTTCATTTTCTATATTTTGCACACATTTTCCAACATACAGTGGATTAGGGATGGTATTATACTATGTGCTCCTTGTATGAAAGATAAAGTCAAACGGTTATTCAGAGAGAGGTGAGAAAATTCTAGGTCAAAATAGCCAAACCAGAAAAATTCTCCCATTTATCCCACTTTCCAAATCGGATATTTGGTCTAGATTGTTCATTCTCCTGGCAATTCTCCTGGTTTTCACCTCTCTCTGAATAACCCTGACAGACTTCATTTGTTAAGTTTTCACTTGTAATGTACAGGTTTCTATGCATCATTAAATAACACAAATTAGCAACAAAAGACGCAAATTCTGTTGATTAAGGTGAGGTAGTACAGAACACAACTGAAACACTGTTCACACCATAGAGGCAGGTTCTGTGATTATTGCTTTCCTTGACACTTTTCTTAGGATATTGATTTTATAACCTTCCTGTATTGCAGACGTCAACAATGTCACATCCAATAAAAACCAACTCATAACCAGGACAATGATATTATTTATACATTTTGCTGAATGGGAACCACATAATGCAGAATGATGAATCAGTACTTTTTCCATATAGGCCTGCAAAATAATCTACAGGAATATGTATTTTGCTTAAGGAATACCTGCCATGTATCTAACGAGCTGCAATTCTCTCAGTCAGATTGTTGCCCTAACCATGAGCGAGTAAGTGATGCTCTGCAGTGACATGCAACCCAGAAGCAAGCAGGACATTCCCTCTTGCTGTGCTTTGCTTTCCTGTAATTGGTACCCATTATGTCTGAAGCCATGTTGACATTTAGAAGCAAAGGGATCCGTTCTGTGTGCGTTCATTGCTTTGTGAATAAATGCAGGCATGTGGGGTGCAGAGAAGAGAGTGCCAGGCGGCAGCAGCATGGCTCCGGATTTCATTCAAACACGGGCCGTTGTGTGCAAGAACAGCAGGATTCCAAAACCATTTTTGAAGCAATTTAGCCCTTTTCAAATCTCAGCTCACCTCCTCCTGTGGGCGGTCAATTTTTAAAAGGTTCGATCTTTTAGCATCCAATTAAAGCAATTAGAACAGGTCTGAAAGAGATCCATATTGCCCCTTATTAAAGTTTATTTTAGCACATTTTTTAGGATGTTTCATTACAGGAGTCTAGCTTACTCTAGCACTGCTACTGTCTCTGATCTTTATAGGGGAAGTTATTGATTTGTTTTAGCCTTGGCTCTTTCTCTTTGGTTGCTGTGAAATTAATTGTGGAATACAAATAAATACACTTCAAGAATATAAAATCATAGCAAACGGTGCTGTCAGGTTTTTTATATAACAGTAAAATCAATTGGATGCAGTGTGTAAAGAGAAATACCGGAGTACATGCTTAATGCTATTGTCATTGAACGGACATTTACAGTGGTCAAAAGTATGTGCCAATAAAACCTGCTTATAAAATGCTCACTAGCAGGAAAGCAACATATAGATTGGTAAAATCTAACACTACAGAACTATGGTTTGCTGCTAAAGATTTTGTTTTACACAAAACAGAGTTACATCCTTATACAGAATGCTTTAAAAAGATGGTTGATTTGCAGTGATGGGTTCTGCTAAAGATTCTGATCTACTTGTGTTGCGGACCCCCTTTTTATATCAGAGAGGGGACCACTCTAACTTTTCATTATCTCATCGGAAACTTCTTAACCCCTTCACTGCTTTTCCATTGCACCAGATGCACCTCCCCACTCTGCCAGTCCCTCCATTGGCTTCCTATATGTTCCAGAATATAGTTTAAAATACTGAAGCTCAGTTCAAATCGCTCAGTAACTCAACTCCTCCCTACATGTCTTCATTACTCCGCAAGCACGTCCCATCTAAATAACTCCAGTTGGCAGGCGTCCACCTGTACTGTCTACAAGGGAACGGCCAACTCTCGCCTCCAAGACTTCTCAAGGGCAGCACCGGTCCTGTGGAATGACTTGCCTCGCCCTATCAAACTTTCCCCTGATCTTCAGGCCATCAAGAAATCCCTCAAAACCCATCTCTTCAGATTAACGTACCACATCACTGATGCAACTCATCCCTCTGCTCACCTACTCACACATGATTGAAGCTGCTTCTATGGCCCCATCATTCCCAAACCACTGGCACTAATGATGCTGCCATCCAGTAAAATTCCTCTGGTCTTCCTCAACCCAAATCCCTCTAGATTGTAAACTCCTATGAGCAGGGCCCTCTACAACTCTTGTTTTCATCATATGTCCATTTATCTCGTTCCCTTTGGTTATTGTAAAGCACTGCGGAAACTGTTGGTGCTATATAAATGATGACAATAATAATAGCTCTTGCAACCACTGACTCAACTGAAGTCGTATAGATCCATAGGTGTTGATTGTCTTGCATAGAATATGTATCAAAGTCATTGAGTTAAACATTCTATTGCCATGAGAATAATATCCTTTCATAATACGTTTGACCTTGCTATAATAAACCTTAATCTCCTTTCACAATTTACTTCACTGTACGCAGCATTTTACAGAGTGATTTATATGTGCTTTGAGATCATTGTATTCTTATTCCTTTTTTTTATGTCACATGACGATAAACCACAAATGTTGATAATGCCTACAGTATATTATCCTAAAGTACAGTAACTTTACAATAATTTTGAGAACAATATCATTACCCAATTGGTGGGTCTTCAGAAATGTAATTTTATGCTGACGTTCTGAATATACTTGTTATTGTAAACTATATTAATGCCAAAGATATGGGAGGAAATGGAAAAAGGGGTTTGGAAGGTGGGTAATCGTAACGTGATTCATCAAATGGTATTGCTACAGGTGAAAACAGACACCTACCAGAACACGACCCGTCAGTGTCTGCGCTGAAATCATTACACCAGCCCAATCTTTTACCGACGTCATCCAGCCCACTTCGGCCACTGCGATTTCTTCTTTTTCATCATTTGGCTTTAAGTCCCCATCAGCCCCTTGGGATGTGGCAACATTTGCTACTTTTTGCACCTCCTAGAGAGTGAAGAGAACTGTAAATTAGCTTCACTGAAACAAAGAACTACTTTATCTTATCCAGAAACCGTGCATTTCTGCTGATCATATAAAAACCAACAGGCACTCAGAAGAAACGCACAGGTCTTGTACATATTATAATACAATTTACAGCTGGCCTAAATTTCCAAGAACACTTTTTAAAAACAGAACATGATTGCAGGCCATATGAATTTCCAAGAAATCGTCATTTTTGGGTTCTAAACATTTCCAGAAAATTATTGGATTTGCATACAGAATTGGAATAAAAGAGGACATTTAAAAAAATGAAAAACCGATTGTTTAAAAGAATGGATGTCTTGCAAACAATTCATTATAGCAAGTGACAGTTTACATGCCCAATTATTTAAAAACATTTTCATTCCTCATCTGCAACAATGTTTTACAATATGCAATAAAAATCATTAAGGCAATAACTACTCAGACATGGGCTACTAGTCTTGCCACTTGTATTACATTGCCACCTAACTGGTCTCGCTTTTAAAGGTTTGTCAGCTTTAAAGGCTACATACATTATGAACAGTCAATCTGAGGTTATATTAGCAAGAGCAGAGGTGTAGCGTTACAGGTCTGAATACAAATAATATACAAAACATGGCAATAGTTTCTTTCATTTTTAGCGTAGTTGCTATATGGTTTCTCTGCTCTGTCACGTGACATCTGCTAAATCTGATATACACGGTTTCTAAGAAAACAATTGTTAAAAATGATGGAAAAGGTTATTCAGTCAGGAGGTTGCCCATCATTCAGGCACTGAAATATTTTGCTGAGTGATCCTGCAGGATTTATAATGAACAAGGTTTCAAACAGTTCAGTGATCTATGTCATGCCATCTTTCATTTCCACGGAAAAAAAAAAGCTATAAAAGCTTCATGAATTAAGCAGAGACTAATTTTACCAATCTCATTTTTCAACCATGCTGTAACACATCGCTGGTGACCGATGATTAAAGCTAAATGCATTACAGATACGTTTAATTAGATTTTCAATCTTCTTTCTCAACTTCTTATACCACTACAGAGGTCATCTTTGAGCCATTTTAATGTTGCGGTTTCAACTGCACATGATTTTCTGCACTAGTATGTTTGCTGTGTTTTATTTTCTTTGCAGAGTCAAAGGCTTCCGGCCCAGTGACGTCAACCCGCGACTGGCACCTCTGACGCGTGCTGTGCACGCAGGGAAGAGCGTGAAAGAGGACCGTGCTGGAGCAGCTCGGAGGCCGCAATTTGTGAAAGTAGGCAAGTATGGGAATGTAGTGTCCTGGGCCTTGGCGAGCCCCTGGCTCAGCCGGGCATCCTAGGCCTGGAGGCCAGCCGAGTCCCCGTCTCGGCCGGGTCCTCCAGGCCCAGGAGAGTCCCCATCTCGGCCGGTCCCCCAGGCCCAGGAGAGTCCCCGGCTCGGCCTGGCCTGCAGACCCAGGAGAGTCCCCTGTTCGGCCTGGCCTGCAGACCCAGGAGAGTCCCTGGGCACGGCCTGGCCTCCAGGCCCAGGGTCAGATGGCTGATTTTTGGCTGAATTTGTTTCAGCCGAAAGCACCATTTTCAGCTGATAATATCGGCGGCCGAAATTTCAGTGCATCCCTAATACTAACAGGGTTATTCAGAGAGAGGTGAAAACCAGGAGAATGACTGGAGAAGAGAAAATTCTAGGTCGAGATAGCCAAACCAAAAAAATTCTCCCATTTATCTCACTTTCCAAATTGGCTAGTTTGACTTCGAATTTTCACTTCTCCAGCCATTCTCCTGGTTTTCACCTCTCTCTGAATAACCCGGCTTGTTATTTTACCAAAGTAGCGCCTCCACTGCATATATACAGGGCTATTCAGAGAGAGGTGAAAACCTTGAGAATGACTGGAGAATTGTAAATTCTAGATTAAAATAGCCGAACCAGAAAAATTCTCCCATTTATCTCACTTTCCAAATTGGCTATTTGGTCTAGAGTGTTCATTCTCCTGCCAATTCTCAAGGTTTTAACCTCTCTCTGAATAGCCCTGATATTTTTTTGTCGTCACCTGCACAACTGATTAGGACATATGTAGTACTACTACTGACGGGATGCCGAGAAGAGTGTTCAAGATCTTTTATGTTAAACATCAAAAGAATAGCAAATTATAATACGAGGATATGATGTTAAGGAAAAAGAAAATCTACACATCAGTGATGTACAATGGTGGTTCACTCGTTTTTTCGTGACTTGGCCTGATGAATATTTCAGTCTTGGGTCATGGATGACAGTCACTGCCTAGATATAGCAGAAGATTCCTATGAAAGCATGCAGTGGCCAGTCTTTAAAGTGTAGCAGTCATGCCCAAAGCCAAAGGATTGGGCTCATTTTATGGGGAATCAGTCTACAGTGTTAGCAGGTTAGATCACATTTCAGCACCAACTTGTCCCAAAGTATGACAAAAGTGGTTTGGATCAGTTGTACTCTGCAGTCTCCATATTCTAAGTAAAGCACTGTTGCATGTGGATCTTGGTAGCAAGCATGGAGTGCCAGCAAGTTATAATAAACAATCCCTTTTTCAGATAGCCATGTCTGACCATGGGAAGGTGCTCAGAGAATGTAAGCCCTCTTACTTGGCCAAGCAAGTCATGAATGAGAAGCCCTAGTGCACCCTTGAGGATTATCATCATATCCGCAGGAAGTGGGAGATATTGTCAGACCTACTTAGACCTTAAAAGGATATTATTGTACGTCCCAATTGAACCCTAAATAAAAGATAAATAATATGGTATAATCAGCTACATTATGAAGCACTATTAAATCTTTGCAAAGACTTGGCAAGTAATATAAAAAAAAATTCCCTTTCAGTTAAAAATATTGTAGCCACCGCTTATTTTTTGGTTAAAAAGGAGAACTTTACATTCCTCTATATGTCTGTAACCTGATCTCAGTCTTCCTGTCCTCAATACTTCACACAACTCACTCTGCAGTGAACTAGGAGCATAGACCTGTATTATTGAGATACTAGGAGATATTTGTTCTCAGTGTCCTTCTGTTTGCGGCAGGAGGAGGCAGCAGTCTGTGTCACTGCAGGATATGGGGTAAGGATTTTTTTGTCTTTTTGTGTGTCAAGTGTTTCTATTGTAGGTATATCACTTAACATCGGTTTCTAGCAGTTAGGGATCTTTTTGCCATTAGTGCTGAAAGTGAGAATAATGAGTGACCTTTGACTCATTACTTTTTCTCTGGATGCATATATATTAGCACTTCCTACACAATCTATAGGAGTGTTAAACAGTAACCGTCACAACATTCAAGCTGCAAGAGCACGCAAAAAAGAAAAATAAAAGTTTTTTTATCTCCAGTTTACATTTTGATTATTTTTCCCATGAGGTAACATTTAGCAAAATCTGTGCAAAGGTTTTTCTTTACTTCTGTGGGTTATTTAATCTACAGTATTTAGCAGTTAATGAGTTGGAGGAAGAGGAGGGAGATAAGGCTGCAGGACGCTATTGTTCTTTAAAATACTCGAGATAAGAGATGGCAGTTTAAGAGATAAAACAAGGAGTTTAAAAGCAGTGTTAATTTCGTCGGCAAAATATTTTTGTCATAATTATCGTCAGGCACACTTTTTCCTTACTAGAAACGAAATTGTAACGAGACGAAAAGGATGTGTGCCTGACGAAAATATTGGCGAAAATACTCTGCCATTTTCGTCAATGAAACGATTCACAACGAAAATGTCAAGCTGAGCAGCGTCGGACGGTCACTCTCCTCCTATCCGGCAGCTTCTTTTCATGCCAATGTGATGCCAGTGCGCCCGCCGCCGGTTTCCCTCCAATATTGTTTACAATAACAGGCAGCCAGCGGCGCACTCTGAAAGTACCGCGGTGGCGCCTGCGCCGCCCCCTCACGTGACGTGTCACGTGAGGGGCGGTGCCAGTGTACGCTGCAGGCGCCAACGCGGCACTTTCAGAGTGCGTCGCTGGCTGCCTGTAATTGCAAACAACATCGGAGGGAAACCGGCGGCTGTCACGGCGTCACACTCACCGAGGCACAGTGCGGGCAGCTGCGGTTGCGTGGCGCGTTCCGGCGGTCCTGGCGTCGGACCAAGTCCCCCTCGGAGACCCTCTTGGGGCCGGTAGTCTCCCTCGGCGTTCCCCGATGGAGGCGAGTGGCCGGGGGGCTTGGTCCGCTGCGTGGGCCCGGCGGTCCCGCCATGCTCTGGCGTCTTCCGCAGCCTGTCGGGGGCGGGGCTTAGGGATAGGCGCGCGCGCGCGCCCGCCCAGGACTGGGTCTTATAGTTTCCACCACTGAACCCTTCCCAGACACAAGTGATACACCTGTTACAGAGAGCAATCCCAGAACCCTGGCAATCCCTATAAAGGTTCAGTCTGCACACATACCCTTTGCTGGATAGTTGAGTGTCTTCTAGCTGAGTGCTTTGGTTCCCTTCTTACAGAATTACTAGTTACTGACCATTGGCTTTCGTACCTGACTCCTCTACCCTCTGGCACCCCGACATTGGCTTTCGTACCTGACTCCTCTACCTTCTGGCTCCCCGACCTTGGCTTCCATACTCGATCATCCTGCTCTCTGGAATCCTGACCATTGGCATATTCAACCAACTAAGCGATCCTCATACCTCCTACCCTACACCTCCAATCTCCGCATCCCGAGGTCCAGTCTCCAACAGTACCCCAACCGTGACAGAACTATCCAGCCAAAATAATCATGGACCCCGCGGACGTATTGGATGCCATCGCTTCCTTGACTCGTCAGGTGACAGTACTATCCCATTCAGTGCAGGACTTGCAGTTAACCCAAGCTCAAATGCAAGGACAAGTCCAAAATCTACTTCCCATCTCGTCGTCATCCCAAAATGAGGACATGATCAGTCCAGAACCCAGAATTCCGATGCCTGAACGATTCTCTGGACGTCGCGAGTCCTATAGAGGATTCCTCATGTCCTGTGAAATCCTGTTCGCACTTAACCCCCGCACCTACCAATCGGATTTTGTGCGGATCCGCACGGTTATCTCCCTCTTCTCGGATGAGGCCCAAGTCTGGGCACATAACCTCCTGCGGACCGCAGACCCGGTGTTACAATCATGGAACTCCTTTTTGTCGGCCATGAATCAATTATATGAGGACCCTCAGAGATCCGACTTTGCTCAGGCTCAAATCCGACAACTAAGACAGGGCAGAAGACCCATCGAGGACTACACAATCGAATTCCGCCGATTGGCCTCTGAGACCGGATGGAATGAAACCGCGTTGGTTAGCCAATTCCGATGGGGCCTGTCCGAGTCCGTCAAAGACGAATTGGCTCGTGGCGAAACACCCACCGCCTTGGAGCCCCTAATTCGTCTTGTTCTCCAAATCGACAGACGCATTCGTGAACGCGTACGAGAGAGAACCCTGTTTTCTCCACCCCCCCGACCTCCAGCTCCGCGTATGTTGGCACCATCTCCGCTCCCGACTACGTCTACCATACCATCCACTGAAGAACCCATGCAACTCAATGTTGTTCGTCGACGGCTAACTCCTCAGGAGAATCAACATAGACGTGATAATGGCCTGTGCCTCTACTGTGGAAAAAACACCCACCTTGTCCGGGACTGTCCTGACACACCGACCAAGGGAGGTATGGCTACATGTTGTCCATCCACTATTCTGTCGACCTCCATGTCTAGTGTCCAATCCCCTCACTTATTGGTACAACTTGTCTTACAGTGGGAAGAAAAATCTATCACGGTGGAGGCCATGATTGACAGCGGAGCCAGCAATTGCTTCATTGATACTGCCTTGGTTTCTAAATTTTCCATTCCAGTATTAAATAAAGATGTACCCGTACATATACAAGTTGTCGACGGTTCTTCCCTTGGCGCAGGTCCTGTCACTAAAGAGACCATCCCTCTCTCCTCAACGTTAGGACCTTCCCATAGGGAACTATTATCCTATGACGTTATTACGTCACCTGTGTTCCCGATCATATTGGGCCTTCCCTGGCTCCGCCGCCACGACCCAATCATACGGTGGTCCTCGGGTCAGCTTTTGTTTCCCTCTCTCCATTGTCGTAAGGTATGCCTGCGTGAGAT
The DNA here is from genome assembly GCA_009667805.1 of Leptobrachium leishanense. NCBI lineage: Eukaryota > Metazoa > Chordata > Amphibia > Anura > Megophryidae > Leptobrachium > Leptobrachium leishanense. Next base: position 87,348,786 of record CM019068.1, on the reverse strand, counting down.
CACAACCACGTTATGCTCCATCCTGGATCTTCATAAGACTCCCTCTAATGTTACACTCCCACAGGTCTATCAGTCGTTCAAAGATGTATTTGACGAACGAGGAGTGGATGCTCTACCCCCACATCGGCCTTATGACTGTCCAATTGACCTTTTACCGGGGGCTCCAATCCCCTACGGACGACTATACCCGTTGTCAGAACCCGAACTGGTCATCCTTAAGGAATACATAGATGAAAATCTAGCAAAGGGGTTTATACGTCCCTCCACCTCACCTGCTGGGGCCGGTATTTTTTTTGTGGCAAAAAAGGATGGGGGGTTGCGCCCCTGCGTCGATTATCGTGCCCTAAATAACATAACCATTAAAAATCGTTATCCCTTACCGTTAATTTCAGAATTAATGGATCGTTTGAAAACAGCTACCATCTTCTCCAAACTGGACCTGAAGGGAGCTTACAATCTGATACGAGTAAAGGAAGGGGACGAATGGAAAACAGCCTTCCGCTCCAGATACGGGCACTTTGAATACACCGTAATGCCCTATGGGCTGTGCAATGCCCCTGCCACATTTCAATGTTTTATCAATGTCGTTTTTCGCGATATGCTGGATCAATGTGTTGTTATATATTTGGATGACATCCTTGTGTATTCCTCTACCCTAGAAGAACACCGAAAACACATGCAACAGGTACTACAGCGCCTCCGACAACATCACCTATTTGCTAAACTCGACAAATGCCTATTCGAGGTCCATACCGTGGAGTTCCTGGGGTTCGTCATTCGACCCGGTACCATTGCCATGGATGACAAAAAGATACAAGCCATCAAACAGTGGCCTATACCACTCAACAGAAAACAGGTACAACGTTTCCTGGGTTTTGCCAATTTCTATCGCAAATTTATTCGCAACTTCAGTCGACTTGCCCAACCTTTAACAGCTCTTACCAAGTCTACTGTTCCCTTCCAATGGTCCACGAACGCTACCCAAGCCTTTAACGATCTCCGAGAACGGTTCTGTTCAGCACCTATCCTCTTTCACCCTAATCCGTCTTTGGCCTATTACCTGGAGGTGGACGCCTCCAATAATGCTACTGGTGCCGTCCTCTCCAGCGTTGCCCAACCACCAATAATTTGCACCCGATAGCCTTTTTTTCCAAGAAAATGAGCCCCGCGGAGTGTAACTATGATATCGGGGATAAAGAATTACTGGCCATTAAACAAGCCTTAGAGGAATGGAGACACATCTTGGAAGGGTGTCTGCACCCCATAACAATATATACGGATCACAAGAATCTCGAGTACTTGAAGTCAGCAAAACGGCTACGTCCCAGACAGGCCAGGTGGGCCCTCTTCTTCTCTCGCTTTCAGTTTCATCTCACATTTCGTCCTGGATCACGCAACGGTAAAGCTGACGCCTTATCCCGACTACATGAGTATCATTCTGGAAGAGTTAAGACAGAAGAAACCATTCTTCAACCACATCAGTTTCTCTCAGTTACCTCACGTTTACTAAACGAGATAGCACAAACCAATGTTCCATCTCCTACGTCGACCGTACCACCTAAAGATCGTATTCTAGTACCCAAAGAGAAACAACTCCACATCTTACAACAATGTCATGATTCCCCCCTGGCCGGTCACGCAGGAAGAACAAAAACACGAAAATTAATATCCCGTCACTTCTGGTGGTCCTCCCTATCTCGTGATGTTCGGGACTATGTCAAATCGTGTGACGTTTGTGCCAGGGCCAAAACCCTTCCACAAAAACCCTTAGGGTTATTGCAACCACTCCCTGTGCCCGAGACACCTTGGTCACATGTCACCATGGATTTTATTGTGGATCTCCCCCCCTCTGCAGGACATACCTGTATCATGGTCATAGTGGATCGTTTAACCAAGCTAGCCCATTTTATTCCTTCCATGAAAATACCTACGGCCAAGGAAACCGCATCATTGTTCATAGCCCAAGTGTTCCGTCTCCACGGTATACCAACCTCCATAGTCACCGACAGAGGTACCCAATTCACGTCACATTTCTGGAAGGCTTTTTGCTCCTCGCTTCAAATATCAGTTGATCTATCCACCTCATACCATCCCCAGTCTAACGGGCAAACAGAACGAACCAATCAAACACTTGAGTCCTATTTGCGCTGTTATTCCTCTTATCAGCAAAATAACTGGTTGGAACTACTGCCGATGGCAGAGTTTTCTTACAACTCACATACACACGAATCCACCACTTTTTCTCCATTTTTTCTCACCTATGGTTACCACCCAGCCATGTTTCCGGGACTACCCTCTTACACCTCTGTTCCCGATGCCACCACGCGCCTCCGTCTCCTAGCAGATGGTCTGGCCAAGGCCAAAAATGCCCTTCATTATTCCAAGCCAGATACAAACGACATGCCGATCAATCCCGTGCTACCTCCCCTACATATCTCCCGGGCCAAAAAGTCTGGCTGTCCACTCGCTTTCTCCAGCTCTCCTGTCCCTCACGTAAGTTAGGTCCACGATACATCGGCCCGTTCATTGTTGTAGAACATGTCAATGCAGTTGCTGTTCGCCTTCGTCTCCCGCCACGCTACTCGTTTCATCCTGTGGTCCATAGTTCCCTCCTCAAACCGTGCCATGCCAACCCCTTCCCGGGCAGGTCCCGCGCACCCCCTCCTCCTGTCCTTGTTGATGGTGCCAAAGAGTACGTGGTTGGGGCCATCCTCGATTCTCGTCGGCGTCGTGGGGTGCTCGAATACCTCGTCCATTGGAGGGGCTATGGTCCTGATGAGGACTCCTGGGTCTCCTCCTCGGACGTTCACGCCCCTCGCCTTGTTCGATCGTTTCATATTTCCTTCCCTGCCAAGCCGGGTCCTCGGCGCCCCCGGAGTTTGCGCCTTGGGGGGGGGTTCTGTCACGGCGTCACACTCACCGAGGCACAGTGCGGGCAGCTGCGGTTGCGTGGCGCGTTCCGGCGGTCCTGGCGTCGGACCAAGTCCCCCTCGGAGACCCTCTTGGGGCCGGTAGTCTCCCTCGGCGTTCCCCGATGGAGGCGAGTGGCCGGGGGGCTTGGTCCGCTGCGTGGGCCCGGCGGTCCCGCCATGCTCTGGCGTCTTCCGCAGCCTGTCGGGGGCGGGGCTTAGGGATAGGCGCGCGCGCGCGCGCCCAGGACTGGGTCTTATAGTTTCCACCACTGAACCCTTCCCAGACACAAGTGATACACCTGTTACAGAGAGCAATCCCAGAACCCTGGCAATCCCTATAAAGGTTCAGTCTGCACACATACCCTTTGCTGGATAGTTGAGTGTCTTCTAGCTGAGTGCTTTGGTTCCCTTCTTACAGAATTACTAGTTACTGACCATTGGCTTTCGTACCTGACTCCTCTACCTTCTGGCTCCCCGACCTTGGCTTCCATACTCGATCATCCTGCTCTCTGGAATCCTGACCATTGGCATATTCAACCAACTAAGCGATCCTCATACCTCCTACCCTACACCTCCAATCTCCGCATCCCGAGGTCCAGTCTCCAACAGTACCCCAACCGTGACAGCGGCGGGCCCACTCTGTCTCCCCAAACCGTCCAGCAAAGGTGAGAGCTGGGGGTAAATACACCCATGAATGTTGGGGGCAAATATACCAATCTGAACTGGGGGCAAATCTACCCATGAGTGTTGGGGGCAAATATACCCATGAGTGCTGGGGCAAATATACCAAATGTGAGCTGGGGCAAATATACCCATGAGTGTTGAGGGGAAATATACCCATGAGTGCTGGGGGCAAATATACCCATGAGTGTTGGGGAAAATATACCCATGAGTGCTGGGGGGCAAATATACCAATGTGAGCTGGGGCAAATATACTAATGTGAGCTGGAGGCAAATATACCCATGAGAGCTGTTGATTGTGAGACTTGGTTTTATTTAATTTTAAGTTAAATAAAGAAATGTTTATATAAAAATCTGTGCCCTTATTGTGTACACTGTATTGTTTGTCAAACATTAAATAAGTTATTGTATGTTTGTATGCTCCCGGGGCTGGAGTCCATTCCTGGAGACTATGGAAAAAGGGAGTGAACTTCAAGAGCCATTAAAGTCTATGGAGTTAGAAGTTCACTTACTCCCTTTTTTCATTTACTCCAGGCATGTAATCCAGCCCCAGGAGAATAAAATGAGTTTGCAAATGCTGCAGAAATGCTTAAATAATGAATTACACATTAACTAAACACATTAGATTTTAGTCGACTAAAATCTACTCTAAATTTAGTCGACTAAAATTAATAATAATTCTGACAACTAAAATACGACGAAAATTAAGTGGTATTTTAGTCAAAAGACTAAAATGAAGACTAAAATTAAATTTGCTGTCAAAATTAACACTGCTTAAAAGACTTCTACTCTACCCCCTGGTGATGTCCTTTGAATACATCCCATACAATACAATGAGATCTGAGTCAGTGATTGATCCACAGACTCCATTCTATGGCCAAAGCCAAACAGTGAGGCGCAAGTGAAGATATGGGGGTGGGGTTTACAACAGTAAAGATCACCAAATAATTGCACCCAGTGTCACATAGAGAGTAAAATATTCTCTTAACTAAACATACAAGAGAAAAACAAAGTACAGTTAATATATCAGCAACATAAAATAAACAAAATAAGGACATTTCATATTTTGGAGGTAGTGGCCCTTTAACTCACTTGTTATCAAAATAGTTTGGTTGGATTAAAGCCCTGGATTTATTAAATCATAATGTAATAACAACTGGAATGACTCTTAAAAAGTAGCAGTATACTAAAACAGCTAAGACAAAACTATATGTGCGTGGATAATGTGGTCTATTCCATTGAGGCAAATATGTTAGTTTGGGTTGCCAAATGCAGGCAGAAATTAGTATGTTGTGCCCCCCCCCAGCCAATTCAAAGGGGGGCGGGCCCAAAAACATTACGTAGTACTCCACATATCCATAGACCATCATTGAAAATCTCAAAACCCAATAACTGAAGTCACCACTGATTCAATAGGATTGTCCTGATCTTCATGAGAAGTTATCAATAGGTTTGACAGCATCATTGCAGTGAAGGCTTTACAAATATAAAAGGTGCCCTCTTCACGAATGAATGAGCTATATGGTATGCTCTACGCCTACAGATTGCTTCCCGTGTTGCCTGCTACTGCTTTTGTCCCCATACATGACGCTGTTATCTCTGCTCAACTGTGAAGTAATGAATCCCTGTTCGTGTTTGCTCAGTGAATCAAAAAAAAAATGGAATTCTGTTGCATTCACCTACGGAATGCCATTTCCTGAAGGATGTGGATTAAAGGTATTCCTGGGGACAAAAAGTATAAATATGCAGATTATTTAGCCATCCCTAATATGTAACGTCTCTACTGGCAACAATCAAATTGTCTGTTTTTCCACCCTCCTCCCTTTGCTCTGCATTTTTATTTTCTTGTCTGATGAAGGTGTTCTCTTAGAAAACTGTAGCAGACCAATGAGTATATCTAAATTAATCAATGGCTGCTTTATGTTTACTTATGTAAGACTACTGATACTGCATACCAACCACCCTGCACCAATTTCACATCTCACATTTAGGAAGATCAGCGTGTCCCTACACCAAGATTCAATGGATTTTATTTTTTATTTTTTAATCACTTAAGAACACCTACAATATATGCCACCTCCACTAAGTGAAAACGAGAAAGCTCCATCTAAGGAACAGAGCTGGTAACAGAGTGGGTGGCACTGCACAAGGGAACCTATGTGATCGGATTTAAACACCTTGATGCTGCATTCAGGCGAGATTGCGTGACGAGCTCAGAGGGAACTGGAAATAAAGCAGAGAAACAGAAATAAGCCCCTTTGTCTAGAGGAAAGCAGGGAGTACCCGCAGCCCCCTCTTGCAAGCATAAGCGTCATCGACAAGGCTGGCACATCTATGCCCCTGCTGGATGACAGGCTTGTTGGGATTCATAAAGCAGCTTTTGTGCAGTACAAATTAGTCAGTGGGCTGATGGAGCCCATGACCAGGAGCTTGAAAGGCAACTACACACAAGGGTGTGCGTTTTGTATCAAATTGTAGTGGGTGTTTGACTAATTATGATACCTTAATGACATAGGGACACAAAGGAATCTTTCACTTAAAGGAACATTCTACACATTCTGAGCACTTTGGGCCAGATTATATTGTGCACGCCGACGGGGGAAAACCTGCACCTGCATGTTTCCCTGTAGCATCCCCATTTTAACGTAAGATTCCTTGGCCCGGAACTAAACGCTACCCTCCGTGATACTCCTGGTAGCGTTTCCACACCACCGTGAGTATCTCAGTCTCCATGGAGGGTTGCGCTGCCAGGCCGCGAGTCCTGCACAATCTCACAAGATCATGCAGCACCTTGGAGTAATCGTGGAGGGTGACTGGGGACTATTTTCCCCAGCCTTACTCTGCTCCTGGTGGCAAGCAGCAGTGGATCAGGCCGCTGTTCTCACGAAGGGGGAGGGGAGTCAAGTATTGGATTTATTGGGGGGAGGTTTAGCTGTTGCCAATAGATTCTGCAAAAGTGGAATAATTTAGCACCAGCTTTTAGGTGACCGTTAAAATCCTTAAACCCATCGGTACGGTATTAGGACTTTGTAATCACTTACTTATCCTAAAGCTAATTACGCTCCCCATATTATGCATATGGTGTGCAAAGTACAGTAAGTTTGCGGAAGCTAAATGCAATCACCAATGCACTAATGGATTTTCACCGGTTTTAGCGTTCGGAAGGTAAATCGGGGGAACATGCGTTAAAGTCACTTAACCTGAAATTAAGGCATACATATATAATCCAGCCCTTCATATTTTTAAAATGGTCAGGATGTGAGGAGTGCCCCCTCCCCTCCTTTTGCCTAAAACGCGGGGGGGGGGGAAGTGGAGGAGTTTGCTCCACTCCACCCACAGTCACCAGCAGCAGGGGAATTTGAATTTCCCAGCTTTTGGTTACCACTCTGTTACCAGTGACGTCGGCAAGCAAGGAATGTACCGATATCACGATCTCTGAAACTGATCTGTAGCGCGATCGGTCTCAGAGAGGCAGCCAATGGAATGGAGCTGCATATGCGAGCACCTCCGATACATCATCCCGCCACTATGGTGTGAACAGTGTTTCGGTTGTGTTCTGTACCACCTCACCTTAAACAGAATTTACGTTTTTTGTTGCTAATTTGTGTTATTTAACGATGCATAGAAACATGAAGATTGCTAGTGAAAAAGTCACAGACTTCGTTTGTTAAGTTATCTGTCAGACAGGGAGCACATAGCATAATACAGTACAATCCCTAATCCACTGTGTGTTGGAAAATGTGTGCAACATATAGAAAATTTAACTATTCTGGAACCCCAGGGTCATATGCAAGAAGTGAATGTCACATGCAGGACATGATTGAAGTCAGATAGCTTAACTCATCCCCTTTTGAAAGCACACAAAGTCCTTTGTATTTTCTTCACTTTATTGGGAAAGTAACAGCAAATAAAAGGTGTCTTGTATATAGAGAGAGCTTCTCTGGGTGTGCCTTGTTATGGGAGGATGGTAAAACAGGATGCAATTGCCCAGTATTAAGGATGTTTACTTGCATGCCTCTATGGTTACACTGACAGGAAGAGAAGCTTTGCTAAGGAGGAAATGGAGCTGGACCAAACCAACTATGTGAGTTGGACAGGGAGAGTGGACTAATCAATTTTAAGTAAAAGCATAGCAGGAAACAAATAAGGAATCTGGTTCCATGATTGTATATAAGGTGTAATGAGCATGGTGTGTGAGAGTATAGAGAACAGTGTCTATGGTACTTGACAGTATTTGTGCAGGGTGCAGTAAGGTTAGCTTTGTGTGTGAGAGCAGGAAGCAGGGTGTGTGAGTATACAAGGCAATATTAGGTGCACTAGTATCACCTATGTTTAATACATGAGATGAGCATCAAAAACAAACAGGTGAAGCCCTTCTTCAGTGTGATGCCCATAATCACAATATATACAAGTGTCCATCCCACCAAACCCAAAATAATTGTTGCTAGTGGTAACGAAAAAGGCATGTACGCCAGGTCAATGAAGTCCTGTTTTCCACAGAGAAAATATAGCATTTGGTGAAATAAAGATGGCCACAAGAGAGCTTCCTGTTAAGGTGGTAAAAGAGGCATGTAATCAGCTTAATGAAGTCTCAAGGGCAAATTACCCATTCAGCTGTATAGGGGTACCGACTGGATGGAGTAGAGGTAACATCAATGCTCTATAACCGTGGAGACCCAGGTTCGAATCCCAGCCAGAGTACCTCTCCAGTAAGTGTCCTTGGACAAGACACCCAACGGTACATATGCCTACCACACAAGATCAGCTGTGGAGTCCAGTGGTAATGCTTCTGCCCTTCGATGGTGGAGAAGCAAGTCAAATCCCGTTCTGCACATCCCTCCAATACAACTACGGAGAAGCAAGTCTTGACTATACAAGAAGCGGGTTCAACCTGACCACCTGGTCGCTGATCTACAATCATGGAAAGTTGACTAGATCTCACCAGCGTGTTCTTGGGCAAGACACCTAACAATATGGATGCACCTACCTCCAAAAAATACTTGTACTTTTCATAGGTTGTAAATTCCCTTGGGAACATCCATGTGTTGTATTCTAATGTACACAGATCTTGTAAAGCGCTGCGAAATTTGTGGCGCTATATAAATAAAGGATAATAATAGGGGTAAGGATGGCCACCAGAGAACTTTCGGCGAAGTAAAGCGGGCTATCCTGGAACAAAATTCCTTAATTATTTCCCCCTATGCTTTTACTTAAAATTGATTAGTCCACTCTCCCTGTCTAAATCACATAGTTAGTTTTGTACAGGCCCATTTCCTGCCTCAGCAAGCTGCCAATCCTTCAGTCTACCATAGAGATATGTGAGTGAAGATTCTGATCTGTACTGGGAGAATGTATCCTGTTTTTACCTTCTCCCCATAATAAGGCATACTTCAGAGAAACACTCTCTTCCCACAAGACACCTTTTATTTGCTGTTACTTTCCCAATAAAGTGAAGAAAATATAAAGGACTTTGTGTGCTTTCAAAAGGAGAGGAGTTAATGCTATCTGACTTCAATCATATCCTGCATGTGACATTCACTTCTTGCATATGACCCTGGGGTTCTAGAAAAAGGGCCGTCTGAACTTCCTGTTTAGACTAATGTCAGACGAACGCTGTCTGAGCGCACTCTGCTTGCGTGCATAATGGACAGACGTACTGACGGAAGATACTGTAGACACCTAGACACCAAACAGCCAATTTTTTTTGATGGATGTAGAAAAAAAAGGGAAATATGAGAATCAAAATTAAATGACAGGTCCAGTCAGCCAGACCAAAAAAAACTTCTGAGCGACGTTGCAAATGCACTGCATCTGATATTGTGTCATCACGCACACAGGCCGCTACGCGGACGCAGTGCACTCTGAGGCCTAAATGGCGTCCGTTGCCACCTGCGTGGTGCGTGCGCACTTTGGTGAGCATGTACTTTGTGTGTTGGTCTCTATTGATCACAAATCAATGCTACGACGGATGTTAAACGGTGCGACAACACGGACATGATGCGTTCGTCTGGCGCTAGCCTTAGGTAAACAATGACGCAATTAAGATGGCTGTTGGAGGACTTCCAGTAAACTAAAAGATGGCTGCCGGGCCTGGAGGACTTCCTGTTATCTTCATGAACAAAACTGGTTGCGCACACAGCGTTATAAACACCTCATTAATAATAATGGCACAAAACCTTTCATTCTGACTACGCAGGATCATGATGCAGAAGAAAAAAACATAAAAAACATTGATCTTCGGTATGTTACTGCATGTTCTCGTGTGCACGAGTACTACATATTTAACCAATAGTCCGTAAATCTAAAAATAGAGCAATAGGTGGGATGGACACTGGTTATATATTGTTCTCATTTGTTTCAGTCTGTATGGGCATTATATTGTGTACATATCTGATCAGCGCAAATTGAATGGTCTTCAGGGTCCAGGCGTCTCAACGATTAGCAAACCGTATATAGGTGATCAGATATGTACACAATATTTTAATCATTGGTATAGGGAAAACCACTGTTTCTGATCTAGCGTTGGGGTACTGGTGGTGGTACATTGTTGTGTGGCGCTTACCATATATTCACAAGCATTTCCTTTGTATGGGCATTACACTGCAGAAGGATTCCACATCTGAAATGTTTATGATGCTCTTGTATAAAACACAGATGACACTAGTGCGCCTTTTAAAGAAACACTCTCTACTTTTTCTATGTGATTTCCGCATGTTTCCTTCGCCTAAGGACCCAGGGTGTTCTTCGTGAGATGCTGCAGCATCTTTGGGAACATCATTGAAAGAAACTATCCTGATAGCCTGATGGCGCTAGGCCCAGATTTGCAAGACTGGAATAAGCAAAGAGGGTTAAAAGGCACCCTCTAAAAGGAAATCTAAAAACATGGCCTTTTATTAAAGTAACTCTAAGGAAACATCAAACCACACACTCAGACAACATAAAAGACATATATATTAAGCTCAAAAGCAAGAGAGCTAAAGCTAATGTAACCCCTGGAGTACAGTAATTCTACTACCCTGCAGTTTCTATGTAGTAACCAGCAGATGGCGACCTTCTTTTTGCTCTGAGAATCAAGACTGTGTGGCTCTATGGTTTTGTGTGTGGAGGCAGGGCTGCTAGAGAGGAAGCAAGAGGGAGGAAGCTGGAAGATGATGGTGGCTGAGATTTGTGGTATTGTGTCCAGTGCTGAAGCATCCTGCATAAAGGCTCCCAGCAGACTCTGTATCCAGATCAAAGCACAGAACTGTTCCTAGCAGTGATTGTTCTGCAAAAAGAAGGAATCCCAGTGGAGCAGCTTCTCCCCTTCCTGGACAAAATCTGATTGCAGACTGTGGAGTTGTAAACTGAAACCTCTCCCCTTGATTTTACAACAAGGCACTCTGACACTGGTTACTAAAGCAGCAGTCTGACTTCTCTGATCCCTGGAACACCCCAGCATATTAGAAACAAAGTGGATTACAATTATTCTGGGCCCCAACAATGTGCACCACCTACCTATGGTACCATTAGGGAAAAGACTAGGATGGGCCTCAGTATTGTTTGTGGGTGGGTAAACTCATACTGACTCTTGCGTTATTTACTTATTCCACTGCATTATGTTTATTTACACCGTTACATTTATTTTTGCATAGAGTTTTGCTGTGCAATACAAACTTCTATAATAGACAGCTCTGTGTTGATTTATTGCTTGTTTAAATATGTTCCCAACTGGATCTCACACCCAAAGCCTGGATGTCCAGTTGGGTGGAGGCACTGCCGCAGTCATGTACCCCAACTCCCAGGTAGCGGAGGCTCAGGATTGGCTTGCAGAGCGCTTGAAGGTAACTGAGGTAAAAGACCACAGGGGTATTTGTGGGACTACGCAAAAACCCGTTACAAATGGAGGCACTGCTGAGATGAATTGGGGTACAACCAACAAGGATATATTAATCCCACGGCCCACGCTCTTATTTGCGACAGAATGGGCCCAGCAACAGAAGATACCGTTACACCATGCAGTGATGATATGCCAAGTACCTCCCTACAGCGAGCTGAAGCATGTCACCAAGTGTTTGGAGATTTTACTGGGAATAGAGATTGTTACCATCAGGGATATCTTGCAGGATTTAAATGGTCAAACTTATATGTTAATATATGCCCATACAGATTTGAGAGGCCGCCAGAGGGCCACAAGCCTACACCTTCTTAGAGCAGCACCCGAAGGATGCCCCTTAGTGTACACTCTTTTGGACAAAGAGGAGGGGCATACTCCACAGCAACCCCCCAGTATAAACCTGAGGGATTTTGATGTATCAAGTCATTCCCAGCCTCGGACCCCTATGTTAGAGAAAACTACCTGGAGATTACCGGTTACACCATTCGAAGTTGGAGCCATTCCAAAACAGACTGTACGATTTTCCAAAGAGCAAGGGGAAATCAACCCTAAGACCACAGGTCTTGTAGTGGTCTCATCTCCAATAATCGCCACAGCCAGACAGCCCCTTCTTGAGTACCACAAATTCAGGGGAAAGTAACATGGCCGAAATACTACAAAAACTCTCAGAGGCCATAGTAAAGGCTACACACACCCACAGCTACCGCAAGCTGAAGGTGTTTTCTGGGAACCAGCCTGTGCCTGTAGGAGAAGAAACCTTTGAAGCCTGGAAGGATAATGTTTTACAATTACTGGAAGAATGGTCTTGTTCTGATATTATAAAAGAAACAACGGTTAATGGAGAGTCTCCGATCCCCAGCTACAGAAATAATAAGGCTTTACAAAGGAGTGAATGCACAAACTACCGCACAGGATTACATTCAAGCTTTGCAAGATGCTTATGAAAAATCGGAGGACTCTGATGATCTGTTAGTCAAGTTCCTAGCCACCAAGAAGAAGGAGCATGAAAACTCTTCTGACTATATTAATCGATTACAACTGCTACTAGGAAAACTATTTCAAAAAGGAGCAGTCACGGCATCTGAGTTGGATACACGACTATCCAAGCAAATTCAGAGGGGAGACCTTAGCAATGACCCAGTAATGATTATGTTAAGAGTTAAGCTGGATGATCAAGTTTTGTCCTATTCCACACTGATCAACAAAGCAAAAAGATTGGAGGATCAAATGTCCTCCTCTCCTTTACGCAAAGGGAATACATTTAAAGCAGCAGAGAAAGAGGATATGGATCTGGAAATTCTTAAAAAGAAGATAGCTGAACTAGAATTATTGTCCAAGCCAGCGGCAAAAAGGAGAGATTCTTCTCCTCGTAGACAACTCCACAGGGGGACAATGAGAAGATTGTTACCTGAGGATTCGTCCCCCCAAGGAAGCTGTTTTAAATGTGGAAAATTAGGGCACTTCAAGCGGGAGTGTCCCACCAATTCATCAGAGACAGATGTCGAAGTTAGGAAAAAGAATGGCACAGTTCGGCTCTGCATAGACTATCGCACTCTGAATAAGAGAACAGTGCCAGATCAGTACACACTACCACGGATAGAAGATCTGTTAAATGCCCTTTCTGGAAGCCAGTGGTTTAGTGTTCTTGACTTGAGATCTGGGTATTATCAAGTTCCGCTGAATGAGGAAGATCAGGAAAAGGCAGCCTTCATCTGCCCTTTGGGGTTCTATGAGTTTACTAGGATGCCTCAAGGAATCACAGGAGCTCCTGCCACATTCCAAAGGCTAATGGAAAAGACTGTGGAGGATATGAATCCCAAGGAGTGCCTAGTGTATCTGGATGACCTCAGTGTTCGGAAGGACCCTGGAAGAACACGAACAGCGATTACTGAAAGTGCTGGATCGACTCCAAGCAGAGGGTCTGAAATTATCATTAGACAAATGTCGATTTGCACTGGACTCTGTCACATATATAGGTCATATCGTTTCTGCAGAAGGAGTAGCAACGGACCCGGCCAAAATTGAAGCAGTGGTGAATTGGCCTAGGCCTGATACCATCAGTGAGCTACGTTCATTCCTAGGGTTCTGTGGTTATTACCGAAGGTTCGTGAAGGACTACTCGAAGATTGCTCGAGAGTTACATAATTTGTTAAAGGTTATCTCTGTTATAGAAGGTGCTAAGGTACCCAGTCCTAAAGACTCCTTCGGAAACAAATGGACTTCAGGATGTGAAGAAGCCTTTTTAACCTTGAAGGAAAGACTTACAGAAGCCCCAGTCTTAGCGTATGCAGACCCCGAGACGCAGTATGTGCTCCATGTCGATGCCAGTATGGAGGCCCTAGGGGGGTGTATTACATCAAAGCTACCCAGAAGGGTTAAGACCCGTGGCATACATAAGCAGAAGTCTAACTGGTGCAGAGAAAAACTATCCAGTCCACAAGCTAGAATTCTTGGCTCTTAAGCGGGAAATTGTAGACAAATTGCATGACTATTTATATGGTACAACATTTGAAGTAAGGACAGATAATAATCCACTTACATATATTCAAACTACGGCTAAGCTAGATGCCACAGGACACAGGTGGCTGGCAGCGTTGTCGAGCTATAATTTCAGCCTTAAATACAAGCCCCAAGAATGTCAGTGCAGATGCTCTGTCTCGCAGACCTGGACTGCTTACTCATGAAGAAAAGGAAGAATGGGAAGAAATTCCTGGGCCAGGGGTAGGGACTTTTTGCCACACCTATGTAGTGGCCGAGAAACAGGAGGAGTTCTCTGACCTTAGAGGAATAGATTCCATCAGTTGCTCCTCAGAAGCAGTACCAGAGATATTTTGTGCTCCAGTCATCCTTCAACATTGGACTCAAATAACCAATGAAGAAAAAAAGAAAGCCCAATCACAGGATTGGTATATAGGGACAGTCCTCAAGGCGATGAGAGTTAAGAATCCTAAATTGCTGAGCTCCCTTCCAATAGGACAAAGAGACGTGTACCAGAGAGAGTGGAGTAAGCTACATCTGGAAGATGGGATCCTTTATAGAATTTTGAAATACCATGACCACCCAGGTCGAAAGCAGCTGGTACTACCTCATAGATACCGGGGAATAGTCATGAGAGCTCTCCATGATCAACATGGTCATCTTGGAGTTGACAAAACCTACGGACTGATACAAGACCGGTTCTATTGGCCTCGTATGAGGGAATGTGTTGAACATTATGTGAAAACCTGCAGAAGATGTATTCAGAGAAAGACCCTACCTGTGAGAGCTGCCCCTATGGGCCACCTTAAAAGCACAGGGCCCCTGGATCTTGTGTGCATGGACTATCTATGTATTGAGAATGATACTACTGGAATCGGGAATGTTCTAGTGGTTACAGATCATTTTACCAGATACGCTCAGGCCTTTCCTACTAAAGACCAGAAGGCTGTGACCGTAGCTAAAGTCCTGTGGCAGAAGTATTTCATGCACTACGGTCTACCCAATCGAATACATTCTGATCAAGGTAGAGACTTTGAGAGCAAGTTGATCAAAGAGCTGCTGGATATGTTGCCGGTTCAGAAGTCCAGAACAACACCCTACCACCCAGAGGGTGATGCTCAGCCTGAGCGTTTTAATAGGACCCTCCTAGATATGCTTGGGACTCTGAAAACAGTGGAGAAGCGGTCTTGGAGTAAGCACGTGGAAACCATGGTCCACGCATATAATTGCACAAGAAATGAGTCTACCGGATTTTCACCCTACTTCCTGATGTTCGGAAGGGAAGCTAGACTACCAATAGATGTCCGGATGGGGGTGTCCCCTGATGGGACAACTTCAAGCTCACACTCCCATTATATGAGGACCCTCAAGCAAAACCTCCACAGGGCCTATGAGTTGGCTACTCAAGCTACGACAAGAATGGAGGAGCGGAACAAGAGAAGATACGATACCAAAGTCAAGTATTGGGAAATACAAGCAGGCGATAAGGTTCTACTGCGGAATCTAGGGGTGCTTGGAAAACACAAATTAGCAGACAGATGGAAGGATACTCTGTTCGAAGTTGTGTCTAAGCTAAAAGGACTGCCAGTGTACAACATAAAAGAGTCTGAAGGACGGATAAAGGCTTGGCATAGGAACAATCTACTACCGGTAGCCTATACAGATGATGAGGAAGAGCGTAGTAGTGAATTGGAGGAAAGCACAGCAGCGAGTCCTGAAAATGGGTCAGAGGAGACCTCAGAGACTCCCACAGCTGATGATCAGTGGTGGTCTCCCCGTACTGAGAGAACACAGAATTTGTCTCCTACCCCTGTGGCACCTCAGAGAGTTAAAACCCCTCTTATGTCAAACAGTCCTCCATCTTTGAACCCAGAAAGCCCGTGCTTTGTGCCTGTGACCACCGTCAGAGACTCTCGATCTATGGGAGAGCCAGGGCCTCAAGCCACTGGTGACCTCCCCAACTACAGGGCAGGAGCCGAAGCTTCCCAGGCACAGTCAGAAAGTGCTCTTCCCCAGCGACTTCCAAGACACAGCACCAGGGTACGGCAGCCTCCTACAGCCTTGGTTTATGATCATATAGGAGAACCTAGCTATGCTCCAGTGACACAGGCATCATGTAAAATGACCACCTTTCTCCATGCGCTAGCTGAAATCGTAAATGAAAATCATTCTCTGTTTTAGCGTAGTTGGCCAGCTAGGATGTCATTGTATTAGCTAGCACTGTTATTGTAGGCTTTTATAAATGTTTAATACGGTTTGGGTTTTGATCGCTTCCTGTCCAGGACTTGCCAGTGGAAGGCAAGTTATTTTCAAAGGGGAACATGTAACCCCTGGAGTACAGTAATTCTACTACCCTGCAGTTTCTATGTAGTAACCAGCAGATGGCGACCTTCTGTTTGCTCTGGAGATTCAAGACTGTGTGGCTCTATGGTTTTGTGTGTGGAGGCAGGGCTGCTAGAGAGGAAGCAAGAGGGAGGAAGCTGGAAGATGATGGTGGCTGAGATTTGTGGTATTGTGTCCAGTGCTGAAGCATCCTGCATAAAGGCTCCCAGCAGACTCTGTATCCAGATCAAAGCACAGAACTGTTCCTGGCAGTGATTGTTCTGCAGAAAGAAGGAATCCCAGTGGAGCAGCTTCTCCCCTTCCTGGACAAAATCTGATTGCAGACTGTGGAGTGGTAAACTGAAACCTCTCCCCTTGGTTTTACAACAAGGCACTCTGACACTGGTTACTAAAGCAGCAGTCTGACTTCTCTGATCCCTGGAACACCCCAGCATATTAGAAACAAAGTGGATTACAATTATTCTGGGCCCCAACAATGTGCACCACCTACCTATGGTACCATTAGGGAAAAGACTAGGGTGGGCCTCAGTATTGTTTGTGGGTGGGTAAACTCATACTGACTCTTGCGTTATTTACTTATTCCACTGCATTAGGTTTATTTACACCGTTACTTTTATTTTTGCATAGAGTTTTGCTGTGCAATACAAACTTCTATAATAGACAGCTCTGTGTTGATTTATTGCTTGTTTAAATATGTTCCCAACTGGATCTCACACCCAAAGCCTGGATGTCCAGTTGGGTGGAGGCACTGCCGCAGTCATGTATCCCAACTCCCAGGTAGCGGAGGCTCAGGATTGGCTTGCAGAGCGCTTGAAGGTAACTGAGAAAAGACCACAGGGGTATTTGTGGGACTACGCAAAAACCCTTTACACTAAAAAATGGCAAATGTTAGACACGAAAACAGTGATTTCTGGACAGATGAGTTATTTATAGATGATTGGTAGGAAAGCAGGCCTTCAAGTGTCTGCAATCATAGGATAAAAGGAAATAAGAATAAACCATACTGTATCTGAAGAAATAAAGGCTAATCATGCACCACAAAATATATATATAGCCATAGTTACATATGGAGAAATGAATAGACTGGTAGGGCTAATAATGCTCTATAACAGCTACCTACTACAGCTCACAAGCAGACGTAGTTACTGTATGTCCTGGCTAATGTATGAAATTACATACATTGATTTAAATTACAAAGATTGCTCAATGCGTTTCTTCATAATCTGATGTCACCAGGAGCTAGGGGTCAGGTAAATTGTAAGCAGAAAATCTAGAGAGAGCGACACTCTGGGAACATCATTACCTTGTAGTGGGACATTATTGTCGTCTCCCCCACAACTATTCTGTACGCTATTGTCTGTGATGTGAGCTATACCCTCAGTAATAACGTCGAGCCCTATTCTGACCTTTGTGCAAGTTAGTCCAGAGCGGTTTTAAATGTACCAGGGTCATTATATACAGGGTTACTCAGAGAGCGTGAAAAGCAGGAGAATGACTGGAGAATGAAAAATTCTAGGTCAAAATAGCCGATTTGGAAAGTGAGATGAAAGGGAGAATTTTTCTGGTTTGGCTATTTTGACCTAGAATTTTTCATTCTCCTGTCATTCTCCTGTTTTTCACGCTCTCTGAATAACCCTGAAGTCTATGGAGCTGTTAGGTTTACAGAGCTCCGGTTAGGCTTACACCAGGCTTGGAATACAGCCCTTAACGTTTTGAGACGCTGGACAGTACTGTTAGAAAGGTTGAAATTAGGACCGCTGGAAATTCATACGTAACGACATGTCTAACCCTGCCTGTTTCACAATAAAAAAAAGTTGAAACACAAAAAAAGCAGTAATTAATCCTCTTGGAACGTGTTCCAATATTTACTTTGCCTCCTTTACTTTTAACAGGCTTGACCTTTTGAGCAAAAAAAAGATTATTTTTGAACATGGTGTTGGACTGGTTTCCCACTCAGGAGGGAAAAAAAAACCATTTTAGATGAACAGGAAAAAAATATTTATATTTGTAGTTAACATTTTAGCAAAAAAAAAAAAAATGATGGCTAAAGAAGTCCAATATATAGCTGTATGACCTTGTGTGAGATTAGGAAAATGTTAAAAGTGATTTTCCTGGGTTAAATATAGCCTGCTGAAGGAGAGTACCGACAGATGTGTTGTTTTTGTGTACCACATTAAAGGGACGCTCTAGGCTAAAAATATGTTTATTCCCCTAAAGCCAGGAATAACCCCTTCAGTCATTTTCACCTACATGATGAAAAAAGTGGCCCTTCGGCACCCATCGCATAATGGCACATTAACACTTGAAATCACATGCATGCTCACATTCAGTACTCTGTATTCTCCACCAAGACATTTAATTTCTCCTTACTGAAAGGTTTGACTAATCACACTGTGCTTTCCATGCATAGATAATGTGACACTATTAACAAGCTGTAAGCTTTTTTACTGACCACATTTTATTCATAGTGATAAATACAAATAACTAACATATGTCTCTTGGGGCAACAATCAATAAGGGACTGAATATAATAAGTGCAATATTTAAAAGAAAGCATACAGGTCTATTCACTAAAGGTAAAACTCAGGAGTACGGATGAGCTGTTCGGGTTCGGACGGTTCGGAGTTCGACCCGAACTTTGGCAGTTCGAAAGTTCGCGAATTTCGAACTTTTTGGGTCTGTTTGGTTCGAGTTCGAAAAAAAAAAAGAAATTTTGAAAAAAGTATAGAAAATGCTTAAAAAAAATACTAAAAAAATCTAGAAATAGACTCTTTACTGCAAAATATTATAAGCAACGGTTTATTAGATATTGAATTAAAAACTAATGTGTACGTGGAAAGATTATCAACTCTAAATGACCTCTGTTCACAAACGGGCATAACACCAGGTGTTTTTAGTCTGGTAATCAATTTGATACATTGTACACCATACTGAGGGTGGGGTGGTGTCTGCTTCTGATTGAGATTTGAGAATTAATTTCCCTAAAACATCCTAATATGCTGCATTTAACCCTTTCGCTGCTGAGGCTTTTCACACCTCTGTGCGGAGGTCATTTTTACCGCTTTCGCTCATCATGATTAACCGCGTTTTGTAGCCATATTTTGATATATGACCCAGACATATTATATAATGTTCTTTCCGGCAGACTTGGCAGATTCATAATAGGTCATTATTATATGTATACGTTATGTCATGTCTGTATATTATAACAAAAATGCAATAAAATTAGAATTTTCAATAATTTATTATGTGTAAAGTGTTTTTCACATTTTAACATGCGATCGTTTGCGGTTATATTTTGTATGGGGTGCGCTTGTTAAAAAAATTAGAAATGGGGTCTCGTTACATTTTTTTTGGGGAAAATTTCGCTTTTTTTAACAAACGCACCGCATACAAAAATCGTTAGTGCAGCATTATTGTTCACATTATAATTGTGACATCGCGATGACATCTAATTGCTCCGCCGGGGTCCCGGAGTGCTGGGCTGACATCCAAGATGTCAGCCCGCACCGGGGGGCGCAGCAATCCACCGGAATCCGGCGGATTGCTGCCTCCTGTGCATGGCTCAGCGCGTCCATAGCACAGGAGAACCACTTGGCTGGACGCGCTGAGCAGCCAAGTGGTTAACTTGTGTTTGAAAAAAATTCAAACTAACATCTAAGGCTAGGGTCAGATGAGCGCATTTTGTACGGACTGTGCGTCCGTGCAGTACGGACGTACTTACTGACTGACAACAAGGTAGTGGCCAAACAGTCCATTTTTTTCACTGACGTATATTTTGACTGATGTAGCAGGGAAAATAAATTAAAATGAAAAAACATTCTGTCCGTCAAAAATGCTGGACGTATAAATGCAGTCCATCTGACCTAGTTTCATCACTTACATACAAAGCTACACGGACGTTGCGGACGTGGCTCACTCCGCACGTCCGTTCTAGCAGTATTACGTTCTTGCCTATCCTGCGTCCGTTTGCTGTGTCCACCATGCATCCGCACTTCCGTGCGGACGTACTTCGTGTGTGGGGCTCCATTGGTCAGAATGCTGGACATGTATGGACGTGATAACTGCAAATATGGACGTGATAACTGCGCTCGTCTGACCCCGGCCTTAAGCAATGTTATTTTTCACCTCGGGATTAAACATTCACAGGGTTATTCAGAGAGCGGTGAAAAGCAGGAGAATAACTGGAGAAGTGAAAATTCTAGGTCAAAGTAGCCAAACCAGAAAAATTCTCCCATTTAACTCACTTTCCAAATTGGCTATTTGGTCTAGATTGTTCTCTTCTCCTGCCAGTTCTCCTGGCTTTCACCTCTCTCTCAGGGTTGTTCAGAGAAAGGTGAAAACCAGGAGAATGGCAGGAAAAGAGAACAATCTGGACCAAGTAGCCGATTTGGAAAGTGAGATAAGGCTAGGGTCAGACTAACGCATTTTTCACAGCGACCGTCAAAAAGTGCGTCCGAACGCATTGCCTTATTTTTTCACGGAATGCGCGAAAACGGTCATACGATGCGTATTTTTGTGCGTGATTTTTTACGGACCCAAACCAGGAAACTTTGGGTGTCTGGACGTTACGTTGGCCGGACATGAGCAGGGTCTGACGTCTCCAAATCACGCACACACGCTGCTAGTGGACGCAGCGCACTCTGTACGTCTGTACTAGCAGTTCTGCGTTCTCGAAAAAATGCGTTCATTTTCCACTTGCGTTGCGCAGCCAGACTTTTGTGCGACCGTACTTCGTATATTGGCTGTCATTGCCCGTCATTTGCTGCTAGTGCGGCCGTGATTAAGTGCGCCTAAACGCACGTTAAAAATTCGCTAGTCTGACCCCAGCCTAAGGCTAGGGTCAGACGAGCGCAGTGCGAACGCGCGTGCAGGCGCACTTAATCACGGCCGTAGTAGCAGCAAGTGCCGGGCAATGACGGCCAATATACGAAGTACGGTCGCACAAAAGTCCGGCTGCGCAACGCAAGTGGAAAACGAACGCATTTTGTCGAGAACGTAAAACCTCTAGTACGGTTGTACAGAGTGCGCTGCGTCCGCTAGAGGCGTGTTTGCGTGATTTGGAGATGTCAGACACTGCTAATGTCCGGCCAACATAACGTCCAGATGCACAAAGTGTTTTATTGATGATCCGTACAAAATCACGGATGCAAATGCGCATCGTATGACCGCTATCGCGTACTCCGTGAAAAAATGCGTCCATTCGTTCGAACGCACTTTTTCACAGACAACGCGAAAATGCGTTCGTCTGACCCTAGCCTTAATGGGAGAATTTTTCTGGTTTGGCTATATTGACCTAGAATTTTCCATTCTCCAGTCATTCTCCTGCTCTACACCGCTCTCTGAATAACCCTGACAGGGTTATACAGAGAAAGGTGAAACTCAGGAGAATGACTGAAGAGAAAATTCTAGGTCAAAATAGCCAAACCAGAAAAATTCTCCCATTTTTCTCACTTTCCAAATCGGCTATTTGGTCTAGAATTTTCCCTTCTCCAGTCATTCTCCTGCTTTTCACCGCCAAAAAAATCAGTAAACTTTTTCTGCTTGTCCAAAAATGTCTCCTCTTTTCATACAGACTGCCGCCCCAAGCAGTTGTTTATGGATAGATTAAAGGAAAAGCATTTACCGTCATTTGAAATGTCATTTTTTGTTTTTTACATATTTCTATACATCCTAGAAATCCGCCACTTCACGGGCAGGTTATGGGGACCTCCTAGGCACGATATTTGAAGGAATTTTTCTTTTTTATTTTTAACCCTTATTTCATGGAAATCTCACTGTCACTTTTAAAAACGTTTTTTTTTTTTACTTTTTGTCCTTGTTTCCTGTCCCCAAGGGCACTACCCGGACCCCCATACACTTTTTATGGCAAATATCTAGCATATATGCCCTCTTGGAGGGCACTCTAAAAACCGAATTTTCAGCCCCATTGACATGTATGGGGTCCGAGTTCGGGTTCGGACCAGAATATTTGGAAAGTTCGGGTTCGGCTTCGAACCGAACTCGGGGAGTGTTCGGCTCATCCCTACTCAGGAGAATGACTGGAGAAGTGAAAATTCTAAGTCAAAATAGTCAAACCAGAAAAATTCTCCCATTTATCTCACTTTCCAAATCGGCTATTTGGTCTAGATTGTCCTCTTCTCCTGCCAGTTTTCCAGAGTTTCACCTTTAGGCTAGGGTCAGACGAACGCATTTTCGCGTTGTCTGTGAAAAAGTGCGTTCGAACGAATGGACGCATTTTTTCACGGAGTACGCGATAGCGGTCATACGATGCGCCTTTTCGTCCGTGATTTTGTACGGATCATTAATAAAACACTTTTTGTGTCTGGACGTTATGTTGGCTGGACATTAGCAGCGTCTGACGTCTCCCAATCACGCACACACGCCTCTAGCGGACGCAGCGCACTCTGTTCGTCCGTACTAGTGGTTTGACGTTCTAGGAAAAATGCGTTCGTTTGCCACTTGCGTTGCGCGGACGAACTTTCGTGCGGCCGTACTTCGTGTGTTCCCCGGCATTGGACGTCATTTGCTGCTAGCACGGCCGTGATTTCGTGCGGCTAAACGCACGTTAAAACTGCTTTCGTCTGACCCTAGCCTTAGTGAATAGACCGGTTAATATGAAGGAAAACCTTTAGGCTAGGGTCAGACAAACGCATTTTTCGCATTGTCCATAAAAAAGTGCGTATATCACGGAATACGCGATAGCGGTCATACGATGCGCAATTATGGCCGTGATTGTTTACAGATCCAAACCAGGAAACTTTTGGGTGCCTGGACGTTATGTTGGCCGGACATGAGCAGCGTCTGACGTCTCCTAATCGCCCATACACACCGCTATGCCGACGCAGCTCACTCTGTACGTCAGTACTAGCGGTTCGACTTTCTTGCAAAAATGCGTTCGTGTGCCGCTTGCGTTGCGCGGCCGAACTTTCGTGCGGCCGTACTTCATGTGTGGGCCTGCGTTGGACGTCATTTGCTGCTACCAAGGCCATAATAAAGTGCGGCTAAACGCATGTTCGCACTGCGTTCGTCTGACCCCAGCCTTATGAAGTTTAAAAAGTCCCCCACTGGTCGTTAACAAACATCCACATGAAGCTGCTCAGTAATAATTTACGGTCCTCAGAGGTGCAGGTATGTTGCGAGTAACCAAACACAAGGTCTAGTAGATTTTATTGATTTGTACTTCAGCTTTCAGTTAATATTAAATAGTGATTTTGACGCCTGAGTGTTTCCCATTTATACCACAGCACAGTGGACTGCTGTTAGAGTCTAGGTAAGGTTTGGATTTATTTTATTATTTTTTTATCGGATTGTCTTGTTGTTTTCATTAGATCTTTTATATATTGCAGAAAAGAAAAATCAATGAACAGCAAACCGTACACAAGATAGAAAACACATCAGTGATTAGAGTGGACATCTCTTCCCACTCAAACACAAGGTCTATTCCTTCCATTAAGAACACAGCGTTAAAGGTATGATATGGCCACCCTACTCAAAAAGCACTACATAAAAAAAAGTCCGTGTGAAAAGGAGTTGTTTGGGCGTTCTCCTTTCCCCTAAGTATTGCTACAGATTGGCACTATCCTTAGCTAGCTTACCCTTGCTGAAATAAGCTGACAACACCACTAAAATGAACATGTCGTCCTATGAGTTTTCAAACAGATCATTATTCACAAAGATAACCTTCCCCTTCAACTGCACAGTTCCCAGTGAGGTGGAGGGTAATAACACAGTAAGGCTAGCGTCAGACGAACACAGTCATCACATCCGTGTCGACGCACAGTTTAACGTCTGTCATAGCATTGGTTTGTGATCAGTAGAGACCAACACACGAAGTACGTGCGCACAGAAGTGCGCACGCACCACGCAGGTGGCAACGGACACCATTTAGGCCTCGATGTAAAAGTGCTACGACGGACGCCCAGAGTGCGCCGCGTCCGCGTAGCGGCCTTTGTTTTGTGATGACTCAACGTCCGACGCAGCGCATTTGCGACGTTCATCACATTGACGCTCAGAGGTTTTTTTGGTCTGGCTGACTGGAGCTGTCTTTTAATTTTAATTCCCATATTTCCCTTTTTTTTCTACATCAGTCCAAAAAAAACGGACCGTCTGGTTTCTACAGTATCTTACGTCCGTTATGCACGCACGCACGCAGAATGAACTCAGACTGCGTTAGTCTGACATTAGCCCAAGAGCTGATGAATACACACAGACCCGTCTCATTTATAGGAGGACATAAAGAAATCAAAATAACCTATGAGTGATCATGTGTTGTTAAACTGCAATAAACATTAACACATATATATGCTCCAGATCAGGGGACAGCACCCGTGGCCCTCCAGATAATCTCCCATGATGCTCAGGTAATCATTGGGTTGGGAGAGCCTTACGGGTAATGTAGTTCCAAAACATCTGGAAGGCAAAGGTTGCTGAGAGCATACTCTAGATTGTAATTTAAGACCTAAAAGGAAAGCAGTAACATGCAACAGGTGTTCTTCTCCTGTTCTAGTGAATTTGTGGGGACTGTGGTATGGTTACTCAATGGACTGAGGACATACATTGAAAGACATACAGGACTGTGACTGGGGGGGGGGCAAAACCCTTGATGCCCTTAACCCCTTAAGGACCAAAGGTCTTTAAAGACAATGCATTTATGACTTAACAGTTACATTATTGGTCTTTAAGGGGTTAACATAATGAGTATGACAGTAATCATTCTGATCTGTGAATGGCATAGCAGGAGGACAGCTTGGCAGCCAATGCAGTGCAAAGCTGTGACATACTGAGGGCCATGCTGTAACTATGCTATTGGCCGCTTCCCAGATTCTACAGAAATGCAAGTGACATCCAAGCAGCTTGAGCAGCAAAGTAGGATATAGGTATAAAAATAAAAAAACATTATTTCTGACACAAAGATGACTGGACAATGCTGTATCAAAGTGTCAGTAAGCTACTCGTTGAAGAAAGCCATTAGTCGAGCAACTCACTTGTGCAAGAATGAATTCTCATCTAAAGTAAGACGGCTAAATAATAGTTTCTAACCTCTAAACAGAGAATACAGCTCTGCCTCGATTCTTTATTACTCTGCACGGTCGTCTAAACAGATATACCTATAAACGCAGCAGGTTTTATCAACTAGTAGCAACAGAAGAAAAAAAAATGTGTAGCGCTGCTTAAAGATTGTGTTTGCTGCATTTACTTATTATGGCCACCAGGGGGAGACAGAGGCATAATGGACTATGCTGGACATAAACGGAACTACAATTTCCATCATGCTTTGCGTGAGTACAGGAAGTGAGTGGGAGGAAGAGGAAAGACATCAGGAGCCTCGTGCAGAGGAGAGGCAGAGTGAGCTGAGCAGCGAAAGGTGGAGGACGCACGTGAAACTGCCAGGGATCGTGACCAGGCCGGAGTGCAGGCGCTGCCTCGCTGGTGCTGGAGATCGGGACGGTGACCTTGCAGAGACCTGCCTACGCACCGCTGAGAGGTCTGAGTAGTAATCTAGTTCCGGCTGGACCCCTAGTTAGGAGACTGCGATGATCCACTGGGAGTGCAGGCGGTAGACCGTTGTTCGCAGTGTGGAGATCGGACAAGCAGGGAGCGGATCCGGTGGCACAGAGTCCCAGTACACAAGCGGAGAGACATCCTTGATCGGGCGCTGAACAGATTGTCTATCGGATGGGTGAGAGGCCTCCCAGGCCGCAGTTCCAAATAGAAGAAATGCACGCTGCATTATTGTTTAAATCTACAGGGCCCCAACGTGACTAGTCGAATATTTGTTTGTTTCATTCACTGGCCAGTTGAATACAGTACCCGGGTACCCGAGACAATACACATACACCTTTTTGAGACATTACATTCACGGGACTTACACTCCAGAACTAAAAGGGGTTAAACTTTTCTTTTGCCGCCGCGTGTTTTTCCCGCATTACGAAATCCTGTCGTTCAAATACCGTATCTACATTATATATGCTTCTTTATTGGGATCAGTAAAGAATATAATCTATAAAAATCCACAACAGTGCTGGTGTATATTTATTCCCTAGCGCGGTGAGACTAACCTGAGGTTAATTCCGCGGCTCCTCCGGGAGTGAGCGCCTCAAATGTATCTGGATCTAAAACTTAAATTATCAGCTTGGATATTAAATTCTCGTGTGCTGCTATTTAGTCCACATTTCCTACAAATGTACCGCCAACATGTAAAGCTGCTATGTGGGTTCTTTCCTGGGCCATGTCCCTTGCGTGAGTATGAGAGGTTAAAACCAAAGCTTTTGATTATAGACTTGTAGCACTGGTTTTAAATCCCCTGCCGTGTAGTACTTGTTTTTGGCCACCGGAGGGAGACAAGCGTGATGAGACACTGAACATTGGGACTACATTTCCCGGCATGCTTTGCGGGCGGAGACAGGAAGTGGGTGGGAGAGACGCTGACATCCTGAGCCTCGTGGAGAGCGCTGGCAGAGTGCGCCAGGGAGTGAGAGGAGCAAGACGCAGAGCAGCAGAACATGATAGTGACCAGGCCGGAGTGCAGGTGTGGCCTGACAGAGCTAAAGACTGGGTTATTCTGCCTTATAAGAGGAAGACCCAGTGATTCACCACAATAACCCACGCTGATACCGAGTGAGCTGGAGGACCCCGAGTTAGGAGCACCGCAGATCGATCTGACAGGGAGTGCAGGCGGTGAGCTGGACATCTTGCGGCAGCTACAGAGGAGCAAGACAGCGGATCCGGTAACCCAGAGAATCCCAGTCAAAATCGAGCGGAGAGACGTCCTGGGTCGAGCGGAGTACCAAGTATCTGGCGGATGGGTGAGAGGCCTTCCAGGCCGTTGTGAAAATAGAAAGCACGCTGCTGTTTGTTTCAAAACCCACAGGGCCCCAACTTGACTAGTCGAAGATACCTCATAAATAATTCACTGGCCAGTTGAATATTGTACCCGGGTACCATCACACACACACACCTACATTCTTGGGACATAACCTGTACGGGACTCACTCCAACCACAAAAGGGGGTTAAAGATATATTTATTTCCTTTCCGCTGCGCGTTTCTCCTATTACGAAGCATTGTATTTATTTTCCGCTGCGCGTTTCCCGCATTACGAAGTACTGTAAATATATATACGTATACCGTGTTATTCATTATATGCCATTTATTTTAGTAAACTATATAATTTATAAAATCCAAGACGGTGCTGGAGTATATTTATTCCCTAGTGCGGGGAGACTGACCCGAGGTTCAATTTCAGCGGCTCCACCAGGAGTGAGCGCTACAGACTATTTCTACTCCAAACACACATTTATTTGAGCAGAATTCCATGTGCAGGTTTTCCTGACGATTAAGGGCGGCTCGTGTCAGACGAGCGCACTGATCACATCCGTGTTGCCGCACATTTGTACGTCCGTTATAGCAAATAATTATGACCAATGGAGCCCCACACACGAAGTACGTCCGCACTGAAGTGCTGACACATAACGGACGCGGCAAACGGACGCAGGTTAGGCAAGAACGTAAATCTGCTAGAACGGACACACAGAGTGCGCTACGTCCACAACGTCTGCATAGCTTTGTGTGTGAGTGATGCACAGAAACATATACTATCCTTATGTTCTATTTTTTTGGATGCTGCATTGATAATAATCTCATTATATCAGTACACATACCCATGAACAGGATAAATGACCATTTATATTATCTAGTTTTAGCACAGTTACTGTATTTCATGTTTTTTGCCTGATAGCCACTGAACACATGGATCAGTGTGTCAGTCTATGCTTTAATAGGCAGCCATGCTACACCATAAACAGGAAGATAAAACAAATGTGTAAATCAAACACCTACTGCTTATGCAGAGCCTAACTAACCATTCAGTATTCCTGCCTATAATATTGGGTGGCTAAGCCACTTACCAATAAGCAAAACAAAATAAAAAGTAGTTTACTTTGGCTTCAGGATTTAGCTTTCTTCCCTGCTGGACCCTGCACCAAGACTGCCCTCTCAGAGGGAACCACCATACATATAAAGGGCAGGGCAGACCTAATCAGGTCTCGGCTGATAATTAATAGGGATGAGCCGAACACCCCCGAGTTCGGTTCGCATTCGAACTCGAACTTTTCAGAAGTTCGAACTCGAACTCGAACTTTTCAGAAGTTCGAACTCGAACTCAAAATTCGATTTTTAGAGTGCCCTCCAAGAGGGCATATATGCTAGATATTTGCTATAAAAGGTGTATGGGGGTCCGGGTAGTGCCCTGGGGGACAGGAAACAAGGACAAAAAGTAAAAAAAAAGACGTTTTAAACCCCTTCACTGCTGACGACGTGTGGGCTCAGTTACTCCTGCTGTATGCTGAGGAGGATGTGTCCCACACGTAATCAGCTTTGTGGGACCCCCGGCAGAGATACTCACCTCTCCGTCCGGGGTCCCACGGCGTTCTGACTTCAGCGTCCAACAGACGCTGAAGTCAAGCTCCTCCCGAGTTTGACGTCATTTCCAGGCGACCCCCCCCCGGCCATGCCGGGAGATCGCATGGAAGGGAGGGGGGAGGATCTGTTCGGATCCCTCTCCCTCCCGATCGGGAGGTCCCACAAAAAAAAGCCAGGCACCGCTTAAAAGGAGAGAGTCTCCCCTTTTAAGCGGTGCCTGGCTTTAACCCCTTAGGCACCGGGTCTCACTTCGGTGCCTTGCGGCGCCGAAGTGTGGCCTAGCTCCGGTGGGGGCCGCCGTCTTGGATGGCGGCTCCACCCCCGGGTCCCCCCTCACTGCCTGACGTCCTCACGCATAGCATGAGGAGACGTCAGATAGCCGGGGAACCCCTAGCTGCCCAGAATCCCCTGGTGGAGATAGGGGGTTCATTTGAGGGTTCACAGAGATGCCGTGAGGCTGTGTATAGAGATACTGAAGGGGTTGTGTATAGAGATGCTGAAGGGGTTGTGTATAGAGATGCTGTGAGGTTGCGTATAGAGATGCTGTGAGGTTGCGTATAGAGATGCTGTGAGGTTGCGTATAGAGATGCTGTGAGGTTGCGTATAGAGATGCTGTGTGGCTGCGTATAGAGATGCTGATGGGGCTGTGTATAGAGATGCTGTGAGGTTGTGTATAGAGATGCTGTTTATAGAGATGCTGATGAGGTTGTGTATAGAGATGCTGTTTGTGTATAGATATGCTGATGGGGTTGTGTATAGAGATGCTGTGTATAGAGCTGCTGTTGGGGTTGTGTATAGAGATGCTGTGTATAGAGCTGCTGTTGGGGTTGTGTATAGAGATGCTGTGTATAGAGATGCTGATGGGGTTGTGTATAGAGATGCTGTGTATAGAGATGCTGATGGGGTTGTGTATAGAGATGCTGTGTATAGAGATGCTGATGGGGTTGTGTATAGAGATGCTGTGTGGCTGTGTATAGAGATGCTGTGTATAGAGATGCTGATGGGGTTGTGTATAGAGATGCTGTGTATAGAGATGCTGATGGGGTTGTGTATAGAGCTGCTGTGTATAGAGATGCTGTGTATAGAGATGCTGATGGGGTTGTGTATAGAGATGCTGTGAGGCTGTGTATAGAGATGCTGAAGGGGTTCTGTATAGAGATGCTGATGGGGTTGTGTATAGAGATGCTGTGTATAGAGATGCTGATGAGGTTGTGTATAGAGATGCTGTTTGTGTATAGATATGCTGATGGGGTTGTGTATAGAGATGCTGTGTATAGAGCTGCTGTTGGGGTTGTGTATAGAGATGCTGTGTATAGAGCTGCTGTTGGGGTTGTGTATAGAGATGCTGTGTATAGAGATGCTGATGGGGTTGTGTATAGAGATGCTGTGTATAGAGATGCTGATGGGGTTGTGTATAGAGATGCTGTGTATAGAGATGCTGATGGGGTTGTGTATAGAGATGCTGTGTGGCTGTGTATAGAGATGCTGTGTATAGAGATGCTGATGGGGTTGTGTATAGAGATGCTGTGTATAGAGATGCTGATGGGGTTGTGTATAGAGCTGCTGTGTATAGAGATGCTGTGTATAGAGATGCTGATGGGGTTGTGTATAGAGATGCTGTGAGGCTGTGTATAGAGATGCTGAAGGGGTTCTGTATAGAGATGCTGATGGGGTTGTGTATAGAGATGCTGTGTATAGAAATGCTGATGGAGTTGTGTATAGAGATGCTGTGTATAGAGATGCTGATGGGGTTGTGTATAGAGATGCTGTTTTGTATAGAGATGCTGTGTATAGAGATGCTGATGGGGTTGTGTATAGAGATGCTGTGTATAGAGATGCTGATGGGGTTGTGTATAGAGATGCTGTGTATAGAGATGCTGATGGGGTTGTGTATAGAGATGCTGTGTATAGAGATGCTGATGGGGTTGTGTATAGAGATGCTGTGTGGCTTTGTATAGAGATGCTGTGTATAGAGATGCTGATGGGGCTGTGTATAGAGATGCTGTGAGGTTGTGTATAGAGATGCTGATGGGGCTGTGTATAGAGATGCCTTGCGGCGCCGAAGTGCGGCCTAGCTCCAGTGGGGGCCGCCATCTTGGATGGCAGCTTCACCCCCGGGTCCCCCCTCACTGCCTGACGTCCTCATGCATAGCGTGACGACGTCAGATAGCTGGGGAACCCCTAGCTGCCCGGAATCCCCTGGTGGAGATATCGGGGTTCAAATGAACCCCCTATCTCCAGGCAGCTAAGGGGTCATGGAGGGTGTCAATCGAAAGGCCTGAGCATGGCCTTTCGAATAATACCCAACATGACCAGGTATAAAGTAAAAAGTGTGTTTTTCTTATTAATGCAGCAATATTGTTCACATTTCAATTATAATGTGAACAATGATGCTGCACTAATGATTTTTTTCTATGGGGTGCGTTTGCTATAAATCACGTAATTCCCCCCCAAAATGTAACAAGTCCCCATTTCAAATTTTTGTACAAGCGCACCCCATAGAAAACATAACTGCAAACGCTCATTTGCTAAAATGTGAAAAACACTTTACACACTGCAGATGATTAAAAATTCAATTTTTATTGCATTTTTTGTCATAATATACAGGCTGGACATGACGTATACATATAAAAATGATATATTATGAATCTGCTGAGTCTGCCGGAAAGAACGATATCTAATTGTCTGTATCATTTAATAAAATGTGGCTTCAAATCGCGTTTAAACATGATGAGCGAAAGCGGTAAAAATGAGCTGAGCACACAGCAGTGGAATGCAGCATATCAGAGGAAGATTTAGTAGAGAAATTAACACTTCTCAGAAGCACAGGTGTTGTTTGATATATCTGGAGACACCACACCCTCAGTATAGTCTACATACATACAATGTATCAAATTGATTAGACCAGACTAAAAACACCTGTTTATGCCGTTTGAAAACACAGGTCATTTAGAGGTGAGAATCTTTGCACGTACACATTACTTTTTAATTCAATATCTAATAAACCGTTGCTATAATATTCTGCAGTAAAGAGTCTCTTTATTTCTAGATTTTTTAAGCATTTTTTATACTTTCCAAAATATTTTTTTTTGGCGAACTCGAACCGAACACACCAAAAGTTCAAAGTTCGCGAACTTGCGAATGGCCAAAGTTCGAATCGAACTCCGAACTGATCGAACCGAACAGCTCATCCTTAATAATTAACATTATAGGGGGAAAATGGCTTTTCCCATCCACCTGCTAATAAACCTGAGGTCTATCGCCCTGCCCCTAATCACACTGTCACAGGGAATAATGCAGATCTCTTTTCAAATTGTTCAGTAAAACTGATTGCATCCAGTGTCTAATTACATCCAAACAATATTTAGGTCAGTGATATATGAAAAAAATTTAAAAGTCTACAAATTTATATTTTAATATTTTAAGAATAACAATCTGTACACAAAATTGCTATTTAATGCTATATTTGTTAAATCTGCATTCAAATTTTATAATACAACATACAACAAAATCATATTACTACTATATTTTCCCCATGTTTCTCATCTCCCTTTCTGCCCCAGAGTCGAATTTGTATTGGCAGATAAATACACTCTGCAAAGACTTACTTCATACAACATACTCTCAGCTGAGGCTTTACGAAATCTAAAATATGAAACGAATCTTGACTTCGTAATCCAGAAAAATAAATAACATCTTCCATCAAAAATGCAGTTATTTTTTTCTTAAAATCTACAGAAACCCGAAGATCACAATACAGAGTGAAGTACATGAAGTTAACTTACAGGTCTTTTCACAGGAGAATTGGCAGAAGTGAAAAATCTAGCAGGTCTATCCAAAGAAAGGTGAAAATTAGGAGAATTGGCAGGAGAAGTGAAAAATCTAACAGGGTTATTCAGAGAAAGGTGAAACTCTGGAGAACTTTTGGAGAAGTGACATTTCTAGGTCGAATAGCGGATTTGGAAAGTGAGATAAAAGGGAGAATTTTTCTCGTTTGGCCATTTTGACCTAGAATTTTCACTTCTCCAAAAGTTCTCCAGAATTTCACCTTTCTCTGAATAATCCTGTAAATCAAAATAGATGAGTTTCACCTTTAGTGAATAGACCTGTAAATATGTAGGAAAACCTTTATGAAGTTTAAAAAGTCCCCCACTGGTCGTTACAAACATTTGCATAAAGCTGCTCAGTAATAATTTACGGTCCTCAGAGGTGCAGGTATGTTGCGAGTAACCAAACACAAGGTCTAGTCAATTTTATCGATTTTGTACTTTAGCTTTCAGTTAATATTAAGTAGTTATTTCGACACCTGAGTGTTCTCCTGCCAATTCTCCTGACTTCACCTTTTAGTGAATAGACCCGATAATATATCCTACTGGATATCATTTTTATAACAATGCCTCTCAGCAGATCTGACACTTGATACAAATAAACATGACTGGGACTTGTCAAAAGAAAAAAACCCTTCTATTTGGTGAAGCACCGCAACACATGTTATCCCAAACAAAACAAAACGAACATTTAAATTTAACAATAACAGGCTACTCTAATCCAACATACCAAGCAAATGTAACACAGGCCCTTGTATTGGAACTGTCCTCAAGGCTGGAAAGCACACATTTAGAATACCTGTTTATTTTTAAAGTTCGCTGGCAGCGCTGGTCGGGATGTTGGCAAAAATTAAAAGTGTGTATATCCAGTAACCCAAATTCAATTACAATCGTCTCTTTTTAGATTTTATTTTAACCTACATAGAAATTAGGACGGTTGCCTCTTGTGGTATCAGATCAAATTAAATTAGACTGTGAAATAAATAGAAGCAATTAAATGGGTTTCTGATGAGAAGCTGTGGGGAATTTTCCTACTATCTTTGGATGGCTAAAGCTATTACTCCTAGTCACAGGTCCAGACTGTTCTTAAGTTACCAACGTGTCAAGAGAAAGCACATGCAGCCAATATGTGTTTAACTCTGTCTGAGCTGTTTTTCCTCATCGATTTTATGTGACATCCAACAGAAATTATTCAAACATATACTAAAGGTCAAGTGTAACACGATTCTATTAAAAAATGCATTAAGAACAATTAATTATACATATTGAAAATTTTAGGGTTCTGTGTAATAACAGACCCAGGATGCATAAAAGTGAGACAGATGTCATTTGCATATCCTACCCAGAATTCCTTGCTGCATATGGGGAATGTGGCACAGGAGCTCTGGGATGCAATTCATCGAATTGCTGTGATATGCAAGTGATAAATTTCAATTTTAGATAAACAAATTCCCTATTATAATTACCATATATGAAATTTCAATAGACAGTTTTCTTTCTCATATATCAAAGATGAAGCAAGGTGCTGCACGAGTTGTGCTCTGATCAGAGGAGACAATAAAAACAACCACACCATGATATGGCTATTTCACGTCTAACGATATCGTCGTCAGTCAGATCCGTTTATTATTTCAACATCCAATAGAAACGGTCATTAAAGAAAAGAGGTTCCTAACCACCCAAAAGGAATGTGATATAACAAGCACTCGAGTAGACTGCATGAGCGTCAGCTGCTCGTGCAGCCTGCTCGAGTGCTTGTATACACACACACACAGCAGGCTGCGAGTGCGTGAGAAGTTCCTATCGGCTCCTGCACTGAGCAGTGTTCCCGGCTCTCTCTAAGCTCCTCCTTCACACTGACGACACCCTTCGCATGGTTGGCTCTGACGTCAGCCGGTCATGCAGGATTCGGGAAGCAGTAGAACAAGGTGTACCGTGCTGCCGCGGGGGACCCCCTCACCTCACCTGGACTCTCTCAGAGCAGGAGGCCAGGCAGCCGGGTATATGTGTGTAGACTACACTACCAAGTCACTGCCTTTATTATGCCACAAACTTAATGTCTCTTCTACACCACTACCACTGCACCACCCAGTCACCGTACCACTACCAGGCACTGTCACCCTCCTACACATCAACCATTGTGCCACTACATGGGTGGAAGGCCAGACACACTGGAGGGAGACTGTACATGCTGAGAGCTCCCTGATATCAGCATGTAAAGGCTGAGTGTAACAGGACTCATGAGGCAGTCCGCTGCACGCCGGGAATGCTCATACACAATGCACATTACTGTGGGTTTTGTTGCTGTGCAGCTCCGTGATCCACTCATACACACGGCACATTACTGTATCATGGAGCTGCACAGCAACAAAACTCACAGTAATGTGCCCTGTGATTGAGCATATCACAGAGCTCCACATCAATAAACCTCCCAGTAATGTGCGCTGTGTATGAGCATTAAGTGTTATATGGGAGTTCTGATCTATGAGTAAGAGTAGTTAAAAAAACGTAAAACTCGGGGGGGGGGGGTGACATCATGAGTTACTGCCCCAGGTGACACCAACGCTAGTGACGCCACTGTGTCCAGTATGGTGTAATTCATTTAAAAAAATTAAATTAACATTACTGCATGCTGCCCATTTTATGAGATATAAGGCTAATGTCAGACGAACGCAGTATGAGCGCGCTCTGCGTGCGTGCATAATGGACAGACGTACTGACGGAAGATACTGTAGACGCCACACAGTCTGTTTTTTCTACGGATGTAGAAAAAAAAGGGAAATATGAGAATCAAAATTAATTAAAATTAAATGACAGGTACAGTCAGCCAGACCAAAAAAAACTTCTGAGTCAACGTTGAACGTTGCAAATGCGCTGCATCTGACGTCACATCAACACGTACACAGGCCGCAACGCGGAGCACTCTGGGCATCCGTCGTAGCACTTTTACGTTGAGGCCTAAATGGTGTCCGTTGCCACCTGCGTGGTGCGTGCGCACGCACTTAACGTGTTGGTCTCTATTGATGCCAAATCAATGCTATGACGGATGTTAAAATGTGCGGCAACACGGATGACTGCGGGAAGGTGGTTCGTAGTTTCAGGATCAAGCTCGGAACTCATGTAAAGATGGAGAGCTGTGACATTATTGCACATAATGGTATTTGGGAATGGTTAACTTTAAAGCAAAGAGCTAATGCATCATGGAGGTTGCATTTTACACAAAATAGATTTAACATACATTTAATGAGATTTCCAAATCGGAAAAAAATTATAGGATTTATGAACAAGCAATTGAAAATGGAAAAGAAAGATAATGAAAACCAACACAAATATTATAACAGCAACCATAATAAATAACAAAAGCTATTTAAAAGATCAAGTATCAATAAATCAGTCAACAATTATTGTGCCATATAAAGGGTCAAATTGACTTGAATAAAAACATACATCATACAAGATTAGTGTAGATTTTAAAATCTGGTTTTGTTAATTTTACTTCCTTGTGTCATATAGTAATGGGTTTCAGAAAGTGGTAACAATGCATTTACGCAAGACAGTCTTGCGTCCATGACAATTTAAATGTTCATAATAGCTAAGCATGGCCATCCCATGAGGCTCTGATAGCCTTCAAAGTGGAGGGACTTTCCACCAGTCAGAAGGCTGTTGATCAGCTGCTGCAGGACAGCCTTCCAGGTTTCCATACATAACTTGGGACCTAGCAAAAATTGCTGATCAGCCCAAACCTATGGTTTTGCCACATACCCCTTGTCTACGTTTTCAGCGTATAGTAACCCCCAACTGATGCGGATGATGACAGTAATAATAAAGCTAATGCTGAGTACGGAGTTAGTGAAGTTTTAAATCTTTCTACTCCACTTGCTTTAACCCCTTAGTGGAAGATGACATGTCCCACGCATTTTTGGGTTTCCTGTTGGGGTACAGTTGATGCTCAAGTGGCACTGATGATGTGGCTTATGTTTCCATCACTCCTGTGATGATCAGGGTCTTCCCCACTGGTTCGTCCTGGAAACAGTCGGGGAGATCTGAGGGAATTGTATAAGTTTGCTGACATTAGAACTACCTCTTAACCCCAGCACAGCTGGAGAAAACTGAGCAGTGGAGACAGAATATTAGTATGCAGGGAAGTGTTGCGTCAATTACATACGGTTTTTCTTATTTTAATGCCTCGGAGTCCCAAAACCAAATTTTTGGAAAATATAACTGCTTGATCTTTCAAAAAAAAAATTTATTTGGGGTATAATTATTTGCTGGAGGGAGAAGATACCTGAGAAATGTGAGCATTCGTTCTTTCAAAGAATATTTGAAAGTGATTTTTTTCATTATATAAAAGTTTTAAATAAAAGTATATACACCGGTACTTTATGCCTATGGCATGTATGGAAACGCAGCAAGATCGAAAAATACATTAAATCCCTCTTCCTTTACGGTTAACTTCAAAAGAAATGATTAACTTTGAGATCATCTGGAATTATGTAAATGACGTGTAATGACATAAAAAGATTTTACGCATCTCTCCATTAGGACAAATATCCAAAACCTGTTGATGTTCTTAAGTGGATAATGAAAAACACTGAGAATGCAACATGACAACAAAAATGAAATTAAAACTTTGGAAAAAACATGGCCACATACTGAACGCATTTTAAATGGTCATGATGAACTGTGCCCCCCACCTCCCTCCTGAGTGTCCAGGCAGTCTATAACAGCCTTCCAAAGACCTAAAGGCTCTCAATAAGTTTGCTCTGGACAGACATCTGGGGTAACGAACAGTGAATGGTCAGCCCATTGACAACCCATGCTTCAGGAGCAAAATGGTGTCAAGGGAAAAAAAAAATAAATAAATCACACTGTGGGAAAGATGGAAAGTTTTAAAATCTACTTTAAAAAGGGACACTCTACACATCTTGGCCACTTGAAAAAGCTAAAGTGGTCAGGATGAGTAGAGTCTCCCCCATCTCTTCTGGCCCCTCTGTAACCCTGATTTGGAGAAATTCCTGGGTGAAGGAGAGAAGTTTTGTCCACCCCACCCAGCGTCACTGGCAGCCAGGATTTTGAATTTCCTGGTTGCCGGTCACCATATAGATCACTAATGATGTCAGCACGCAGAAAGCATGCCAAGGTCCCCCTCTGAGACTGCCCACCGCAGTGAGCGATCTCAGGGAGGCAGCTGATGGATTGGATCTGTGTATGCCCCCAACGTTCTGCACAGGAGCTATGGAACTTGCGTAGGTAAAGTGCACGACTCCGTAGCATTGCTCAATTTGTGGCTTCTACCGTATCGCGATTTGTGT
Source organism: Leptobrachium leishanense (assembly GCA_009667805.1). Lineage (NCBI taxonomy): Eukaryota > Metazoa > Chordata > Amphibia > Anura > Megophryidae > Leptobrachium > Leptobrachium leishanense. The sequence goes on along the minus strand of CM019068.1, from coordinate 87,310,938 downwards.
AGGAGCACATACTGCATAGAAATGCTTCAGGAAATTCCTGGTTCATAAACCCCTAAGCTGAAGAGGACAGAGGAGGGGCTGAGTGCGACGAGGAACAAAGCGGAGTAAAAATCTATGAAAATAAATTTAAAAATAAAAACAATAATTGGGCAGAGACTGTCAGCAACACCTGCCCAATTATTTAAAACTAAATAAACTAACTATTTTTAGTAGAATAACCCTGTAAGCTAAAATGAAGGGCTTACTATTTAACCCCTCCAATTTTCAGGAGTAAATGTTATTTAGAATGAGGAGTAAACATTTCTGGGATTAAATCTGGAAGAAAGGTTTGTAGCTGCTATGGGATCCCCTATTCTTTGGTTCTATGTACAGAGGATCAATACATCAAAGCGAGAGGTGGTGGGCGGAATACAAATGCAAAATATAAGCAAGGTCCAGATACAGAGAACAATCGATTTTCATGCAATCCTTCTGAAAACACGAATCCGATTAGTAAATTTATATGTGAAAGAAATATTATTTAAAGCAATGCAAACAGTTCTTTGATCAAACACTGACTGCAGCCATTTACACATGAATTCACCAATTTCAGTGTGTCTTTGGAACGAATGTGTGTACATGTTATTGCCTAGTGATGACAGAAGCTATGTAGACTGGTCCTGCACAACGTGCTCAAAGAAAAAAAAAATAGTAAAATAAATGTTGTAAGTGACACTTTGATTTTTTACAGCTTCCTCTTCACAGGTCAGTAATGAGGAATATAAAGAGAATGTAGGATACACACACAGAGAATAGAACTGTAATACATGAAGCATACCATAGGCAGCCCCATATTATTATGGGGTGGTAGAACATTTAATAGTTAGAAGTAAGGTTGTTTATTAGTTAACAGATTTAAAATAAATAAATTCCTTATATGGAGCATTAAGAATTTTTGCTTAACCCTTTCACTACCGATCGAGATATCTCGGATTTCAAAGGCACCATCTGGGGCACCGATATCCGAGATATCTCGATATGCTAATCTGCAGCCCAAAAGAAAATGAAATTGGTTTGCTTTTTGGGCTGCAGAAGGTGCCCCCAAAGTTTTAGCCCTGTGGGTATAAAGAGCAAGAACTGTAAAATCGGCAGCTGAAAGCTCTGAAATATCGGGCTTTCAGAAGTTGTCAGCAGCCGATGCAGGAGAAATAGAAGAGAATAGATCTGCTCTTGAAGCCTCTGTAACTCAATTTGGCAGTAGATGGTGCCATCTACTGGCCAAATAGATATTTCTAATAAGTTGTACATAATTTTTTAAACCAACTGGTTTCCAACAATGTTTTTAGAAAATCACTTGGTAGTGAAGGGGTTAAGGACATGAGTGGGGCACAGGATGGACAAACCCCTGTTCGCTAACAAAAAAAAAATGTCAGGTCAGCAAATGCTCCCATTAATTTGTTTATATAAAGGCAGTGAACGGTAATAAGTGTCTCGTCTGTTTCACCCCTTCTACTGGGAAATTACAGTCTGGCTTAATTGGAAAGGTTTAAAAGATGAAAACACTCATTTTGCTTTTTAATATCTGCCACCACTAGGAGAAACGGCATGTAGGATCCGGAGAGCTACAGGCTCTGCCCAACCCTTGGGTTTTCTTCAAGCAGATGATGATCAGAAGGATACACTTCAACTTGTGGTGCCACATAATAATATTTTGACCCATAGTTTAAGAAGTAGAATTAACATAAAAAATTGTTTGTGCATCTAAAATAATGTATTTATAAACAGGTTTCTTCCATCAATTAGAAGTCTAAAGTGATAATTCACTGTACATTATTATGCAATTAAATACACACATGTGCAGAGCGCAAGAAGGAGCGAGTGAACACCTTAATCTAAAGTGTTATCAAACAGAAGCAATATTAGAAAATGTTTTATTGTTTTATCCATTTTCACTCTGCTCATCATTAATTAAATCACTTAGAAATAATCCAGTTTAATCTCTACGTACAAAGGCAGTAATTTAGATTGTAATTCAATTCACATTTTACATTTCAGTCCAATATGTTTTGGGAGGAAAGAAATTGCAATTTCCATTTCGGAGAAAAATTCTGAAGCCTGAGGAAGACTGTGCAATCTGGCTGCAGGATTGTGGTATTTTTACCCCATCTTTGCTGGGGACCAGCAGCATCTTCTGGGAAAACCTGATAAGATCTTGCCAGAAGTGCATCAAATCTCCTCCTGGATGTAAATCAAGCTGTACATCATTATTCTTTCTATTTTTATCATATACTACACTGAAAAATACCTTGTTCATTCCTGGCAATGGATGCAACGTTACAGTGGCTAAAAACTTAAACACTATACAAACCAAACAGACCAAAAAGAAAAACAAACATCTACTTTTGAAAAGGTAGGGCCATGAATGCCAAAATTGTCTTATGGGTACTTTTTGTGTTACGTGGGGCTTATTCAATAAGTGCCAGTGTTGCAACAGTGACAAACCCCGGCATTTCGCAAAAGTGAAATCCGAAGAACGACCTAAGAAGCTGTATTGTGCAGCTTGTCCTGTTGCTCTTTGGATTTTACTTTCGCAGCGCTACGTAACAGAACTTATTGAACAACCCCCATGGTTTCCAAAAACAAAGAAAACGTAAAAGAGACAAGCTACTCACTCTGACCACTGTTATAGAATCACGTCCCCTCCGTTCCTGTCCTTCGCCCCACCCACATTCAGATCAGTTTTGACAGCTGTGTAAAACCGAGGAGCTGCCTCCACCCACACAGCTGTCACCAGGCATATGGCATTTTGAATATCCCATTTGTCGGGGATGGATGACATCAACACGCTTTGTACATGCTGACATTTGGTTCTCTATGCATTGCCAAATGTGTCCGCGTCCGAATTTGGAGCAGCCAATATCGGCCATGGCTGAGTTGGAGTGTCCAGACGATTTATCCTTTCGCACGTGAAAGACCCCCAGTCACTCAGGAATGAAGAAAGAGGAAGGGGATCCTTCCGTTGGACAAAAGGGGAGTATTTTAACCTAACTAAAAGAATCATTAAAAAATATAATTGTGCAGTTGCTGTCAGCAGCATCTATACAATTATTTAGAGGGAAACAAAATCCATAGAGTGTTCAACTTTTTTTCATTAATCGGGACGTAGCCATCAACAGAAAAGGAAGGCAGAGGAAAGAAAAATAATTTAAAAGGATATTTGGAGAAACACAAATTCTGTGCCAAGATTGATGTACAAGGTGCGGTGGCTCCCAGCCCCATCCTCAAAGCGCTCTAAAATCCAGAATGTGCTTTCTGGTTCAATCCCAATGAGTATATGGAGCAGGTTGAAATTTTGGGGTCCAGGAAACATGAACGGAGTACCCAGTTAATATATTATATAGGAAGGAGGCATAAAAAAAATATACAGAGACAAAATATCATTAGCGCTCAGTCACTGTAATGATGACAAATAAAATGAGGCTGCTGAAAATGATGATTTATGGATTGCACAGGGGTAACCAATTATGTTGTTTAACGCAGCCCATAATGCAGCCACCTATCAAGATGTAAAGAATCAAATTAGGATGAGAGCACATATGTGATATGCTTGGCTGACTTCTGCTGCTTACAAAGGACAAAATGATTACAATCATTGAGCTCACTCCGCTTCAGTCACTAAAGCAAAGGGTAATGTGAAGGACAGAGGATTTCCTTAGCAGAGTGGCATTTCCTTCAAACCCAGGAGTTTTAGGGCCTTCCACATCGCTCCACGATAGAGCTCACTGGAGTAGACTTGTTTACGAATTGAACAACAAGAGAGACGCAAGTGCAAGGTTATGTTGCAATGCTTCCCAGCTCAATAAATGATAAAAAAAAATAATTGGATTTGATAAGATTACAGTGGGCTACAGCTCCAATATTGTTAAAATGCTTTCTGTCCTTGAAATCCTAGAATGAAACTGCACTTTAAATTAATACATTAGTTACTTTTTGCTGTATTGAAACCGTATCATGGGCAAGATTAAAGGAAAATTCAAAGTGATCGGGGACCTCAGTCTTAAACCAATCATGGAGGCAATGTGCATAATTGTATGAAATAAAATATATTTAGGGCTATATTCCATGGTGGGTGCCAATGTAGCATCTCGATATGTAAGCGTTAGCATAAGTAAGTTTGACATCTGGCCTCGATATTCCATAGTTGACGCCAGGGCCGGCCCGACCATGGAGCGGTTCAGAGCAACCGCTCCAGGCGGCAGATTTTGCAGCTGAGCCCCTGCACTGATTTTTAAACAGCGCCGCTGCGCCGGCATCTCATGGAGGCCGATGCAGTGATGGTTCTGCGCTGAGCTACCGGACTAACTCCCCGTCTGGGCACCGCCTGCTTGCATCACCAGACCATTGCATCATGGGAATTGTAGTTCTAGCTTGGTTTACTGCATATTGCAGAGAACCAGTTTAGAACCACTTGTCCAGTGATGCCACCAGGCGGCGCCCAGACAGGGAGTTAACCCGGAAGTTCGGCGCCGAATTTCACAGATGGGGGGAGCAGCGCTGTGAAGGGAGAGAAGCAGGCGCTGGGCAGCATATGGAGGCAGACAGAGCCTGTTGGTAAGTACAAGTCTCTCTCTCCTTCCTACACTCCCATCTCTCCCCCTCCTTCCTGCACTACCATCATGTGTGTGACTTTGTGAGAGTGTGTGTGTGACTGTGTGTGTGACTGTGTGTGTGTGTATGGATGAATCTGTGGAGCTCTGGGATACGCGCACACACACCGCACATTACAGTGAGTTTTATTGCTGTGGAGCTCTGATACAGTAACGTGCAGTGTGTATGAGCGTATCAGAGCTCCACAGCAATAAAACTCACGCTCATACACACCGCACATTACTGTATCACAGAGCTCCACAGCAATAAAACTCACAGTAATGTACAGTGTGTATCAGTGTGAGTATTATTGCTGTGGAGCTCTGTGATACAGTAATGCATGGTGTGTATGAGTGTGAGTTTTAATGCTATGGAGCTCAGTATCATACACACACATTACTGTATCACTGAGCTCCACAGCAATAAAACTCACAGTAATGTGTGGTGTATATGAGCGTATCACGGGGCTCCACAGCAATAATACTCACGCCGATACACAATTCACATTACTGTGAGTTGTAATGCTGTGGAGCTCTGTGATACAGTAATGTGTGGTGTGTATGAGTGTATCACAGAGCTCCACAGCATTACAACTCACAGTAATGTGAATGTAAGCGTATCACAGAGCTCCACAGCAATAATGCTCACACTGATACACACCACACATTAGTAGTTGTAATGCTGTGGAGCGCTGGATACGCTTTTACATGCCACTTTTTTTTGGGGGGGGGCCGCATTTCATCCAACGCTCCAGGCAGCACAGTGGCTTGGGCCGGCCCTGGTTGACGCTACACTGCGGTGAAATCAGCACTTCACAGCTTTTGCGACCTTACTGTACTTTGCGCTTTGTATACTTAACTTGCGCCAGCAGTTTGTGATTAGGGATGAGCCGAACACCCCCGTGTTCAGTTCACATTCGAACAATTTCAAAAGTTCGAGTTCGAACACGAACCGAACTCAATGCAAGTCAATGGGACTCGAAAGTTCGAATTTTAGAGTGCCCTCCAAGAGGGCATATATGCAAGATATTTGCCATAAAAGGTATATGGGGGTCCGGGTAGTGCCCTGGGGGACAGGAAACCAGTTTAAAAAAAAAAAAGTTTTTAAAGGAACAGTGAGTTTTCCATGAATAAGGGTTAAAAATAAAAATGAAATATTCCTTCAAATATCACGCCTAGGAGGTCCCCATAACCTGCCCGTGAAGTGGCGGATTTGTAGGATGTATAGAAACATTTAAAAACAAAAAAATTACGTTTCAAATGACGGTAAATGGTTTTCCTTTAATCTATTCATAAACAACTGCTTGGGGAGGCAGTCTGTATGAAAAGAGGAGACATTTTAGGACACGCAGAAAAAGTTTAGAGATTTTTTGGGCTAAATTATGGTGAAACTTATGCAGGCTTTGGATGAACGTAACAATAGGTGCTTTAAAATTGGGCCTTTAGTGTCGGCAACAGTGCCGTCACACTGTAACCCCTCTCTGTGGTATTGTGGAAGAGTGCAGGGTTGGACCCTGCGGCCAAATATTAAAATTATATGAATCTGGTACAGGCGTCAGTGCACCCAAATATTTTGCCTTTGGTGGCAGCAAGTGCCCTGATAGCTGACTGTCAGTGACTGAGAAGACACGGATTACAATTCACAGATATTTTATGGAAGTATGTGACACCCCCGGATAGCTGACTGTCAGTGACTGAGAAGACACACTTTCCACCACCAATTCCCAAATATCTGCAACAAGTGAGCCCCCCAAATTGCTGCGGTCACTGAATGAGAAGACACACTTTCCACCAATTCCCAGATATCTGCAACAAGCAAGCACCCCAAATTGCTGCTGTCACTGACTGAGAAGACACACTTTCCACCAATTCCCAGATATCTGCAACAAGTGAGACCCCCCCAATAGCTGTCACTGGCAGTGAGAAGACACACTGACAGAAGAATCTCCTCTCACTCCTGCAGAAAAACACGTGCTGGTTGGGCTGGGTTGAAGCCTTATATAGTGTGCTGCGGGACTTAGCTCTGTGAGCCCATGATTGGGCAAAATTTGCCCAATCAGGACTCTGAGCAGTGATTGGCATAGTCTTGCACCTGTCTTGCACCTAAACGGTGGTCAGGTGCAGGCTGTAGCCAATTACAAGCTTCAGGCCAGTGGAAAAAGTGCATTGTGGTCCATTGTGGGCGAACATGCGGCGAACACGAGGAAATGTTCGTAGTTCACGAACATCCGAACTGGCGATGTTCGAATCGAACTCCGAACACATCGAACCGAACAGCTCATCCCTATTTGTGATACTACAGTCTTGAGACGGTAAATGATTTCGCTCCTCATGTTAATGTTGGAACTCCTAGAAGCTGGTGTTAAATGATTCTGTAAATGCAAAATCATTTAACACTCTCTAAACACCGCCCCATTAAATTAAATCCCATACTCTCCTCACCTGGAGAAAAGGGTGGTGCGATACCACGCTTCTTGCCGGGAGCAGAGAGAAATGGAGAACATATCGATCTCCACACCTCTCTCTTCAATGTTGCGAGAATGAGCTTGCAGTCCGACACTCACAAAGCTCCATGGAGTCCTGCAGACTCCATGAGCCGATACTCGAGGCACGCAGAGCATCACGGCTGGTATTCGGCAGCTTTGCGCTGCATTCCAGGGCGAGGTGCTAGGTTAGCGTCTACCATGGAATATAACGTTAAAGTGGAGACAGTAAGGGAAAATCTGCAGGCTCAGATTCCTGCATACCATCTCCATTTTAGCGGCAGTTTTGGATTAGGGCTCTTAGGCCCGTGTCAGATGAACGCAGTGATCACGTCCGTGTTGCCGCACATTTTAACGTCCATCGTAGCATAAAATTATGATCAATAAAGACCCACACACGAAGTACGTCCACACAACGCACGTGGCACCGAACGCAATTTAGGCAAGAATGTCAAACCGCTAGAACGGACGCACAGAGTGCGCCAAGTCCGCGTAGCTTTGTGTGTGAGTGATGGGACGTAGTCAGATGGACTGCATTTTTGACGGACAAAATGTTTTTTCATATCATGTATCAATTTTTTTCATTATACATATTTTATTTCCCATCTACATCAGTCAAAAAAGTAAGTAAAAAAAACGGACCGTGTGGTGTCTACAGTATCATCAGTCAGACAGTACGTCAGTTGTGCATGGACGCACAGTGTGCTCAGAATGCGTTAGTCTGACATTAGCCTTCATGTATATTGGTTATTCTTTGATTACTACAAATTCAAGGCTATCTGGAAGTGGCTGGGATTTCGAACGCAATGCTAGTCCTCTTATTTATTTGCAAAGTATTTTACCAGGAAGGATACATTGATATTTCTCTCGTTTTCAAGTATGTCCTGGGTTCAAGAACATTGAAATTTTACAGTCGTTACAGAAATAGTAATAATTGCAAGATATTAAAAACACAAATATACAGATTAACACAGAAAATAAATATGTAGGAAATAGTCATTATATTACATGTTTACAGGTGCATTCCATATTGAGGTATGTTAATAGGGAGCTCTTGAGTGACTTAAGACTGGGGGAAGATTTGATGGCATCTGGGGAGGTTATTCCACAACTGCAGTGCTCTGTAGGAAAATGAGGATTGAGACACTTTCTTTTTGTATTGTGGTATTGTAAGTAAGGTGCTGGTCCTGGATCGGAGGTTATAGGATGAGAGAACTGCTAGGGGAAGCAGCCTATTCAGGTAGGGTGGTAGCTTCCCAGAAAATCTCTTAAACACCAGGTTGGAGAGGTGAAGGGTGTGTCTAGATTCCATCAACGGCCAGTTTAGCTCTTTTAACATGTCACAATGGTGGGTCATGTAGTTACATTGTAGCACAAAGCGGCAGAATGAGTTCTACAATGTAGTACGTTTCTGAAAGTGCATTTGTGGGGTAGCTGCATACACTACATCCCCGTATTCAATAGCCGGCATAAGCATTTGTTGTACAATATGCTTTCTTACCACGGGGCTCAGGCAGGATTTGTTTCTGTACAGGGCACCTAGTTTGGGATAGCGTTTAGATGAGTTTTTCGATGTGAGGGCCAAAGGATCGATTTGGGTCTAACCACATACCTAGATATTTGAGAGAAGTGACGGTGGTCGGCGTGCCATTTGAATTTGTCCTGAAACACACATGGGGATTTGGCAATTTTAAAGTTAATGCTAACTCTAGCCTAATTTTTCCGTCCTACGTTTTATGGTTACATTTTGCCTCCTACACCAAGCATTAGGAAGGAACAGTGTCAATTATACGTTTTCATATGCGACTTGTAAAAAGTCACCAGCACATGAAACATATGAAAAGGGGGGACAGCTGGCAAGGGAGGCAGAGTGACGAATGCCCCCTGGGCTTGTAACAAGCGTGGGTTATGAGCCACGACCTCAGGGATCATTCTTCTACTTTTTCCTCAATTCCATTTCACTTACCTAGAGTTTTCCCCTGAAAGGATTACAGGATTTTTAATTTTCTTCCTTTATCTCAGCTTTTGTCCGATTCCCGCCTGCAGACTCATTTCTCACTTATGCTAGGGTCGCTGATATGACTATATTTGTCCTATATATTGTAAATATGCTAAATATGGGTAAAAAAAAAAAAAAAGGACTGAAATATATAGCTCTGTATGGGAAAAGGGGGGATTACATTAAGTATGGAAAAAATATTTTTTGTATCAATATTTTAAATTATATTACACTATTATTGTGTATTGTGACGAGTTTTACTAGTTTAGTTAGGTCACAAAAGGGCTATCTGATTGTACTTGACCCCCAGGCCAAAACCTGCCAGTCCTTTCCTGGACTGAATGGATGCATATTTGAGTATAGTCTCCCATATACGATGAAGAGGGGAAAGATGCTCAGTATACCTGGCTTTGAATGGAAGGTTTAAAATATATTGGCCTGCTGCCAGTAATGCATACATAAAAAATGAATTAGAAGCACTACAGTAGAATATTGACTATGTCCAATTAAAAAGACACATTTGTTATGTTGTTTACAAAAAGTATTGTTAACAGATATAAATAACAGATATGAAATATGTATGTGTGTAATACATACTGGCACAAGAGAGGAGGAATTAGCCTGGAAAGATTAATAATAGATTTTAATTAGGAGCCCAATAGTGCTGATGTGACCCTTCAGAGAGGAAATACTTTGAAGTATCTGGAAGTTAACAGGAGGTGTGGACTCAGCAGGACTGGCCAAAAAATTCCATGGAGCGTAAGAGCAGCAGAGAACTGTCATATAGGGGTGATCGTATGTCTCAGGGAGGTCTACATAAAACTAAACTGACAGACCACTAGAACCTGCAACACCTGGGTTATTATAATGGTATTATTAATAATTCATACGTTTTCATCAAATTCTGCGGAGCTAAGCCACATCCATCCTGGGGGCTTAGAGTGTATCTATAGGAGGCTGCACTCCTAATTATTATTTTATAATCTTTAATCAGTTTCACATTTACAGCTTTTTTTTAAAATAGAAATAGATTGGTGGGTGTATTTTAGAACTTCGTTAGTTTGATTTAGTCTGATTTTCTCACACAACCTGTAGCACTAGCAAGCAAGGAACAAGCCCAGTGTTTTTGCTGAAATTCGCTTGTTATTATTACGTCTTTGCTTAGAATAGTACATGTCAAAGGATTCTCTATTTTAAAATTCCCAAACCCCACTCCCCCTTTAGTTCTTTCTTTCTATCAGAGTTATTCAGAGAAAGGGGAAACTCTGGAGAACCTTTGGAGAAGTGAAAATTCTAGGTCAAAACAGCCGGTTTGGAAAGTGAGATGAATGGGAGAATTTTTCTGGTTTGGCTATTTTGACCTAGACTTTTTAAACTTCTCCAAAAGTTCTCCAGAGTTACACCTTTCTCTGAATAACCCTGTATGTTTCTGGCCTTTTTATTTCCACAGTGAGGTTTATGTAAATTTTTATTTAAATAAATTCACGCCTCCAAAATTACCTTTCACTTTTATTGTGCTACAATATTTCCACCAATTTACACAAAAGAAGTTGCTGGAGCAAGTTCCATGTGAATGACACATCTGCTGCTCACACACAACCAGCCAATGAAAGGATTGTTTAATGGGATCCTTTCCAATAGCAATATGCAATTGTTGAGCACTGCACTCCTGTGAGCATGTACGCATGGGTGAAGACATCACCAAACCAAACCTTCAGTACTGTACACTGACAACCGGAAGGCAGGAAATAAAAATGGTGGCTCCTGATTGACAGCTGTGAAGGAGGTGGAAACCCCTCAGCTTTAGACAGATGTCCCAGAGAATTGAGGAGGATGAACAAAACTCTCAACATAACCACTTAGTTAAGCTAAAGTGTTTATGGTGGCTAGAGTGTCCCTTAAATGAGAGCCGGTTGAACAAAGCGGAATCCAGTAACTAATGCTGGAGTGGCATAAAAAACAACAGCCGTAAGGAGACTAAGGGTTAGGAGGCTTCTGCCTTGGAATTGTCATGTTCTATAACTATCATCACATTAAGTGACCTTTAGGTTCCTCTGATCCTCCCTTTAGCTATTCAATACTAGAATGTTCCGAATGCAAAAAAAACACTAATTTTATATTAAGATCTCATGAAAGCAATCAAATAAGAGGGGTAAGACTTTAGTCATTCACAGCCAAAAAAGGAAACATTAAAAAGCCTGCAAATCAAGGTGAAAAGGGGTTGATTTCAGAAAACCCAGCCATTTATCAGGTGATAACGGTTCATTGAGATGAGAGCAAACAACTGTTATACACTAATCCCAAAATGACCAGAAATTCAGCAACCAACATATTTGGTAATAAAAATAAGGAATTAGAATGGTAATCTGAGGTTTTACGACGCCAACTACAATGTTAATCTGATCACTGCAACAACTGGTCTCAACATCAACATTTTCAGATGTGTGTGCAGATATACCTCTATTAGATCTTTACGGTTTCAAACTTCATTTATTCATTCTACATAACGGATCTAGGAAAGCACCCAGGTATGCTTACATTCCCATACTCCATTTGCAAGAGCTGCTGAATAAACCTCGGGATAGTCTCACCGCACTAGGAAATAACTATACACCAGCACTGTTGTGGATTTTTCTATATTCTTTACTAACCGCAATAAAGCAGCATATAATACGCATGTACGGTATTTTAATAACAAGAATTCGTAACGCGGGAAAACACACGGTGGTAAAAGAAACCGGTTAACCCCTTCAGTTCTGGAGTGTAAATTCCGTGAAAAATGGCTCAAAATATATATGTGTGTTGTCTAGGGTACCAGGGTACGGTGTTCAACTGGCCAGTGAATGAAACAAAAACAATCTTCGACTAGTCACCATTGGGGCCCTTCTTGTAAAACCAGAGAAATCTTAATGTATCCTTCCCGGGAAACCAGAGAAATCTCAATGTATCCTTCTGGGAAACCAGAGAAATCTCAATGTATCCTTCCCGGGAAACCAGAGAAATCTCAATGTACCCTTCCTGGAAAACCAGAGAAATCTCAATGTATCCTTCTTGTAAAACATGAGAAATCTCAATGGCAGAATTATCGTAGCGACAGAATTATCTTAAATAGACAGAAATATCGGATCCGAAAAACCATTAGTTTACGTCAAAACGAATAGACACTTTGAAATGAGGAGAACAGACGTTCCGAAAAACACGGCTAGAAGGAGAAAAGTTACCAGGAAAGGCTTAATGATCTTAACATGTACAGCTTGGAAAAAAGACGAGACAGAGGAGATATGATAGAAACATTTAAATACGTAAAGGGAATCCACAAGGTAGAGGAAGGGAATATATTTAAAAGGAAACAAAGTAGCAAAACAAGAGGACATAGTCTTGGATTAGAGGGGCAAAGGTATAAAAGTAACATCAGGAAGCATTATTTTACTGAGAGGGTGGTGGATACATGGAACAGCCTTCCAGTTGAAGTGGTAGAGGCCAAAACAGTAAATGAATTTAAGCAAGCATGGGATAGGCATAAGGCTATCCTAAACAACAGATAAATCCAGGTAAAGTATCCATGTAACTGGGCAGACTAGATGGGCCGAAAGGTTCTTATCTGCCGACATTTTTCTATGTTTCTATTTCCGAAATCACGAAAAAAAGTCGATACAAAAAACGAACCGCAACGGAAATCGGCCGAAACTAAAATTTACACAATCCGAACGGGAAAAAAAAAAAAAAAAAAAAAAAAAAAAAAAAAAAAAAAAAAAATCGGTGCACAAGTCTAGTACTCGTACAGCCTTTCCTGATCGTAGGACCTTCTCTGTCCGTTCCCGGGCACTGAGCCTTGAAGAGGCCGAATTCTCCACAGCCGAAACATCTTCCCCACAAGGATGAGGGCACACTTTCTTCCTGTGGCTCATTTGAAAATCCCCTGTTGGAGGCAATGGCAACTGCTGCTGTTCGCATATCTGAGAGAGACCTCTGTATTTCAGTCTGCGTTTCTGCTACTTTCAAGATTGCCCGGCACAGATCCGTGTGTGTTTGTTCCAGCTTAACTTGGGCTTCTTGTACTTTCTTGAGAGTCTTTTGCATCTCACCATAAACCTGGGTTGACGACTTTTGGGTTATGTCCGGCTCATATGTCTCTTCCGGATCATCTTCATCTGATGAACACTCGTTATACCCTATGGGTTGCGCATAGACCTTTTCTCCCCTTCTTGCAAACTTCACTTCCAGAAGGGCTTCTTCTTCCTGAACAATTTGAATCAGTTTAATTTAACTCTTTAACTCTTTATTACTTTCTCGAGTCTTTAGTTGCAACATCACAGGGTCTAAGGATACAGCACCTTTCAATATCTGCCGCATTCTAACCTGATCTACTGTAGTGAGGTCTGCTCCTTTCTTCAACAGTACTTGGTACAGTATCTTATCCAGACGCCTCATGTAATCTGTCATCTTCTCACCCTTTTGCTGGTAAGTATGTTCATACTGGTACATGAGCTCAGCAGCCTTTTCCGTTCGCCCAAAGACTTCCTGTAATATGTTTAGGTAATCTAGAGCAGTACAGTCTCGTTTACTCAGCTTCAGATTCCTGACAGCCTCTGATGCAGGTCCCTTCAAGCTCTCAGTAATTCTGTTTCTTTTGCGCTTCAGGGACGTCCCACTCAGAGCCTGCATCGCCTGTTCCACCCATTCCTCAAAGGTTTCTTCTCCCACCGGAGTTGGCAAGTTTCCTGAAAATTTTTCCAACTTTCGATATCCGAAGCTGATGTAAGAAGGGTGGGCCCTCTGGCACTTAGCTACGAGGTCTCCAATGGCAGCAATGAACTCCGGCCTGGTTTCAATCCCTAACAGCCCCAGCGTGCGTCCTACATCTCTCGTGGCTCTGCTCACACTCCGCGCCAAACACGAGGCTCCCCAGTATATCCTCCTGTTTGTACCACCCACTTCCTGTCCACTCCTCATGCAAAGGGTGAAGGAGTCCGCTCTGTCCAGCATAGTCCACAATGTCTCCCTCTGGTGGCAGCAATAATTCAATGCACCAGAATACAGTTTTTTTTAAAGCAGCGCTATACAAGTTAGGGAAGACACAACCTTATGAGGGTTGCCCTCATAAGAACAGACAGTTGTGGAATTAAAGCATTTACAAATATGATCCAGGGTTTAGTGAAGGCATACCTTGTTTAGTTGTATCTTCATTAACGTTTATTAGAAATATATGATCACCAAAGGGCTGGAGAAATATACCTTGCTTTAACAATAACCAATAGGAATGTGTCCCATAGAAGAAAGAAATAAGACCAGGAGAGTGACAAAAAAAAATATTAAAAGCTCCACTTTGTAAAAAACAGAACATATCGGGAGGGGGGGGCACAAACACAATTACCTTTGGGAAGAGAGAAGAAAAAAAAAAAAGGTTTAATGCATTATATACTTAATAGTTATGGCGCTTTCTTATGGATGTGTAATCTGAGAATAGTCTGTTTAGTTCCCCCAGACATATGGTAGGATCGTCGTACACATCAATGGTACATAAAAGAGAAGCCACACATCAATACATCATTATATAATTACACTTGAACCCCCTCTCACCTTGTGAGGTTATCCAGTATCATTAGAGACAAGCGAATATAAATAATTTATAGTATTTGTTCGTGTTCTATAATCTTTAATTCTATAATTTATGAGGCCTCATTGAAGTTTAAATCCTCAGCATACAAGCCAGCTTTCCTGCTACTAAAATGAAAGGAGATTATATATGGAGGTGTCCATAGAATTAAAAACAAGGTAAAACTTGAAGGAATAGACTCCAAAACTTAGGACAGTATACCAGAGGAAGGTTTAAATAAAAGCAGCAGATAAAAAGACTGAACAGAACATTCTTGCAGTGTTCAACTGTCCTCTGTTCTTGTTCTTTATTGCCATCCGTTTCCTTCAATCCTCCTGTAACCTAAACTCAATCCCCTTCCCATCTTCCCTCAAATACGTTGTCACATTGTGGGCAAAAAATAAAAGGCTTTGGTTCCGAAAGTGTTTTTTCTACCAGACAAGACTTATTAACAATCTCACTGTCAAAAACGTGTATGTTGCATTGTGATAGTATGCAAAAAAATTAGCATAAAAAAAACTGTTTACTACTTTTTTTTTTTTTTAAATAAGAGGTTAGGGTTTTCCATGGAGACAAATTCTCAGTAAAATCGCACTCCTGTCTCCCTATAATACTGACCTGCCCTTTCAATAGGACAAGCAGAGAGCAAGCCCTGGACCCTACACACTGGGGGGGGGGCTTCACCACCGCTGACACCCTCTCTGTAGTAAAATGTGTCAGCGACCGCCAAACATTGGCCGCTATTAAGTATTGAAGAAACCGAGATGAGATCTGGTGGCAGGGCCCAGTGTCTGCAATTTGCAAGACAGCAAAAAGTCTGTCTTTGAGGAATCCGGTTTTTAAACTACTGTGTGTGAACGGTGCCAGTGTACACCCACTCATGAAACAATGGCTTTTTTGAGGTATTAAAAATTCCCGGAGTGTGGCTCTGTCTCCCTAGCCAATCACTTCCGGCATCTTTGTGTGCTTCCAGACTGGTGGGCCCTCAGCTCCATTCCCATATGTGCACAGTTCAGTCCGGACGTTCAGGGAGATCAGCGCCATGAGATCTTGGGAGGTAATGCACAGAGTCAGGGCCCTGTATATCTAGGAGTGAGAGGGGTCTGGGAGTCTATCAGGGGGCAGGTGTCTATTTGGGAAGATCGGGGGCTCAATGTGTAAAGAAAGGTGAAGTGTAAGGAGGTGTAGTGCTGAAAGCGTGTTGAGTGGCCCAAAATTACTTCCTTGCCCAGGGCCCCAAAAATGGTGGCCCTGAACAAACGTTAATGCTGCGATGCAGCCAGTGAAAGAGTAGAATACAGAGAGATAAAAGTTTCCGGGCGTTAGAATTGCTGAGAATCCCTATACAGTACAGATTACATGGAAATTCTGTAGTTTCTATATGTGTATATAAAATTTTAGTTTTATATTCTGTTGTAATTTTTGGAAGCTCTATTGCTAGTAATGTCATTATTACTACTACAAATACCCATGAGATGGATCTGACCATTTTTATTATACCTATTGAGGTCCCATCTACTGTATTTGTCATGAAGGTCATTTCTGCCAATTTGATTATAATACAGACCCTAAATGAAATTGTTCAGAATAAGAGACATCCTCTAAAGTTTAGAACTTCTCATCCCAGCTATTTATCTGCAAAGGATAAATGAATATACAAAATATTAAAAATCAAGCACATTTACATTATTTTTATCTTTTATCCATTTTGAAATAACGATCTACATGTAAAATTGCTAATTTACCTTATGTTTGTGTAGCGCTGCTTTAAAAATCACTGTATTCTGGTGCATTGAACTATTGCTGCCACCAGAGGGAGACAGAGACATTGTGGACTATGCTGGACAAAACCAAACTACATCTACCATCATCCTTTGCATGAGGACAGGAAGTAGGTGGTACAAGGAAGAGGAAACAGATCAGCAGCCTCGAGCAAGGCATGGGCAGAGTGAGCGGAGCAGTGAAAGGTGGAGGACGCACGTTGGAGCTGTCAGGGGTCGCAACCAGGCCAGAGTACAGACGCTGTCTTACTGGTGCTGGAGATCGGGACAGTGACCGTGTGGAGACCTACCTACGCAGCGCTGAGAGGTCTGGAGGACAGGAGTTAGGAGACTGCACCGATCGATTGGGAGTGCAGGCGGCGGATCGTTGTTCCAGTTGCAGAGATTTGGCAAGCAGGGAGCAGATTCAGTGGCACTGAGTCCCAGTACATAGCGGAGAAGATCTTTTGGTCGAGGCATCGAGTGCTGGACAGTTTCGTTCATCGGATGGGTGAGAGGCCTCAAGGCCACAGTTCCAAAACAGAAACGCACGCTGCAATATTGTTTAAATCCACAGGGCCCCAACAGTGACTAGTCGAAGATTGCTCTTTTCCTTCACTGGCCAGTTGAACATAGTACTCTAGACAACACACATATATTTTTGAGCTAATTTTTCACGGGACTTACACTCCAGAACTGAGGGGATTAACCGGTTTCTTTTACTGCCGCGTGTTTTTCCTGCATTACGAATTCTTGTTACTCAAATACCGTATATGCGTATTATATGCTGCTTTATTGGGATCAGTAAAGAATATAATATAGAAAAATCCACAACAGTGCTGGTGTATAGTTATTTCCTAGTGCGGTGAGACTATCCTGAGGTTTATTCAGCGGCTCCTTCGGGGGTGAGCGCTAGATTTGTTTAATTGTTAACTGCGTATCCCAGGTTTCAAATAAATGTTATAAATTTTTTCACCACTAAGTAATTTTTTTTGAAGAAAAAAAAGTTTGACTTTAAAAAAATTATCCTAAATAGAAAAAAAGGGCATATGTTATTACTCATTTCTTTAAATTTGTGTTGACCAATTCACATCAATACATATCACACACCTGTGTCGCTCATTGGGTTAGAAATAGTGAATAGTGGGGGTTTTTGGGTCTTTTATTCTCAGATATTGAATTCTTCGCTTACCATGAAGGTGTGTGAACAAGCAGAGGTTTTCCATTACAGGAGAGGGAAAGAGCGACACATAAATGAGATGGACAGATATTCACTCGGGCACTCTCTCGGGAACCCCTAGTTTTTTTTTTTTTCCTTCAATCAGCTGAGCTGTCCCTCATTCTCGCCAGACCAACACAACCCATTTCACGTCTGGAGGGGGGGGGGGGTGTCTGAGTGTCACCCAGACTTTCTATGAAAGTTCTAAACCGCTAGTTTTTCTCTGTTGATGATCCTCCTGCAATGGACTATTTTTACTGGAGGGTCGGCGAAGTTGTGATGCTTTGCAATTAAATGGCACTTGTTTTCACCTGTCACTGCGTCTCGACCAGTGTATGGGGAAAGCTCTATAATTTCTGATATCACCACAGCTTTAGACACACTGAATTATTTAGGTTGATGCAGGGAGCTAAAATAATAGTGTGATGCTGCTCCGATCCAATGCTGCGTAACAAGCATAGCCCGCAATACATCCTGGCCTCAGTTTGCTCCTTCATGTATTCATTGTACTCCCAGTTTGCAGTCTGTGTATAAAGGTTAATAAGTGGTAAATGAGAGACACTGAAAACTGACAAAGGATATCCCTAGACACACAAAAAATAACAGAAGTCTGCAACTTGGTAATATGTATGATGCAAGTAAACACTGAGAGGAATACATGCGCACACTAGAACCTGCACAGTAAGAGAAAAAAACAACATGGCCCACTTCAAAATCTTGAGACTATTTTTGGCTATTGTAACAAAATCCAATTAGCAGTAATTTAGTGCCGTGGAATGGTCACGGGATATTTTTCTTTCAGGCCTCCTTGAAGATCTGATAAATGACTGTGCTATTTTTTTTGGCGGGTGTAACGAAAGTCAAAGTATGCTCAAGGCAACAGCTTCACCTTAGCTACAGTAAGCTAGTCAACCCAGAACGTCACTGAAATCTAAATTTATCATGCTCGTTCTAAAAGAAGATTGAGAAATACCCCTACTACTGGTCATGCCTGCATAACTAATGAGAAAAAAACCACAACAACTAGAAAAAGGAGAAAAGAGGCTGAGCATGGTGCGAACTGGATGGAATAGGAGAACAGGAGAGAAAAAAGACCAGGGTTCGGGAGAGGGAGATAAGAGGGTAGAGAAAGATATGGAGGGACAGAGGCACTGAGGGTAATACAGACAAGGAAAGAGGGATAGAAAGCTGGAGGAAGTTAAGATTAGAGAAAGGGAGAAGGAAACAGGAACAAGAAATAAGAAAGGTGGAAAAGGAGGAACAGGAGAGAGGGATGGAAAGAAAAAGAGTGAGGGTTTACTAGGAGAGGAAAAAATATGAAGTGAGGGATGAAGTAAATTGAGGAGAGAGTCAGAGTGAAAAAGGAGAAAGTGACGAGGAGATTGATGGGAGAAGAGAAAAGGTTAGGGAGGGAGACAAAAACAAGTGAAAGTTTAATGTGTCTTTAGAAAGTCGCTGTATCACTTGAGTCGTACTCAATAAAAGTAGACAGTAAAAATCATACAAAACCAAAAAGACAATTCAGGCAACACAACCCGTTTAGTTTTAGTAGAGGTTATAGTGTATATTATATTGTGCATTCCAAGAAGGCATTTCACATTTGATTAAAAAATGGGGACCTACTAAAAGGAATGACAGAATGGAATGACCATAGGCTTTAAGAAGGCAGCGGAATGCCCATAGGAGAATAATTGGAGTAAAATGCCCATAGAGAATAATGAGACAGAGTAAAATGCCCATAGAGAATAATGGGACAGAGTAAAATGCCCATAGAGAATAACGGACAGAGTGGAATGCCCATAGAGAATAATGGAACAGGGTGGAATGCCCATAGAGCATAATGGGAACAAAATATTTGAATTAGAGATCAAACAATTTGACATTTCTAATAGATCTGTAGTAGACATATTCTCCAAGTTCAGTGGTGTTGTTTAAATTACGATTAAATGGGATTATCAGAGTTTTCTAGGGAATGAATAAGGTGAATGACAGAGGGGAATGTCCATAGGATATAATGGAAAACAAAATAGCAAATCATGTTTGGGGCGATGCTGTGAGATGTAGCAAATTCAACCTTTTCACAGCTATTCCCTAGGTACTGTAGCAGACTGTAACACTGAAAATACCTGAGATTATAGCTATTTTCTCTGGAATGACACATTGGAATGCCCATAGAGTATAATTGAAGAAAAGATTGGACTTTGAGTCGGAACCATTTGATATATAAAATAGATTTTAAAACAGACCTATTCCGTACAGTGAAATTTTTTACAAATGAGATCAGGTGGTATTATAAGTGTTTTCTATAGAATGACAAAAGCTGAATGACAGAGTGGAATGGCCATAGAGTATATTGGGAAGCCGAAGAAAACCCAAAAAAACGAATTTTAGACAAATTACAGAGATTAAGTCTGTTTACCATTGTTGTCATGGCTTGACAAAGGTGAATGGCATATTGGAGCAACCATAGGGTACAATGAAAATAAAATATAAACAACTTTTCAGGCAAATCAGAGACCTAGCAACTTAACCTTTACCACAGGTGCTGCCCGAGTACAGCAGTTGCTCCTAAATCAAATCCAAGTCTAAACAATGTTACGGAGATAAGGTTTAACCTCCCTGGCGGTCTCCTTATTTTAAAATTTCTAGTCTAAAAGCGGTAAAGAAAAAATCCCCCCCCCCAGCAGTATTCCGAGTGTGGCTCGGGGATTAAATTCCTATGTTGGAAGCGGTAACCCCGAGCAACACTCGGGATGATGCTGGATACATCACCTGATCCCTGTACTCCCGAGATGTCCCCGCAGCCTCCTCCAGCGATTGCGACCCTCATACTTCCTGGTTCCCTTCTTGCGAGAAGGAATCCAGGAAGGAAAATGCTGCAATCACTGGAGGAGACTGTGTGGATCAGCGAGGGAGCGCAGGGAGAGGTGATGTATACAGCCCGAGTGTGTCTAGGGGTTACCACTCTCAGCGGTAAAATTTAACCCAGAGACACACTCGGGAAAGTCGTCAGGGGGTTAATGTACTACATCTCACAGATTTGCCCACAAATTTTGCTCCCCATTATATTCTATAGGCATTCCAGCCCGTCATTCACTAGGGGAAAAAAATGATGATCACTCTTAATTTTATAACTGCCAATGTACTGGAAGAGTATGTCTGCTTAAAATATATTTGATATATCAAATGGTTGAGACTCCAAGTTCAATCATTCCTCCACATATACTCCATGGACGTTCTATTGTGTTTATTCCACAGAAAATAGCTATAATTATTATACTTTATTTATAAAAGCGCCATCATATTCCGCAGCGCTGAACAATGGGTATGATACAGACAGGGTTACAATACATTGAACAACATTTGATAAACTGAAACATGAGAAAACGAGGGCCCTATTCCCGTGGGAACTCACAATCTAGAAGGGTTGGGGTGGAAACAAGAGGAGTTATAATCCCATATCCCAATAATGTCAGTGTTACAGTGTGCTACAGTACCTGGGGAATAGCTGTGAAAAGGTTTATGTGTTACATCTCACAGATTTGCCCGAAAACGAGAAGATATTTTGCTTTCCATTATTCTCTATGGGCAGTCCACTAGAAAACAATGATAAACTCAATTTTAAACAACGCCACTGAACTTGAAGAATATGTCTGCTACAGCTATATTTCATATGCCAATTTGTTTCTTCAATTCAAATATTTTGTTCCCAATATTCTCTATGGGCATTCCACTCTGTCCCATTATTCTCTATGGGCATTCCACTCTGTCCCATTATTCTCTATGGGCATTCCACTCTGTCCCATTATTCTCTATGGGCATTCCACGCTGTCCCATTATTCTCTATGGGCATTCCACTCTGTCCCATTATTCTCTGTTCCGTTATTCTCTATGGGCATTCTACTCTGTTCCATTATTCTCTATGGGCATTCCACTCTGTCCATTATTCTCTATGGGCATTCCACTCTGTCCCATTATTCTCTATGGGCATTCCACTCTGTCCCATTATTCTCTATGGGCATTCCACTCTGTCCCATTATTCTCTATGGGCATTCCACTCTGTTCCATTATTCTCTGTTCCGTTATTCTCTATGGGCATTCTACTCTGTTCCATTATTCTCTATGGGCATTCCACTCTGTCCCATTATTCTCTATGGGCATTCCACTCTGTCCCATTATTCTCTATGGGCATTCTACTCTGTTCCATTATTCTCTATGGGCATTCCACTCTGTTCCATTATTCTCTATGGGCATTCCACTCTGTCCCATTATTCTCTATGGGCATTCCACTCTGTCCCATTATTCTCTATGGGCATTCCACTCTGTCCCATTATTCTCTGTTCCGTTATTCTCTATGGGCATTCTACTCTGTTCCATTATTCTCTATGGGCATTCCACTCTGTCCCATTATTCTCTATGGGCATTCCACTCTGTCCCATTATTCTCTATGGGCATTCCACTCTGTCCCATTATTCTCTATGGGCATTCCACTCTGTCCCATTATTCTCTATGGGCATTCCACTCTGTCCATTATTCTCTATGGGCATTCCACTCTGTCCATTATTCTCTATGGGCATTCCACTCTGTCCCATTATTCTCTATGGGCATTCCACTCTGTTCCATTATTCTCTGTTCCGTTATTCTCTATGGGCATTCTACTCTGTTCCATTATTCTCTATGGGCATTCCACTCTGTCCCATTATTCTCTATGGGCATTCCACTCTGTCCCATTATTCTCTATGGGCATTCCACTCTGTCCCATTATTCTCTATGGGCATTCCACTCTGTCCCATTATTCTCTATGGGCATTCCACTCTGTCCCATTATTCTCTATGGGCATTCCACTCTGTCCCATTATTCTCTATGGGCATTCCACTCTGTCCCATTATTCTCTATGGGCATTCCACTCTGTCCCATATTCTCTATGGGCATTCCACTCTGTCCCATTATTCTCTATGGGCATTCCACTCTGTCCCATTATTCTCTATGGGCATTCCACTCTGTCCCATTATTCTCTATGGGCATTCCACTCTGTCCCATTATTCTCTATGGGCATTCCACTCTGTCCCATTATTCTCTATGGGCATTCCACTCTGTCCCATTATTCTCTATGGGCATTCCACTCTGTCCCATTATTCTCTATGGGCATTCCACTCTGTCCCATTATTCTCTATGGGCATTCCACTCTGTCCATTATCTCTATGGGCATTCCACTCTGTTCATTATTCTCTGTTCCGTTATTCTCTATGGGCATTCTACTCTGTTCCATTATTCTCTATGGGCATTCCACTCTGTCCCATTATTCTCTATGGGCATTCCACTCTGTCCCATTATTCTCTATGGGCATTCCACTCTGTCCCATTATTCTCTATGGGCATTCCACTCTGTCCCATTATTCTCTATGGGCATTCCACTCTGTCCCATTATTCTCTATGGGCATTCCACTCTGTCCCATTATTCTCTATGGGCATTCCACTCTGTCCCATTATTCTCTATGGGCATTCCACTCTGTCCCATTATTCTCTATGGGCATTCCACTCTGTCCCATTATTCTCTATGGGCATTCCACTCTGTCCCATTATTCTCTATGGGCATTCCACTCTGTCCCATTATTCTCTGTTCCGTTATTCTCTATGGGCATTCTACTCTGTTCCATTATTCTCTATGGCATTCCACTCTGTCCCATTATTCTCTATGGGCATTCCACTCTGTCCCATTATTCTCTATGGGCATTCCACTCTGTCCCATTATTCTCTATGGGCATTCCACTCTGTCCCATTATTCTCTATGGCATTCCACTCTGTCCCATTATTCTCTATGGGCATTCCACTCTGTCCCATTATTCTCTATGGGCATTCCACTCTGTCCCATTATTCTCTATGGGCATTCCACTCTGTCCATTATTCTCTATGGGCATTCCACTCTGTTCCATTATTCTCTGTTCCGTTATTCTCTATGGGCATTCCACTCTGTCCCATTATTCTCTATGGGCATTCCACTCTGTCCCATTATTCTCTATGGGCATTCCACTCTGTCCCATTATTCTCTATGGGCATTCCACTCTGTCCCATTATTCTCTATGGGCATTCCACTCTGTCCCATTATTCTCTATGGGCATTCCACTCTGTCCCATTATTCTCTATGGCATTCCACTCTGTCCCATTATTCTCTATGGCATTCCACTCTGTCCCATTATTCTCTATGGGCATTCCACTCTGTCCCATTATTCTCTATGGGCATTCCACTCTGTTCCATTATTCTCTGTTCCGTTATTCTCTATGGGCATTCTACTCTGTTCCATTATTCTCTATGGGCATTCCACTCTGTCCCATTATTCTCTATGGGCATTCCACTCTGTCCCATTATTCTCTATGGGCATTCCACTCTGTCCCATTATTCTCTATGGGCATTCCACTCTGTTCCATTATTCTCTGTTCCGTTATTCTCTATGGGCATTCTACTCTGTTCCATTATTCTCTATGGGCATTCCACTCTGTCCCATTATTCTATGGGCATTCCACTCTGTCCATTATTCTCTATGGGCATTCCACTCTGTCCCATTATTCTCTATGGGCATTCCACTCTGTCCCATTATTCTCTATGGGCATTCCACTCTGTCCCATTATTCTCTATGGGCATTCCACTCTGTCCCATTATTCTCTATGGGCATTCCACTCTGTCCCATTATTCTCTATGGGCATTCCACTCTGTCCCATTATTCTCTATGGGCATTCCACTCTGTCCCATTATTCTCTATGGGCATTCCACTCTGTCCCATTATTCTCTATGGGCATTCCACTCTGTCCCATTATTCTCTATGGGCATTCCACTCTGTTCCATTATTCTCTGTTCCGTTATTCTCTATGGGCATCTCCTCTGTCCCATTATTCTCTATGGCATTCCACTCTGTCCCATTATTCTCTATGGGCATTCCACTCTGTCCCATTATTCTCTATGGGCATTCCACTCTGTCCCATTATTCTCTATGGGCATTCCACTCTGTCCCATTATTCTCTATGGGCATTCCACTCTGTCCCATTATTCTCTATGGGCATTCCACTCTGTCCCATTATTCTCTATGGGCATTCCACTCTGTCCCATTATTCTCTATGGGCATTCCTCTGTCCCATTATTCTCTATGGGCATTCCACTCTGTTCCATTATTCTCTGTTCCGTTATTCTATGGGCATTCTACTCTGTCCATTATTCTCTATGGGCATTCCACTCTGTCCCATTATTCTCTATGGGCATTCCACTCTGTCCCATTATTCTCTATGGGCATTCCACTCTGTCCCATTATTCTCTATGGGCATTTCACTCTGTCCCATTATTTCTATGGGCATTCCACTCTGTCCCATTATTCTCTATGGGCATTCCACTCTGTTCCATTATTCTCTGTTGTCCGTTATTCTCTGGCATTCTACTCTGTTCCATTATTCTCTATGGACATTCCACTCTGTTCCATTATTCTCTATGGGCATTCCACTCTGTCCCATTATTCTCTATGGGCATTCCACGCTGTCCCATTATTCTCTATGGGCATTCTACTCTGTTCCATTATTCTCTATGGACATTCCACTCTGTTCCATTATTCTCTATGGGCATTCCACTCTGTCCCATTATTCTCTATGGGCATTCCACGCTGTCCCATTATTCTCTATGGGCATTCCACGCTGTCCCATTATTCTCTATGGGCATTCCACTCTGTTCCATTATTCTCTGTTCCATTATTCTCTATGGGCATTCCACTCTGTTCCATTATTCTCTATGGGCATTCCACTCTGTCCCATTATTCTCTATGGGCATTCCACTCTGTCCCATTATTCTCTATGGGCATTCCACTCTGTCCCATTATTCTCTATGGGCATTCCTACTCTGTCCCATTATTCTCTATGGGCATTCCACTCTGTCCCATTATTCTCTATGGGCATTCCACTCTGTCCATTATTCTCTATGGGCATTCCACTCTGTCCATTATTCTCTATGGGCATTCCACTCTGTCCATTATTCTCTATGGGCATTCCACTCTGTTCCATTATTCTCTGTTCCGTTATTCTCTATGGGCATTCTACTCTGTTCCATTATTCTCTATGGACATTCCACTCTGTTCCATTATTCTCTATGGGCATTCCACTCTGTCCCATTATTCTCTATGGGCATTCCACTCTGTCCCATTATTCTCTATGGGCATTCCACTCTGTCCCATTATTCTCTATGGGCATTCCACTCTGTCCCATTATTCTCTATGGGCATTCCACTCTGTTCCATTATTCTCTGTTCCGTTATTCTCTATGGGCATTCCACTCTGTTCCATTATTCTCTATGGGCATTCCACTCTGTTCCATTATTCTCTATGGGCATTCCACTCTGTCCCATTATTCTCTATGGGCATTCCACTCTGTCCATTATTCTCTATGGGCATTCCACTCTGTCCCATTATTCTCTATGGGCATTCCACTCTGTCCCATTATTCTCTATGGGCATTCCACTCTGTTCCATTATTCTCTGTTCCGTTATTCTCTATGGGCATTCCACTCTGTCCCATTATTCTCTATGGGCATTCCACTCTGTCCCATTATTCTCTATGGGCATTCCACTCTGTCCCATTATTCTCTATGGGCATTCCACTCTGTCCCATTATTCTCTATGGGCATTCCACTCTGTCCCATTATTCTCTATGGGCATTCCACTCTGTCCCATTATTCTCTATGGGCATTCCACTCTGTCCCATTATTCTCTATGGGCATTCCACGCTGTCCCATTATTCTCTATGGGCATTCCACTCTGTTCCATTATTCTCTATGGGCATTCCACTACCCTGCTAAAGTCTATAGTCATTCCATTCTGTCATTCCATTTAGTAGGGGCCTTAGAAATGTGAGGTTCTGGACTGGACAATACTTGCAGTTACAAGTATTTATAAAGTGTCGTCCATGTTCTGTAGTGCTGTAAAAGTGGGTGAGACATTACAAATTTACATACAAGTGAGACACTCAGGGAACAGTTGGAAAGAGGACCCTCCTAGAGAGCATAGAATCTAAGAGGAGAGGTGTGACACACTTAGATGAGGTTAAATAGCTGCGTACGAGAAGTAGTATATGGGAGCTGTGTGGGAAGATCAAGCAAGAAAGGTACAATGAGGGATTAAGAATTGAGCTGTCTTCTTGAAGGAGTGGAGAGATGGGAGAGTCTAATTTTGCGGGGGAAGGAGTTCCATAAAAAGGAGGCAGCTCAGGAGAAGTCCTGAAGGCGAGAGGAGGGGGTACAGTTCAGGGAGAGGATAACATCAGATCATTGGCAGAGTAAAGTGGACAGAATGGGATATACCGGTTATAAGGAGATGTTGGCGGGGGCGCGGTTATGGAGAGCTTTGTACATGAGCACCGGTATTTTGAATGGATTTCTAAAGGAAACGGTGAACCAGTGTAGAGGTTGACAAAGGGGTGAGGTGTAAGAGGTGCGGGATGTGAGGTGGCGGAGCCTGGCAGAGGCATTCATATTTGTTTATTTGTCATAATATTTATTTACTTATCCGATTATCAAACTTTAGGAAACTAAAATAAAATACTGCTCACCTCCTTTTTACATTTGTTTTTAATATTGTTAAGTATAACGCAACATTTTGTGCCACCATACCAAATATCCCCTTGGCTCAAAAGTAGGTCTTCCAGACTCCTAGCTGCTACTCCCCAGTTCACAGCTCACAGCTCCAGTCATATAATTATTTCCGTCCACCTGATCATTCTAGAAAGAGATCAGACAGGGCTTGGGGAAACCGTAGAGTTTGCAGATGTCACGATGTCACCAACAGCTCTTAACTGCAGCATAGCTGGAAAGAATTTAGAAGTGGAGGGGGTGTCCATTGGACCCCATTATTTACATTTCACACACTCAGAAAATCCCTCCTAAAAATCCCATACTCCTCTCTCATCCCACTTTAAGGTAAGGTGGGCGTTATTGTGTATTATTTAAGTGATCCCTTTATTATTATAATGTTGAATTGCTATTTTTTAAATATGTGTGGAAGCGCATGCAACAACTATAATTCTTTTGATGAAACTATTTTTGACGGAAACCATATAAAAGTAAATGGTTGAAAAAAGGGTACTTAATGTAATATGCATTTTAAACACCCTTTCCTTTTCAGTATTCTATCAAGATCTTAACACCAGACATTTGTTTCACCTGGAAAAGCCAGAAATGAAAATGTGAATCCAAATACCGGGGCATGGTACAGTAGCACTTCGGTTTTGAGAGTTGCAATCTTACTTTTCAGCCCAGTGTAAAATTGGACGTTGTGGTCTCTATTGTGTATTTTACAGATGTATACAAAAAAAGTTTAAAAAAAAACGCACTGTCAAACGACTATAAAAGTATATAATACACTCAAAGAGATCTCCACTTTCCTTTCATAAACATGTCATTGGAACATACTACACATGGCTCATTGCCAAAGAAACATGAATAATCTACAAGTAATGTTCCGATTTAAACAATTAAACATATACAAGACATAGTGTGGGGCTGCTGGACTCACTTGTCTCCTTTGTGTGTTTGAAGTTATTTAGAGCTTAAAATTACATGTCCAACGGTTATATCCTTTACCTTCCCACATAAAGAAATAACCTGTCACACCACAGTATATGTCCATCTCTGTTAACACCAGTCACTGGAGTACGCAGTCTGTCACATTAGGGTGTGCAAACAAAGAACGTTTATTAAATCGAACACTTATGTTTAGAAGATTTTGTACAACATGCACATTTTCTTTAGAAATAACAAGCCTGTGATATGGAGATACTGTCGTTTTTTAGGCTATTCATCACGAACCAGATAATGGACACCTAAAATATCAATGTAAGTGGTGAAAGAGAACCTCTGCACTCAACATTATGTCTGAATTTATTATTTTCTGATTGGTCTTTTGAAATATTTTGAATCTCCCTCCATTTTAGATAGAAAAAATCTGTGTTTCCCTCCTCCCTCCTCCTCCTCCCCCTCATGTTTGTTTAATTGGGGCAATCTGCATCATCACCAACCTCATTCACTTTCCACAGCATTCTCCATCACATTCCTCCCCTCTGCTGCCCCAACCCACCCTCCCCATCCACCCGACCACCCAAAGCTGGTCCCTAATTTCAGGCATTCTTTCCAGCTGTCTCCACTGCTCTCCCTAATTACCCTTACTAAGCCCAAAACAAATCTGGTCCATTTCATGCAATCCCTCTGACCACCAGTTTCACCTTCCCTCTGCTCCCATTTGTTTCTGTTACCCTAGTCCCTTAGAGTGTAAGCTCATGGGATGTCTGCCTGAGCTTTCCTCTTGTATCATGTAAGTCTGCTGTTTGTGCATCCCCATTGTAAAGCGCTATGGAATTTGTTGGCGCTGTATAAGTACTTGTAACTATAACTTTGTATTTCTGTAACCACTCAATGTTCTTGCACCCAGGATGTACTTGAAAACGAGAGAAATGTATCCTTCCTGGTAAAATCCTTTATAAATAAATAACATTATGGTGTATCTGGGCACACTAGGGATAACCCCTGCGGACACCTAAGACAACAGTTTACTCCTTTGACAGGCAAACGGACTTTGTACAAAAACACTAGAATGAGGACCATGGTGTTTATCAACAGCTAGTGTGTGGGTAAGGTGGAGTTAAAGTGAGTGGAAGGTAGACCAGAAAAACTATAACAAATCACAAGATATTATTGGGTAAACTAAAGCAAAATGTGTTTTCTATGATAAACATTGTCTGAAATCATACATTAAGACTAGGGATGCACCGATACCACTTTTTTAAGACCGAGTACGAGTACCGATACTTTTTAAAAGTACTCACCGATACTGAGTACCGATACTTTTATTTAATGTCATGTGACGCTTTCCAATAGGAACAGACCTCATATAAAAATTTATATGAGATTGACCGCAGCTCACATGGATTTGCCCCCAGGTCTCATGGATTTGCCCCCAGGTCTCATGGATTTGCCCCCAGGTCTCATGGATTTGCCCCCAGGTCTCATGGAATTTGCCCCAGCTCTGATGGATATGTCCCCCAGGTCTCATGGATTTACCCCCAGGTCTCATGGATTTACCCCCAGGTCTCATGGATTGGCCCCCAGGTCTCATGGATTGGCCCCCAGGTCTCATGGATTTTCCCCCAGCTCTCATGGATTGGCCCCCAGCTCTCATGGATTGGCCCCCAGCTCTCATGGATTGGCCCCCAGGTCTCATGTATTTGCCCCCAGGTCTCATGGATTTGCCCCCAGGTCTCATGGATTTGCCCCAGCTCTGATGGATATGTCCCCCAGGTCTCATGGATTTACCCCCAGGTCTCATGGATTGGCCCCCAGGTCTCATGGATTGGCCCCCAGGTCTCATGGATTGGCCCCCAGGTCTCATGGATTGGCCCCCAGGTCTCATGGATTGGCCCCCAGCTCTCATGGATTTGCCCCCAGCTCTCATGGATTTGCCCCCAGGTCTCATGGATTGCCCCCAGGTCTCATGGATTGGCCCCCAGGTCTCATGGATTTACCCCCAGGTCTCATGGATTGGCCCCCAGGTCTCATGGATTGGCCCCCAGCTCTCATGGATTTGCCCCCAGGTCTCATGGATTTGCCCTCAGGTCTCATGGATTTGCCCCCAGGTCTCATGGATTTGCCCCAGCTCTGATGGATATGTCCCCCAGGTCTCATGGATTTACCCCCAGGTCTCATGGATTTACCCCCAGGTCTCATGGATTGGCCCCCAGGTCTCATGGATTGGCCCCCAGGTCTCATGGATTGGCCCCCAGCTCTCATGGATTTGCCCCCAGGTCTCATGGATTTGCCCCCAGGTCTCATGGATTTGCCCCCAGGTCTCATGGATTTGCCCCCAGGTCTCATGGATTGGCCCCCAGCTCTCATGGATTTGCCCACAGCTCTCATCGATTTGCCCACAGCTCTCATCGATTTGCCCCCAGCTCGAACGCTGGGGAAGCTGGCCGTGTGCATGTAAAGCACGCGGCCAGCATTCCCCTCCGGCGCACCGCGATACTCACGCATCCTGAAGGTCCGGTCGCTGGGCAGTGATGCGATCACGTGGCCGCCGGGTGCATCTGTGACGCGGCCTCCAGCCGAGAGGCCGCGTCACAGGAGCGCCCAGTGGCCGCGGGAACGCATCACTGCCCAGCGACCGGACCTTCAAGATGGTGAGTATCGCGGCACGCCGGAGGGGAACGCTGGCCGTGTGCTTTTCATGCACGCGGCCAGCTTCCCCAGCCCCGCAGATACCGGCAAGCCGGCCAGCGCCGGCTTCCGTATCGGCGGGATGTATCGGGCCGTTTGCACGAGTAACAAGTACTCGTGCAAACGGCAATATCGGCCCCGATACCGATACTAGTATCGGTATCGTGCATCCCTATTAAGACCAAACATTGGTTCTATCAAATCAAATGATCTCAGTAAAATTGTATTTAATAATAAAGCAATTCTTTTAAATCTAGCCTTCTAAAGCATATACGTTGAGTACTGTACAGCATTAAAATAAAAAATGGTAGGTTGGCATAAGTGAATATGGCAGCATAGAATTTACACATGGATTTGCCCCCAGGTCTCATGGATTTGCCCCCAGGTCTCATGGATTTGCCCCCAGGTCTCATGGATTTGCCCCCAGGTCTCATGGATTTGCCCCAGCTCTGATGGATATGTCCCCCAGGTCTCATGGATTTACCCCCAGGTCTCATGGATTTACCCCCAGGTCTCATGGATTGGCCCCCAGGTCTCATGGATTGGCCCCCAGGTCTCATGGATTTTCCCCCAGCTCTCATGGATTGGCCCCCAGCTCTCATGGATTGGCCCCCAGCTCTCATGGATTGGCCCCCAGGTCTCATGGATTTGCCCCCAGGTCTCATGGATTTGCCCCAGGTCTCATGGATTTGCCCCAGCTCTGATGGATATGTCCCCCAGGTCTCATGGATTGGCCCCCAGGTCTCATGGATTGGCCCCCAGGTCTCATGGATTGGCCCCCAGGTCTCATGGATTGGCCCCCAGCTCTCATGGATTGGCCCCCAGCTCTCATGGATTGGCCCCCAGCTCTCATGGATTTGCCCCCAGCTCTCATGGATTTGCCCCCAGGTCTCATGGATTGGCCCCCAGGTCTCATGGATTGGCCCCCAGGTCTCATGGATTGGCCCCCAGGTCTCATGGATTTGCCCCCAGGTCTCATGGATTGGCCCCCAGGTCTCATGGATTGGCCCCCAGCTCTCATGGATTTGCCCCCAGGTCTCATGGATTTGCCCTCAGGTCTCATGGATTTGCCCCCAGGTCTCATGGATTTGCCCCAGCTCTGATGGATATGTCCCCCAGGTCTCATGGATTTACCCCCAGGTCTCATGGATTTACCCCCAGGTCTCATGGATTGCCCCCAGGTCTCATGGATTGGCCCCCAGGTCTCATGGATTGGCCCCCAGGTCTCATGGATTGGCCCCCAGCTCTCATGGATTTGCCCCCAGGTCTCATGGATTTGCCCCCAGGTCTCATGGATTTGCCCCCAGGTCTCATGGATTGGCCCCCAGCTCTCATGGATTTGCCCACAGCTCTCATCGATTTGCCCACAGCTCTCATCGATTTGCCCCCAGCTCGAACGCTGGGGAAGCTGGCCGTGTGCATGTAAAGCACGCGGCCAGCATTCCCCTCCGGCGCACCGCGATACTCACGCATCCTGAAGGTCCGGTCGCTGGGCAGTGATGCGATCACGTGGCCGCCGGGTGCATCTGTGACGCGGCCTCCAGCCGAGAGGCCGCGTCACAGGAGCGCCCAGTGGCCGCGGGAACGCATCACTGCCCAGCGACCGGACCTTCAAGATGTGTGAGTATCGCGGCACGCCGGAGGGGAACGCTGGCCGTGTGCTTTTCATGCACGCGGCCAGCTTCCCCAGCCCCGCAGATACCGGCAAGCCGGCCCAGCGCCGGCTTCCGGTATCGGCGGGATGTATCGGGCCGTTTGCACGAGTAACAAGTACTCGTGCAAACGGCAATATCGGCCCCGATACCGATACTAGTATCGGTATCGGTGCATCTCTAATTAAGACCAAACATTGGTTCTATCAAATCAAATGATCTCAGTAAAATTGTATTTAATAATAAAGCAATTCTTTTAAATCTAGCCTTCTAAAGCATATACGTTGAGTACTGTACAGCATTAAAATAAAAAATGGTAGGTTGGCATAAGTGAATATGGCAGCATAGAATTTATGTCTTGGGCCTCTACTTTTAATATTCCTCGGAACAAATGGTGACATGTCGCTACATAATGGATTGCAGCACTGCGGGTTTTAATGTCATCTGCAGAACTGTGGAAGAAATTGTGCTGTCATAACGGTTGGCTATAGCTTGCAGTGGTTATAGATCCCTAATACTTCTAAGCTTTGTTTAGGGCGGAATTAACACTGCCGTACCAGAAATTTAAATGAATGTAGAATTACATGGTCATAAGACACAAGTAATATACTTTCATAGCTATATCTGTGTATCTAGCCATCCACAGGACTCTAGCTTTGGGGCATCTAAAACGGACGATGATCAAATATCTCCAATGGGTTCTGAAAGTCAGTGCTGATATTTTTTCACAATACAGGTCTTTATTCAATATTCTGTTTGGTAAAAAGGAAAAACTAATTGTAAAGTCTTGCACTGACATATAAGTGAAACTTGGTCATTTTTAATTGGGTTATGGAAGCAAAGATGCCTGTGTCAAAAAGACAGTCATGAATTGGGTTTTACAGCTGGCTATTGACGTAACCAAACACAAACCTCTCCTAACACAAGAAACCAAAAGTTGGACTGCTTCTGCATGTTGAACTGGGACATTTCTACTCTGAAGCGACATAAGTGATTGTGTATAGAATTCCTGAAACAGGAATTGCCACATATATACTTGTATAAAAAACTCCTCAAAAAGGATGCAAGACTAACTGGCAAAGGTAATCCTAATGTTGAGCAAACAGCATAAAAAATAACTGATGAATTGTCATGATCCACGGATAGGGAGACCAGGATGCGTAATAGCCACTTAATGAAAGGACCTGCCGAAGACCAGGATAACTGAAGCAACAAAACCAGGGGAGGCACCAATGAACTGCATTCAATAACAGGAGGAAACTGGAAACCAGGAGAAGACAATCAGGTGTCCTTCCCTTGCAACAATGGGTTTAAATAGAGAGCCCTGGCCAACACCCCCCCTGCAGGATGGTCTCCAGCCACGCCCCCTCTCAGGCCAAGGGATAGCTTGGATACCCAGGCTCCCCCTAGCCAACCCAGACAGGGCACACGCCCCCCCAGAGATGCAACGCCTCCCCCTAGCGACCGCCAGGCTCCCGCAAGAGGCCATGCCCCCACGCCAGGAACGCATGGCGGTTGCCATGTTCGGTGTCCTCATCTCCCTGCCAGAGCCAGCCAGGGAAGGAGCAGGGACCAGGCCACCCACCAGAGCTGGAGCGCAACGAGCACTGCATGGCCGATCACCACCCGGCACCGCCGGCTGAAGCAGCCACACTGAAGGTCCGCCACCACAATGCCCAGTGCGCCGGGACCCCCCTGCCAGACGGGTGAAGCCTGATATGAATTTAAGGAAAGAGTAAGAAGTGCTAATCAAGTCAAATAGAGTCAGGTTGCCAAAAATACAATACTGAAAGTTTCTCCATTAATACATATGTTGCGGTGTTGGAACACTGACTGCAGACAGCCAAACATACAAGAAAGAATGTAGGATGCTCTGCCAATGAGTGTTTAAAGGAACACTTTAAAGATAAAGTGGTCTGGATGTGTGAAGTGGATCGAATGTGATGAGTGCCACCCTTCCCCCCATGTCCCAGATGTGCTTGAAAAGCTTGGTAAAGTGGAGGAGTTTCCTCCACCTATCCAGCGTCAACAGCAGCCAGGATTTAGAATTTCCTGGCTGCCTCTTACCAGATTGATCACCAGTAATGCCGTACAAACAGCATGCTGGAGTCACCCTCTCTCAGACAGCCTGTGATAGCATACATCAGAGAGAGAGGGAGCAGATGGATCAGATCTGCCCATGCATGATTAGCTCCAATCCAATGGTCTGTACAGGCGCTACAGAACTTGCGTACATAAAGTGTGCAAGTTTGTAGCAGAGTGCAATTTGCAGTTCCTATACGATGCAAATTGCATAGAACAGCTTCAAGGACTTCCAGATTCAGAAGTCTCTGAGCTGAAGGGGAGTAGTAGAAGTGCACACCAAGGGAGAAAACGATCGTAAAATCACCGGAAAAATAAAAGAGAATTTTCTGCCAGCAGCATGTGCCCATTTTTTTTTAGTCTTCAGTAGAGTGTTCCTTTAAATCTTCTTTCATCACAGCTCCTGGAGTTCTTTACCTACAAAATCTAAGCCTAAGAACACCAATTAAACATATATGGTGCTCTGTCACCAGGTAGGCAAGCAACCAAGTATAAGGCCTACATAATCTAGAGTTGTTGACAACACTAAGATTGCCAACTTGTTTTCTACACTGTTATGTGAGAGGTGCCTTCCTAACCTTTCTTCGTTCAGAGATAAGCATGAAGACTATCATCAGTTCAGTGATGGAGAGGCCAGCTGTCCCCTTTCAGAGATACAATGAGAAACTTAGTAAAAATATAGCAAGCGCATACGGAGGGGCAGTGTCCAGCAGGTGCTGCCCTGAATAAAGAAGAATCAAAAAACACACAGTACTGTGTGTTTTTTGATTCTTCTTCTTTATTCAGGGCAGCACCTGCTGGACACGAGTTACTTACCAATTAAATGGTGTATTTGTCCATGGTATGTGTCGGCGATACCTATCTTTATTCAACACAGTTTATTGACACTTTTCTTGTATGTATTTAACTACTCAACTTTGATATAACAGGTTTTCCAAATGAACGTTCGTATTTAGGGCTGTACCTTCTGGACATGAGATATTGACCAATTGAATGGTTTAATTGTCCATGGTATAGGTTGGTGATATTTAATCATTACCTAACTTAGCTCATTGGTGCTTGGTGTATCCCTTTTAGGACTGAGACCAAGTTTATTATAGAAGTTAATTGTTCAATCTAGGATCCTTATACTGCAGTACATTAGCTCATCCAGTTGTCTACTCTACACCCTCTATCTACTGTTTAGTGTATGGTTAGAATATCACTTATGTCTTAAGGAGACCAGCTATCCTGCTAACTAATCAACCAATTAAGTTGTATTTGCTGAATTGAGGATAGGGATAATTCATACTATTTTGGGGTCTCATTATACACATTTTCTCACTGTTTTTCAGTATACTGAGTATTTTTCTATATAGAATTGTATGTCTATCTATTTTTAGAATCAATCTAATAAAAATGTATGTTTAATTTAATTTATGTCTTCTATTTGATACCAGCGCAAGTGGTTTTAACCAGTTTATTATAGCTGTGTTGTATTTGCCACAATCTCTCTTGTTGTTTTTTTGTTATGAAATATAGGTTTAATCCTTAAATGTGCTGGTTTGACTCCATTGTCCTTGAGGCAAAAGTTCTTCTTTTCTGATATATCCATAAAGGCTCTTTACATTTTCAAAAATGTATTACAAAAGGCAAATGAAAAGACATAAGTGAAAATTATTACAAAAAGGAGACATATTTAAGTTTTTTTTGCCTCATTCAATACACCTCTATAAGGGCACCATTAGTTGCACGAAGCACATCAAGACAGTACTCGATTTCTTGCCATGTTCGCTGTAGCATATTCTCATCAATGGTGGCAATGGCATCAGTGATCCTCTGCTTTAGATTAGTGATGTCCCGTACCTTTGTTCAATACACGATATCTTTAACATAACCCCATAGAAAGAAGTTGTTTTTCTTCGGTGAGATATCAATTACTGCAAACGTTTACCTTGACCTTTTGACTGATGGTTGGTTGAAGGTCATGTAGTAGTGGTGCCACGTAATAATTTTCTAGCAAGATGGTGCACCACCACATTGGGGACTGCATGTTTGTGGGTTCCTAAATGAAACATTTCCAAACCGGTGGATTGGAAGGGGTGGCCCAATTACCTGGCTCCCTCGTTCACCAGATATCACTCCCCTTGACTTCTTTCTATTGGGTTATGTTAAAGATATTGTGTATCAAACAAAACGTACGGGACATCACTAATCTAAAGTAGAGGATCTCTGATGCCATTGCGCCATTGAGGGTATGCTACAGCAAACATGGCAAGAAATCGAGTACCGTCTTGATGTGCTTCGTGCAACTAATGGTGCCCATATAGAGGTGTATTAAATGAGGCAAAAAAACTTAAATATATACATCTCATTTTGTAATATTTTTCACTTCTCTGTCTTTTCATTTGTCTTTGTAATAAATTTTTGCAATTGTAAAGAGACTTTATGGACACCCTGTTTTGCCAGGAAATTCGACTGATGACTTTTATCAAAGTGGGATGGTGGATTGCATGAGAAAGGCTGTTTCATGGATTCTTTGAAGATCAGACATTTACAAGCTCATACTACTATAAGCTCTGATTCCATCTAACATGCATATAAGAAGCATGCATCTACACACAAGCTGAGTGTTATTAGACTTTTTTTGCATGTGATGAAAATGAGACTGAAATACCTTAGGCCTGTACATTTAAAAATCACAGCAGCCCATTTGATATAGGAAATTATTAGAAATGTTTAAATATTAAAGAGAAACACAGAAACACTTTTACACCCAGGCACACACAAACCGTCAAAAACACACAAAGGATTGACTCAATTATGCAGCCCTAACGATTTCATTTTTAGTAAAAATGAAATTAAATTATTATTTCATTGCATATTTGTACTTGGCATTGGTGCTAGATCACTCTCCCTCCTTCAATCAAACATACGACCTCATGTGCTGCCTGCTTTGCCACCAACAACGCCAACAGGTCTTAAAAATCAGGGCCAGCACCAGGGCCAGCGCCAGCATTTAGTGTCTTACGTTACTCTCCTTATGAGCGGTTTGGACAAAAGAAAGGTGAGAGTCTACCGTCTCTTTTGAACGAAGGAAGGGCCACTTGATCCTGCAGCTTGAAGGTGATAAAAACTAATATAACCAAAATGAAAACAGCACTAGTTAAATTACAGTTTTGTCTGAAAGTGAACCATGCCTGTAACACATTTCACCATACACCCCCAAAACCTTACCTACAGAGACAAGTGACCCTTGAAAAGGAGGAATGACTAGTCCCCAAAGGAAGAAAGTGATTTCCTTCCCCATTGCATGGCAGGCAGGGGAGAATTTTTTAGCCAAGGATGATAGCCTCTAAAGCTTAAAAACACTAAGGTGCAGTGGCATAGCGTGGGGGGGCCCCGGGGGCGGTGGCCCTGGGTGCAATTTTCTTAGGGGCGCAAAATTTAAAAAGAAATTTGCGCCCCTAATAGTGTCTAGCAGGGATCAGCAAGGTGTTCCCTCACAGACACTGGCTCAGAGCTCTGCCTGGCTGTGGGGGCCTCACACCGCGCTGGGAAGCCCCAGGTGAAACCCAGAGAGGTCACTGTGAGCAACACATCACTGGCTGCTGCACAGCAAAAGGAGTGACCAATCCGGTGCTCGGCAGCCATTAACCAATAGGCACCCTGGATACAAGCTCGACCTGCCAGTGAATAGAGGTCACGGCGCTGCTGAATGGATGCTCTGTAAGCAATGTGCAGCCCGTGCACAGAGTGGCAAATTGAGATATATACAGCTGGGGAACTGGCAGGCCTCGGAGCCTGGCGAGGCACAGGGGAGCACAGCTACTCCTAATGCAGGAGAGGGAGTGGTATGTGAGGCTCAGGGACCATGTGTAAATTGCCTTGACCGGACAGTGTCTCGGGGCAGGACACCTACACCCTGTGTGATACATGGAGAGGTATCCAGGCTGGGGGTGTTGCATTCTGCATGAACACAGTATCTGCATGCTGCTGACACCATGTATGTGCGCAGCCTGGGCTGTGTGTACAAGGAAAGGCAGGTACAGACCCCATACATTCATTTTATATATACAGCATATCCTGTGATTATTGTGCATTTCAGGGGCAAAGACTTTCCTGCAGTTCTCCCTGTGTAAGTTTGATACAAACTTCCCCTCCATATGCCAGTATAGGCAGGTGCCAAGCTTCTATACAGAATCTCTCCTGGAGCACTGTAACTAATCACTGGGATTGTTGCATTGAGCCGCCTTCAAAAAACCCGTTTCCTTTCCCTACATATATTATTACAGCTTGGGTACTTGTATCTAGAAATGGGTACTAAATGTGATTTATGATGTATAAACATTCTTACAGGCAGCAAGGCATTTCTGCTTTTGTATTATGTATGTTTGAAGTTTCTGCAGGCTGGGATTTGTATGGTTGGTTGCAGTTTCTGCAGGCTGGGATTTGTATGGTTGGTTGCAGTTTCTGCAGGCTGGGACTTGTATGGTTGTGGTTTGCATTTATTTTTATATCAATATTTTGTTAAACAATACATATGACTGTAAGGTAAGGGATTCAATACTCTACTGGTGGAAGGGCATCAGGGGTGTGCTAACGTGTCCACAGGTTGGGGGGGCGCAATTCTTGCCTTGCCCCGGGTGCTGACAGCCCACGCTACGCCACTGCTAAGGTGATTACTATTTTAGCACTCTTCTCCCACCATTTAACATTCAGAAGGATTTAGTACCCTTCTTGAGTAAGAGGAATGCTACTTCTTCCTAGCTATTATGTGTCACATGCTTATGACGGAGGAGATCACAGCAACAATACTGTCTATCACCAAAATGTGAATATGGAGCGAGAAGGGAACCAGGGCCAGGATGCCTCGATCGGAGGGAGGTGACAGTGGGGGGACAGCGAGGGAGCGCAGGGACAGGTATGCATCCAGCCAGATTGTGGCTCGGGGTTACCTCTTTCAGCAATGAATTAACCCCAAGCCACACTCGGGAAAACTCTGGATAAGAAAAAATTGTTCCGATTCTGAAATAGAAAATATGTCATGTCTGGGTTGATGGAACCAATAAATAAGAATCGGGTATTATTCTAGGCGTGTATGTTTTAAATATAATTAAACACCTCTCTGGGATTACAAATAAAGAAAAAAATAAAGAAATTCTGATTAGTTCTAAATGTTTCATATTTGTACAAGGGGTTAATCCATAGAGGGTTGCCTCAATGACCTAGATTTGTTGAGGGTCCCGGAAGGCTTGGGGATTCCTGTAAATCCTATGAAGACAGACATAGTGTCAGCAGGAAGATGCATGTGGCACGGTCGCTACCCAATTATTAACCTGTCAGAAATCCACTGACCTTATTGTGTCCATCTCCATTAAGATCTCGTGGCATCCTGCTAAGATCTAATTTGAAAGGGTATGCAGGAGTGACACTGTGCTCCATATATTAACTAAAATGTGTATTCTTTCCTTCTCCACTAAAACTGACTCCAGACCTATGGGGTTAAAATACAGATTTCCAAAATTGTACTCTACAATCAGTTGAATAAACACAAGAAATCTCTAATCAAATGTCCTAGTATTAGCAATGGGTCTACTCTTCCTCCTTACAAGAAGCAATTAACCAGTAATGAACATTAGGGGCACCAGAACATATAAAACAAGGGAAATATGGAAATCTAAAAGAAAAATGTATTGACCATGTCCGGTTCAATTTCACCAGTTATTTGCGGCGTACAGCATGGGAAATTCCCTGATGGGGCAAATGGGTATTTTGCCTTTTTACTTTTGAATGTTATTGGCACTGCATGGGAAATGGCAAAAAAATTGCACTTTTTTTGAATCGTATGTAAAAGAGGTGCAATAGAAAAAGCAAAATGTACCTTCAAAAATGTCTCATCAGGCAGCGTTTCATGCATTTTATAATGTAACTAAATAAAGCAAAAACTAATGCCAATAAAGATATATAGGATAGGATTTATTCAATGCAAGTGAAGGATTGGTCGTATTACTACCACCACCGTTTCAATTACAGGAGATAAGTAGGAGAGGGAAAGAGGAACAGGAAGTGGAGCAAGACGGACCGAAAGAAGAAGCGGTTTGAAGTGCACAGGGAGGAAAAAGAAAAACGTTGCACATTTTTCTTGAATAAACAATTTAAGCAGTTAAAGAACTTTAAGACCTATAATACTATGATCCTATCAACCTTAAGAGTGTCAGGCTTTCATGAAAGCTGTAGTGCTATCACAGGGAACATTTTTGGTCCAATACTGTAGTAGTGGTGCATTATTTCAGATCAACGCTATGCAAACTGATCCTGAAATTACAGCGTTCCTAGTACCTTAGCTTTTATGATCCCGTATCTCCAAAATGTCTCCAGAAATGGAGACAATGCTTAAACCTGTGGGGCAAGAAGAGCCTCTAATGTTCCTTTTTTTTATTTCTTAGAAGAACCATGAGTGTCTATTCCTGCGAAGGCTAGGGTCAGACGAACGTGATTTCTACGGACTGTGCGTCCGTGCAGTTCGGACGTACGTAACTACGGAAGAGGCAGTAGTGGCCACACAGTCCGTTTTTGTGACCGATGTATTTTTTGACGGATGTAGCAGGGAAAATAAATTAAAATGCAAAACCATTTTGTTCGTCAAAAATGCTGGGCGTATAAATGCAGTCCGTCTGATCACGTTCCAGCACTCACACACAAAGCTATGCGGACGTGGCGCACTCCGCACGTCAGTTCTAGCAGTATTACCTTCTTGCCTAACCTGCGTCCGTTTGCCGCATCCGTCATGCGTCCGTACTTCGTGTGTGGGGCTCCATTTAACACAATTGTATACTATCACAGACGTACTTATGTGCGGTAACACGGACGTTAGGCTGGGGTCAGACGAACGCAGTGTTAAGTCATTAGGTAGACGCTAACAAACAAATGTAGTGCATAGAAATGTTGGCGATAATGAAATATCATCTCGGACTCCAGCTGCAGTGCTATGGATAATTTATTAACAAAAACATGTTCTAGAAACTTCAGCTTCAACTTCTAGTCCGTGTCCAAGTGGCTGACTTCCTCATTAACTGCTTCCTGCTGAACTGCAGTGCAACATATAAACTTCCCCCGGAACCAAACACCCTCTGTTCTGGTTCCATACATATTGATACAGTGCAAGCCATTATCCATCAGCATTTTCCTTACTAGTGAGCTGCTATGTTAGCAACT
This sequence comes from Leptobrachium leishanense, assembly GCA_009667805.1. Taxonomy (NCBI): domain Eukaryota; kingdom Metazoa; phylum Chordata; class Amphibia; order Anura; family Megophryidae; genus Leptobrachium; species Leptobrachium leishanense. The sequence continues at coordinate 87,269,096 of CM019068.1, read as the reverse complement.
ATACTTAATTTGGCAATTTTCACCATTGTAACTACGCTATGCAGTGGCATTTAGGGAATAAAGCGTATAGACTCATGAAGTATACCAATCCAGCACTGAACCATAGCCCACAGAGAAGTCCAATAACCAGGTGCTTGCAGACAACACCGAGCTCGTTCTGTCCACAGCGAAGTGATCGGCTGAAATTTCAGGCGATTTATAGTGTTCTCAAAAGCAGGATGACATCTTGGAGGTTGTCCCTTGCTGTGGCACAGCTCCCTGCCTACTGATGTCATTGTGCAAAGGTGTATTAACATCTGAAACAGGATTTTCCCTAGCATAATGGGGAAATCCAATTGTGGCGATGTAGGGGTCATTTGGAACCATATCACTGGTTCTGTACATCCCACATGGTCATATTAGGTGCCATTGGAAAGGCCAGAGACTCAGGTTTTTAACCACTTGGCTGCTAAGGACGCGCTCAGTTATGTTCAGTTCTCCAGTTATTCTCCTGGTTTTCACCGCTCTCTGAATAACCCTGAAAGTATTTAAAATGTGTCCTATTCTCTTAGTCTTGAACTTTATTATTTCCAGCTGCTGCAAATGGCTAACCTATTGTGGAGTTTGACAAGTTTACACCTATTGTAGTAGTTAAGTACACAACTTTAGGAGGCAAGCAAAATATTATACACAGATTTGTGCAGAGTAATCCAGAAATGTGCAGAGAGCAAGTGGGTCCACTTGTGACATAGCTTCCCATTTTTACTTTTTGTACAATCGAAGATTGACATGAAAGGAATTCTTGGGAGAAGCAAATGGCAGGGACAAAAATACTCTGATCTATTTTGATTTCTTTTACATTATTGCACTAGAACAGATGTGAGGATAACCTACACACATTGACGATAATCAATTTCTATTTGTTCATCCAAGAACAGATGATGATTAAAGAATGCCTTGGAATAGTTTGACCAAAGTCATCTTGATCTAAAAATAAAATCCAGATACGCATCTCCTCTATCAGAGGTTTACGTTGTTGTTGAAGGTTTCTGTGACTTGTAAATAAAAAAGGCTCGTCTACCCTCCAAAGCTCCTACTCTGCTTCATTGCCTTTTAATAGGTAGACATTTTTATCCTGCCTGAGCTCCGTGGTAAGAAAGCAGATTGTACAACAAATGCTCATGCCAGCTATTGAATACGGAGATTTAGTGTATGCAGCTGCCCCGCAAACACACCTCCAGAAACTTACTACATTGTATAACTCATTCTGGTGCTTTGTGCTACAATGTAACTACATGACCCACCATTGTGACATGTTAAAAGAACTAAACTGGCCATCGCTGGAATCTAGACGCACCCTTCACCTTTCCAACCTGGTGTTTAAGAGATTTTCTGGAAAGCTGCCACCCTACCTGAATAGACTGCTTCCTACAGCAGTTCCCTCATCCTATAACCTCCGATCCAGGACCTGCACCTTACTTGCAATACCACAATACAAAAAGAAAGTGGCTCGATCCTCATTTTCCTACAGAGCAACACAATTAAAGAATAACCTCCCAGACGCAATCAAATCTTCCCCCAGTCTAAAGTCACTTAAGAGCTCCCTATTAACATACCTCAACACAGAATGCACCTGTAAACATGTAACATAATGACTATTTCCTACATATTTATTTTCTGTTAATCTGTATATTTGTTTTTATGTTAAGATCTTGCATTTTACTACTTTGTATTTCTGTACTCTGTAACAATTCAATGTTCTTGAACCCAGGACCAACTTGAAAACGAGAGAAATCTCAATGTATCCTTCCTGGTAAAATCTTTATAAATAAATAAATAAAATAAATAAATCCACCCTTTTGTGTCTGTTGGTTTTCTTCTTTTTAATTCTATGTACAGCTGTGAGTCCAGGCGTAAAAAATAAAATACTGGTATCACCTTGGATTCTCATTAGACCCTTGCTACAGAACTAAAATAAAACCATATTCTCAATACCGCTGCATAGAAAAAACCCTGCAAGCAGGAAATCATCACTGAAACCGTCAAGGTGACATATCTGAAATCAATGTGCAACCTTAAATTGTGATGTGCTGAAAGAAAGAAGCACATATACAGAAACACTTGAACCAGTCTTGTGACAACAGATACTACAGGACAAAGTGTTTAAACAAAACTGGTGTCAATGGTGTCTGTTGCATTTGATACAGTTTATCTTTGTAAAATCTGTGACATGGCCTGAGTGTAAAGCATCGGCATATAATATGCTATACTCCTAGAACAATATGCATCACAGACAGATAACATTGTAAGCAGGTTGTGAATGGAGCACAGGCTTATTATTGATAGAACATTTTTGTGGATTCTAGTAGCATTTTCCATAAAATTACGAGTCGATAATAAAGTGAGATCGACACTGAATTTTGATTCCTTTATAACTAGTTTACTAGGCTTACAACCGAATTTCCACTTATCCAGATCAACAATTAAATCCTTTTTATGTACTCAACCATAGACCACCCTGTCTGTAATCATATGTAAGCTCCTTTAGCTATATGTTAGTGAAGAGGTTAGGCAAGGAGTGGCAGACTAAGCATTCATCCAACTTGGCCACTCTGCTCTGGAGGAGTGAAGGAAGCTCCAGAGGTCTCTCAAAAGCAATACAATAAAAATGGCAATTCCCCAGTCAGCATATGTTATGCAGTCACCGAAACCTGAAGTTATTTTATATATCTTACTATTGTCCTCCTTTACCATATAATCTAGTACAGTAGATGAATCAAATATTGTTACACACAGTTCTTGGATAAGACCATTAAACCTCCTGTACTAGACTCCACTCACTGGCTTTACTAGCTCAGCCGTAATCATCCATATAATCTCACTCCATTTATTAAAACCAGCAAATCAACAATGCTAAGAGGGCTATTTTGTTTTGTTTTCTGTTTAAACAAACACCAATGTTTGGATAAAATCTAACATACCACTACTTAACAGCTTTAATAGAGGTGTAGATGTAAATATATTAAAGGGAAACTCTATGCACAGTGATCACTCAATGTAAATTGAGTGACCGCAGATTGCCATGAGCAAATCCACCCCTTTCTCGCTTTGATGGGGCTCATAGGGGGCTGATTCAGCCCTCTGAGAGCAGAGCTTAGCTCCTCCTTGAAGCTTAGATCAGCATGGGCTAACCTGAGCTCCAGGCTCTGAGACCAGGAAAAGGGAACCTGCTCAGAGGCATCCAGACCAGAGCTGTGAAATGGAGGGCCCCCTGAAATGTTGGGGTCTACAATTCCCAGAATTCATCCAATATAATAGATGGCCAGGGAATCATGCGAGTTGTAGTTCAGAAACTGAGGGGGTGATTGACAGCCTTTGAGACAATCCAGGGCAGTGCCGCTTACCAAGGTTTTATCAATAACCAAGGTGTTAAAATGGGAGGTAGAGTGCAGAGGGGGGGAAAAATGGGTTAATGTTTATCCCTTCTGTTTTCCCCTTCCATTCTAACCCTTAAGTATCAATTTCATGTAAGTAGATATGTACTTTAAAAACAAAAAAGGAATAAAATTACTTAACCATGTGAAATGAAAACTGACAGTGATTATGTATGCCAGATGTTGGGCTCGTTTAATAGGAATTTTTTTGCCAACACATATATAGTCAGAGGCAGAATGGGCCAGGAGGACAAATGCCCCTGAGCCTCTCTAACAGAGGCAGCTCTCGAGTTAGGTGGCCTCGTGACCGCCTTCCAGGTAACACTCTGTTGGACGGGGATTTGAGGTTTTAACCTGTTTGCTGGGGGAGATGTGCTAGAGGGATCCTCAGCTTTCCCGCTAGCATCAGGAGGACATATTTAGCACATCTTTGTAGATGTCAGCCATGCCTGTGGGACCTCAGCAGCAGGGAATTCCCCAAGGAGGATATGCAGGGATCTTTTGGACCCCAGTACGGAAACGTAGCAGCTACAGGGTCCTGTGTGGTATCATTGGAAAGGTAAGAGCATTGACTTTCCCATACTTGACAAGGATTTATGTAAGAATTTAAAAAAAATTATATTTTATTTTCTAATGCATCACTATTGTTCATTTTATTGCTTAATTTATGGACGAGCAGAGTGAAGAGTGGTATATGGCACAAGTTCTTTAGCTTAAAAACTAGAGTCGATAGTGGGTCAAATATACCCAGAAACAGGTCTAACATTTGAGGCACCAAATGTGTGTTGGCCAGTGTATTTTGCCTCAGTCCTATAATAAAACATGACTTGAGTGCAAAACTGTCAAAATGAGCTCACAAACAGGGGTGAAATAGCTCAGCAGGTCAGGGCAGGGCTGCGCTCCTCTCTGCCGCTTACTCGCAGCTGCAGCTTACTCCTGTGGAGAGGTACAGCCACACTTGATATTACAATAGGAAATCAGTGCGGCAGCAGCGAGTAAGAGTAGAGATGAGTGGCCGACACACTTTAATTGGGGGTCGAGTTGTTGCACTTTGGGCCTCTGGGTTGTACTTGCCCCCTAGGCCAAACGTTTCCAGTCAGCCCCTGTATATATTTAAAAACTTGAAAATTCCCTATTAAACGTTTTGCTTTTACTCACTTCTGTGTGGCCTGCTGCAAGTGAGTGGAGAGTCTTACATGACAGTCCTCCACTCACTTCTTGCAGCCAATTAACTGCTGGTACACTATTGTAATTGCGGATGGCCAGACACGAAGTGCTATCTGATGGCCCATAAGAAGCGCTGCCCACAGCGGAGGAAAGATGGTGGCGCCTGAAACTGGATCAGGAGGCGTACATCCTGTGATATCACTTTGACCTTTATGACCAATGTAATATCTATCCCCTGATAGTTACTGTATCCATTCTGGCTGGATGGAAAAGAGGTAACGCTCTATAACCGTGGAGACACAGGACAGGTTCCAATCCCGGCAAGAGCACCTCTCCAGTAAGTGTCCTTGGGCAAAACACCCAACAGTACATACTTGCCACCCAGGACATACTTGAAAACAAGAGAAATCTCAACGTATCCCTCCTGGTAAAAAGTTTACATTAGTTTTTATTTTATTTTTAGAAAGCATTTCAGAACAAATACCACAAATATGTAGATATAGATACATCTCAATCAAATATGCAAAAGTCTTTATTTCCCAAACATCCCATCTATGACTTAAAGATTGTGTCAGGACAGCAGAGTCTCCTGTCCAGCCATTCAAGTTATAGTTCAATTACCAAAATCAATCATACTGCCCAGTTACTGGTGACAGCACAATAATGAATCGATTACTCTCGTAATGGAATACTGCATTAATTTAGAATGTCTAGAGACTATCAATTCAATTTTATTTAATGCATCACTCGGACAGTAATTTAAGATATGATGGAAAATACTCTTTAAAAATGCTTACGTGTTAAAATCCTATAAAAGCTACATTAGAAATCTCTGGGCTATGCCCAACGTAGGAAGATGCAAGGCTGGTTTTAAAGCATTCCCATTTGCTCCCAAATTTTCCTAGAACAGCATCTATCGAAAAAAAAGTGTAGCGCCCACTCCCGTAGGAGCCACTGAATTAACCTCGGGTTAGTCTCTCTCCGCACTAGGGAATAAATATACACCAGCACCGTTGTGGATTTTATAAGTTATATGGTTCACTGAATAAACTGGCATATAAAGAGCAGCACGATATACGTATATATATTTATAGTAGTTCGTAATGCGAGAAACGCGTAGCGGAAAAGAAAAAAACTAATTTTAAACCCTTCGTGGTTGGAGTGTGAGTCCCGTACAGGTTGTGTCCCAAGAAGTGTACGTGTATGCGTGTATTGGTACCCGGGTACAATATTCAACTGGCCAGTGAATTATTTATGAGGTATCTTCGACTAGTCACGTTGGGGCCCTGTAGGTTTTGAACAAACTGCAGCGTGCTTTAGTATTTTACAGCGGCCTGGAAGGCCTCTCACCCATCCGCCAGATACTCTGTGCTCCCCTCGACCCAGGACGTCTCTCCGCTCGATTTTGACTGGGATTCTCTGTGTCACCGGATCCGCTGTCTTGCTTGTCTGTATCGGCCACAAGATGTCCAGCTCACCGCCTGCACTCCCTGTTAGATCGTCTGCGGTTCTCCTAACTCGGGGTCCTTCAGCTTACTCTGTATCAGCGTGGGTTACTAGCGGTGGATCACTGGGTCTTCATTTAATAAGAAGGGAAAAACCCGATCTCCAGCTCTGCTAGGCCGCACCTGCGCTTTGGCCTGGTCATGATCACTCTCTGCTACACTTGCGTCTTGCTCCTCTCACTCCTCTGCGCGCTCTGCCGGCTCTTTCCACGAGGCTGCGGATGTCAGTGTCTCTCTCCCACCCACTTCCTGTTCCCGCCCGCAAAGCATGCTGGAAAATGTAGTACAGTTCTTTCCTTGGTTGTCCAGCATTAATCCACCAGTCTCTGTCTCCCTCTGGTGGCCATGGTAAGTAAATGCAGCAGAACAGTCTTTTTAAACAGCACTACAAAAGAAAGACTCTCCCCCCTCCCCATGACGCTGGCACATTTCAGTGTGCCTGCAGGACATTTTTTTTCTCCAAATCTGTGCTCAGGTATGACAAACACAGGCCCCTATTCCAAAGTTGGTGTAAACTTAACCAGAAATGTTGTGAACTTGACAACCCCGTAGACTATAAGGCCGGGATCAAACGAGCGTTTTGCAGAGCAGAAGTAACGTCCGTGAGAGTGGACTTTCCTTCCACTCTGACGCCCGTCTGGCCACCTTGCTGAGCGCAGTTAGTGCACTCAGCAACGTAAGTCCCATGGAGGATCACGCTTTGAAGCCCCGAACAGGTGTCTTAGTGCTTCGACGGGGAGGCAGCTAGTGTGCTCAGCGCTGCAAGGCTCGATCCTCCTATGGAGGATCGCGCTTTGCAGCCCTGTTGAACGCGCATCATAGCGCTTCGACAGGAGGCTTTCACAACGTCCGCAGCAAGCCCGCATTGCGTGCGCAATTTGTGCGCACGCTACAGCGTGTGGCCAGCCCCAAAGTGTCACAATGCTGCGACAGACGCCGAGAGGCATGTCAGTATAGGCGCACATAGTGCGCTCGTCTGACTTCAACTTAATGGCTCTAGATTACAACAGCTCTGGTTAAATTAACACAAAGGTTGGAATAAGGCCAACAGAGTCTATCGAAACGAAGCACGACCAGTCTTTTAGTACTATTCCAGCTCCATTATTATAAACAAACTAAACCTACTTAACTTCATGACCAAAAATTCCTTTGCATAAAATACTGGGCTAACAGCTCAGAAGAAAGAATGGAGAAAAACATCTAGAAAGAAAGTGCAAAATCTAGATATGGCATGTAAGCCTTTAATATCTAAAAATGCTATAAAAAAAGCACAAGATCAACTATAAAATCTTCATTCAATGGCGTCTTTTGTAACATTTTTTAAAGTAATGGAGAGTTTGTATTGATGTTTAACATAGCATTTTAATGACATGTGTCTGATCAGACAATATGACCATATGACTGTTCTTTAGACATGTGTAAGACATTTACAGTTACTAATAAACTAGATCTGGACAAAAACATCCAAAGAATATTCTTTTGCAGACACCCTCATAAGGACAAATCTATATACAGTACTTAAATAAAACTATCCGGCAAGAATGGTAAACCTTGTCAAGTATAAAAAGCACAGCGTTTTCGGATCAGGCTACGAAGAGACATTCCACCCGTGTCTGTCCAAGTAGGGCTTAAACTACTAGATTCAATAGAATTTAGATATTGCAGATTAATTGGACATCCATATTTACAGAAAAACAGGGGGATATGCAGTGTCTTTTAAAGCACTCCCAATCTAAAAACCGCACTTTATTAAGGAACGGAGACCGTTATAAAATGTATACCTTGTTACAGTGTCTGTGTGGAATAACTAAGCCTTGAGAAATGTTTTGCTGCCTTTTCTCTGACTTCAACATTACTGCAGTTAATTTTTTGGGTATATAGCAATCTGATAAACAAAGGAGTGTTAAATTTAAGGGATACGTATACCGTATACATTGATGGAGATGGTTTCTTAATCTAGACAGATTCCAGGCTATCAGAGGCTAAAAGGGTATTTAATAAATGAGCTGTTCCGCCCTAAATCAACGCTCTTATGAGGAGTTCTAGAATTGTGAGAAATGATCAGTGTTATTAGATCTCTGCTATATTTAAACTCCCTGGTGGTTTTCCAGAGTGTGATTCGGGGTTAAGGCTAGGGTCAGACGAGCGTGATTTCTACGGACTGTACGTCCGTGCAGTACGGACATCGTCAGTACGGATGACGCAGTAGTGGTCACACAGTCCGTTTTTTCACTGAAGTTATTTTTTGACGGATGTAGGAGGGAAAAATAAATTACAATGAAAAAAATTCTGTCCGTCAAAAATGCTGGACGTATTAAATGCAGTCCGTCTGACCTCGCTCCATCACTCACATACAAAGCTATGCGGACGTTGCGGACATGGCGCACTCTGCACGTCCGTTCTAGCAGTATTACGTTCTTGCCTAACCTGCGTCCGTTTGCAGCGTCCGTCAGCCCCCGCACTTCTGTGCGGACGTACTTTGTGTGTGGGGCTCCATTTAACACAATTGTATGCTATCACGGACGTACTTATGTGCAGCAACACGGACGTTACCACTGCGCTCGTCTGACCCCAGCCTAAATTGCTATGCTGAAAGCAGTAACCCCGAGCCACACTCGGGCTGGATACATACCTGTCCCTGCGCTCCATCGCTGACCTCCCACAAACGCATTCTCCTCCGGCTAATCGCTCGCGAGAAGGGACCCAGGATACAGCGATCGGCCAGAGGGGACTGCGGGGGAACAGCGAGGGAGCGCAGGGACAGGTATATATCCAGTTCGAGTGTGGCTCGGGGTTACCGCTTTCACTATAGAAATTTGACCCCGAGCCACACTCGGGAAAACCGCCAGGGGGATGAAAAAAATGGTACAGATTCTGACATATAAAATATGTCAGAATCGGACCGCCAGGGTGGTTAATGCTAGAAATATCAGTCTATTGAAGGAACCCATACACTTCTATGAATGAATTAACTCTGCAATAATGCCATATTGAAGACTCAGACTTTATAAGGCAGGCGTCAGGCAAACGCAGTCATCACATGCGTGTCGCCGCACAGTTTAATGTCCGTCGTAGCATTGATTTGTGATCAATGGAGACCAACACACGAAGTACGTGCGCACCGAAGTGCACACGCACCACGCAGGGGGCATCAGATGGCATTTAGGCCTCAACGTAAAAGCGCTATGACGGACGCCCACAGTGCGCCGTGGCCGCGTAGCCAGTACTTATGTCCGTTATGCACGCACGCAGAATGCACTCAGACTGCGTTCGTCTGACATTAGCCTAACTATAAAAGCATTCTAAAGCGCTCCCTCAAATTTACTTAGAACCTCTTCAGTAACCAGAACCAGTCTTTGGGTCTTAAAATTGGAGAAGCCAATCAATCTAATACAATCGAATGGAACATTTATGGTGACATAGCAATCAAAACATAAAATCTAAACAAGACTTCTATAACCCTGAAAGAAAAAAGGCACCAAATACAATTAATACTGAAAATAAATCCTAATGATTGCAAAACAAAGGCAGAGAGAACTGATTCAGATCTCTGTGTTTTTATCATGTATATACGTACGTGGCTCTCAGACTTCACGCCACAGTCTTATTTATGACTCTTGCAAGGATTTCCTGGTTTTATCCAACAGAATGTAATCACAGATTTTGCAAAGATATAAAACCTGGTGGAGTACAGTAACCCCCTTCACAATGCCACCTTGCCTTTCAATGGTCATAAGGTTAGCTCAATGCCTCATGGAAGGATTAAAAAAAAAAAGATCTCCTTACCTTCTACACACCATCCAACCCCCCCTCCCCATTGTAAAACTTTAAAGGTGAGATTTATAGTCTCCTTCATTCCAGTGCTGGATTTCTTGCTGCGGGTCCAGAATTGGCAAACTTCCACTGAACCCACAGCTGTCACGTGACATGGGGAGGGTTGGAGCCTTGAACAAGCATCCGCACAATCCAATGGGGCTGAATGCGGGCGCTCTGAGCATCATTGAATGGAGTGAAAACTGAAATACTGTAAATCCTCAAACTTACCCAAGGGCCAGATAAGCGACATCTGATCTTAGCTTTCTGGGTGAAGCCAATACCCTCCCCCCCTCGGATGGCTCAATCAACTATTTGGGTCCCACCTAGAGTGAAGGAAAGGAAGGAAGACACTCAGATCACTGTGACCATTAATTTTGCTTTGTGTGGTCACAGTGACTGGAGTGTCCATTTATCTTTTGAAACATAGTAAATATCTAATACAGGGCTGTCAAACTCATGACCCACCTGATGTTGATGCCTACAATTCCCAGAATCCATACAGTTCAATAGATGGCCAGGGAATCATGGGAGTAGTAATTTAGAAACATCTGGAGTTTGACAGCCCTGATCTAGTAGCGATCCGATTATTTTGGGCATTTGTGCTGTATCTTGAACATTGAGTTTGCACTCTAGTTTACTTTTCTTAGAACATTTCAAAAGGCGGCTTCATGCTAAATGTGTGGTTCTGAAAAATGTGTTGTACCTACAGCAGGCTGTAACTGCATAAAAGTCCACAATTGTGTAAGTTGCCCAATTAAACGGGTCACTCAAACACTTTTCTCCAATTTGTTCCATGTGCATAACAATACAACTAAACGTAAAATGCTTTTTGTAGAATAAAGATGGTAATATGGCTGATTAATAACTACTACTCGTAAATACAACTCCTTAAAAGACACAGCCAGCCCGAAATAAAATCATGCTTCTGGAAGCAAACATGTAAAAGGCGACAAGAACACACAGAAAAATAAATAAATCAACTAAGAGGTTTAGCCACTTCCTCATCTGCTATAAAGGCAACAGTTTAAATGTTGGCTCTGTCCCCTAAAAAACCTGTATTGTGAGGGTACTAAAAACGATTTGATTTGTGACACAGCTAGAGCAAAAATAAATACTGTATATAGCCAAAGCTACAGAAAGGGGTCTTTGGTTATGGCAGTACTTCCTAAGCCATGCCCCTCTCGAGACTGTTTTTTAATCACCATTTCCGTATATTCTCCAAGGGACGGAGACAATTAAAAACGTCAAAATCAATAGTTGTAGACCCATGACTGATCTTTAATGTCTTAAATCTACATAGGATAAGGATAGGATTCTCTCCCATTATAATATGTCACATAAATACCTTAATAATTTAGGAGACCAGACCTGAATGATTCTAGATCCCTTTTGTAACATATATAATGTATGGCTTCAGAAAATACAATTGAAAACATATCACATGAATAAATAAAATAGCTCCCGTAATAAATATAATTTCTCTGTAGACATGAGAAAATTAATGATAGCTCAAGTTAACCTCATATAATAATGGCATTTAACCCTGTACTTTCTTGGCATAAGCAGGTATTGAAGAGGTTACACAACCTGACCTTTCTAGTGAGGACCTTGGCACCAATATAGAGATGTTTGGGAAGACAATGTAACAGCTGAGGGAAAATCCTTGTTTGTTCAGCATGAGAGGGACAAAGGCAAAGCCTCTAGCCAAGCAAGGAGAACCAGGAGGGGGTGGGGAGAGAAGCAGAGGGCAGCGGGTATAAAAAGGTATGAGAGAATGAGCAGAAAGCAACACGATCGAAGGATAATCTGGGGAAACAAACTGAAAAAAATATATTAGATATTGGCGAGATTGTCGGAGAGAGTAGTGTGGGAGGGTGAGAAGAAACAGAAAGAAGGATTGTAGAAGTGTCAAAGAGCACTTCAAGTCAAAATATAGCAATAGCAAAGAAGTATAGAGAAAAACTTTCATGTACATTAATTTAGAAGAGATTACACAACCCTTAATTGAACTACAGCTGCACAAAGGCCATTTGGAACGGATCTCAATATGCCTTTAAATACACAAGAATTGCAAGAGTTCTGTTTTTTCTGAAATTATTTATTCTTCTTCTTACCTAGCCTTATTGCAAGAATACTTTTCTTCTAACCTATACATGGCAAGGAAGCCTGCCTCTTCACTTTACATGGCAATTTCAAAATACTGAGCAACATATAGCACGGCCAAGGAAGATTACTCCTACTCCATTTGTGGCACTGCCAAGAATCCGTATCAATAGCTGATACATGGAGCGCTCAATGACCCTAGTTAGTAACCTGGCATAGAAACAAAAGTAACTTTACTCCTGACTTCTGGTATAGCCTAAGCATATCATAGCTACACCTATAACTCTTACCTGTATTCAGCTTGTCCTCCCTTCTCTACATGGAACTACAAAGGAAGAGAATTGCCAAACAATACATTGGATTTTCTGTGAATGTTACTCCTAGCTTGTACAGTCATGGCCGAAATTGTTGGCACCCCAGACATTTTTCCAGAAAATCAAGTATTTCTCACAGAAAAGTATTGCAGTAACACATGTTTTGCTATACACATGTTTATTCCCTTTGTGTGTATTAGAACAAAACAAAAAAAAGGGAGGAAAAAAAGCAAATTGGACATAATGTCACACAAAACTCCAAAAATGGGCTGGACAAAATTCTTGGCACCCTTAACTTAATATTTGGTTGCACACCCTTTGGAAAAAATAACTGAAATCAGTCGCTTCCTATAAACATCAATAAGCTTCTTACACCTCTCACATGGAATTTTGGACCACTCTTCCTTTGCAAACTGCTCCAGTGTAACGTTAGCTATATCACTTACCCAAGAGTAGCGGAGTTGGGATCTTTGAGGACAGAAGTATCTGCTTGAATAATACAAAAGGTTTATAAACTACAGACTGTAACAAGGAGACACCAGGACTAACTGATTCTCTGAATTGTCTCTAAGCTCTGAAGGTTGAGACCAACAGATTACCTAGGACACGCTCAGAAACAGCAGACGTGGAATGACAGTCCGTGAAGTACTCAAGGTGCAGGGCAGTCTGAGATGCAGAAATAACAAAACAGAAATAAAAAATAGTTTGTTATGTTTATGGTTTTGCTAAGACCACGATAAGTAGTAACCTGGGTAAAGGGAACCCCGGAGGGTTGCAAACGATACCCCTAAGGCTGGGGTCAGACGAGCGTAGTTATCACGTCCGTGTTGCCGCACATTTGTACGTCTGTGGCAGCATAGCATTGAACAATGGAGCCCCAAACACAAAGTATGTCTGCACAGAAGTGCGGACGCATGACGGACGTGGCAAACGGACGCAGGTTAGGCAAGAACGTAATACTGCTAGAACGGACATGCAGAGTGCGCCACGTCCGCATAGCTTTGTGTGTGAGTGATGAAACGTGGTCAGATGGACTGCATTTATACGTCCAGCATTTTTGACGGACAGAATGTTTTTTCATTGTAATTTATTTTCCCTGCTACATCAGTCAAAAAATACATCAGTGAAAAAAAACGGACTGTGTGGCCACTACCTTGTTGTCAGTCAGTAAGTACATCCATACTGCACGGACGCACAGTCGTACAAAATGCGCTCATCTGACCCTAGCCTTAACGTGAAGGGATAGAACCCAAAATAGCAAGTGATCAACCCAGCAACCAGCAGGGGATTAAATCACTAAAACAAGTGATAGACTACTCTAAGCCAAGCCGGGTCAATTAACAGGAGAAGGGATCTCATACAAGCAGGGTCGTCAACAGTAAAGTCAAATAGATATTAGAAGTAGCGATGCATGAAATAACTGCACAACAGGGTGATGAGGCCATTCCTAGATCCCTGTTTTAAAGCCTGTGGCTCCTGGTAACCACACCTGACCCCGCCCCCTCAGATGCCGATCTGCCAGCAGCAAGTGCTGGCACCCGACCAGCCAGTGGTCCCCCTTCTTGCCCAGACCCCCCAGGGCACAACGGGGGCTGAGGATGTAACATCCAGGTCTCGCTTATTGGAAGGGCGCCTTTTCCCAACAGCAATTTTAAGATCTCTCCACAGGTGTTCAATGGGATTTAGATCTGGACTCCTTGCGGTTCACTTCAGAATTCTCCAGCGCTTTGTTGCCATCCATTTCTGGGTGCTTTTTGACGTATGTTTGGGGTCATTGTCCTGCTGGAAGACCCAAGATCTCGGATGCAAACCCAGCTTTCTGACACTTGGCTCTACAGTGTGACCCAAAATCCTTTGGTAATCCTCAGATTTCATGATGCCTTGCACACATTCAAGGCACCCAGTGCCAGAGGCAGCAAAACAACCCCAAACATCATTGAACCTCCACCATATTTCACTGTAGGTACGGTGTTCTTTTCTTTGTAGGACTCATTCCATTTTCGGTAAACAGTAGAATGATGTCCTTTACCAAAAAGCTCTATCTTGGTCTCATCTGTCCACAAGGATTTTGGCTTACTCATCAAGTACATTTTGGCAAACTGTAGTCTTGCTTTTTTGTCTCTGTGTCAGCAGTGGGGTCCTCCTGGGTCTCCTGCCATAGCGTTTCATTTCATTTAAATGTCGACGGATAGTTTGCGCTGAAACTGATGCTCCCTGAGCCTGCAGGACAGCTAGAATTTATTTGGAACTTGTTTGGGGCAGCTTATCCACCATCCGGACTATCCTGCGTTGCAACCTTTCAATTTTTCTCTTCCGTCCACGCCCAGAGAGATTAGCTACAGTACCATGGGTTGCAAACTTCTTGATAATGTTGCGCACTGTGGACAAAGGCAAATCTAGATCTCTGGAGATGGACTTGTAACCTTGAGATTGTTGATATTTTTCCACAATTTTGGTTCTCAAGTCCTCAGACAGTTCTCTTCTCGTTCTGTTGTCCATGCTTAGTGTGGCACACACAGACACACAATGCAAAAGACTAAGTGAACTTGTCTCCTTTTTATTTGCTTTCAGGTGTGATTTTTATATTGCCCACACCTGTTACTTGCCCCAGGTGAGTTTACAGGAGCATCACCTGCTTGAAACAATCTTATTTATCCACAATTTTGAAAGGGTGCCAAGAATTTTTTCCAGCCCATTTTTGGAGTTGTGTGACATTATGTCCAATTTGCTTTTTTTTCTCCCTTTTTTTTGTTTTGTTCCAATACACACAAAGAGAATAAACATGTGTATAGCAAAACATGTGTTATTGCAATACTTTTCTGTGAGGAATACTAGATTTCTGGAAAAATTTCTGGGGTGCCAACAATTTCGGCCATGACTGTATGTGGCTCTATGACCCTATTCCTAATGAACTACACATAATACTGCCAGTTAACTTTGTTCCTAAACTATAAAAAGGTACTGCAGGGAAAATTATTGCTCATGTATAAATGGCTCTGCCAAGGAACTTTATTCCAAATCTGTAAACGACACGCCAGGTAACCTGATCACTAATTTATAAAGGGTACTACCAAGGAAATTTATCACTAATAAATAAAGGGCACTCACTGCCAGGGCACCTTATTTCTAAACTATAAATGACACTGCCGGGAAAACCCATTCATAATATACAGGGTGTCCATAAAGTCTCTTTACAATTTCAAAAATGTATTACAAAGACAAATGAAAAGACAGATAAGTGAAAATTATTACAAAAGGAGACGTATATATTTAAGTTTTTTTGCCTCATTTAATACACCTCTTTATGGGCACCATTAGTAGCATGAAGCACATCAAGATGGTACTCGATTTCTTGCCATGTTTGCTGTAGCATACCCTCATCAATGGTGGCAATGGCATCAGTGATCCTCTGCTTTAGATTAGTGATGTCCCGTACCTTTGTTCGATACACAATATCTTTAACATAACCCCATAGAAAGAAGTCGAGGGGAGTGATATCTGGTGAATGAGGGAGCCAGGGAATTGGGCCACCCCTTCCAATCCACCGGTCTGCAAATGTTTCATTTAGGAACGCCTGAACATGCAGTCCCCAATGTGGTGGTGCACCATCTTGCTGGAAAATAATGGACGGTTTAAGGTCATGTAGTTGTGGTGCCACGTATTCAGTCAAAAGGTCAAGGTAAACACTTGCAGTAATTGATGTCTCGCTGAAGAAAAATGTACCAATGATTTGGTTGCACATGATCCCACACCACACATTCATCTCAAGCAGAGGATCACTGATGACGTTGTCACCATTGATGAGGGTATGATACAGCGAACATGGCAAGAAATCGAGTTCAGTCTTGATGTGTTTCGTGCAACTAATGGTGCCCATATAGAGGTGTATTAAATGAGGGAAAAAAACTTAAATATATACGTCTCATTTTGTAATAATTTTCACTTATCGGTCTTTTCATTTGTCTTTGTAATAAATTTTTCAAATTGTAAAAGAGACTTTATGGACACCCTGTATAACGTTGCCAAGAAATCTTATTAATGTCCTATACATAGTAGTACAAAGACACCCCATTCCGGTATTATTCCTGGCACCGCATTGTTCAGATTTTCACTGTTTGATATGTTTAACCACATTACAGTGGAACATACAAACCAGCAGGGCATCTGTTCACAAACAATGCGATTTGTTCGACAAAGAAAAGTGAAAAAGTAGATAATTTTTAGTCAGGTTCACAAAGATGTGCATTTTCTGGTGAACTGTCTGAAGAATACCTCTTTAGCTCATTTACTGTGCGTGTCTGAAAACTGAGAGAAAACCTTTTAGTCAGAGGATGAGAAACCTGTAACGATGGTTCAATTTGATCTTGATTGCTTAATTTAATGTGCATTCAAGATTCAACAACACCACTCAAAGCCTAACATCGCACGCACGCAGTCCTGTCAATTAAACAGATACCTACCATATACAGAAGCGTAGAAGCATAACTCTCCCCTGACCTTGCATTAAGATTGATCTTCACACTGCTATATACAGACTTTAAGCCACAATCACTTTCGTGGGATCTGCTCTTGCTATTCTTTCTCAGAAGCGAAACATAAGAAGAGTCAGATTTTGTGTTCCTTTTAATTCTCAGTCAGCTTCTTAATCACCACTTACAGTAGCATATACAAATTTTAATGTAAATTACAAAAAATACAAAATATTGTACTATATGCAAATATTCCGGTCTTTCCACAAAAGGTGAGAAGGCGTTCGAAAGAAGCAACGTCCCGGATTAAATGCAAACCAATCTGTATACAAAGCCACAATACTATGAACAATCATAGTCTTACATTCAGTGTAAAACACTCTGAAGTAGGCGTTTTATCACTTAACCCTTTCGCTGCTGAGGCTTTTCCCGCCCCTGTGCTGAGGTCATTTTTACCTGTTTTGCGCATCATGTTTAAACGTGTTTTGAAGGCTTATTTTAGTATATGACCCAGACATATTATATATCGTTCTTTCCGTCAGACTCGGTAGATTCATAATATGTCATTATTATATGTATACGTTATGTCATGTCTGTATATTATAACAAAAAATGCAATAAAATATGTATTTTCAATAATTTACAATGTGTAAAGTGTTTTTTTCACATTTTAACATGCAAGCAATTGCGGTTATATTTTGTATGGGGTGCGCTTGTTAAAAAAAATTAGAGATGGGGTCTCGTTACATTTTTTTTTGGGGAAAATTACACTATTTTTAACAAACGCACCGCATACAAAAATCGTTAGTGCAGCATCATTGTTCACATTATAATTGAAATGGGAACAATATTGCTACACTAACAAACCAAAAAAAATAAAAAAAGTCTGTTTATTTTTTTTTATAATTTTTTTTTTTAATTTTTTTTTATTTTTATTTTTCATTTTTTTTTTTTTACAACTTTTTTCACTTTCATGTTTGGTATCGTTGGAACGGCCATGCTCTGGCCGATCCAACCATACCAAAATTTAACCCCTAACTGCCACGGATCGGGAGATAGGGAGTTCCAATGAACTCCCTATCTCCACCGTTGGTGGCAGTTAAGGGTTAACTCTAGGACTGGTGTCATCGTGCGTAGCCAGTCCTCAGGGGGAGTGCCCGGAGGCTTGGCCGACATCCAAGATGTCGGCCAGCTCCGGGAAAGGATCGCGAACCGGCGCTTTTCAGCGCCGATTCGCGATCCAGCTCCCCAGGGGTTAATGCCAGGCATCATTTGGAAGGGCAGGCTGTGCCCTTCCAAATGATGCCTGGGTTAACCCCCGCAGAGCCGCCGATCGGGAGGGAGAGAGGTCCGAAGGACCTCCCCCCCTCCCTTTCAGGCGCCTCCTCCGCACATGCGGGGGGGGGCGCCTGAATTTGGTGTCATCGCGCAGCCGCGATGACACCAAATTCCGGCGGCTGCTGTTCCGGATGCCGGGCTGACATCCAGGATGTCAGCCCGCACCGGGGGGGCCAGCGATCGGCCGGAACCCGGCCGAACGCTGACCCCAATGGGAGGACGCGCTCAGCGCGTCCTCCGCATACCAGCGGGAATGCTGAGGACGCGCTGAGTGCGTCCTCAGCATCGAAGTGGTTAAAATACCTGCTCCCTTCCGTTCCTTTGAATTTGATTACAATCTAAATACTGAAAATTGTGGTCTTGTGTACCTGTCACACATTGTGGATATGGTTGTTCTTATGGGTTTTTTAATTTCTGTAATATTTCCTCCTAGTCTACAATCTGAACATTATAAGACAATATTAGCTTGTTCCTTCGTCCATGAAATTCTGCTTTTTGACCCTGACACATAGGGGTTATTCAAAGAGATCTGAATTGTGGCCGAAAGGTAACTGAACAGTGAAATTCAGCGTACGGTTACCTTTCCTGGCCAGTCGGCTATCCGAAGAGCAGGCAGTTCGCCAAATGTTGGCAAATTGCCTGCACATACAGTGCCTATTCGTTGCTTGTTCGAGGGCAGTGAATTTCCCATAGAGAAGCAATGCTTCGTCTATTCAGAGAACAAAAACCAGCAGTGAAAAGCTGCCGAATTGCCCTGCTGTTCGGTGGTTTCATTCGACAGGTTTATTCAGGAGAATCCCATAGGGCTACAATGTTAAAAATATTCCCGTTTTAATGCAATATCTAATAAACCGTTGATTATATTATTCTGCAGTAAAGCGTTTCTTAATCTATAGATTTTTTAGGATCGTCTAGGCATTTTTCGGTTATTTTTTTTCTGTAACAGCCCTTTTTATTATCATTCATTGGATCTTATATGTAAACTCCAGACATTTTCGTTCTGTAGTTGCTTTGCAAACAGCGTTTCACTGCTCAAAAATTCAAGCATACTGTTTTTTTTGCTTGTTTTTTTTTAACTCCATTCGTCTGCAGTGTCCGGTTTTTCTGGCGGCTTCTCTGCGCTGTGATCGGCGGCTGCTCGGGTTTCTCCGGCATGTTCGCGGGGTTAATCCAGATGTTTTTCAGGTTTCGGTGTGCGTTCGCCGGGTTTTGCGGTGAGTGTTCGGCGGGTTTGCTGCAGCTTTTCCCTGCACTACAACGGCCCTGTGGTGCTTGCTAAATACACTGCAGGGATGCTGAAATGGGATCGCCAAATCGCACCGAATTGAAGAGAACAAAAAGTCACCGAACGTGCGGTGACTTTGATTCTCTTTGAATAACCCTGATAATGAATCTTCCTGCCCCTACGACAAATTAGTCAATACTGACTTTTCACACTTGACTCCAACCTAATGCAATCTTTTTAAAGCCATCATTTGGACATGATGTTCATACATACAGTGTCAAGAAAAAGTATGTGACCCCTTTGGGATTACGTGGAGTTTTGCATGAATTGGCCATAAAATGTGCTCTGATCTTCATCTAAGTCACAACAATTTGAAAACCAGTCTGCTTAAAATAATACAACACAAACATATGTTTACATGTTTTTATTGAACAGAACATGTAAACATTCACAGTGCAGGGTGGAAAAAGTATGTGAACCTTTGGACTTAATAACTGGTTGACCCTCCTTTGGCAGCAATAACCTCAACCAAACGTTTCCTGTAGTTGCAGATCAGACCCGCACAACGATCTGGAGTAATTTTGGACCACTCCTCTTCACAAACCTGTTTCAGTGTAGCAATATTCTTGGGATGTCTGGTGTGAATCGCTCTCTTAAGGTCATGCCACAGCATTTCAATCGGGTTGAGGTCAGGACTCTGACTGGGCCACTCCAGAAGGTGTATTTTGTTTTGTTGAAGCCATTCTTTTGTTGAAATACTTGTATGCTTTGGGTCATTGTCCTGTTGCATCACCCATCCTCTGCGGAGCTTCAGTTGGCGGACAGATGGTCTTACGTTTTCCTGCAAAATGTCTTGAGAAACTCTGGAATCCATTTTTCTGTCAATGACAACAATCCGTCCAGGCCCTGAGGCAGCAAAGCAGCCCCAAACCATGATACTCCCTCCGCCATGTTTTACAGTGGGGATGAGGTTTTGATGTTGGTGTGCTGTGCCTTTTTTTCTCCACACATAGTGTTGTGTGTTTTTTCCAAACAACGCAATTTTGGTTTCATCTGTCCACAGAATATTTTGCCAGTAGTGCTGTGGAACATTCAGGTGCGCTTTTGCAAACTTCAAACGTGCTGCAATATTCTTTTTGGACAGCAATGGCTTCCTCCGTGGTGTCCTCCCATGTACTCCATTCTTGTTTAAGGTTTTCCTTATTGTAGATGTGTCAACAAAAATGTTAGCATGTGCCAGAGATTTCTGTAAGTCTTTAGCTGACACTCTAGGATTATTCTTTACCTCATTAAGCATTCTGCGCTGTGCTCTTGCAGTCATCTTTACAGGACGACCACGCCTAGGGAGAGTAGCAACAGTGCTGAACTTTCTCCATTTTTAGTCCGTCTTACCATGGACATCAAGGCTTTGGAGATACTTTAGTAACCCTCTCCAGCTTCATGCAAGTCAACAATACTTGATCGTAGGTCTTCTGAGAGCTCTTTTCTGCGAGGCATGGTTCACATCAGGAAGTGCTTCTTGAAACCAGTAAACCCAAAACTGGTGTGTGTTTTTAAAGGGCAGGACAGCTTTCAGCAACACATCCAATAATATCACACTGATTGGACTCAAGGTTGGCTCACGCCTGGCTCCAATTAGCTCTTGGAGAAGTCATTAGGCTAGGGGTTCACATACTTGTCCATCCTGCACTGTGAATGTTTACATGTTATGTTCAATAAACACATGAAAACATATGTTTGTGTTGTATTATTTTAAGCAGACTGTGTTTTTCAAATTGTTGTGACTTAGATGAAGATCAGAGCATCTTTTATGGCCAATTCATGCAAAACTCCACGTAATCCCAAAGGGTTCACATACTTTTTCTTGCAACTGTATGTTATAAGTGCCTCCATTGACGTGTGTATCTGTTTAGCTTGTTATGAAAAAGAAAGCATATAAGAACCTTGCTGAAACAACAATAGAATAATGCCCATCTATTGAATTCAGGAATATTTTTCAAAGCATATGTGCTGCCTGCACTGGGAAATAGAGACTCTCTTCCCTTGAACCCAAATAATCAAAACCCACGCTGCATTAACCTATAAACCCATGTTGACTTTTTACAGTTTTCACTCTAACCCATTTAATTTTCTGCTCACGTTTCACTCTAATTTATCAAGACAAAAAAAATTGTTATCTTGTTATTTCCAAGCACAAGTCAATAACCCAACATAGATACTTATTGTGTGAAAACAAAACAGCATTCGCAGCACACTATGGCAATAAGAACATACAGAAAACAAGATACAGCATCATGAGCCACTATTTTTAGCACTAGCTATGATTAAACATTTTTCTACAGTGCATTTAATAATGAATGTTTATTGACATGGAGGTCAGTCTCAGGATTTGTAATGGGTAAAATGGTTCTCTAATTATAGATCGCTTCATGTGTTGCAGAAAATTGTGCATAGAGAAAAATAACTAAATGAATTCAAGAGCATGTTTTTCTGCCTGACAATATATAGTTACATAAGCTGAAAAAAAGACATGCGTCCATCGGGTTCAGCCTTTCACACATCACCTACTGTTGTTGATCCAGAAGGCAAAAAACCCTGTCTGAAACGCTCGCCAATATGCAACACACTGGGAAAAAATTTCTTCTTAATCCCTGAATGGCAGTCAGATTTCTCCTTGGATCAAGAAGCTTTTACCCACATATTAAACTTCTCTGGTGGTATTCCCGAGTGTGGCTCGTGGTTAAATTTCAATGCTGAACGCAGTAACCCAGAGCCACACTTGGGCCGAATATTTACCTGCCCCTGCGCTCCCTCGCTGACCTCACGCAGCCACCTTTGGCCGATCCCAGTGCCCTGCTTCCAGGTTCTCATTGCGATAAGGGAACCTGGAAGCAGGACGCCGGGAGCGGCCGGAGGTGACTGCAGGAGGACAGCGAGGGAGTGCAGGGACAGGTATGTATCCAGCCCGAGTGTGGCTCGGGGTTACCGCTTTCAGCAATGAAATTTATCCCCAAGCCACACTCGGGATACCGCTAGGGAGCTAAATAAATGTACCGATTCTGACATAGAAAATATGTCAGAATCGGACCGCCAGGGAGGTTAAATATTATGACCCTTAGTATTAGATTTTTGCAGGAAGTCATCTAGTCATTGTTTAAATATCTGTACAGACTCTGACCCAGCCACCTCAACAAGCAGAGAATTCCACAGCTTTATTGTTCTCACCATAAAATAACCCTTCCTATGCTTTAGGCTGAATTACCTTTCGTCAGTCTAAAGGGGTGACCTTGTGTCCTGTGTATAGTCCTATTAATGAATAGAAAATGGAGCCATTTAAAAGATATGTTTATAAGGTTGACACGTCTCCCCATTCTTCATCCTATTCTCCCAAAGCCGTT
Organism: Leptobrachium leishanense; assembly: GCA_009667805.1. Taxonomy (NCBI): domain Eukaryota; kingdom Metazoa; phylum Chordata; class Amphibia; order Anura; family Megophryidae; genus Leptobrachium; species Leptobrachium leishanense. The sequence goes on along the minus strand of CM019068.1, from coordinate 87,246,348 downwards.
TACTGGATTTGCAAATGATTCACATTAGAATTGGTTTTAGGTTTTTACACAGAAATGCTGGAGATCAGAACAACAAGTTTTTATATTGATTTATTTATAAAGGATAATTTCCTGCTTGCAGGGTTTTTTCTATGCAGCGGTATTGAGAATATGGTTTTGTTTTAGTTCTGTAGCAAGGGTCTAATGAGAATCCAAGGTGATACCAGTATTTTATTTTTTACGCCTGGACTCAGAATAAAAAGAAAACCAACAGGCACAAAAGGGTGGATTTATTTTTTTATTTATAAAGGATTTTACCAGGAAGGATACATTGAGATTTCTCTGGTTTTCAAGTTGACAAAGAAAATATCCCATTAGATACAAGATACACAAGAACAAATGGCCTCTGAAAATAAAAGTGTTCTTTCCCTCAATATTTGTGTTTATCTGCTGGGTCTTCTCATCCTTTTCAGGCATTGGATCTAGATTCGATACCCAACGCAAGACCAAGAGGGCCGGGGGGGAAAAAAATGCAAGAATCAACCAAACTACCTCATTTCAACAAGCATTTGTTCCCTTACATTATGGTAAAGCAGCAGTGGTGTAGCAAGGCACGGGTGGGGGGCGGAGTGCCCCGGGTGACAGATGAGAGGGGGGTGTCACTCGAAGCGCCGCTGGTCTGAATATCGGCAATATTTTTCTTATCCTGATCCACCAATCCTTGCAGGCCGTAGCTTGTGCGCCTGCTCCAGTGCTTGCTAGCATGCAGCAAGCTGCCTGCAAGGCAAGCTAAGACATTCTGGGCTGGTCAGGGGGTCATGTGGGAAAGGGGGTGTGTCTGATGACATCAGGTTCCCCCCTACTCCTCCTCCGGATCATCTGCCGGCCGCCGGTGCCAACTTCCCTCCCTCCCACTCACGCTGACATGCACCAGCACGCGGCGCCAAGACTCCTGGGACACAAGAGGCAGGACTGGGCTGCTGTGCTGAGTGTAGACAAGATGACGAAGACACTGTCTGGGGAGTGATTGGATTCTGCTGCTCGCTTGAATCAGACCTCATTAACCTGCTCACCCAGACCTTAATATACCCACTTGGTTTTTTCAAGTTGCCATACAATTTGTGCAATAAATATTTTTGAAAACTTTAAAATGTAAAAAATTACTCACTTTTTAAGTATAGGATTGGCCCCTGGTGCCAAATGTTCTAGGTACGCCCCTGGTAAGCAGGCCACCAGAAGTTGACTTTTTACCCACATGTCATTTTTCGTAACTGGGCAGTAAGCCATCAGTCTACATTTTGCCACACATATAGCTACAGCTTTGGAGTTGTATTGTTGAACATGAATGTGAGGAGCATAACAGAAGCCATGGAGATGGTTATGTTTTCTAATGAATTGCAGAGACCATGCCAGAATATTTTGGATTTCCAGTGAGTATATCTTCCCATTACTACTTAAATGGTGAGATCTGGGACAACAGCTATGAAATGGGTATATATACAGTACTGTGCAAAAGTTTTAGGCAGGTGTGAAAAAAATGCTGTAAAGAAAGAATGCTTTCAGAATTATAAATAATGATTGTTTATATTTTTGTCAATTTGCAACATGCAAAGTGCGCAAACAAAAGAAAAATCTAAATCAAATCAATATTTGGGGTTACTACCTTTTGCCCTCAAACCAGCATCAATTCTCATAGGTACACTTGCACAAAGTGGGGGATTTTGTAGAATTATAGTCAGGTGTATGATCAACCAATTATACCAAACAGGTGCTAATGATCATCAATGTCACACGTAGGTTGAAACCCAGTCATGAACTGAAACAGAAACAGCTGTGTAGGAGCCTTAAAACTGGGTGAGGAACAGCCAAACTCTGCTACCAAGGTGAGTTTGTGAAAGACAGTTTCATTCATGTCATGGCAGGATTGAGCATAGCAACAAGACACAAGGTAGTTATACTGCATCAACAAAGTCTCTCCCAAACAAAGATTTCAAAGCAGACTGGTGTTTCAAGATGTGCTCAAGCTCTTTTGAAGAAGCACAAAGAAACGTTGAGGATCGTAGACACAGTGGTCGGCCAAGGAAACTCTGTGCAGCAGATGAAAGACACAAGCTTATTGCCCTTCGAAATCAGAAGATGTCCAGCAGTGCCATCAGCTCAGAACTGGCAGAAACTAGTGGGACCCAGGTACACCCATCTACTGTCTGGAGACGTCTGGCCAGAAGTGGTTTTCATGGAAGAGTTGCAGCCAAAAAGCCATACCTCCGACGTGGGAACAAGGCCAAGCAACTAAAGTATGCATGAAAACATATGAACTGGGGTGCAGAAAAATGGCAGCAGGTGCTCTGGACTAATGACTCAAAATTTGAAATATTTGGCTGTAGCAGAAGGCAGTTTGTTCGTCGAAGGGCTGGAGAGCGGTACAATAATGAGTGTCTGCAGGCAACAGTGAAGCATGGTGGAGATTCCTTGAACGTTTGGGGCTGCATTTCTGCAAATGGAGTTGAAGATTTGGTCAGGATTAATGGTGTTCTCAATGCTGAGAAATACAGGCAGATACTTATCCATCATGCAATACCATCAGGGAGGCGTATGATTGGCCCCAAATTTCTTCTGCAGCAGGACAACGACCCCAAACATACAGCCAAAGTCATTAAGAACTATCTTCAGCGTAAATAAGTAGTACAGGAAGTGATGGGAACGCCCCCACAGAGCCCTGATCTCAACATCATCGAGTGTGTTTGGGATTACATGAAGAGACAGAAGGATGTGAGAGCATACATCCATAGAAGATCTGTGGTTAGTTCTCCAAGATGTTTGGAACAACCTACCAGCCGAATTCCTTCAAAAACTGTGTGCAAGTGTACCTAGAAGAATTGCTGCTGTTTTGAAGGCAAAGGGTGGTCACACCAAATATTGATTTGATTTAGATTTCTCTTTTGTTCATTCACTGCATTTTGTTCATTTATGAACATAAATGTTTAACACTTCCATTTTTGAAAGCAGTCTTTGTTTACAGCATTTTTTCACACCTGCCTAAAACTTCTGCACAGTACTGTATATACACACATTTCTTCACACACTTCCCCCTCTTCCTCTGGCTGTTCAATCAAGAGAGTGTCTGACCTTTCCATAGGAGCAATATTGGATTTTCAGGTCTTCTAGGCTTTCCAGGACAAAAAAAAAAACACATTTAAAAAATGTCAGGCTTGCGTCCCAGGTTTATCAACAATGGAATTGGTCTACAGCCCTATAACAACTCTGTGTCAATCAAATAGTGGAATCAAGATTTTAGTGCAACTACACGTACCTGTTTTTTGTTTGGCCTGAAAGAGAAACTGAGGAAATTCTAAAAACTCAAAACTAAGACCATCTGATATATAGGCTAGACACTAGAAACATCAAATTAATTGAAAATGATGTGTGGATATTGCAAATAACGTATTTGCGATATCCACATATCATTTTTCAATTCAATGGAGGTTTGGCCAATTGTGTTACACGCGTTTCAAAGGGATCTAGTTAACAGAAGGGGATTGTTGACCCGTTGTCTGTTCTTAAATATTATTCTGAGTAGGCCAAGTCAGTTGTCATAGGTATCTGAGAAGCGCAGCAGGTGCAAGCTTTGCACGTTCCAATAAGCACAACATGCATCTCCATCACACGAGCCGCGTGCAGGTAACAGAACCTCTCACACCAGAGAGGCCTGGGAAACACTGCTGAATAATTTACCTGCTGAAGCATCTTGTATGTCCTTGCTGTACAGGATCGATTAACCACTGACACTGGGACACTACATCAGACCCAAATTCTCACAGGAGACAAAAGGTTTAGCAGTCAACTGCTTTTACCACATAAGGAAGCAGTGGTTGTACACATGACAAAAACATTATGGGTTTACTGGGTTAAAATGAGAACCTTTTCCAAAATATACTATGGATGAGCAAGCGGAGAAAATAAAAAAAATTCTTGTCGATGTACAGGACTAAAACTAAAATTTGCTTATGGTGATAGAATAAAAAGAAGCAAGAAGCTTACAAATCGCATTTCAGCTATATGTTTATAAAACAAAGGCTCACAGAGGCTCAGATTTTTGCCTTGACAACACAGTCATTCCAAAATCGGGACACACCAGACAAGAATAACAATAATAAAAAAAATATATTGGAAAATTCTTTAAGGCTGAACAGAAATAAAGTGTACACAGTCTTATCTTCTTTACAGGATAGCTGCAATTCCCCTGGAGGTTAGTTTTAATCTTCTGGAACAACAACATAGACCATAGAGTTCAGAACATACCACAGAGTACTGAATAGTAAAAACTATAAACATCACGATCTACAGTCAAAACAGTATAGTACATAAATCATATTAACAATAGTTGTTGCATGAAACTACACAAGTACAGTATTCTAACAAAAAAAGATAAAACTGTTGGTACATGGTTTCAGGGCTCGAGACACATTAGGATAATATGTTACAGGGGACTAAAAGGAAAAATCGCGATAGACGAAAAGATATACAGCGCCTAAATAGACTACAACATTTCCAGAAACTTTGAAACAATAAAAGTGTGCTTAAAGTTGTATTTTACAACTTTTATAAAGAATAGCTTGAGGGTAGTAAAATAATTTCCATAATTCAAGGTATAACCATGCAGACTGTTTTGACCCAGGTTCGAATACCGGCAAGAGCACCCCTCCAGTAAGTGTCCTTGGGCAAGACACCTAACGGTACATACTCGTCACCCAGGACATACTTGAAAACGAGAGAAATCTTAATGTATCCTTCCTGGTAAAATATTCCAAAGAAGTCAGATCTCCGTGGGACCCCGGACAAAGAGGTGAGTATCGGGCAGGAGAGGAGTTCAAAGTGGTGACATTTGGGGGGGGGGGGGACTTCCTCCTCATACCGCGTGGACACAGGAGGATGTCCCACACATCATTCGCATCGATGGGGTTAATGGTCAGGCGCTAATGGTTATCAGCTAGCGCACAATTTTTTTCCAATATCATCTGACTTTTAAGGACAACTTTGGAATAGTGTCCCAGGTGTCCTCATGCTGGCCCATGCTAGTTAGTTGGCCTACCCAAAAATACATGCTTGAACAAAAGCATATGCTATGCAAGGTCTCCTAATAATGAGATCAAAATGAATTAGAACTTGTAAGTTTTAAAGACCTACTATTACTCAGATAAACACATACACCCACCATACATATACCAGGTTTCTAAAACCGATATCTCAGGTGTAATGTATCATTGGATCTTGCCAGTTGACTGCCAACAAATAGACCAGTCTTGTCGATAATATGGATTGGATTCAACCGATGTAGGCAATGAAAATCATTTTAATTCGACTTCTGTTGCCTGGCATGCAAGAACTTGCTATCAGTGTAACTCACAAAAGTAAATATCAAATCAACACGCAATATATTGCTATAACTGCCACACATGCCACGACTTATAATAAAAATAAAATTGCAACATACTTTTCTGCCCCCAATATATGGTTACTATAAAACTTCATTCATATAAAAGCTTACTATTCAAGCAAATCCTTGAAGTATTTGCTGCCAGTTGAGCCTGTGATATAATGATTGCAAATGTAAATAAAATGATCTTTAGAGACGGTTTATAACAGGCCTGGATATCTTCAACAGCAATGAGCAGGAGATATCAGCCACATCAAGGTACTTTAGGCTTCCAGTGTAAAACCTGATGAAGATCAGCAGTCTTACAGTGAGATATACAGACACGGCTTGACATTAATCAGGATTTGGCAGAGAGAAATCCTATTAGACAGTGTACCTTTTAGTCCTGATAGAAAGACACATTAAATTACTCCATGCAATTGGTTAATGTAGGAACCATAATGACATCCAAAGAGCACTTTTCTGGACGTTGCTTTTGATGAGGATTGTTCCAGAGTCTAAATATTAAACCAATAATAAAATAAAGTACAATGGCCAGTGCAAACATGCTTCAAAACAAATTACTTTGGGAATTCGATTTTGTGTTGCATTTAGAGGAGGGAAAAACAGATGCCAGTAACTGGAGTGATTCAGTGGCAAGGTAAGGATGCGGGGAGGATTATCAGTAAAATAATTAGACTGTTTAAACAACAAATACATATTCTAGACTTCCTGGAGACATGCTGTATAGGCTCTATTCTGCGACCTTTTCAAGATTTCTCAGCCAGTGCGTCACTTGAGCATTGTGCTTTAGTTCCGGTTTGCGCCTAACTAGTGGAAAAGAATATATGGTTTTCCCTGCCTGACCCGGGGTCTACATGAATGATGCAATTAATCACTATGACACTTCATCAGGTAAAAATCCCTCTTTGAAGATTCTGGGGCTTCTAGTACAGTGGCCTCTTCACTGGCACAACACATGCTATTACAGTGCTGCTTGCAGGCACCCCACCCTACTTAGACTTTCCAATAAGGATTAGCTTAGTTTTCCACCAAGCTAGGACTCTCCAATGTTGGTTCGTGTGATACGGTACTTCCTTTTACAAACAATTTCTTTCCACCAGTCTACGGGGGTGGGGGTTAGCTTACTATGGCTCGGCTCCTTTTCCACCTGTGGACTCGTCGTGGATCTGGTTTATGCTCATGATGGCCTATAGCTCAGAAGGCATGCTGGAACAACAGCCCTGTGTTTCCATCATTTCCAGTGGTATCCTTGCTGAATCTTTTTTCTACTTTTCCAAGTTACGAAGTTGTGACTCTATGAACATCTCATATTTTCTGCGGCTGCCTCTCAACAAACTTCTCTGATCTATTACAGTGGTGCGGGGGGGGGGGGCATGCCTGTCTGTATCAACTGTTTTTTTTTTCCTTTTATATTTTTCTCAATTAAATTTGTGATTTTATTGGGGGGGGGCTATTGTTTATGTTTGGTTTTACAGGTTCCTTTCAAGAAGTAATACAAATAAACTGTGGTTCAGGCAAATATGTCCCACCCTATTGGAAACCATGCTATGATTACTTCTGTCAGATGTTGTATTGTTTTATTCTTCTTCTGTTACTAGAGCTTTACACAGCTGTTTTACCTACTTAATTTATGAACCGATGTACTAATTAATTTGTTTCGGTCATGCCTGCCGCTGTAGGAGGCCAGTGTTCAAGGCGTGACGTAGCGGTGGAAGGGACACTTGGGATTAGGAGGCAAGGTATCCAAAAAGGGCAGTCCAAGAGGCAAAGTACAAAAAAGTTGCTATGGCAACCAATCCTGGCCTATCCTGGAGGTAGCCTCACCCCACTCCTGGCTACTGCCGGCCTATAGCACTGGAGCCCCTACCCTCGCATTTAGATCGTGTTGCTGCAGCCTCCCGCCCGACTAGCAAGACAAACCCAGGCCTGATGCCCCCAGCACCAGAAGAGCCACGAGAGTCATAGGATCGCTGCCACTGCCGGCTGGAGCCGACAGGATGAAGCCCTGCTGCCATGATACCCAAATGCTGGGACCCCCCCCCCTCCTCGTGCAGAGGTTAGCTCTGACAGTATCAGACTGCAAAGTATATGATGAATATCTTTTTATGTAAAAATAAGTATTTAAAAAGTAATACATTAAAAGGAGTAAGAAATGTGAACTTTCAGGTAAAATAAAAATCTTTACATTTGATAAGTGTGGAGCGGTAAGGAATATATAAAAAAAAGATTTTTATTTAATTTAAAGTTTAAGTTTATGGTCCATAAATAACTGCCAGCACTTGACCCTGTCAAGAGTTGGAAGCTTAGCAAAACTGGTTGCAAAAATGTGCCCACTCATCCATTCCTGGCCAAAAAAGAGACAAGTTAAAGGACTGGGAAGGACAAAGGGTTTCAAATACATCTTGACTCATTCTTCTTAGCCTATTCTTTTCCTTTGTACTTCTGTTCATTGTACTGGTCGATTATACGCTGCTCTGACTTTGAGTCCTTTGTCTGGCTTTTATGATGACAAGGAAAAGATTTCATGGGCACAAAATTTATACTTAATCCTGCAGAGTTTGTGTTACATACATATTTATATAGGATGTATCAAAAACTCACAGGAATTACCTGTCTAGAGGTTAAAAAATAAAAAAAAATTCGGCCACACCAAATAGCCCTTAATTATATCAATTTTTCAGCCATTTTTAAGAAGGTAAAAAAAATGAGTTGATGTATTTTGAATACAGTCGCATTATGGTGCTCTAATACATGAAAACATCCTTCTAAACTCAAACTAAATTAGGTCCTTTTCAAAACATGGCATAAGGCCTGTGAGACAAAAGTCTTTAAGGCTAGGGTCAAACGAAAGCATTTTTACACGCGAACGTAAAAAAGTGCGTCCGAACGCATTGATGTATTTTTTCACGGAATATGCGAAAACGGTCATACGATGCGCATTTTCGTGATTGATGTTTTACGAATCCAAACCAGGAAACTTTTTGCGTCTGGACGTTATGTTGGCCGGACACGAGCAGGGTCTGACGTCTCCAAATCACACACACACCGCTAGCGGACGCAGCGCACTCTGTACGTCCGTACTAGCGGTTCTGCGTTCTCGAAAAAATGCGTTCATTTTCCACTTGCGTTGCGCGGCCGGACATTCGTGCGACCGTACTTCGTATATTGGCCGTCATTTGCTGCTAGTGCGGCCGTAATTAAGTGCGCTAGAACGCACGTTAAAAGTGCGCTGGTCTGACCCCAGCCTTAAAAGCCGACTTTAAAAAGGATCAGAATGGGGGGCGTGGCTACAGGCCGACAATGGTGGACGTGTAAACGCTCGACTATGCACAAACAGAAGCGGTGACCACGAACATCGGCAAGCACAGAAACAATAACACCCTCGAAAAAGTGTCTTACCCTTCTCAGACTCCCATGGCCACTTCAAAACCCCAAAAAACGGGAGGAAAAACTGACTTTTTCGCGCCGAAAACGAGCAAGCGCAGAGAAGGGACAGAATCTCAAGATGGCGGCGGCGGCTCCCCCTCTCCGGAATCACTGAGTGGAAGAGACCCTGCGGACCTGACAGTGTTCGCAAACCGCATGGAGGGTATGTTGCAGACCCTATCCTCTACCCCAACATCCCGACTAGACGCTGTAGCAGGGGAAATTAGAAAGGACATAAGGGAGATCGGGGAACGCACCTCCAGATTAGAGGCCAGAATGTCAGAAACAGCGGAGGCTCACAATGACATGGCCACGAGGGTGGAGGAACTGGAGGCTAATTTACTACTTTATGCCAACAAGTTAGCAGACCTAGAAGACAGATCCCGCAGACACAACCTAAAGATCAGAGGGGTACCGGAGACCATGCACCCAAGAGATCTGCAGGATTATGTAACAGAGTTATTTGTACACCTTTTACCGGATGCCACGCCATTACTATTAGACCGCATACATTGTTTACCCAAACCTCCCTCAGCGCCAATAAAAGCCCCTTGCGATGTCATTCTAAGGATGCATTATTATAAACCGCGTGAGGAACTGCTGCACGCCCTGAGGAAGCCAGAAGCATTGGGCCACGAGTATGCCCACCTAAATATATACCCAGACCTATCGAAGGCTACCCTGCAGCAACGCCGACTGTATCGACCACTAACCCTGGCGCTGCGTACTGCGGGGGTGTCATATCGATGGGAATACCCCACCAAACTCATGGTTACCCGAGAAGGCAAAGTCACGGTGATAACCTCCCCGACGTCTGCTCAAAAAATTCAGGAAAATTGCGGCATCCAGATCTCCGACGACAAGGAAACGCCACGTTCCTCACCCAAACGCTCTACTCAAGAATGGCACAACCGCTGAAATGCAAGCTCCCGTGGATTACAATCCTCCGAATGTTCCCCCAGTAGCCGATGTTAAGGTACAAGAACAAGATGACTTACCGTACATACATGTCGATGACACTACGCGCTGGAACAAAAGCCTTCCCTTGTACCCACCGACTGTGAGGTTATCGATCTGCACTCCGATTTATGCTATGTAAAGTTATTGTTTATTACACGTTGTTCACCGTGTTCTTGTTGCAGAAGTTGTTCCCCCCCCTTTTTCTCCCTCTTCCTAGAAGAGTGCGGGGCTTTTCCCACCCCGGAGGCCCCGCTGGAGAGACGACAAACGCTGTTTGTAGATAGTCGCTCTGACTTCAGCGCCTTATTTTTTGTTTCCTTACTACTCCCTCCCCTTTTTTTCTTTCTCTCTCTCTCTCTCTCTCTCTCTCTCACTCTCAGGACATAGCAGACATATAAACTAAGACGACCGCTTGCATCGCCGATCACTGCAGTGACTACACCTGCTGACCCATACAACTACCCTAAATCCTAAAACACACCCTATTCGATAACATTAAAGGTAATAATTTTCATAAAGGGTAAGGGATTAAACCTCCTGATTAAAAGTCATTCTCTCTATAGAGATCTTCACTCTTATGATGCGGACGTGGTATGCTTGCAGGAAACCCATTTCCGCCGCCTGGACCACCCTAAGCTATATCTTCCCCAATACTCCTAACAATATCATTGCACATACAGAGCAAAATCCCGAGGGGTCACCATCCTAGTACACAACAGGGTCGCGTTTCAAACCCACCGCATCATCACTGACCCACAGGGCCGCTATATCATTTTAATATGCACTATCAATGATCGCACCCACACTAGTGTCGGTTTACGCCCCAAATTCCTCCCAACGTACTTTCCTGACAACCCTCCTCGACAAGGTCTCAGATGTCCTCACAGGCACATTCATTTTATGCGGAGACCTTAACCTCAGCCTAAACCCGGACAGGGACCGACCCGGACAGGGACCGCTCACGTCCTGACAAACCTCAGAGTCGGATGCGACCATCGCGACTCCTGTGCTCCATTCTAGAACAATATAATCTTTACGACGCATGGCGACTGCTTCACCCCACTGAATGTGACTACATGTTTAGATCACAGGTACATAATAGTTACACGAATTGACGACTTTCTGGCGGCTGGGGGGGACGGGACACTCCCGTATGTGACGGATTGCGACATCAACCCTTTTACATGGTCTGACCACTCCCCAGTACAACTGACTCTTAGTGACACATATCAATATCACACGAGACCCCCGTGGAGACTGGATCACTCTATCCTCAAACACGAACCGGCAACTGCGGCGATACGGGACGCTCTAACAAATTTCTTCATGGAAAAATTTAACCCCTGACATGAGCCCAATTACAATTTGGCAGGCCCATAAAACAGTTATTCGGGGGGGGGTGCATCCAATGGAAGTCTAGGTTGAGAAAGGAATATTTATCTAAGCGTTTAGACGCATTGACAGACATCCATACCTTAGACTGCCGTAACAAAATTTCACCTTCTCCGGAACTGGCCGCAGAACTAGACTCCAAGTTGGGAGCCCTTAAGGTGTTGGAGGCGGATGCCTATTTCGCAACTTTGTCACGTTTGAAAATGAGACATTACACATTCATGAACAAACCAGGCAGATTACTGGCCAGGCGACTGAGACCCACCAATCCCCAGATGAAGGTCACGACCCTCAGGACCCCGCAGGGTCCTCTACACACACCCACAGCCATAGCTAATGAATTTGCAGCATACTATGAGAAGTTATACAACCTCACCACTGACGAGACAAGGACACATCCCACGACGGACTCGATTGAGGCCTATTTGAAGACCCTACACCTGCCGATCCTGTCAAGCGCCCAATCGGCTCTGTTGTCTTCCGCGCTATCCATAGAAGAAATTTCTGAAACTATAAAATCCCTTCCACGTCACAAAGCCCCGGGTCCCGACGGCCTGACAGACCTCTATTATTCCACTTTCGCCCCACTCCTATTGCCCTACCTCCACAAAACGTTTGAAAAGGCCTCAGAACTGGGCTCCTTCCCGGTCGACATGCTACGCCCATGTCATCACTCTCCCTAAACCGGGTAAAAAGCTGGACTTAAGACCTATATCACTTCTGAATGTAGATCTCAACATATACAGCAAAGCGTTGGCGGCCCGTTTAAAACTAATCTTACCAACCTTAATAGGACAAGACCAAGTGGGTTTCATACATCGGCGCCAGGGCCCGGATAGTACTAAAAAACTGCTGAACCTGATGGAGGTGATGAGGGGACTTGAGCAACCCAGCCTTGTGGTCTCTTCAGATGCGGAGAAGGCGTTCGACAGGGTCGGCTGGTTATTTATGCGCTCAGCTCTCTGTAAATTCAAATTCCCACCCCAATTCCTCAACGCCATACAAGCGATCTATAACGCCCCGTCGGCTAGAGTCCTAAACTCAGGATTTCTCTCTGACGAGTTCGCTATCTCGAACGGGACCTGGCAGGGTTGTCCCCTCTCTCCCTTTCTGTACACCCTGGTTCTAGAGCCATTAGCACAAGCCATCCGACGAAATGATTTAATCCGGGGGGTTTCAGAAGGCCCAACTATATATAAACTAAACCTGTATGCTGATGATATTCTCCTCTGACGGACCCTGACACATCCCTGCCGGCTCTTCAGACCGAACTAACTTCATATGCGGCGGCGTCCTACCACCTAGTTAATGCTCAAAAGACACAGGCCCTCCCCATAAATATATCCCCCACACATTTGCAGGCACTTAAAAGAAGATACCAGTTTGCCTGGCGCAGCTCCTGTTTGACATATTTGGGAGTGCGGATTACTAAAACAGCATCAGACCTGATACCACAGAATTACACACGTCTTATGTCAGATGTAAAATCCTTGTTAGCGAACTGGCAGCGGTAGGGAAGTCTCTTGGTTAGGCAGAATGGCTGCTGTAAAAATGTCGATCATCCCTAAACTCCTGTATATCTTCCGAACCCTTCCAATCAGTTTACCTAAAACGTACTTAGATTCCTTCCAATCACTTTTAATGTCATATGTCTGGAACCATAAACGCCCTAGGGTATCTAGGAGACGACTATACTATCGCCACAGAGATGGGGGCCTCAACCTGTTTCACATCCACAAGTACCACTGGGCCTCATGCCTGGCATCCCTTTCAGAAGTGTTTCGATTTTCCCCGATGCCTCAGTGGCTGGCAGTGGAGGTGGCTTATATGCAGGGTCATTCCATGAGCGACTTGATATGGATACCTCTGAACCTGAGACCCACCATGAGAGAGATGCAAGCTTCCACTGCTTTCCACTTACGTGGCTGGGATCAGCATATGTCACTATTCACGAACTACCACACCCTCGCGATGGCCACCCCGCTGCAAGCCTTGACGTATCTACTCCCGCATGTTGCCATAAGACCTTGGCTCAAGTGTGGCGTAACGCACTTACACCATTTATTTGGACAAACAGCCATCCTGTCCTTCGAAGACTTACAAACACGATTTGGGGTGTCGAACAATATGTTTTTATCGTATATGCAACTACATTCTTACCTGAACGGAGCCCGATCTCCTCATCCTTATCCTCCTTCCTCCCTCCACTCTCAGAGACAGAACTGTTTTGCCTGGACCCACTGTCCACGTTCAAGCAGATTTCAATGTTCTACCGTGTGCTTAACACCCCCCAAAAGGCGGAACGATGGCCCTTCCAACGACAATGGGAACACGATCTTTCACTCACTCTAACCCCATCTCAATGGGCAACTGCACATATGTTCGCAGTAGGAGCATCGCGAGGAAGATTCTGTACCGCTGGTATATGACAGCGGACAAAATTCACCGCTTCTCGCCGCTATCTTCTGACACTTGCTGGAGGTGCGGACAGGAACAATGGGACACATCTGGTGGCACTGCCCCACACTATGCCCGTTGTGGAAGGATATAGCTAAACTGGCAACGGAAGTCTTGAGTACTCAGATTCCATGCACTGCAGAAGTTCTGCTATTAGGTGTTATACAACTTCCTCGCACTCATATAAAAATGCTTTTTATAATTATTTCGACTAAAGCTCTGCTAATCGCTCGACTATGGAAATGTGCAGTGATTCCTACGCAGAAACAGATCGTGGACACACTGGACTAATATCGTCAATTTGACTCCCGAGCCTCACTTCAATGTGGCCTTTACCCACCTGCCAAAGACCCCTGGATGTTGTGGGATATACACAAGCTCTATAAAGCGTGCGGTCTATAACCATGATATATTCAGGTCATAAATATACGAAGTGATATGTATCGTGCCCTGAGATCCCCCTCCCCCCTCTCCCTTTTTGACAGTTGACTTTAATTTTTTTTTGTTGTTTTGTTTTGTTTTTGTCTTTTCTTTGCTGAAAACTTTAATAAAAATTTACTGATTAAAAAAAGTGTAAAAAAAAAAAAAAAAAAGGATCAGAATTTGTTGCATAAAAATGAAGTGAGCATGTAAGATTTTAATGAAGAATGCGTAGAAAAATGGAGCAGAGCTTGTTGGTTAGGGTTATCCCTAATACTAACTCTAAAACAAGTACGCACAAATACTAACCTTAACCTTATAGCAACGCAAATGCCAACCCTAACATGATGTTAACTGAACCCACTGTATCTTATTTTTTGTACGAAAAATTACTTTTTTCAACTTGTCGAAATTTGTACAGTTTTTAAAACTGCAACATTTTTATTGCGATATTGCAATAGGTTACCGGGTCCAAGAGAGTCGTAGCTTTTCAAAAGGAGTCAATCGAGAACAACACATGAAGCACATGTGCACTTTTTCGTGCACAGGAAACGCATGTTGCAACGGATGCCAAAATGGCATAGACGTGAAAAAGCTACACGGACGTAGAGAAACCCCTGCATACAGCTATTTTTTTCCTTTTTCTCAACGTCAGTCAAAGCTAACTGATACAATGTAACCACAATCTCATCCGTTATAAAGTACATTCGTTACGGGGCGCAATCAGTGCACTTGTCTGACCCCAGCCTAAGTGGAAAACAATTTCCAGTTTGTTGTTTTGTATAGCAACTAAATGTTGCTCAATTGCCAAGACAGCAGTGCAAACATATAAAAAATTGATGAATTGCCCAAAAATACATCTAAATTATTATTGGCTGGTGATTTTACCAGTGAACCAGCAAACAGTGCAAATATGTGAATTAAAAAAGGAGAGATTATTATTTTCTATAATATATAAAGTATGCCCACACTACTAGAAGTCACATAAGGACCAATGATCACAAATTTGAAAATAAAATCAAGATTCCAAAAGATTTAATAAAGGGGTATTCCTATGAAAAAAGAAAAAAAATGCCCAAGTTTGATATAGCCAATTTCTTTTGTATAGGAGGTTGGTCAAATCTCTCTGCCAGACTAACCTCTCAGTCTGGGGTCAGACGAGCGTTTTTGAAGAGTGGAAGGAACCTCGGAGGAGTGTCTGGCCACCTCGCTGAGCGCAGTTAGTGTGCTCAGCGCTGCAGGGCTCGTATGGAGAATAGCGTACTAGCGTTTTGACGGAGAGGGCTGCTGCACGGACGCAGCCCTCAATTCTCAACAATGCCCAGCATAGTGAACAGACTCTGAAGAACCCAGTTTCTTAATAAAAAAAAAATATATATATATATATATATCCTTTCAAATCTTTATGATTTTATGAACGGAAACCTCTAGGCAATACTAGTCATGTCCCTCACCCACCACAAAGGTTAATGGCAGTGTAGGGCAGACTTGGGCTTCATAATTTATCGTAAACAACAAAGAGACCCAGAGGTCTGCTGCTCCATCAAAACTTGCTCCAGAGAAGCAAACTTTTTTTATTCTACAAGGGAGCATTATCTTCCGAAAAAGAATGTATTGAACTAAAATATCCATGCAGAGGTGTGATGTAAGACAATAGGAGCAGTTCACCAATTAATTTTAATGTTGACAGTTAATATACTACAAACTGCATCATCTAAGTGGAACGCATTAAATGAACAAAAATTTCCTTTTTAAATTATTTTATTTTTGGAAAAACTATACAGACACACATGATTTGTTTTATCTGCTATGTTGGAATACTCTCGTTGGTAAAGGATCAAAAGCCCATAGTTATTCTGTAAAGTGGCATGTAGCTGTATGTGGCCACTCCTCTAGAGAAACATCACTAGTTTTAGCAAAACAAGTTTCACTTTTCCTTATTACGTCTAATGTGCAGCGGTTCCAGAAACAGTAACTTATAGTAATACATCACTTTGGACAAATTATTTTTAAAAAAAATGTAGTTTGGGAATATCATAGTCTCTGTCCATGGTCCTGAAATATCTGCCCAACACCACTACGAACATGATCTTTTACAGTTCATCCAGGAGGACTTGGGGAAAGGGCTGGCATTTGCCACAGGGAACACACCTAGAGGGGGTGCCACTGTACAGCCTGGCAAGACATTGCATGTTGTGCAAAGCACTAGCTGTCTCATATAGGGAAGGAGCCTTTTAGCCTGAGTGCTGTGCGGAGTAAATCCCCTTCACTCAGCATAAGTCAAGAGCTACTTCTCTGTACTGAAAACATTGCTATCATGCCGAGAGGTAGTCAGAACCTCTCCTCCATCCACTCTGTCTCCTTCCTACCCTTCGTAAGAGTGAAATGCTCATTCAGCTCTTCCCTCTCCGCCTCTCGCTTGCGTCCTGGACCTGTGAGATGAAAGGATCTTCCATATCATGTCCGATGGCCTATGCAGAGTAGTTTGGTCTGACTGAAGTCCCCAGCTCACACTCTGCAACTGGAGCAGCACAGCTTGTTATGAAAATATGGTTGTGTGTGACAAAAGTCATATGGTTCATTGCTTCCTTTTCCTGTTCCCATTAGAACACTGATGTCAAATAAGAACTTTAAGTTCTCCTGCAAGAACAGAGGAATCTGAAACAGAGAGCTCTGGAATGGATACTCAATGCAGTGTCTCAAACGCCAAGTCATAGAATACCAGAAATCATCAATTAGAGCTAATAAGTCACTGCTGGTGGTATTTCCGTCAACATCTACTTGTAACGTTAAAAGGGGACATTGGATACAAACTTTGTTATGTTCCTTATTTTCCAATCTCCCTTTTGACTGGTTCTTCGTACAAACATGGAAATGCACACAATTTTAAAATTGCTGCTTCTTTAGTTTATTGAAAGGCGTTCAAGAGACCAGACCCGACCAATACTTAGTATCATGAAAGGACCCAGCACTCGAGACTGTTCGAAGAACCACTTTATTCAGTCTGCAGCATCAGTAATGTTTCAGCTGTAGAGCCGGCCTTTCGCAAGCCTTCCGTTTAGTCAGTTCTCACCCTAACCACCTACTTTTCACCCAAATCCCCATCCCGTTCAACAAAACAAACTTGCAAGGATAATTTACATATTTGTATGATGTTGCCATTTTGCCAATACTTGTTTTGCTGCATATGTAATTTACTTGCAGCTGTCAAGTTTCTGACTTTGTTCACAAACTTCCCAGTACCTTAGGGTTTCCTTTAGATTGATCGCTTATGACTACCATTCCCCTGTAAATGCTAAAACAGCTACAAATCCACATTAACCTGGATACGGTTTCACAAACATAGGGTTGTTCAGCAACACTGTGATTATTGCCATTTCCTCCAGCTGGACTGTATTTTAGTAGTACATGCCTGTGACCAGAATCAATTTGAATGGGGGGGGGGCACCTGGACTTGGCATTACTGTTGGGAGGTGTGGGATTGTGGGTTCAGGTAAACCTGACACATCATTCTATTTGCCAACCCTCTCCTATGTCCAAGTCACCCTGTGCCTATAAGCGTACAGGGTGTCTGTTTTATTCATGAATATCGCTATTGTCCATGCTTATATTATCATTCTTATTATTCTTTATATGTTACGGTTATTATTTCTAATAACATTACCACAGGCCCTTCTTTTACAATTTAAACAGTACATTATCGCAAATCCTTCAAGGTAAAATAAGGCAATAAATCAATACCTGATAAGAAATTTGCATTAAATGTACATAAATTAAAAAATAAATAAAATCAGCAAACCCTCCTAAAAAGGTAAGGGATGCTGGTTGCCCAGGGTTTATATTGTATAGTAGATAAAAGAGGTCTGCTGCTTTTGGTATTGTTCTCCCTTTGCAGGACTGATTTCTTAAACAACCCCAGTAGCATAAAGAAAGTGTAAACGAGCACACAAAACGGATAACAGCTTGAAATAACTCTGGTCCTTTCCCTTCAGAGGGCAGTCCATAGCCAAAATGCCTGGCAAGTGTCCTCTACGCGAGAGCTACAGCAAGGCAGGATTTTTTCTGGCCTTGTCAGCAGTTTATAGCAGTTATCTTTCAAAATGTAGTGATTACTCTTCACCTTTACATCACCTTTAGTATATCTAAATATTCCAACTGAAAGTCTAAATGAGCTCTATAGTCTGCACCTGTTTTGTGTTAGTCACTACTACATGGATACGCTCAGATTAAGTCTGTTATTTAGGCAGTGCAGTCAGGAAAAATAAATCTTGTGCCCACCTATAGAACTGTACAAGAAAGCTCACTGTCCAAAATTGCTTACAGAACAAGGAAAGTCTCTTACTATGGAAAGAGGGATATACTGTAGATGGAGATGGAACTACCACAAAGTTATTTTGAAGAAAGGAAAAAAAAAAAAAAAACACACCAAACCACACATAAGCAGCAACACGAGCAAACATTGTGTGTCCGGATGACCGCACGGTTTGCCGTCCGTCGTAGCTTTATAAAGGAGTCAATTAAATACACCACAAAGCACCTGTGCACTTGTTCAAGGACGGGCAACACATATAGCAACGGACGCAAAAATAACATCGACGTGAAAAAGCTAAAACGGATGCAGAAACAATGCAGCCATGTATTATCCTGGGGCGTGTATCCTATCAGCCGTTACGGACGCACTTTATGCAGTACTCACACTATATTCTGTCAAAAAGTGCATCCGTAAAAAAGGCAGTACAGTAGGCTCGTGTCCCGAAGATGGGAACAGGCATGTACTGGCCATCGGGACTACCGGGAGAATCCCGGTGGGCCGATGGCTCAGTGGGCCAGTCGCCTGACTGGGCCTGTCCCTACCTAGAGCGCCGTTTAGTAGACGGCGCCCGGTAGCAGCTCGGCCACTGCGATGGGAGAGCTGTGACTTTCACATCTTCCCAGCGCAGCGTCTGCTTCCGGGTGGTCTGTGTCACGTGTGCAGCCCAGCCGTGTTTGTGCAGTGCAAGGAGCCGGGAGCAGGAGCCATGTGACTTCAGCTGAGCTGCCTTCTGTCAGATGCGGCTCAGTGATTCCATGGCATGAGAGAGCCCTCCACATCTCCCGCCCAGAGCAGGCTGCCAACAGGGAAGGTAATTATTTCCACACACACCCCTAATTCTATTACCCCCCTGATTTTATTATTTCCCACACACCCCTAATTGTATTACCCCCTGCCCTGATTTTATTAATTATTTCCCACACATCCCTAATTATATTACCCCCTGCCCTGATTTTATTATTTCCCACAATCCCTAATTCTATTACCCCATGCCCTGATTTTATTAATTATTTCCCACACACCCCTAATTATATTACTCCCCTGTCCTGATTTTATTATTATTTCCCACACATCCCTAATTCTATTACCCCCCCATTTTATTATTTCTTCATACCCCTAATTCTATTATTTCCACCCCCCTGATTTTATTAATTACTTGTAATTGTAAAATGATGTAAAACATCCAAAAAGGGTTTTGCAAAAATATGAAAAGAATAAACGGTCTATATAATATGGGGCAATTTTGCTGCCGACAAAGACCACCGAATTGCAGCGAATTGCACCGTATTTGCTGTGAATTTGCCAGTATTTAATGTCATTGACCTTGCCAATTCGGCTCAATTCAGCAGTTATTGGCGCAATTCTGCAGATTTCGCAAACGTCCGAAAACTGCTTTGGTGACTCAGTTTTCGGCAAAACACAGTGAACATTCACTAAATAGTGAATTCACTGTATTTTCGGCGAAATGGAATCACTGAAGAGTGCAGAAATGCGGCAAAACACAACGCACAGAAATTGCATGCAATTTTAAATAATATAAAATATGTATTCATTTCACTACATGCCAAAAAAAAATCCAAAAAATCTTTAGCTCCAGGAACATAGAGATCTTAATCCGGCCCTGCGTGTTTGCATTGGAGTGGGCCAGTCTGGATGAAGTCCAGGGCTGCTTTTTTGTCCCAGTCCAGCCCTGGATGGGAAGTACAACATTTTCACAGCTAGCTGATCTTTGTTACCCACTTCAATAAGACAAGCTTTCTCACATATACAAATTTCAAGAAAGGCATCACATGTTTAGTACATCCACAGCAAACATAAGAGAAATGAATAAGTAAGACAATGCAAAAGTTAAGCAGACAACAATATTTACTCCATACTTAGTTAAAATCTAAAGGCCTTATCCCCCCCCCCCTCGCCGGCAGCAGGCAGCCAGTATGGGGGGGGGGGTGAATTGGCACAAGAAGATTTCCCTTACTGGCTCCCTGTTGCTGTTCCAATTCCTACCTACCCAGCCACTGCAGTAATGATTGTTGTCAGACTAGCAGAGAGCCAGAGAGATACCAACAGCGGCGTTGCACGCTGCTGCTAGTATATGATCCTTGAGTCCATAGGACTACACTGAATAGGGCACGACCCTTCCATGCACTTGTGTGAGAAGAGTTGCGCAGGGGTTGCGGAAGGATAGTGGGAATTATTTAATTCCAGTCGTCTTCTGCTTGTGGCCAAAGGAAACAGCAAAATATGTTGCCCTCTGCACCACGGGATCAGACATAAGTGTGGGGTTAGGTTATTGTTAAGTGATTTTGCTTTCCTTGACTTAACAACAAGCTTTGGAAGTAGAGAAATGCCAGCTTTAGAATAGAAGAACTCGCTACATTGGAATAGCTCATTCTTCTAATCCCAGGCATCAATGGGATTGTGTATGAGGCAAACACCTTGTACACAAGCTATAGGAGACCTTAATTTACAATATGAAAGAAAAACGACCAAGCCACAATCAAGGTCTATATAGTAGCTCCAGAGGATATATCGGCTGTAGTCCATTTGCCTACAAGCTCCAGCAGGTATCTTAACTCCAAGAGAGGATTAGAGCCCTTGATATTCAGCTCCT
Source organism: Leptobrachium leishanense (assembly GCA_009667805.1). NCBI lineage: Eukaryota > Metazoa > Chordata > Amphibia > Anura > Megophryidae > Leptobrachium > Leptobrachium leishanense. The sequence continues at coordinate 87,225,354 of CM019068.1, read as the reverse complement.
TGGAAAACTCCAAATTACATTGTAGTGGCTAACTTCAAGACATTGTTATACAGGCTGAAAAAAGACTTGCGCCCATCGAGTTCAGCCTGTCACACATCACCTACTGCTGTTGATCCAAAAAAAGGCAAAAAAAACCCAGCCTGAAGCGCTCCCCAATATGCAATATACGGGAACAAATTCCTTCTTGACCCCAGAATGGTGTCAGATTTCTCATTGGATCAAGCAACTCTTACCCGCATAGTAAATATTATAACCCTTAATATTATGTTTTTTGCAGGAAGCCATTCAGTTGTTGTTTATAAGTCGGATAGATTCTGACCCAACCACCTCAACAGGCAGAGAATTCCATAGCTTTATTGTTCTTACAGTAAAAAAAAAAAAAAAAAAAGAAGAAACACCTTTCATATGCTTTTGGCTGAATTTACTTTCTTCCGGTCCCATATATATATTTATATAAAGTTATCAGATCCCCTGTAAGACGCCATTTTTCTAAACTAAACAGTTTAAGCTTGTTGGCCTTTCCTGTTAACGTGAATCTTCCATTCCCCTTATTAAATTTAGTTGCTTCTAGCATTTATCAAACCATCTCTAAAAGTCTCCATCTAATCTACCAGTTAGGCCAATCCAACTTAAATTTATTTATAAAGTATTTTACCAAGCAGGATACATTGAGCTTTCTCTCGTTCAATCCAATTTAATCATTTAAAAGAACTAAGTCTGCTATATTCCAATAATATCTAGGTGTTACTGAGAATGCTTTAAGGACACTAGTATCAAAAGTGACTGTCACTTCTATTACAAACAACTTGAACACAGGGAACTGTTGTTCCCCCACAATATAGGACTACCACAAGAAAAATAATCTGGTTCTAATAAATTGTACATTGAGCGACTTTATATTTATGGTATGGTCGCTTATTTGCAGGCACTTGCCAAAGTGGATCTCTGAGAAAAAGAACAGAAATCTCTCAACCACCACTGCATTATAAGAGGTTTGTTTAATTAACCTGCTGGATTCTAAACCAATCCACTGGCAAGATTGTAATCTACGGATTATCTACGGCCACTGTCTTCATAAAAGTACTTATCATTGACAAAAAAATGTAATGTTAAAAAAATGCCTGTGGTGCTTATTAAATGCCCTCAATTTAAAACATTTTGTAAATGCATTTAAATATGTCTGTGTATGAGAAAACCAGAAGGAGCAGGATTAGAGGACAGCATGCTAATTAGTGTGGCCTGCCAGTTTGCAGCCATATATTAATATACTCCTAGAGATTTCAGATATGCAGAGTATTTGTAGCAGTAGAAGAGCTGGTATGTATGGAGTCATCTTGTCTTCACACATACAGCCAAGCAACAAAACATCAAGGCCCCTGCAGCCACAAACTTGGGCCCGCATTCTGATTCAGCCAGTATTAGGGAGCTGCAGAGGCACAAATTTGAAATGCACTTTGCTTATAATCGCTTGATTACGGGTCAGACACTTTAATAGCCATCTTGATATTCACTTTTGAAATCCATAGGACAACATGGAAAGTCTCATGAGCCTAGAATGTGAATATGATCTCACGGGATTGTACTTTATTGCAGAAGGACACAGGAGAATGATTTGTTCTCCATGTCCTTCCTATTCCAGTGAGTAGACAGTGGATAATGCTCACCTTTTCACTGAGAGACACAGGAATTGAAATTTTGTGGTTTAAGGCTAGGGTCAGACGAACGCATTTTTCACGTGCGTTTAGCCGCACGAAATCACGGCCGTGCTAGCAGCAAATGACGTCCAATGCCGGGGAACATACGACGAACGGCCGCACGAACATTCGTCCGTGCAACGCAAGTGGCCAACGAACGCATTTTTTCGAGAACGTCAAACCGCTACTACTGACGTACAGAGTGCGCTGCGGCCGCATAGCGGCGTGTGTGTGGGATTAGGAGACGTCAGATGCTGCTAATGTCCGGCTAACATAACGTCCAGACACAAAAAGTGTTTTATTGATGATCCGTACAAAATCACGGACGAAAAGGCGCATCTTATGACCGCTATCGCGTATTCCGGGAAAAAATACGTACATTCGTTCGAACGCACTTTTTCACGGACAACGAGAAAAATGCGTTCGTCTGACCCTAGCCTGAAGAGATCTAGCAGTTGCAAAATCACTTGACATTGGAATGGAATTGGAAAGAAATTGGAATTCTTATATGGCTAGATTTTACAATTAGGTGCTGCAAAGCAATTTTAGAGAATATTCTTTTAAAGCAGGGATCATCAACCTTGGACCTCCAGATATTTCTGAATTACATCTCCCTTGATGAACAATTATATTCGCTGAAACCTCAAGGGGAATGTAGTTCCAAAACATATGGAGGGCCAAGGCTGCTGACTGCTGCTTTAAAGTTATGTGCATAAATGGTCTTTGGTCTGTATGGACTTAAACTAAAAGTTGGACTCAAAGATCAAATTAGATCTAATTTGATTTGAGCTCAAGCCCCAAGTATTATTAGATTCTAATCATGGCCTTGCTTTGGTATAATTTTATGTAAAAAATATATTCACAGCTAGTTAGTGCTAACTCAGTATGTGGTCTATGATAGTTGCAGGCAGGGTTTTTTTTCAGGGGGTACTTGCTGGTACTCAGTACCGGCACCTCACCACTCAGTACTGGCACCTCACCAGCAGCCCGAACTAACAGGAGAGAGCATGATGCTCCTCCTGCAGTGGCAGGCAGAGAATTGGAAGCGCTCGGCAGCTCATATTGCTCCTGAACGCTTCCGATTGTCAGGAGTGTATGTAGGGACTGATAAGGGAAGGCTGGTTAAATAAAATCTCCCCGGTTTCTTCAGTGCCCCAGGTCTGGCAGATGTGTGTAAACATGCTGCACCCCCTCTTTCTGCAGCCGCTGAAATTTTGAACAACATGGGGGGGTGCAGCATGTTTACACGTATCTGCCAGAGCTGTGGATTGTCAGGCAAGTGGTGTGATCAGAGGAGCTGGCTCTGTAAGGCGGTACAGGTGGTCGCCTAAGAGCGCAAGACCAGGACCAGGTGCAAAAAAAATTAAAATTTGGTGGCCGCCTAAGGCTGGGGTCAGACGAACGCAGTACGAACGTACGTTTAGCCGCACTTTATTACGGCCATGGTAGCAGCAAATGACGTCCAACGCAGGCCCACACACGAAGTACGGCCGCACGAAAGTTCGGCCACGCAACACAAGCGGCAAACGAACTCATTTTTGCAAGAACGTCGAACCGCTAGTACTGACGTAAAGAGTGCGCTGCGTCCACATAGCGGCGTGTGTGCATGATTAGGAGACGTCAGACGCTGCTCATGTCTGTCCAACAAAACATCCAGACACCCAAAGTTTCCTGGTTTGGATCCGTAAAAAAAAAAAAAAAAAAGATCACACCCGAAATTGCGCATCGTATGACCACTATCGCGTCTTCCGTGAAAAAATGCGTTCGGACGCATCAACGCACTTTTTGACGGTAGACGTGAAAAATGCGTTTGTCTGACCCTAGCCTAAGAGCGCAAGACAAAGAGGGGGTGCAAAAATTTAGAATCCCTGGTCACTTGCCTTGACAGGGATCCACATTTTTAAACTATCTGCCTGGCTCTGTGTCCCTGCTGCTCCTCCTCTAAGATGCAGCCGGTGCCCAGCGAGCTGCATTGTATCTGCCAGGTCAGAGAGCAGACTCCCCCGCGGTGCTGGTTACATAAGCCTATGCGCTCTCTCCTCCTGGTCCCTTCCTCCTTGCTGGTGCCTGGCCCCCTCTGATGATGTCAAGAGGAGGGCATGCCAAAAGAATTCTACACTGCCGCCTTACCCCCAGCCTCCCCAGCACTTCCAGACACTGTTTGTGTTACACCCTGGAAGGTGAGAAGGTGGAAATTTAAGTCCTGGCTGCATTGCTCTGCAGGGACTTAGTGACAGGCAGGCCTCAGAACAAAGAAAAAAACTGCTGCTGCGGGATTATCCACTCAGCTGTGTGTTTTTTTTGTAACGCTGGCACTAACTGCACTGCAATATAGACTTTTCTTGCAACAGAGGCAAATATCGTGGCAAAATCCGCGCTATAAATCACACAGTGTGAACGGGACCTTAGGGAATATCACTGAAGAGGAGTCAGGGATGAGGAGGACATTCTCATACTAATTGAGGCTCGGGTCAGACGAGCACAGTGTTCAGGTCCGTGTTGCCTCACCTTTTAACTTCCGTGGTAGCATACAATTGGATCAATAGAGACCCACACACGAAGTAGTACGTCCCCACAGCGGAGGCGGCAAACAAATGCAAGTTAGGCACAAACGTAAAACCGCTACAACGGACGTGCGGAGTGCGCCACGTCCGCATAGCTTTGTGTGTGAGTGATGGAACGCAGTCAGACGGACTGCATTTTTGATGTCGAGCATTTTTGACGGACAAAATAGTTTTTCCTATTAATTTTATTTCCCTTCTACATCAGTCAAAAAAAACGTCAGTCACAAAAACGGACTGTGTGGCCACTACCTTGTCGTGAGTCAGAAAGTACGCCCAATGTGCAATGACGCAGAGAATGCATTCGTCTGACCCTAGCCTTAGAGGACACTGTAAATAAAAGTGCCATTTACAAGACAAAGTATCTTATTTACATAAATTGATTTCTGGGAATGTTATTGCTTTGCAGCTCTGTTATTAACCTGTGCTCCTATGGAGAAGCTCTAAAAAGATGGAAATTAAGAGAAGAAAAAAACGGATGGTTGTGCACAAAACAGGGACTATCTCAGCTAAATTGGGATATTTGGAAGGTATGTATGTGCCGTGGCTTATGTTATTATAATAATGAGTATCTGTGCTTGGGACCTTACAAGGAAAGCAAATACAGCAGCCACACAGTAACATGAGTCCCCTGATTGATGCTCTCAGCAGAAATGAAAGACACAACAACTATTGTTTGATATTCAGAATATATCATAATTAGAGATAATCTTAAATATAGTGCAGATGCACTATATGAATTCATTCCAACTACAAGGCACTCATAGGGACCCAACTACAAGACATCCATATAACTACTTGGTTGGTGCCACAAAGCTACCGTGTTTGGTAACCGCTTATTTTTCATGTCTTCCTTTAAGGCCACCAAAACATACAATAGAATATTAAAAGTGTTTCAATAAAACACAGATACCAACAGTAATGATGCTGTGTTATACCAACTCCTACACCCTAATATCCTTCCTCCTTGCCTGACCAGGAGTCCCAGCTCTCTCCCAGGAATACAGTTCCCATGAATCTCTCTTTTAACAAGGTATGATTGTTCCCACTAGAACGCTTGAACCAAAAATGTGTCCTAGTTATTCTCCCTCAGAAATAAGGTCTTCCTGTACGCCTTCCACAGCTGTAAACTGTACAAGTCTGTTATTGAACAAAGACCAATCATTGTTACATCAACACGTTTTGGCGCCGATTCGTGATCCAGCCCCCATGGGGTTAATTCCAGGTACCGTTAGGAAGGGCAGGCTGTGCCCTGCCAAACGGTGCCTGGATTAACCCCCTGCACGCCGGCGATCGGGAGGGAGAGAGGTCCGAAGGACCTCCCCCCTCCCTTTCAGGCGCCTCCTCCGCACATGCGGGGGGGCGCCTGAATTAGATGTCATCGCGCCGCCGCGATGACATCTAATTAGGCCGGCGGCGGTTCCTGGTGCTGGGCTGACATCAAGGATGTCAGCCCGCACCGGGGGGCACAGCGATCGGCCGGAACCCGGCCGATCGCTGGCCCCAAAGGGAGGACACGCTCAGCGCGTCCTCCGCAAGGAACGTTACCTGCGGGTGGACCCGCTGAGCTCGTCCTCCGCAGCGAAGGGGTTAAAGTGGCCAGGGCATGTGGAGTATCCCCCCTCCAGGTCCACTGAACGGTTTAATTTGTGTGGTGAATTGGAGAGATTCTTCCACCTCCACCCCCCCCCTTCCCCGCAAGACCAGGCAGCAGGTAGGTTTGAACTTCCCAGTTGTCTGTCCTTATTTCGGTCACTTGAGAGTCTCGATCTCTGAGTCCAATTGCGTTAGCTATCAGTCTCAGAGTCCACGATGGATTGGCTGCACATGAGCACAGATCTGATCCATCATTTTGTGCAAGCACTACGGGACTTGAGTATGTAAAATTCGCAAGTCCCGTTGTGGTACACAATTTGCGTTACGCTCGTAAGTAGTGCAGGGAGCGCAAATTGCAAAGAAAATATATTCAGAGAATTCCAGGTTCGGGAGTCCCTGAGCAGAAGAGGTGGAGCAGTGCGCACTGAGAGACAAAAAGGTGAGTAAATTCACCCGAAAAAAAAAAAAAAAAAAGGTTTAAAATAATTGTGCCCATTTAAAACATTTGTGATGTAGAATAATTGAGTTCCAAAAATCTGACAGTATCAAAAATGACCCCATACCAGTTATGGTTAAAGCAGTACCAAAATAGTAAGACAAGTTCAAGGGAATGTACAGTGACAGCTTCTATGTGCATCACAGAGCTTGAAATAGTCTGTACAACTAACAGTGGAAGTATAGAAACCTCCAATGAAGCTAGTCATCGCCTCGCAGTCTCAAACACATACTGAATCAAGTCTTGCCTCGCTTGCAGGCTCCTGTGCATTCATTCAATGAGCTAGTCATCATCTTTCTGCTTCACAAGGTCTCAGAGTCAGAGGTTGTGCGTAGCTACAAGCAGAAAATATAAAAAGACATTTCACTGTGAGGTCATCTACTGTGCAACTAGCAATCAATTATATTAAATATTTAATTAATACTGTCTCTTTGTTTTATACATATAAACTATTTGAATCCCCCAGCACTACTCAGTTTGCCCTTAGGAAATCTCTCTACAAAAGCCATTGCTTGGGGATTTACCCTGCTCCATATTTCTCTTTGCCTGAGGTACACATCATTCACACTACAGAGAGCCCATCCAGCCAAAATGTTGTCTGGGGAAATCCCTATTTTAGCTGGTGTTATATTGCCGTATTAAGAGATTTTGCAAAAGCATAATCACTATTCATTTACCTAATACCAGCTCATTTTGAGGAGAACAAGCTACCTTGGAATAGTTTGCTCTCTAGGCAGATGCACAAAAACATCTATATAAAGTATAGGAGATGTGAATATAAAATATGTAACCACAACATCTAAGCTGTAAGAAAGACTTGCGGCTTGGTTTCAGGCATGTACTGACCATAGGGACTACAGGGAGATTCCTGGTGGGCCGATGGTTCAGTGAGCCAGTGAGAATGCTGGTTTATCGTGCACTGCCCTTAATGGGTGAGGTGCGAAATTCCTCACCGTCTGTAAAACAGACGCAGCCTGCCACAATCTCATATTGTGGCCACTGTGCTGGTGAGACCCGCTGCGCATCCGCCTCTACTTAACCTGCCTGGCGGTATTCCCAAGTGTGACTCGGGGTGAAATTTTGCTACCGCGAACGGTAACCCTGAGCCACACTCGGGCTGCATACCTCACCTCATCCTGCGCTCCCTCGCTGTCCCATCGCGGCGACTTGCTTCCTGGTAACGCTCCCTGCGAGTCACGAGGCAGGGGGCGGGACCAGGCAGCAAATTAGCAAACTGTAAAAAAAAAAAAAAAATTATCCAACAGCATGACTTGCTCATGAACGGCCACTAGGTGGTACTAACAGATCAGAAACAGACCATACACATTCTAAGACTAGACTTCACTGTATATATGGTTTGAAGATCGCTTATTTGCACGGATTTCAGTGAGCTATTCCTAATTATTACAGGCCTACTATATAAAACAACACGCTTCCTTTCAAAAAAAATTTAGATGCTTTTAGACACAACATTTTTGAAAAAATTAGACCGCCAGGGAGGTAAAGACATGGTGCGCACTCAACCTCGGTGCCGCTTCGTTGCTCTACCCAATTGCTCTGCAGCAACTCCAGTATCTGTACAGCGATTGGTTGAGTGATCAGGTTGGGTTATATACTATTTTTGTGCATGTTTGCATAATTAAAGTGGGCCGGTCTGGATGAAGTCCAGGACTGAATTTTTGTCCTAGTCCAGCCCTGCTTGGTTGGGATAGCTGCGGATGATTTTAAGCGAACGTCAGGAGCTGTTTTGACACATTGCTCCAATCATTAGCTTAAGATCTGGGTTGTAATTGGACCCCTCATATTTTGCCACTGCATGCTTTCTATTAAAATTAGCTTCTTAATTCATTATCCATTTAATGTATCTTCATTTGATTTGACTTTTATGGCTTAGGTTTTGGTACGTTGGCCAGCCTTGCAGTGTACTGACCAGCACTGCACAGGATGTTCAGCACTGTCAGCCAATGCCTCTCAATGCTTTGCACGGAGAGGCATCAGTTTGGCTGAGTGTGCGGCTCAGCAACACCATCTGCTGCTGAAACAACAACTTTTCGGTTTCAGCTTTGAGTATCCTTTTAATAAATTAAAACATTGGGAGGTAATCTATAATTAAATAAAAAGAAACAGTGAAGCGCCTTCAGGAAAAAGTGGTTAAACGTACACGCTACACATTGAATATGGAGGTTCTCCTAAAAACCTGAGAACATGTACTGTAGATGGTCAACAGAGCGCCAGAAAACTGGATGTACGATTAGTCACTATACATGTCCAATAGATTATCTTTTAAACCATCCCAAGAGAACCGCTTTTCCGAATGAAAGAAAATCTCTGCGGAAGAGAAGGGATATAATAGCGCAGTATGTCGGTCCACCATAAGAGGAAAGTAAAGCAGTCGTGGTCCTACTCACATATTATTGAGCCTGGCCTCGGCTCTAGGGTGGATGGTAGTTATGGGTCTTCAAAGATGTTCAGGTGCCCATATACCCGCAATAAGCTTCTTCAGACACTTTCCCCTGCGTGGATCAGTGAAAACTCACAGTTCGGGACTTAACCTGTTCGGGACTCACTCCCTAGTATCCGAAAAAGGGGCAAAGATTTGCATCTTATTTTGTTTTCCGCTGCGCGTTTCTCGAATTACGAAGCATTGTACTTTTCTGTTCGGTCGCGCATTTTTCAGAAATACGAAGTCTCGCATTTTTTTTCCGCTGCGCGTTTACCGCGATACGAAATACTGTAAATATATCTACGAACACCGTGTCTCATTATATGCCTTTTGCTTTAGTAAACTATATAATTTATAAAATCCACAACGGTGCTGGAGTATATTTATTCCCTAGTGCGGGGAGACTGACCCGTGGTTCAAGTAGGGCTAAATGCTGATTCAGTATATGAGAAGTGCACGGATTGTCATAAAACAGTGTCAGTTTCATTATACAAATATGCATTAAGTAGCAGGGAACCCAAATGACTGCACTTCATCACAACACACCTGCTCAAAACATCACCCTGACCCATCAGAATAATTGCTTTTATCATTATTAATAGAATCCGACACCTTCGAGATCAATTTAACCATTTTCCTTTTTTTTTTCTTCTTCCTGCCAGGAGTGGTGGAGACTCCGGCACATGGCAGAGTTGTGTTTAGAGCTCTAGTAACATTAGCCATTGATATTTGTGCTATTATTTGCATAATGGTTAATAAGACCTTTACCAATCTAAGTTACAAATGATAATAGATTTGCTTCCCATTCCCACACATTGTACAGCATATGTCACTGTTAGGCCTGGTTCACACCTTGGCGTTTTACAGCACGTTCCTACGAGCTGTAAAACGCTCAAACACTGAAATCCCATTATTTCCTATGGGCATGGTTCACACCTGGGCGTTTTACAGCACGTAGGAACGCGCTGTAAAACGCCCTACGCCAAAAGAAGTACAGGAGCTTCTTTGGGGCGTATTGCAGCGCGTTTGCGGCCATAGACTTAAAAAAAAAACGCGTATGACGTGCGTTTCTAATTGTCAAAAACGCTCATAAAATGCCTGACAAAAACACGTAAAACGCACATATGAGATACCCAGACAGTAACATTACAATTGCCAAACAACTATATACTGCCAATTTTATGGTTTTACTTTATTACAAAACAATTAAAACAAGGAATCCTTAAAAGCAAGCTCATAATGTAGTGTAACCATCTGCTTATATCTCAATACATAGAGTACACATAAGCTTAGGTCAATGACCGTACAATGATTACAAAGTTGGCGCCAACTTAACTAGAACGGTTTTAAACTTAACTCCATAGACCAGTGGTTCCCAACCGTGGTCCTCAAGTCCCCCTAACAGGCCAAGTTTTGAGGATTGCCTTGGGGAAATGCAGACTGAATCCTGCAATCACTGAGTAGCAAATCATATCACCTGTGCTTGAGTTATCTGGTAAACCTGACCTGTTGGGGGTACTTGAGGACCGCGGTTGGGAACCACCACTATAGACTATAATGGCTCTTTTAAGTTTACAACAGCTCTGTTTAAGTTATTACAATGTTGTGCTATTGCACTTTATGTCCAGAAACAAAGTATTCATAATGTCCCTAGCGGATAACTTTAAATGTTCTGTTACATATACGCTTGTGTATGGTCTTTTGTACTAAAATGTAAAATGTGTCTGATTGAAACACTATATAATGAGATTTATCGGAGGATTTCTCACTTATATGTAATTTTTTTTCCGTAGTAAAGCAAAAAAAATATTCTGCCCTGCCACATCCACCAGATCGTACGGATTCCATTAGTTTTTGCAGCCCATTCCAAACTGAATAACCCCAAGTATGTGATTTCCAAAGAGCTGTGAAGCTTCTTCTGCCACTGTTTGAATTTATTTTATGTGACTGCAGTTTTCGCCATTGTTTGTCTTTGACAAAGACTGATAACTCCCAGAAGTGTTGGCAAGGAATGCGCACATTAAAAGGATATTCAAGACTGCCATAGCTACCACACAGTTCAACACCTCTCTCAGAGAGGAATGAGGAGGTGCAGACTGCAGCAGGTGTGGTGTGGCATTGACATTCTGCACCTTTTCAGGAAAGACAAGTGTACTGTCCAACCTCAAGACTTCAGGCCTTTGGGAGGATAATGTTCAAGAATGATTTTTGCAGATTTTTATTCCTAATTTCCCAGGGAACAAATGGACCGGCCACCCCCTTCTTTTACCTTTCACTCGTGTCTTTCCTTCTTTGTTTCCGCCTTCTCCCTTCCTCCACTGTTCTTAATTTGTATGATGTGCCACTTGTAAATAAAAATATTGAGCACCGATTGTGATTTACAGGATGATTGAAAGTCACCTCATGTCTAGCAGAATTCTACACCTGGAAGGCAAGAATATCAGCATGTGGTGATGATTGGGGCAGAATGCTGATAAAGGAAGGTCAAAAGGGGAGACCTTTATTCATAATCTTATTTGGGATTAACACACAGGATCTGCGAAGGGATAAAATTGTATTCTGTGCTCAGACTGTCCGATCAACCTCGAGGGCTTGTCGCCCATTGATTTCTAAGTAAATAGATTTTTTACTGTGGAGTGTTTAATGTTCCCCAGGGGGTATAATTGGAACATATAAACACAATTAACACTGATTAATTTGCAGAAACTAATTGAATGCGATAAATAATTTGAAGAGGAGGGAGCAAATGCAAAGAAAAAAAGTATTCTTCATGCTGATGTACCTAAATGCATGAATAATGTTAGTTTAACCTGCTTTGGAGTCATAGAAAATGAGTTTGTGTGAATTCCATGCAAAACCATGGGTATTTGTGAATAGCCTTGTCATTGTCAAAATGGAAATCCAGTTCTATAATGTGCACTTTCCCATTTTAACTCTATATTTGTATCCTATATTGAGTACTAAAACCCATTGAATTACACAAAACTGTAAAAAAAAAAAAAAAAAAAAAAAAAAGTGTCATAAAATGGAATTCAGTCTGTAAAGGTCAAATGTTATATACATTTATACTGAAGGAATGAATTTCACTGCGAGGAGACTCACATTTCTGTCATTCCCCGTTCTGTCCCACTCCACTGTATCTGTGTTGAGGTACAGGACTAGCCATGGCCACACCCTCCCTCTGACCTGAGAGACTATTAAAGCGACACTACCACTTACACGACCACTAAACCGCAACTAGATCACTCGTGCATTACAAATAAAACCACTATATAAAACACATGCTGTGGTTTGTGTGTGTGTGTGAAGTGCACCAAAAAAACTTTTAGTTTTCCTTTTTATCTCCCATCATGCAACATTTACCAAAATCCGTTCAAAAATTTTACTTTGTGGCAATGGATTATCTAATCTACAGCATCGAACAGTTCTGCATGAGGGGGCTATTGTCCTGCCTCTGCTACCAGAGATAAGGATGTTTAAAAGCCTTCTAATCTACCCCCTGGTGTTGTCCTTTGAATACATCCCACACAATACAATGATTTGAGTCAGTGATCAACCCATTGACTCCATTCTATGGCCATTGTTACACAGTGAGGTAAAGATAGTGTGGGGTGGGGGGTAGCAATTTAAAACACAAAAGATCACAAAATGGATGCACTCACTAACAGAGTAAAATATGGTAACTAAACAAACGAGGGAAAAAATACCACATGCAAGATATCAGCAGCAAAGAAAATAAGGAGGTTTCCTTTTTTGGTGGTTGTAGCCCTTTAAAAGATACAAAGAGCAAAATTTTATTGCCGCTTTAGAAAAGCCAGATAGTAAAGGGGAGGAAGGTCTTGCGGTTACTCAGTGCTCGTACAGGTCCCCATAGAAGTAGCCAAGCAATGTATGGTGCAGATACACAGGTCTGTTCACTAAAAAGGTGAAACTCAGATGAAGAGAACAATCTAGATTCTAGACCAGTGGTTCTCAACCTGTGGACCCTCAGGACCCGCAATTGTCCTTGGTCATTAAGTCGCGACCCAAAAATAATTGAATTTCTGAAACATTAGAATTTATTCCACAAAACAATGTGTACAATATTCTACAATGTATGCACTTTTTAAACAATTTTGTAAACAAACAGGGATTCTTTCCAAAAAGGATAGTGCAGTAATCACAGCACTAGTGAAAACGAAAGTTTTTGCTGTAAAATAAACTAATTGAAACATATGAAATTAATTAGAATTTATGGGAAAACTGGGGATGCTTCTTGCTCTTAATAAGTGTCTCAAAGTGTGGGGTGATGGCAGACAAAGCAACTCTAATTTAAAATCACTACTGAATGAATAAAATATTATAAAAAACTTAAACTCACCTGCTCCGCGCTCCCCCTCCATCTGTCTCTGCGCACATTATTTTTTTGCAGCAGCCTGCCCTCCCTGAGCCTACCCAATTTGCGTAGCTGACCACTACGCTAATCGCATAAGCTCAAGCTGGCCAAGATATTGAGGCCTGCAGCGCGCGTCTGGCGCTGCCTACCTCCTCATCCTAGAGAGGGACTGAAGAACAATTGAATAGCTTGGACCAATGGGAAAGCACCATTGGTCCAAACCATTCAAAAAACGCTTCCATGGGAGGCTGGCCTCCCCTGCATCGACTGACGCAGCACAGTCATGTGACTGTCCTCGTCTCGCACAGTCAGTGGGTGCAGGGCTTGTGCCTGTTCACTGTGTCTGCACCTCCTCCCTGCAGGTGGAGGGAGCAGTACGCTGCTGCCTGATGTGGACAACACAGATCCTGGAGAGCCCTGAGAGCAGCCAGTTGCTGGGGAGCCCTGAGAGCAGCCAGTTGCTGGGGAGCCCTGAGAGCAGCCAGTTGCTGGGGAGCCCTGAGAGCAGCCAGTTGCTGGGGAGTCCTGAGAGCAGCCAGTTGCTGGGGAGCCCTGAGAGCAGCCAGATCCTGGGGAGCCCTGAGAGCAGCCAGATCCTGGGGAGCCCTGAGAGCAGCCAGATCCTGGGGAGCACTGAACCTGAACCTACGTAACATGTGTATAGCTGGCTCTTATACTAGCCAGGGCCTCACCAGCCACTTACCTCACCACACGTCTCTGTGCAGGGAGGCCAGGATCAGGAAGCAGTATGTGATTTTGCTGAGAATTCTCAGTGTACAGTCTAGTTTTCTGCACGGATTATCACATCAGGAGGAAGGCAGGAAAGGAAGAGGAGTGAGAGATTTATAGAGTAAAAGGGAGAGAGTGATAGAGGGCGAAAGGAGAGAGATGAGGAGAAAGAGAGAAATGGAAAGGAAGACATGGATACAAGGACAGATGGAAAAATACACAGAAGGACACACAGATATAGATGGACAACACTCCCGCCGTCACCAATAGTTTAGATAAGATTTGGTATATACGAACTGATATGTCTTATACGAAACACAATGGACTAAATTACATTCTCCACGCTAAAATGGGGGCAGTAGGGAGAAAAAAACTGCACCCACAGTCTTCCCCCTACCGCCCCCATTTTAGTGTGGAATTACAATGCAGGCGCTTAAAAAGCTGCCTGCATTGTTTCCGCGTGCTACGGCCCCGCGATGCATAGGACTCCATGGGGCAGACGCCGGTGGTCACATGACCTGCCGGATGCCTGTTACCATGCGCTACGGCCCCACGATGCTCGTGGCAGCGCTGAGCGCAGCTGCGAGCATCCACTCGATGGAGTCCATAGGATTCCTTTGAGCCAGACGCCGGTGGTCACATGACCTGCCGGATCTCACCTCGTGAGATCCGGCCGATCAGCGTAGTGATACGCAGGTAGAGACTGGGGGGACTTTTTCCCCCAGTCTTTCCCTGCTCCCGCCGGACGGAGGAGGCGGTCGGAGCCGCGGGACAGGAGGGGAGTATATGATTTTTTTTTTCTTTTTTTGGCTGGTGTTAATGGATTCCGCTTCTGCCGAATCCATTAACACCAAGTCCTGGTTCTGGTTAACTTTCTGCTAACCAGAGCCGGACGTTAATCAGTGCTAGGGCGCAAAACGAAGGCGCCACGAACACTGCCAGGAGGGAGCCCCAATCAACCGTCTCCACGAGGCCACCACCATATATGGACGCCGCCAGCCCCCAAACATCAACTGAACGAAGAAGAAAGGTAAGGTCTTAAGACCTTCGGGTCGAAACGTCACTGTCTATTGATGGGGTCTGCTTTACCCGAATAAACTAAACTACTCTGCACTTCACTCCGCTTGAAGTCCTACCTTTCTTTTTCATTCAGTTAATCAACGCTAGGACTTTGTAATCCTTCCGCTGATTAACACTTTGCGCTCCCCATGTTAAGTATAGGGAGCGCAAAGTACAGTAACCAAATACACGGGTTACTTAACCAGTTTGCGTTTGGATTGTAATATGCAGTAGACACCGCGGCAAACGTTATTGCTCACGCAGGTGAGCGCCAACGTTAGCGTCAAGAATGTAATGTGGCCCAATATTTGATAACTCTTTGCCCCCTCCCCCCAATAGATTCAGATTTCCATTTTCAGATTTATGGTAATATGTGTCTTTGAGGTTTATTCCTGATGTCTATGATTCATAATGTACTGCTTATATGTTACATCTGGTTTTTCAGAATAAAACTTGAATATGTTAAAAAAAAGTTAGAATAACAGATATTCAGAAAGAAGGATTCATAAATAGGTAAAAATGACAGTATAAACAAGAGATGGTGCAGCGCCACACAACATGCATCCACCACCAGAATGCCCAGATAGCCAACCACAGGATATAGTGGTTTCCCCTATACCATTACACACAATAATGAAAGAGATAACCTGGATCGGCGCAAATGTTGCTCTCTGGGGTTCTGGAGCCTCGCATATGTATATATAAAAAAAGGAGACAATAATAGTGCTATACTGATATATGCAATAATTTTAGATGTATATAATATGTATCCACTCACAAGTGTAGAGCCGTAACACTGGCTCTGAGTGGGTCCAGACGTGCGGGTAATTTATCTTCAATTTCTCAGGTGACCCCCACCTTACAGCAAATTTTCTATCCAAATTTATGCAGTGGAGAGAAGAAAAAAGAAAATCCTTGTGCAGATCCACAAACAAAGGTCACGATGTTGTACACAGATGGAATCGTACTCACATTCTGGGGAGCTCACATAGCTCGTGGATGTATGCCCATAGGTTTTTTTAGGTAGGGAAAAAACCCAGAGGAAAAACCGCCAATGATCCAGGAAACAGCAAAGCAGAAACAGGATTGGAAATGGAAAAAAAATAAAATTTATTTAAAACATGATTAAAATAACCACCAGAACGCGTTTCGCCGCACAAATAGCGGCTTCATCAGCTGGATCCAATCCTGTTTCTGCTTTGCTGTTTCCTGGATCATTGGCGGTTTTTCCTCTGGGTTTTTTCCCTACCTAAAAAAACCTATGGGCATACATCCACGAGCTATGTGAGCTCCCCAGAATGTGAGTACGATTCCATCTGTGTACAACATCGTGACCTTTGTTTGTGGATCTGCACAAGGATTTTCTTTTTTCTTCTCTCCACTGCATAAATTTGGATAGAAAATTTGCTGTAAGGTGGGGGTCACCTGAGAAATTGAAGATAAATTACCCGCACGTCTGGACCCACTCAGAGCCAGTGTTACGGCTCTACACTTGTGAGTGGGATACATATTATATACATCTAAAATTATTGCATATATCAGTATAGCACTATTATTGTCTCCTTTTTTTATATATACATATGCGAGGCTCCAGAACCCCAGAGAGCAACATTTGCGCCGATCCAGGTTATCTCTTTCATTATTAAGGTAAAAATGACAGATTAACAAAATGACAGAGAAAAACACAATCAAATATACACAGGGAGCTCCGCCCCCTTACCCAACAGCCTTTTGCTTCACTGAGACGTGCTTTGTGCACAGCGTCTCCTGGTGTTGGGACTACAGACCTGCTGCCAGTCACTGAGTCCCACCCTACACCTTCCTATTACAGATTCCCCCCCCCTCCTTGCAATTACAGAGTATTGTACCTGATGCAGCGGACCCCAGGTGGCACCTGGGAACATTCAGAGGTTGCCGCGCTGCCTGGGACCAATTGCTGCAGGTAAGCTGCAACAGCGAGTCCCAGGCATTAGAGAGGCCTGGGGTGCCCCGCGACCCAGTCCGCCCCTGGTCGCGACCCACCACTTGAGAAACACTCATCTAGCCCAAATAAACGTTTTGTAAAGGGAGACACAAATGGGAGAATTTGACCTAGAATTTACACTTCTGGAGTTTCACCTTTAGTGAATAGACCTGATAGGGTGTGGTTAGTGTGAAGGGGCATTATGCCACGCACATTCACTTCTCATACTCCAGTAACTGTATTGAAATAATAAATACCTACCAAACCCCTTGCACATGCCCGTAAGGAAGAGATTTTTGCTGTTTTACGACTAAGGCTAGGGTCAAACGAAAGCATTTTTACACGCGAACGTAAAAAAGTGCGTCCGAACGCATTGACGGATTTTTTCACGGAATAGGCGAAAACGGTCATACGATGCGCATTTTCGTGCGTGATGTTTTACGGATCCAAACCAGGAAACGTTTTGCGTCTGGACGTTATGTTGGCCGGACACGAGCAGGGTCTGACGTCTCCAAATCTCACACACACACACACACACACCGCTATAGCGCACTCTGTACGTCCGTACTAGCGGTTCTGCGTTCTCGGAAAAAATGCGTTCATTTTCCACTTGCGTTGCGCGGCCGTACTTCGTATATTGGCTGTCATTGCCCGTCATTTGCTGCTAGTGCGGCCGTGATTAACCCTTTCGCTGCTGAGGCTTTTCCCGCCCCTGTGCTGAGGTCATTTTTACGGTTTTGCTCATCATGTTTAAACGTGTTTTGAAGGCTTATTTTAGTATATGACCCATACATATTATATATCGTTCTTTCCGTCAGACTCGGTAGATTCATAATATGTCATTATTATATGTATACGTTATGTCATGTCTGTATATTATAACAAAAAATGCAATAAAATATGAATTTTCAATAATTTACAACGTGTAAAGTGTTTTTTTTCACATTTTAACATGCGAGCAATTGCGGTTATATTTTGTATGGGGTGCGCTTGTTAAAAAAATTAGAGATGGGGTCTCGTTACATTTTTTTTTGGGGAAAATTACGCAATTTTTAACAAACGCACCGCATACAAAAATCGTTAGTGCAGCATCATTGTTCACATTATAATTGAAATGGGAACAATATTGCTGCATTAACAAACCAAAAAAAAAATAAAAAAAAATGTTTTTTTTCTTTTCACAAAATTTTTCACAGTAGTGTTTGGTATCGTTGGAACGGCCATGCTCTGGCCGATCCAACCATACCAAACGTTAACCCCTAGCTGCCACGGATCGGGAGATAGGGAGTTCCAATGAACTCCCTATCTCCACCGTTGGTGGCAGTTAGGGGTTAACTCTAGGACTTGGGTCATCGTGCGTAGCACGATGACGCCAGTCCTCAGGGGGAGTTCCCGGAGGCTTGGCCGACATCCAAGATGTCGGCCAGCTCCGGGAAAGGATCGCGAACCGGCGCTTTTCAGCGCCGATTCGCGATCCAGCTCCCCAGGGGTTAATGCCAGGCACCATTTGGAAGGGCAGGCTGTGCCCTTCCAAATGGTGCCTGGGTTAACCCCCGCAACGCCGCCGATCGGGAGGGAGAGAGGTCCGAAGGACCTCCCCCCTCCCTTTCAGGCGCCTCCTCCGCACATGCGGGGGGGGCGCCTGAATTAGGTGTCATCGCGCTGCCGCGATGACACCTAATTTCAGCGGCTGCGGTCCCGGATGCCGGGCTGACATCGAGGATGTCAGCCCGCACCGGGGGGGCCAGCGATCGGCCGGAACCCGGCCGAACGCTGACCCCAATGGGAGGACGCGCTCAGCGCGTCCTCCGCATACCAGCAGTAATGCGGAGGACGCGCTCAGCGCGTCCTCCGCATTGAAGTGGTTAAGTGCGCCTAAACGCACGTTAAAAGTGCGCTGGTCTGACCCCAGCCTATAACTACTAAAGAAAAAAATTGTATTTCTGCCTCCAAACGACTATTTTTGGCTCTACTAAATCTTGTATAAAGATGACACTGAATAAGCTAAAGCACATATCTGCAACATTATTTCTGTAAAAGATTAATAAAGCAAGACCTACAGACACTAGACTGACAAGACCACATGAATGAACAGAAGATTTTGAATTGTAAAAAAAACAACAATTAATGCAATGTCATTCTATTGTTTTCTAAAATTTATTGCTGAATTGACACTTGGAAACCAAACACAGAGTCAAAAGTACTGCAGAAACCGTTTACACACACACACACACACACACGGAAAAGTGTAAATAAAAAAGGAAAAACATGTTTAACATTCTGTTTGAATGTCGCTTCAACTCACAAAACCTTTAACAAGGTGTCAGCGTAAAAGCTCTGCTTTAGCCACAACACTGATACAACTGCATTGTTACATCTCAATTAAAATCCATACACGAAAATATGTTCCACTATGACTGGGGATAGTGGACAGGCCCTATTCCAACAAAGTCGTTAATAGTCACTAATGGAAAACTGTGCATAAACCTTTATTCATAAGCTGCCCGCTATTAAAAGTCCTATTCCTACTAAGCCACTGTATCTGCAAAACTAGACATAAGCAACTTACATTAATTATTTTAACCCCTTGGCTGCTAAGGATGTTTTCCAGATATCCTACCTGTTACTCAGAGCTCCTCCACAGCCATGTAATTCTTTTGCTCCACCTGATTTTTCCTGAATTGATATCAGGCAGGGCTAAGAGACAGCTGAGTGTGTGGACATCATGATGCCACCAAGAGCCCTTAACTGCAGCATAGCTAGACAGAATTTAAAAGTGGAGGGGGTTAGATTCTTAGATCCTCGTATCTCCACTTCAAGTCTTAAAAAAAAATCAAAAGCAAAATCACAGTTCTGTTCAGTTCCTCAGCAGCTGCAAATGCTAAGTTAGCAACTTCTTATTCACAGCCAAAGCGTTCAGTGAGACTGCTGCAGCAAACTGAACTGCTGCAATGTAGCAATTCAGCAGCTGCTGAGGAATGAAACAGGCCTCTGCAGGGTCTGAGAGCCTGTATATTGGCTTGAGATGAGAACAGCGAGCTATGGTGGAATAGCTTGCTGTTCTTGAGAAGCCTAGGGTTGCAAGATCAGCCATGTTTTCCTGGACACCTAATACTATTGCATGCAGAGGGAGGGCACAGGTAATAATGCTGCCCTGCAACATGTATATTGCATGTGCTGCTGGAAGGAAATCAAGGCAGGTCACCCGGGATTCCTTTTGATTTCTTACCTGCAGCATATGGATTCCATACACTGCAGGGTGGCATTTTCCATGCACTGCCCATCAGCATGAATAAGTTATGTGTCCAGGAAAACATGGAGGGTATGGCGCAACCCTTCCAAAGCCCTTCTTTTAGGCTGGGGTCAGACTAACGCAGTTTTAACGTGCGTTTAGCCGCACGAAATCATGGCCGTGCTAGCAGCAAATGACGTCCAATGCCGGGCAGCATACGACGAACGGCCGCACGAAAGTTCGTCCGTGCAACGCAAGTGGCAAACGAACGCATTTTTTCGAGAACGTCAAACCGCTAGTACGGACGTACAGAGTGCACTGCGGCCGCATAGCGGCGTGTTTGCGTGATTGGGAGACGTCAGACGCTGCTCATGTCCGGCCAACAAAACGTCCAGACGCAAAAAGGGTTTTATTGATGATCCGTACAAAATCACGGATGAAAATGCGCATCGTATGACCGCTATCGCGTATTCCATGAAAAAATACGTCCATTCGTTCGAATGCACTTTTTCACGGACAACGTGAAAAATGCGTTCGTCTGACCCTAGCCTTACAGTACGGAGTTGCAAAGTCCAAGCCACCAGCTTCAATCAGAATACCTGGAGCTGGCATTTATAACAGCTTGAGCTATAGGCATAACAGGTTGGTTGGAATTGGGCCCGTGGTGTCTGCGAAATGTGAAATTAAGAATATAGGAGGGGGGGGGAACACGTACTATAATAAATAAGTCAAGATAGACAGAAATTAATATAGATCATATAAATTATTTCCATTCCCATAAAGCTTTCTAGATTGGTTACATATATTTTCAGTGACCCTATCAACATTTTAAAATGAAATGAAATAATGGCATATAATAAAAATACAGAGGGGATTCAGCTTTACACAATCAAATAAGGAGCAGCTCCAGGCTATATCAAAAGTGGCCACTGCAGAGATTTACAGGGTTACAAATTGCTACATTAAGACCAAAGTATCAGAAAGGGACTGATACAAAGTTTACATCCAAAAATGGAATGAAAAAAGGAACAAAATTTAAATATCAAAGTCAATGATAAATCTAAGAGTTACTATGAAAATTTTCAATTTAATGGCGTGGATGGATAGTGGTTTCCATGACAAGCCGGAAACATTATACATGATGAATTCAGCAGTGCGTGAAAGGGTTAAGGCAGCTTAGGCCTGGTCGCTTTCAGTTTCCTGATTGGCACATCCTGGTGCACAGATCTCAAAGGCCTTTCCTGTGGCAGCTGCTCTGTCTCTCCCCTTGGTCATGTCTCAGCATTGGAGAGACAGCTGGCCCACAGAATGGCAACTTTTACCCTGTATCAACCTATAAAGACCCCTTGTCTGTGAAGTCTGAAATGCCTCTTTCACCATCCACTGGCAAGTTTATAAAGATGAGGATTGTTGGATACACAGAGGCACTGCACAGTGTTTACAACATACTAAATTGTTATAACATACTTGAAAACGAGAGAAATCTCAATGTATCCTTCCTGGTAAAATCCTTTATAAATAAATAAATAATGATTTCAGTTCTTGAAACTTACAGTTAATGCTTGTAGAATTCTCGGGTTATCTATATTCAAAGCCTTCTGTATGTGTCTAGGAATAACTTTTAAAAATGTTGTGTTAACATACACAGAATACTCCGTTTTATGTGTGGGCTTTTAATGCTATTTGGAGTAATTACACATAGACCAGAGTTTCTCAAGTAGTGGGTTGTGACCCAAAAGCGAGTCGCGACCAGGGGCGGACTGGGTTGCAGGGCAAGTGCCCCCAGAAAGAGGGGTGAGGGAAAAGGAGGTTGAAGGGGGGGGAAAGAGCATTGAAGAGGGGAGAGAGAGCGAGATCTCTGATCCAGCTTGCGACGGCTGCCTCAGCATGATAGGAACAGACTGGACATTGAACATGACCTAAGAGTTGCTTTGTCTACCATAACCCCAAACTTTGAGACACTTTATTAAGAGCAAGAAACATCCCCAGTTTTCACAGAAGTTCTAATTTAATTTCATATGTTGCAATAAGTTTATTCTATTGGATTTGTAACCGACAGCATTTTCGTTTTCACTAGTGCTGTGATTACTGCACTATTATTATGCATTTTGGAAAGCATCCCTGTTTGTTTAAAAAGTGCATACACTGTAGAATAAGGCTAGGGTCAGACTGAGGCAGTGCGAACGCGCGTGCAGGCGCACTAAGGCTAGGGTCAGACTGAGGCAGTGCGAACGCGCGTTCTGGCGCACTTAATCACGGCCGCACTAGCAGCAGATGACGGGCAATGACAGCCAATATACGAAGTACGGTCGCACAAAAGTCCAGCCGCGCAACGCAAGTGGAAAATGAACGCATTTTTTTGAGAACGTGAAACCGCAGGTACTGACGTACAGAGTGCGCTGCGTCCGCTAGCGGCGTGTGTGTGTGATTAGGAGACGTCAGACGCTGCTAATGTCCGGCCAACATAACGTCCAGACGCAAAAAGTGTTTTATTGATGATCCGTACAAAATCACGGACGAAAATGCGCATAGTATGACCACTATCGCGTATTCCGTGAAAAAATACGTCCATTCGTTCGAACGCACTTTTTCACAGACAACATAAAAATGCGTTCATCTGACCCTAGCCTTAATCACGGCCGTAGTAGCAGCAAATGACGGCCAATATACGAAGTACGGTCGCACAAAAGTCCGGCTGCGCAACGCAAGTGGCAAACGAACGCATTTTGTTGAGAACGTAAAACCGCTAGTACGGTTGTACAGAGTGCGCTGCGTCCGCTAGCGGCGTGTGTGTGTGATTAGGAGACGTCAGACGCTGCTAATGTCCGGCCAACATAACGTCCAGATGCACAAAGTGTTTTATTGATGATCCGTACAAAATCACGGACGCAAATGCGCATCGTATGACCGCTATCGTGTATTCCGTGAAAAAATGCGTCCATTCGTTCGAACGCACTTTTTCACAGACAACGTGAAAATGCGTTCGTCTGACCCTAGCCTAAATATACAGGGTTATTCAAAGAGAATCGAAAAGTCACCGCACGTTCGGTGACTTTTTGTTATCTTCAATTCGGTGCCATTCGGCAATCCCATTTCGGCGACCCTGCGATGTATTCAGCAAGCACCACAGGGCCGTCGAAGCGCAGGAAAAGCTGCCGCAAACCCAACGAAAACTCACCGCAAAACCCGGCGAATGCACACCGAAAACCCGCAAAAACATCTGGTTTAACCCATCGAAGACGCCGGAAAAACCCGAGCAGGAGCCGATCACACAATGGACGAATGAAGTGAATAAATTAGGAAAACAGTTTGCTTGAATGTTTGAAAAGTGAAACGCTGTTTGCAAAGAAACTACTGAGCGAAAATGTCTGAAATTTACATATGAGGTCCAAGGAATGATAATAAAAAGGGCTGTTACAGAAAAAAATTAGTTAACTAAAAAAAAAAAAATCGGACTTTTTTTAAAAAAACATAAAAATCCAGAAAAATGCTTAAAATATCCTAAAAAATCTATAAATAAAGAGACTCTTTACTGCAGAATTTTATAATGAACGGTTTATTAGATATCGAATTAAAACGGGAATATTTTTAACATTGAAGCCTATGGGATTCGCCTGAATAAACCTGTCGAATTAAACCACCGAATGGCAGGGCATTAGGGAAACCTTTCACTGCTGGTTTGTGTTCTCTGAATAGACGAAGCAGTGCTATGGGGATTTCACTGCCCTCGAACAGGCACCGAACAGGCACCATATGTGCAGGCAATTCGCCAGGATTTGGCGAATTGCCTGCTCTCTGGATAGCCGAATGGCCAAGAAAGGTAACCAAACGCTGATTTTCAGCGTTCGGTTCCCTTTCGGCAGCCATTCGGATCTCTTTGAATAACCCTGATAATATTTCAGAAATTCAATTATTTTTGGGTCGCGACTTAATGACCAAGTCAATTGTGGGTCCTGAAGGTAAACAGGTTGAGAACCACTGATATAGACACAATACAAATGGCAACAAAAGAAAACTGCGTACCCAAGAAGCTTTTGATACAATTGAATTTAAGCAGGCATGGGATAGACATAAGGCTATCCTAAATAAAAGATAAATCCAGGTAAAGTATCCATGTAATTGGGCAGACTAGATGGGCCGAAAGGTTCTTATCTGCCGACATTTTCTATGTTTCTATGTTTCTATGCCTTTCATTCCAAATGCGATATTTAGGCTAGGGTCAAACGAAAGCATTTTTACACGCGAATGTAAAAAAGTGCGTCCGAACGGATTGATGTATTTTTTCACGGAATATGCGAAAACGGTCATACAATGCGCATTTTCGTGCGTGATGTTTTACGAATCCAAACCAGGAAACTTTTTGCGTCTGGATTGTTATGTTGGCCGGACACGAGCAGGGTCTGACGTCTCCAAATCACACACACACACCGCTAGCGGACGCAGCGCACTCTGTACGTCAGTACTAGCGGTTCTGCGTTCTCGAAAAAATGCGTTCATTTTCCACTTGCGTTGCGCGGCCAGACTTTCGTGCGACCGTACTTCGTATATTGGCTGTCATTGCCCGTCATTTGCTGCTAGTGCGGCCGTGATTAAGTGCGCCAGAACGCACGTTAAAAATGCGCTGGTCTGACCCCAGCCTTAGGGATCAGAAGTTTAAATTTACATTTGCCAATATCAGAAATCCCAAACGCTGCCCGCCAGATGTTTCTAAAATACAACACCGATGGTTTCTCTGGTCATCTATTTAATTCAAAGAATTTGGGGAATTGTAGTACCATTGGTTGAGTGACTTCATGGCTCGGGCCACAGATTGTGAACCCTGTCATAGGTAAACAAATGTCTTCTATTACATTACAACCATAACATATTTAGGCTTTCGGCTCAGGTCAGACGAGCGCAATTCAGACGAGCGCAATCGGTGCGTCCGTGCACAACGGACGTACTTTCTGACTGACGACAAGGTAGTGGCCACACAGTCCGTTTTTGTGACTGATGTTTTTTTCGACTGTAGAAGGGAAAATAAATAAATATGAAAAAATTTTGTCCCTCAAAATGCAGTCCGTCTGACTACGTTCCATCACTCACAAAGCTATGCGGACGTTGCAGACGCAGCGCACTCTGTGCGTCCGTTCTAGCGGATTTACGCTCTTGCCTAACCTGCGTCCGTTTGCCGCATCCGTTATGTGTCCACAGTTCGGTGCGGACGTACTTCGTGTGTGGGGCTCCATTGGTCATATAATTATATGTTATAACAGACATACTAATGTGCGGCAACACGGACGTGATCAGTGCGCTTGTCTGACACGAGCCTTAGTGTATTTGTTTCTGAAGACATTGGCTCCAAGCTATGAAACAAAGATAAATTCTTAGGGAACATAATAAACACGTTCCATTTGCTCTTAAAATTAGCTACTAGGTTAACTACAGAGCAGCGATGGGGAACCATCCACTATTTTTATCCTAAACTGTGCGTGGTGCAAGGGTATAATTAGTTGAACCGGTGAGCTGGTCCCTGGGGTAAACCGAAAATAAACCTAGAGGGCTTAGAGTAAAGGATTTATGGCCTGCCTGGATCCTGGGCTGTTTACAAAGACGTACCCAGAATAAAATGTTCTTTAATAAAACCCCTACACACAGCTCAGACAGACTGCCTGCCTCTATGGATGAGTGAATGGCTGGGCCTGTCCCACTGCCAGGTCTGAAACAGCACCTGACCTGACACAAGAACTGAATACAAAGCCAAGCCATTGTGACAGATCAATTCATACACTCTATCAAAACTACATGAATTCCTCATAAAATATTATTTCCACTGGATATTAAACAAGGGATCAAAAAAGGCTAAAGAGATGAGCAAGGTGTGGCTGATTTAATTAATGCATTTACAATTGTTCCCCTATTTACTGGCCAAGAAATGGTGCAGTATCCATCGGGATTATTCTAATAAAAATTGCACTGCAAAAAGAAGGCTGAGCAGAGCAGGATCCCAACCAATGAGAGCAGACATGTTCCTGCACAGCTCCTGCAATTCTACTAGCCTACAGCTACTTATCCAGCTAAATATCCTCTCCCCGTCTCCTGTAACAGGTTACAGTGAGGATTAGGTTTGACAGATTGGCCTTATTTTCCTGGACACTCATTCCTATTTCATGCAGAGGGGGAGTGCAGGAAAAGGTTCTGCCCTGTAACATGTATAATTCATATGCTGCAGGAAGGAAATCGACGCAGGTCATCTGGGATTCTTTTTATGATTTCTTGCCTGTAGCATATGAATTCTACATGCTGCGGGTGGCACTTTTCATACTCTGGCCCTCAGCATGAATAAATTAAATGTGTCCAGGAAAACCTGGCCAATCTGGCAACCCTAGATGTAGTATGCGCAAAACACCGATATATGCATGTACATCATATCTGCAAAATACTGCTATATGATCCTGTCCCGCACCTCCGTGCCAACGTCCTCACATTCATCAGAGTACATGATTAATATGTTATCACAGGCTACAGCGGTGACCTCTTCCTCCTCCAGTAGACTGCCCTCCCTTTTTATAGCCATATTATGTAACACGACCAGGCTATATCATGAGGACCATTTTGAAAGGCTGGTATTGCAGTGATCCGTCCAGACACCTAAAGCGCATTTTCAGGATCCTGAATGTCGTCTTGATGACGCCCTGGCCTTTCGGTGACCATTGTTGTATGCATCCTGCACAGGTCCCTCAATTCTGTGGAAAGGAATCATGAGCCATGGCATCAGTGGGTATCCTGAATCGCCTAATAAATGGAACATTACATACATTAATAGTGTTCAGAGAATCTTCCGTCCTGGAAATCACGCATCACTAAGGAATTAGTGAGGATATTTAAATCATGGACACTCCCTGGAAACACTGCAAGTACATTCATGATGTGCATATTGGCATCACAAGTCATTTGCATGATCAATGAATGGAAGTGCTTACGATTTGATATAAACCACAGCATCCTCCCATGGTGCTCGAATCTCTTTGGGTGCAATTGATTGCTCCCAGAACATTGGGAAACACTCCAATCTTCTAGAACCCATGTCTAACATTGGGAATCCTATCACCCCTGGAGGGATGGCACAATGTATTGTTGGCCCTTGGTCTGCGTAGCTCTGAGAAAGTGGTGGAACATCTTGGGAAATGTACTCCGGCCAACACTGGCTAGCTCTTACAGAGGATGCTGGAACATCCCACTGGCCAGGAACCTCAGGCAGCAGAGCATCTTTGTCATCCCTGGTACAAATATCCATGAGCCAACCCTGGACTCCAGATCATTCTATAGCTCGTGATCAAGCCTGCAGATCTGGTTACAGCTGAGCTTGAAACACAGGCGGTACTCCGCATCAGTCACATCATCCAAACTTAAATGTTTCCTTTGGACACACGTTGCCCATGGAATTTCTGTGCCATTTCCAATTACTGCTGGCTTTGGATACCGTTCCTCCTCATACAGCGGCATATCATGAGGAAAACAAATGCTACAATTCTCACATGCCTGGCGAGCTCCATTGTGAGACGAGGAACATGGGTTCTGCAGCATTCCATTTTATAGGCTCAGGATCCAGCGCTAGGCCAGTTTATCCAAGCTTAGAATTGGCAACAGTTTTCAGGAGTTCGGATTTGTCAATTTGCGACCAGACGTTAACTTGCGCCAGCACCTTGGAATCGCTCACCTCTCGACGACTAAAAAAAATTATTTGAGCTCCCCATGTTAACGTCTAGTGATCAAGATTTTAGCATACCATCGCCAATGGAATCAATAGACTGTAAGCTCCTATGAGCAGGACCCTCTACACCTCTTGTTTCCATCCTTTCTAAGTTTATCTGTATCTCGTTCCCTTTAGTTATTGTGAAGCACTTCGGAAGCTGTTGGCGCTCTATAAATGATGATGATCATAATATAGGGGTCACATTAGGTGAAAACAAACTATGTGGGGAAAACAGTTATCTTCAGATAGCTCATAAATTTTCCTCAATCCATTCATAACTTTACAATACACCTATGACCCTACTGTTGTTTGATGGATAGAATTTATATTTTAATGGGTCATTTATGTACACCACTTCCAGTTAAACCCTATTAGTCTTTAACAGTACTTTCAATAACACATTTAAGGCTCCCTGCCTTGGCACACATTCTTAGATCTATGGCAGAAATCTAATTACCTGCCCAGAACTCTCGTACTCCAGAGATAAAGCAAGCTCAATAGATGTTAAAATTACAGAAAATGAGCAATGAAATGAGAAAGAAGAAAAAAGGTCTGGTGCTTGCTGGCAAGTTTAACGCCATGGAACGAGTGAGAATAACAAAAACCAATTAAGGGAAATTGAAGGGAGTTTGAAAAAACAAATCTTAATCTGCTAGGCTAGATTAGACAATTGTAATGAAACAGATTTTGTGTTTATTATAAGGAAATATAAAGTGAATTATGCAAAGGTGCACAAGTTTGTATCAAACTAAGGAATCAAGAACAAAATGAAAAAAGATCCTCTAATCCCCATGACAACATTAATTGGTCATGGTATGCTAAAGTCTCCCCTCAGGTGGGCATACCTGTTGACTGTGACAGTCTTCCAAAGCAGAGAGCATACCTACACCCAGAAGACCATCAATCAGCTCTTGATGAACAGTCTTTCTGGGTTATAATATTTACTTCCATCCAGGGCACTATTCCCTAGTAAACACGAACGTTAGCGTTCAGATGTGTAAGGCCCCGTTCACATGGATCGCGCGTTTTTTTTGCCACGATATCGCACATATTTCCGTGCGATATCACTCTATGTAGCTTCTCCAATGCATTTCAATGGAGCTGTTCACATCTAGTCGCTGGTACATGATCCTTTTTTCGAGATTTGCGATTTGCTTTGGTGGTGTTGTGCAAGATTGTGCATAAAGACGATATCGCGCTATATTATCGCTCAATGTCGCGAATATGAAAATCGCTCGATTTTCATGTCACTCAGTGTGAACACGGCCTAAGGCCTAATTTCGCGACCTCGCCGTTATGAGCGATATTGCAAATCGGAAAATCAGGTCATGTACCAGCAACGAGCTACAGGCAACATTGAGCTGTGAGATGTGAACAGCTCCATTGAAATACATTGATGAAGCTACATAGAGCGATATCACGCGGAAAGTATTTATTTATTTATAAAGGATTTTACCAGGAAGGATACATTGAGATTTCTCTCGTTTTCAAGTATGTCCTGGGTTGCAATATCGCGCCAAAAACTGCACGATAAATCGCTTAGTGTGAACAGGGCCATAGTGTTATTGCTAGGATAAGTGACTTTAATGTACTCCGCCATATTACCTTCCTGATGCTAAAAATTCACTAAGCGCATCGGAGGATGCATGAGCTTACTGTACTTTGCGCTCCCCTTTTTAAGTATAGAATGTGCAATCATTAAGATAAGTTGGGTATTACAAAGTGCTGGCACCTATTACCGCAGGGATATGCAAGGCAAAAATTTAGTTACTCCTAAAACCTGGCGGTAGAAGATTCCGCGTTTGCAAAATCATTTAGCAACCCCCTAAACCCTCCCCCTAATAAATCCAATATGCACCTCTCATCCCGTATAAAGAACAGTGGCCTGATCCGCAGCTTCATGTCCCGGAGACCACAAATAGTTCCCAATCTCCCGCTGCGGCGCTGCTATATCATGCAGGACTCGTGGCCTGGAACGCAAACCTCCATGGATACCCATGGAGTATCCCAGCTGCTAGCGCTGCGTTCCAGGACAAGGTGTTGAGACGGCGCCTGCCCTGAAATATCGCAGTAAAATGACGCTACGGGGAAACCTGCAGGAGCAGAGTTTCCCCGTTAGCGTAACCATTTTAGCGCTAACTTGGGAAAAGTGTCTCCCAGTTGGTTGAAAGCTCAGCACAGCTACAGTGTCTGCTGCAGGAATCGGGCAACCTTTCAAAACTGGCATCCCTCAAGTTCATAGATCAAGGCTCTGCAATAAATAATTTCAAATTTGCTAACTCTGCCCCAAGTAAAAAAAAAATGACCCCCCCCAACCTTATCTACATCACCTCAGGATTCACAATACCAACAAGACTTGTAAACACTGGTGTTGTAGGTTACCTTTAGCTATATACCAAACAGACTCAAAACATAGTACAGTTTAAAAAAAAAGTAACAATTTGAAAATTACCTCGAGGCTGAAATCGAAATCAGTGGCCACAATAAAACCTGGGACACAAGTGGCCTAAGTGGGTTTATTCAAGCAAGGAACGTGAGGACAGAAACCAGTAAAGTGGGTCTCAAGTAGAGCACAGGGTGACACGTTCGAGTGCAGGAAGGTACAGTAGTGAAACAACATTGGTGGGCACGTGGGTCATGATGAACAAAATTTGAGGTCAACTGGTGAACAACTGCCACAGAAAAAAAATAATTACAGGAAGAGAGGGACACACCGGAGGCCAAGTAGAACACTGGGAGACATGAGGTGGAAACTGCAAAGGGACCAAAGTCGTGTTTTCTTTTGTTTGTTTTTTTTGTTCTAGTTCCCAGGACAGAGGTGGGAGACCTTGGCTTTGAATACTTGTTACAGCAGCTAGGGAAACCTGGGAGGTGGAATGATTAGGCAGTAGGATCCCCTCACTATGACCACTTAGAGGTCCTTGTTGTGACTAGAGTTACAATTTTTGGAAATCCGGTATCCTTATACCTTATTGTTATTTAATGTGTTACAGATGCTGAAGTATGATATTCTATCTGTATCCAAATTTGTAACAAAATCTAGGAGACCGCTCTTGGGACTCGGTACATAACATGAAAGAAGATATATCCTGTAAAGCAGTCAGCAACCTTGGCCCCTTCAGATGTTCTGGAACTACATCTCCCAGGATGCTCAGCTACCCATTTGGTAACTGAGCATTTAGGAAAATTGTGGTTCCAAAATATCTGGAGGTCTAAGGTTGCTGACCCTTGTACTTTGTTTGCCATACAAACTTTCTTGGTTATACTTCACTCAAATGTCCACATACCAAAAGTGTAAAGTCACACCTTCCAATCAAATGTAATCATTAAATTACAGTTGGGTCCATATATATTTGGACACAGGCACAATTTTAGGTATTTACCAAAAAAAAAGCCAGACCAGTTCTGGAAAAACCGTCTTTGGACCAAGGAAACTAAGATTCATCTATACCAGAATGACGGGAAGAAAAAAGTGTGAAGGCTTGGAACGGCTCATTATCTAAAGCACGCAACATCATCTGTAGAACATGGTGGAGGCAGTGTGATGGCATGGGCATGCATGGCTTCCAGTGGCACTGGGTCATTGGTGTCTAATAATATGACAGAAGCAGCCGGATGAATTCAGCATTGTTTAGAGCTATACTATCAGCCCATATTCAGGCAAATGCAGCAAAGTTGATTGGACGGCTCTTCGCAGTATAGATGGACAATGATCCAAAACACACTAAAAATGCAACCCAGGAGTTTTTGAAGGAATATAAGTGGAATATTCCGCAAATACCGAGTAAATCACCTGATTTCAACCCAATTGAGCATGCATTTCACTTGCTAAATGCAGAAAGACACACCACAGTCAGAGACTGGCAAAGAATTAGAAAGGAGGAAACCAAGGCTTTGGTAATGTCCATGGGTTCCAGATGTCGGGCAGTCCTTATCGGTAAAGGATTCTCAATCTCAATAAAATATTAAAAATGAACATTTTATGATTTTATATATATATATATTGTAGAGGTCGGCAGGGCTGGGTCCTGGATGGACAATATGTTTCACCCCTATTTGGGTTGTGGACCCTTTAAGGGCAACCACAGGGTTAATCTTCCTGTCCAGGAAGAGTTTTAAAGCCAGCAACTCCCAGAGAGGATGGTGGGATTTCAGGAAAAGGAAAGTAATCAGTGGAAGCTGTGTGTTTGCGTTCCAAAAGCAGGAGACGTGCTGTACCTTGCTGGAGAGGCTTCTACATACTGGGGAAAGGATTCCCTAGGTTTGGGACTGTTTAAAGCGTTGGTGAGCCACTATTATTTCTCTGTTTATTTGTGCTGAAGATCAGGACTTTGCTTTAATTTCGCTGAACCCAAGCGTGTACTTATTATGTTGCCTTTTTGACTGCCCTGAAAGGGTGAATAAAACTGTTTTGTTTGTGAAAGACATTGTGCACGTGCTCTGTGGGCCCCCAAACGTCACAACTGGTGGAGAATGCGGGCAATTTGCTACCCCTCACACGCCAAGCAAGAGGAATTTTTGTGAAAAAAAAAAAAAAAACTGACATTTTTAAAGGACAGTGTTCTGATTGCATGTCCTGGGCTAAGGCTGCACTGAAGTCCACAGCCATGGAGGAGCTCGTTAAGCAGATGGTCTTTGTTAATGTGCAGGCCCAGACTCGCCATGAAGAGGCGATGGCTCAGCAGCAACAAGCCCTGGCACAGGCTGTTGCTGCCCAACAAGAAAGCTCTCCTGGACTCTGGGAGTATGGTCACCCTGGTGCATGCCCGGGTAGTCGGAAGGCTCGGTCCAGTACAAAGAACCCTCCGGGTTGTCTGTATCCATGGGGATACTCGGGAGTATCCGCTGATCCCTGTCACCATTTCCGCCAGGAACACTTCGGTCACCCAAGAGGTCGGGGTGGTGAGTACTCTGATACATGATGTGATTGTGGGACGGGACTGCCCCTTGTTTGCTGAACTGTGGTGCTTGGCACAAACTGAACTGCCCATCGAACTGGGGAACAATTCAGGGTCACCCCCACCAAACATGACTGTGGACACTGTTGATGAGGAGTTGCTCAAATGTGTTCAAAATAAGAATGTTGTAACTGATGTGAGTGTCCTAGCTCCTCAACCTGAGTTGACACCAAGGAGGGGGAATCCTCTCCCGTGCCGGTTATGGTAGGAGAGGATGAAGAGGAATTGTCCCCTGTTGATATTACACTTGGGGTGGATGAGGGGGAGGGTTCTTCTTATCCAGTACACCCTGACTTAGATGTGTCCAGAGGTGCATTTGGCAGGGCTCAAATGGGTGACCCGATGTTGATAAATGCTCGCGAACAGGTAACTGTTGTCAGTGGGGTACCTCAAGCACCAGATGCAGAGAAAAGATTTCCTCACTTTGCGGTCAATAATGATCTGTTCTACCGGGTATCAGAAATTCGGGGAGAAATTGTGGAACAATTACTAGTACCCCAGCCCTACCAGAGAATGGTGCTGGATCTGGCTCACAATGATGCTCTAGGTGGTCACCTGGGAGCTGAGAAAACCGAGGCCCGGATAACAGACCGGTTTTACTGGCCAGGGATTGGTGCCGCAGTTAAGAGGTACTGTTCCTCCTGCCCTGTTGCCAGTTAACTGCCCCAGCACCCCATTATAGGAACCCCTTGGTGCCTCTGCCAATAATTGAGGTGCCCATTGAGCGCATCGCTATGGATATAGTGGGTCCCTTAGAGAAGTCTGCTCGGGACACCGCTATATCCTGGTGGTTCTTGATTATGCCACAAGGTATCCAGAGGCGGTTCCTTTAAGAAACCCTACATCAAAGGCCATTGCGCGGGAGTTGTTTTTTATGTTTTCGAGAACTGGCCTGCCAAGGAAATTTTGACAGACCAGGGGACCCCATTTATGTCCCGGGTGATGGCAGATGTGTGCAAGTTGTTCCAAATCAAGCAGTTGCGAACATCTGTTTATCACCCTCAGACGGATGGTCTGGTAGAAAGATTCAACAAAACTCTGAAAATGATGCTTAAAAGGGTTGTGCAGAGAGATGGAAGAGACTGGGATCATTTGCTTCCCGCACTGCTGTTTGCTATTCGAGAGGTTCCTCAGGCCTCCACGGGGTTTTCACCTTTTGAGCTGGTGTATGGTCGCAGACCCCGGGGATTGCTAGATTTGGTAAAGGAGACATGGGAAAGTGAGTCCTCTCCACACAAATCGCTCATTGAACATATCTCTCAGATGAGAGAGAGAATTTCTAAAGTGATGCCTTTGGTACAGGAACATTTGCAGAAAGCTCAGGAGGCCCAGAAAAGGGTGTACAACCGGTCAGCCAAGCTGCGGCAATTTCAGGTGGGGGACCGGGTAGCAGTACTTATACCCACGGTGGAAAGTCGGTTCCTAGCCAAGTGGCAGGGACCATATGAGGTGGTTGAAAAAGTAGGGGAAGTAAACTACCGAGTGCATCAGCCTGGGAAAAGAAAACCATACCAGATCTACCACATAAATTTGTTAAAACCCTGGAGAGACCGAGAGGTGTCCGCCATGGTTGGGGTGGGTATAGAGTCTGATGGTGTTGATGCAGTACACATTGCTGCCACCCTGTCTAAACCCCAAACCCAAGAAGTTAAGGAGTTTCTGCAAAGAAACAAAGGCATGTTTTCAGGACTACCGGGACACGCGTCCGGGATTAAACATGATATTGTGACGGAACCCCATGTAAAGGTTCGGGTAAAGCCGTACCGCATCCCAGAAGCCCATAGAAAGGCGTTTTCTGAAGAGGTTAAAAAAATGCTTCAGCTTGATGTCATTGAGGAGTCACAGAGTGAATGGTCGAGCCCCGTCGTGTTGGTACCGAAGCCCAACGGCACTCTGCGATTCTGCAATGACTTCAGGAAACTTAACGAGGTGTCAAAATTTGACGCGTATCCCATGCCAAGGGTGGATGAATTAATAGAGAAATTGGGTCCGGCCCGTTATATCACCACCCTGGACCTTACTAAGGGATACTGGCAGATACCCCTGACTAAGGAAGCCAGGGAAAAGACTGCTTTTTCCACTCCAGAGGGTCATTTTCATTATAAGCGGATGCCTTTTGGGTTACACTCAGCCCCGGCCACCTTCCAACGAGCGATGGATAGGGTGCTCCGCCCCTACCTGAGATATACCTCGGTCTACCTGGATGACATTGTCATCTTCAGTCCAGATTGGGAGTCCCATCTTCCCCGGGTTCAGACGGTTTTGGACGGTTTGAGGAAAGCGGGCTTTACTGTTAACCCTGAGAAAAGTGCGGTAGGGATGGAGGAAGCTAAGTACCTGGGATATGTCGTAGGCAGGGGTCTGGTAAAGCCACAATTTAACAAAGTAGAGGCTATCCTGAACTGGCCACGCCCCCTCACGAAAAAGCAGGTTCGTGCTTTTCTGGGTATAGTGGGGTATTACCGGCGGTTTGTCCCCAATTTTGCCTCTATTGCTGCACCACTGACTGACCTGACGAAAGGTAGGAAGTCAGTGATGATTCAATGGAATGCCAATGCTGAAGATGCCTTTGAGAAGCTTAAAAATGCGTTGTGTCAGCACCCAGTGCTGGTAGTCCCTGATTTCATGAGGGAGTTCATTGTACAGACGGATGCCTCAAGTGAGGGTTTGGGGCTGTGCTATCCCAAGAAGTCAATGGGGAAGAGCACCCCGTGGTTTTTCTTAGTCGGAAACTGACGGCAGCGGAGAAAAACTATGCTGTGGTGGAAAGAGAGGGCTTGGCCATAAAGTGGGCCTTGGATTCTTTGAGATACTTCCTGTTGGGCAGGAAGTTCCGTTTAGTGTCTGACCATGCCCCATTGACCTGGATGAGGCAGCACCGCCACGCTAATGCCAGGGTTACCAGGTGGTTCCTGTCTCTCCAGGAGTTTAACTTTGTGGTGGAACACAGGCCTGGGAAACAGCACCAAAATGCTGATGCCCTGTCCCGGATGCATTGTGGCTGTCTGTTGCCTCAAACACCTCCGCGTTGAGACAGAGGGGGATATGTAGAGGTCGGCAGGGCTGGGTCCTGGATGGACAATATGTTTCACCCCTATTTGGGTTGTGGACCCTTTAAGGGCAACCACAGGGTTAATCTTCCTGTCCAGGAAGAGTTTTAAAGCCAGCAACTCCCAGAGAGGATGGTTGGATTTCAGGAAAAGGAAAGTAATCAGTGGAAGCTGTGTGTTTGTGTTCCAAAAGCAGGAGACGTGCTGTGCCTTGCTGGAGAGGCTTCTACATACTGGGGAAAGGATTCCCTAGGTTTGGGACTGTTTAAAGCGTTGGTGAGCCACTATTATTTCTCTGTTTATTTGTGCTGAAGATCAGGACTTTGCTTTAATTTCGCTGAACCCAAGCGTGTACTTATTATGTTGCCTTTTTGACTGCCCTGAAAGGGTGAATAAAACTGTTTTGTTTGTGAAAGGCATTGTGCACGTGCTCTGTGGGCCCCCAAACGTCACAATATATATATATATATATATATATATAATTATACACATTTTGACCCCTGAAAATGGAGGACTGTACAAAAATGGTTGCAGTTCCATTTTTGTTCAACCCCCATGAACTAAAGCTAAAACTCTGCACTTCATATTCATTTGGTGTGTTTCCTTTAACTTTGGCTCTGTATGCCACCAGAATACAAGGTATTATATATATACAGTTGTGTTCAAAATTATTCAACCCCCACTGAAATTGAGTGTTTTGGCCAGTTTGACATTGATTTTGATCATTCAGTCATCTTGCTTACAATTAAATCAAAGAGGCACGTGTAGGTCAGACAAATATAACATAACATTTATAATGAAATAACCACAAATGTCTTTTCTGTGCTCACATCATTATCAGTTTTATTCAACCCCCAAGTGACATTCAATCTTAGTACTTAGTACAACATCCTTTTACAGTTATAACAGCTTTTAAACGTGAAGCATAGCTTGACACAAGTGTCTTGCAGCGATCTACGGGTATCTTCGCCCATTCGTCATGGCAAAAGCCTCCAGTTCAGTCACATTCTTAGGCTTGCGCACTGCAACTGCTTTCTTTAAGTCCCACCAGAGGTTCTCAATCGGATTTAAGTCAGGTGACTGCGATGGCCACTCCAAAATGTTCCAGCCTTTAATCTGCAACCATGCTCTAGTGGACTTGGAGGTATGCTTGGGTTGATTGTCCTGTTGAAAGGTCCAACGTCTCCCAAGCCTCAGGTTTGTGACGGACTGCATCACATTGTCATCCAATATCTCCTGGTACTGAAGAGAATTCATGGTACCTTGCACACGCTGAAGCTTCCCTGTACCTGCAGAAGCAAAACAGCCCCAAAGCATGATTGATCCCCGCAATGCTTCACAGTAGGCAAGGTGTTCTTTTCTTCATAGGCCTTGTTCTTCCTCCTCCAAACATAGCGTTGATCCATGGCCCAAACAGTTCTAATTTTGTTTCATCAGTCCACAGAACACTATCCCAAAACTTCTGTGGTTTGTCCACATGACTTTTGGCATACTGCAGTCGACTCTTCTTATTCTTTGGAGACAGCAAGGGGGTGCGCCTGGGAGTTCTGGCATGGAGGCCTTCATTACGCAGTGTGCGCCGTATTGTCTGAGCTGAAACTTCAGTACCCACATCTGACAAATCTTTTCTCAGTTCCTCAGCAGTCACACGGGGACTTTTCTCCACTCTACGCTTCAGGTAGCGCACAGCAGTCGAAGTCAGCATCTTCTTTCTGCCACGACCAGGTAATGTTTCAACAGTGCCCTTTGCCTTGAATTTGCGAATGATGCTTCCTATGGTCTCTCTTGGTATGTTTAACATCTTTGCAATCTTCTTATAGCCATTGCCCTTCCTGTGAAGAGTAATCACTTCTTCTCTTGTCTTCCTGGCCCATTCTCTTGACTTCACCATGTTTGTAACCACACCAGTAAATGTCTAGAAGGAGCTGAGTATCACAGTCATTTTAAAGCTGCCTAATTGGTGCTTATTATGCTTTATTGCTGCTCCGTGACATCCACAGGTGTTTTCAATACCTGATTGAAAACACTTGAATGAACCTCTGTTCTTCAGAGTGGTAGTCTTTAAGGGGTTGAATAATTGTGTCAATGAAGAATTCACAAAATAAATATTTACTACTGTATTACAAAACCAATTGATGTCATTTTAGTTGCATATGGTTCTTTAAAAAGTCCTTGTAGGATTTCATTCTGAATACGATTACAAATGTACACTATATTCCCTAAAACCCTTTACAGCATTGGGGGTTGAATAATTTTGAACACAACTGTATTTCAGTGTGTTCTTCCAGACCAGGGGTCAGCAACCTTGGCTCCCTGATATTTTGGGAACTATATTTCCCTTGTGGCTCAGTAAGCCTAATGGGCGACTGAGCATCATGGGGGATGTATTTCCCAAAACATCAGGCAGCCAAGGTTGCTGAACCCTGTTCCAGACCAAGACGAACCCCAGCATTCAGTAACATTTAGCAAATGCGATACAAATTTTGCTTAGAAAAGAAAAAAAGCAACTTAAAACAGCTTCTACTAAAGTCTATGGCGAGCTAATACGTTTATTGAAATTCAGTAGGAAATTCTGATAACCAGATTTCTTGAAGTCCTTGAGCTCTTCTTAAATAAGGCAGGACTCTTTTTCAAAAGCATCATTTGTTCAACAAAATTCTTCCTATGAAGACAAAATGGGTTATTCACTAACCTCCATATTGGGCCCGAATGGTGAATTTCACCGTTCGGGGCAATTTTTCTATTCACAAAGCTATGAATTCGCCAAATAATGGCGAATTGACCATGAAATATGGTGCAATTTGCTGCAATTCAGCAGCACAGAAATTGACCCATTAGAAGACTATCATGTCTTCTATTCACAGAACGCTGAATTGCACCAGTGTTCCACCAAAATGCCCTGATTTTCAGTGTTTCAATTCCACAGGTTTAAACAGGCGAATCCCATAGGTTTCACTGTGGAGGAAAAAAATAAGTTTTTTTTTTGTTTATTCTTATATTTTGCAAAGAACCCTTTTTATTTTATTTTTAAGACTCTCTTGTAATTTTTAGATGACATTTGTAACAGGTCTTTTTATTACTTTTAAAGGACCTTTTTTATTTGTTTTTTAACTCCTATAAGGAATAGGATGTCAATCTATCTATATTGACACTAGGGACAGCACTCTCCCAAAATCTGCTTCACGTGCTCAGTGCAAATACTCTCAAAGATACAAGATTGCACGAAGGAGAGGCATTCTGGGGCTTAAAATAAAATAATAAAATCCGACGTTTCGGCTCCTACTGTGCCTTTATCAAGGTGACTTCTTTTGTTAAAATAAAATAATAAACCTTTATTTAACCCTTTCCCTGCTGAGGCTTTTCCCGCCCCTGTGCTGAGGTCATTTTTACTGGTTTTGCTCATCATGTTTAAACGTGTTTTTAAGGCTTATTTTAGTATATGACCCAGACATATTATATATCGTTCTTTCCGTCAGACTCGGTAGATTCATAATATGTCATTATTATATGTATACGTCATGACCTGTCTGTATATTATAACAAAAAATGCAATAAAATATGATTTTTCAATAATTTACAATGTGTAAAGTGTTTTTTTTCACATTTTAAGATGCGAGCAATTGCGGTTATATTTTGTATGGGGTGCGCTTGTTAAAAAAACTTAGAGATGGGGTCTCGTTACATTTTTTTTTGGGGAAAATTACACGATTTTTAACAAACGCACCGCATACAAAAATCGTTAGTGCAGCATCATTGTTCACATTATAATTGAAATGTTTTTTTATAATTTGTTTTTAAAATATTTTTTTATTTTTATTTTTAATTTTTTTTTTTTACAAACTTTTTCCTTTCGTGTTTGGTATCGTTGGAACGGCCATGCTCTGGCCGATCCAACAATACCAAACTTTAACCCCTAGCTGCCACGGATCGGGAGATAGGGAGTTCATTGGAACTCCCTATCTCCACCATTGGTGGCAGCTAGGGGTTAACTCCAGGACTGGCGTCATCGTGCTATGCACGATGACGCCAGTCCTCAGGGGAGTTCCCGGAGGCTTGGC
This sequence comes from Leptobrachium leishanense, assembly GCA_009667805.1. Classification (NCBI taxonomy): domain Eukaryota; kingdom Metazoa; phylum Chordata; class Amphibia; order Anura; family Megophryidae; genus Leptobrachium; species Leptobrachium leishanense. Next base: position 87,185,405 of record CM019068.1, on the reverse strand, counting down.
CGACATCCAAGATGTCGGCCAGCTCTGGGAAAGGATCACGAACCGGCGCTTTTCAGCGCCGATTCGTGATCCGGCTCCCTAGGGGTTAATGCCAGGTACCATTTGGAAGGGCAGGCCGTGCCCTTCCAAATGGTGCCTGGGTTAACCCCCGCAACGCCGCCGATCGGGAGGGAGAGAGGTCCGAAGGACCTCCTCCCTCCCTTTCAGGCGCCTCCTTCGCACATGCGGGGGGGGGGCCTGAATTAGGTGTCATTGCGCCCCCGCGATGACACCTAATTAGCCCGGCGGCGGTTCCGGATGCTGGGCTGACATCGAGGATGTCAGCCCGCACTGGGGGGGCCAGCGATCGGCCGGAACCCGGCCGAACGCTGACCCCAAAGGCTGGACGCGCTCAGCGTGTCCACCGCATGGAACGTGACATGCGGTTGGACGCGCTGAGCGCGTCCACCGCAGCGAAGTGGTTAAAGTCCCAGAGTGCCTCATCATGTGTGTAATAAAAAAAATATATATTATATTCCATCTAGCTTGCTTCTGCTGAGAGTCCAATAAACCCGAAACAGCGCTGTCCAAAAGTGGCTTTGACCAGTTGCACAAACCTGATCTCTGCTAAAAAAGAAGCCATCTAGTATGGCATGGCATTGATTGAAGGGTTCTGTGTGAAAACAGACCAAGGATGCAAAAAAGTGAGACGTCATTTGCATGTCTTACCCAGAGTTCCTTGCTGCATATGGGGAATGTAGCACAGGAGCTCTGGGATGAAGTTCTTTGAAATGCTGAGATGTGCAGATGGCTTCTTCAATAATAATCTAATATATAACCCCCCAAATTCGGTGGAATTTGCTGATCCCAATTCAGCAGTTTTCGCTGACTTCTGATAACTACTTTGGTGACTCCATTTTAGGCAGAGTACACTAAATGGTGAATTCACTGTATTTTTGGCGACATGGAATTGCTGCAGTGCGGAGAAACACATAGCACCAAAATTGCATGCAATTTCAATGCTTTGTGAAATAGATCCTTAAGAATCATGGTTGTACAATACCTTTTCTATTATATATGCCATCAAAATGCTCACCGTTCATTTCCTTTGTTTTAAACAGATTTAAGTAAAATGATTTCTATAGCCATAAGCAAACGCAAAATTATAAAACCATCAAAAGAGCACATAAAAGGATAAAATGGAAAAAATGTGACAAAGTTTAAACAAAACTAAAAGCGGTCTTCTATAAACAAATAGTGAAGCACAGTTTAATAATCTGGCAGAACACTCCATAAATTGAATTTAAAAATGGAAAGTTTACTTATTGTAATACAGTGTGGATTACCAACTGTTTATATGTGGTAGCAAGGACTGCTCATTCTTTCCTGGTACCACTTCAGGTGGAGTTATGCAATGAAAGTGCAAACTGTTCTTCAATGTGCAATAGTTCTGTATAATCCAGCAGACATGTGTAACAGCAACTGGGGTGTTTACTTGTCTCCAGTTTGAGGACCAGACCCAAACCTGTTACAGTGTTCGTCCCTTCTCTCCAGTCAAGCAGATCCGCAGCAGCTTTCCTTCTCTCACAAACCTCAGCCAGAATTTGAGGGAGTGCTATACAATTTTAAGTATATCTCCCTAACACTAGACAAGACTTGGTGCAGGGAAGAAGAATAATCTTAAATTTGAGATGGAGTTTATATGGGAAAAGGGGGGTGGTAGTAAAATGTCACAATCGACAGAATACATTGGGGGATTTGAATTCCTTTTGGAGGCACTGAAACCTTGTTTAGTTTCAAACCGATGGGATTAATATATTATCAACAATTGAACATCATCCGATCAATCAATCTAGGGACAAACAATTAGACAAGGATAGAGAGTACTGACAATAGGTCTACATTAGATTAGTTATACAAACCTCCTAAAATACAATCCAGTTTATACATACATTTGCCATGTTAACACTTAGGTTCCCAGTTATGCCCATTGTCTTTTTAGATTTAGTTTTGCCACATTTGGTCCACAGTCCCTTAGAAACATAGAAACATAGAAAAATGTCGGCAGATAAGAACCTTTCGGCCCATCTAGTCTGCCCAATTACATGGATACTTTACCTGGATTTATCTTTTGTTTAGGATAGCCTTATGCCTATCCCATGCCTGCTTAAATTCAATTACTGTTTTGGCCTCTACCACTTCAACTGGAAGACTGTTCCATGTATCCACCACCCTCTCAGTAAAATAATGCTTTCTGATGTTACTTTTAAACCTTTGCCCCTCTAATCTAAGACTATGTCCTCTTGTTTTGCTACTTTATTTCCTTTTAAATATACTCCCTTCCTCTACCTTGTGGATTCCCTTTATGTATTTAAATGTTTCTATCATATCTCCTCTGTCTCGGTCTTTTTTCCAAGTTGTACATGTTAAGATCATTAAGCCTTTCCTGGTAACTTTTCTCCTTCAAGCCGTACACCATTTTAGTAGCCCTTCTCTGAACTCTCTCTAAGATGTCTATATCCTTCTGGAGATATGGTCTCCAGTACTGCACACAGTACTCCAAGTGAGGTCTCACCAGTGCTCTGTACAGTGGCGTGAGCACGTCCCTTTTCCTACTGCTAATACCTTTCCCTACACAACCAAGCATTCTGCTAGCATTTCCTGCTGCTCTATTACATTGACTACTTACCCTTAGATCCTCTGAAATAATAACCCCTAAATCCCTTTCCTCAGATGTTGAGGTTAGGACTGTATCAAATATTCTATATTCAGCCCTTGGGTTTTTACGTCCCAGGTGCATTATCTTGCACTTATCCACATTAAAACTCAATTGCCACAGCTCCGACCATTTTTTTAGTTTACCTAAATCATTTGTCATTTGGCTGATCCCTCCAGGAACGTCAACCCTGTTGCAAATCTTTGTGTCATCAGCAAAAATACATACTTTTCCATTAATACCTTCTGCAATATCACTAATAAAAATATTAAATAGAATGGGTCCAAGTACTGACCCCTGAGGTACCCCACTGGTAACAAGACCTTGCGCCGAATAAACTCCATTTACCACAACCCTCTGTTGCCTGTCACTCAGCCACTGCCTAATCCATTCAACAATATTGGAATCCAAGCTCAAAGATTGCAATTTGTTGATAAGCCTTCTATGCGGAACAGTATCAAAAGCCTTACTGAAATCTAAATAAGCAATGTCTACTGCACCACCTGTGTCTATTATTTTTGTTACCCAATCAAAAAATCAATAAGATTAGTTTGGCATTGTCTCCCTGAGGTAAACCCATGTTGTTTCTGATCCTGTAATCTATGTGTTTTTAGATGTTCAACAATCCTTTCCTTTAACATGGTTTCCATTAATTTCCCCACTACTGACATAAGACTAACTGGCCTATAGTTCCCAGATTCCTCCCTACTACCCTTCTTGTGAATGGGCACAACATTTGCTAATTTCCAGTCTTCTGGGATGACTCCCGTTAGCAAGGATTGGTTAAATAAATCTGTTAACGGTTTTGCTATTACATCACTGAGCTCTTTTAATAATTTAGGGTGGATCCCATCAGGCCCCATTGACTTATTTGTCTTTACTTTAGACAGCTGCTGTAGAACCTCCTCCTCTGTAAACTGAATATGTAATTGTCTCGTTAGTGTTTCCTCCTAACTGAGGTCCCTTTCCTTCCTTTTCTTCTGCAAAGACTGAACAAAAATATTCATTGAGGCAGTCAGCGAGATTTTTATCCTCTTCTACATACCTTCCTTCCTTTGTTTTTAATCTAACTAATCCTTGTTTTACTTTTCTTTTCTCGTTTATGTATCTAAAAAATGTTTTGTCCCCCTTTTTTACTGACTGAGCTATTTTCTCTTCTGCGTGTGCTTTGGAAGCCCTTATAAATTGCTTTGCCTCTTTCTGCCTAATCTTATAGGTTTGCCTATCTTCTTCACTCTGAGTTGTTTTATAATTATTGAATGCTGTCTTTTTGTTCTTCACTATTTTGGCCACTTCTGCAGAGTACCACAGTGGTTTCTTCCCTTTTTTGTTTATGCTAACAAGTCGAATGCAATTGCCTGTGGCCTTCAATAATGCTTCCTTTAAATAATCCCATTTATCCTGGACTCCCTTTAAACTCCTCCAGTCTGATAATGACTCCTTCACACAAAATCTCATTTTAGAAAAATCTGTTTTTTTAAAGTCTAAAACTTTTGTTTTTGTGTGGTGTGGCTCCATCCCTGTTCTTATATTAAACCATACTGACTGGTGATCACTAGATCCCAAATTTTCACCTACAACAACGTCCGATACCAAACCTCCATTTGTGAGTATTAAATACAATATGGCCTCTTTACGGGTTGGCTCCTCAACTACTTGTGTTAGAGATAATCCCAGTAGGGAGTTAAGAATATTTGTACTCCTCGTGCACCCAGCTGTTTTGGTTTTCCAGTTCACATCAGGAAGATTACAGTCCCCCATGATAATAACTTCCCCCTTCATTGCCATTTTGGCTATTTCCTCAAGCAGCAGATTATCTAGCTCTTCTACTTGTCCAGGGGGTCTATAGATCACACCTACACGAGCTACTGTATGATTGCCAAATGTTAGCGTAACCCAAACTGACTCTATGTTCACCTCGCTCACATTTATTTGGTTGGTTTTTATGTTGTTTTTCACATACAGGGCCACTCCTCCTCCTTTCCTACCTTCTCTGTCTTTTCTATATAAAGAGTACCCCGGTATTGTTATGTCCCAGTTATTTTTCTCACTGAACCATGTCTCAGTAACCGCAACTAAATCTACTTTTTCAGCTGCCATCATTGCCTCCAGTTCATTGATTTTATTGACTAAACTGCGAGCATTTATAGACACAACTCTGAGCTTGTCATTTTTTTCCCCGCATGTTGCTTGCACCCTCCGATTTAGTTTTGGGGGACAATCAGGCAGATTGTTTTTTATCCTTTTGTCCCCCCCCTCCTAGTTTAAATATTTCTTTGCGAAACCTTTGAACTTCTCACTGAGAACATATGTTCCCCTATGAGTAAGATGCAAACCATCTTTTTTATACAGTTCCTTTCTGCTCCAATTAGAGCTATCATGGGACACAAAGCCAAATCCTTGCTCTCGACACCATTCCCAAAGCCACAAATTAAATTCCCTATTGCGCATCTGCCTATCCTGAATGTTATGCACAGGCAAAACTTCAGAGAATGACACAGTGGACGCAATCTGCTGTATTTCACCTCCAAGAACACAAAAATCATCCTTAATCTCAGAAACCTCATTGCTAGCCAAGTCATTTGTCCCTAGATGGACTAGAACATCCACTTCCCCTTGCTGCTTTGCTTGTTTGACAATATTGAGAATACGTCTCTTGTCTCTACGAGCAGTAGCCCCAGGAAGACATCTCACCAAACCACTACTCTCCAGCTCAACACCTCTTATGATAGAATCACCCAGCAACAATTGCCTTCTATCATGTCCCACCTTTTCCTTATTGTTCTTGGTTGCAGTCCTGCATACCTTAGGCATAGGGGATGGTGGTTCCTCAACTATGATGTCTGAGCCTACTTCCGTCTCACCACTACACTCTGAAAGTGCCTCAAAAGAATTAAGAAGAGCCACAGACTGTGGGACATGCCTTCTATCCACAACTCTAAGTCTACCAGATCCTACAGTAGTCCATCTGCCGCTCCTAGGAGGTCCCTTGGCTGTAGGCCAGCATCTACACTTCTCCAACAGAGGCCTTGTATAGTGTGGGCAAGGAGGGTGAGGGCACAAAGATGGAGGCAGCTTCAGGTACAACATGTAACTGAAGGGATGCTAGATGCTCTATTGAACATCCAGCCAATCCAATGGCTCTGGGAGTGCACTGAGGGCTATATACAGGAGCCAAGTCCCAATAACTCATCAGGAGCCGAGATCAAGGTCTGTGATCTCAGATTTGGAACGGAGTTAAACACCTGCACTAGAGGGCTGATTCTTTGTTATAACATTAGGCCCCAGCCCTCATGAAAAATAAGAAATTTAATTGTGTGTGTGTATAAAATATATACAGTATATATACACTGAGTGGTCAGATTATTATGACCATCTGACGTTTTAGGCAAATTAGCTATAATTTCACGCTGAAGTTGCTAGAGGGCCAGACCATTATAAATAGGGAAGCAGGTTGTTTACCACGACAGTAGAAGTGATTTCCTTTCTTTTTTTTCTTTTTCTGAAGATATGGGTAAACAACGCCATTTAACAGCCTTTGAACGTTGGATGATTGTTGGCGCTCAGAGCCATGAAGCGAGTATCGGCAAAACAGCAGAATTTGTTGAATGTTCAAGAGCAGCTGTTGTTAAAGTGTTTAGGCTGGGGTCAGACCAGCGCACTTTTAACGTGCGTTCTGGCGCACATAATTACGGCCGCACTAGCAGCAGATGACAGGCAATGATGGCCAATATACGATGTACGGCCACACAAAAGTCCGGCCGTGCAACGCAAGTGGAATTTGAACGCATTTTTTTGAGAAAGCTGAACCGCTAGTACTGACGTACAGAGTGCGCAGCTGCGGCATAGCGGCGTGTGTGCGTGATTAGGAGATGTCAGACGCTGCTAATGTCCAGCCTACATAACGTCCAGACGCAAAAAGAGTTTTATTGAAGATCCGTACAAAATCACGCCCGAAAATGCGCGTCGTCTGACCGTTTTTGTGCATTCCATGAAAAAATACATCAATGCGTTCGGACACACTTTTTCACGTTCGCGGGGAAAAATGCTTTCGTCTGACCCTAGCCTGAAAGACTGGACTGTCAGCCGAAAATCTGTATCTGAACGTGCGAATTGTGGCCGTCAGCAACTAGTCAATGTTAGGGTAGAACGGAGAGTGGCAAGACTGGTACAATACAACAGAAGGGGAAATGTGCATCAAATTACTGCAGATCGTAATCAGGAATCCTCTCAAATGATCTCTGAACGTACTGTTCGCCGTACACTGCATCGTATGGGATATGGAAGCCGAAGGCTTGTTCGAACACCTTTGCTGTCAGCAGTTAACAAGATAAAACATCTCCAATTCGCAAAGGAACACAAGGATTGGACAGTCGAGCATTGCAAAAACGTCATGTGGTCCGATTTGAATCACGTTTCCAGTTGCATCATACAGATGGCAGAGTGAAAATTTGGCAGAAACAGCATGAAAGCATGCACCCCACATGCGTGAGTACAACCCTTCAAGCTGGTGGAGGCAGTGTTATGGTTTGGGGCCCTTAAATTCGTGGGGAACAACGTCTGACTAGCACAACATACCAGTTGCTGATCAAGTTCATCCTATCATGTTGATGGCTTATCCCAATGGAGATGGCTTCTTCCAACAAGACAATGCACCATGCCACGGTGTTCGTATTGTGCAGGAGTGGTTTCAAGAACATGAGGGAGAATTTACCTTGCTAATGTGGCCCCCACAATCACCAGATCTCAATCCAATTGAGCATTTGTGGGCCGAAGTTGAAAGAGCCGTCAGGCAGCTGGTTCCACAACTATCAAATCTCACAGAACTTCATTCATCAGGCATGGTGTCAGATTCCTCGCATCACCTTTCAACAACTCGTGGAGTCAATGCAAAGAAGAATCACCACAGTATTGAAGGCAAAAGGTGGCCCAATCAAGTACTGATGGGGTGGTCATAATAATCTGGCCACTTAGTATATATATATATATATATATTATATTATAATTAGTGTGTGCCATTATCTGCACATAGTGCACTCTAAAATTTAAGTTGGTATTTCATTATGGAACCCCAGGGTTAAGTGCAAGATGTGAATGTCACATGCATAATGATTTAAGTCCGTGTGCTTTCAAAAGAGGATGAGTTAAGCTAAGTCCTTTGTATTTTTTTTCTTCACTTTATTGGGAAAGTAATGGCAAACAAAAGGTGTCTTGTAGAAGGAAAGGGCTTCTCTGGTGTACCTTTTTTATGGGGGAACGGTAAAAAAAAGGATGCAATCATCCGGTACATATAGATGCTTGCTGACTGCCTCTGTGGTATACTGACAGGCAGGGGCGGACTAACCACTCGGTTGGATCTGACCTGGACCGAGTGGAAATCGCGATGACCGGTCCGGACGGCCATCGCGATTTGCAAGGGATCATCCAGTGTCTGGGGTCCTGGATGGAGCCGGACTTCTCCCCCGTCTGCTCTGAATTATGTCTTCAGAGAGCAAAGTTACCAGCCCGGCAGCATCACCCACACCACACGTGACAGCGTCTCGTCCCCGGCCCGTGACTGCCTACGCCGACGTGCGGGCCCGCGTGCATCCATGTGATGCTGGTAGGTGGGGGTGGGGCCCACTAGGGAGGCTTGATTGACCGTCAACCAACCCAGATGCTGCATTGGCGCCGCACCCTCATGTGATGCGGTAGGGCACACAGCGTCAGAAGGGGACAAAGAAAGAAGCATGCGGTCCAACCCAGCCTACCTGCCTGCTATTCTTCAATGGAGTATGACAACGATATCCAGGGGGGTGGGGGGTGAATTAAATAAATTATATGCTGGGGAGGGGTGAATTAAATAAATTTATTTGCTGGGGAGGAGGTGAATAAAATAAATTATATGCTGGGGAGAAGGTGAATAAAATAATTTATATGCTGGGGAGGAGGAGAATAAGATAATTTATATGCTGGGGAGGGGGTGAATAAGAATTTATATGCTGGGGGTGAATAAATCAGTATATTACTGAGTTTTATTGTTGTGGATTCTGTGATACGTTCATATATACCGCACATTGCTGTGAATGTCTGTGATACGCTCATACATACTGTACTTTACTGTGAGTTTTATTGCTGTGGAGCTCTGTGATACGCTCATACACACTGCACATTACTGTGTTTTATTGCTGTGGAGCACTGTGATACGCTCATACACACTGCACATTACTGTGTTTTATTGCTGTGGAGCTCTGTGATACGCTCATACACACTGCACATTACTGAGTTTTATTGCTGTGGAGCTCTGTGATACGCTCATACACACTGCACATTACTGTGAGTTCTATTGCTGTGGAGCTCTGTGATGCGCTCATACACACTGCACGTTACTGTGAGTTTTATTGCTGTGGTGTAGAAATAAGTTCCATAACACAAAATATGTGGGTGGAGCTTAATATGGGAGTGGATATAGTGGCGTGGCACTGCCCAGGACACGAACGCAGATGGGTAGAGTTGGAGCATTCTCTGGCATCGCCATACAAACTGGACTACTGGATATGGTTATCTAGGCTCCACAGACCACTGCTACGAACCACCTGCCCGGCCATCACCAACTCTTTGAATATCTGGAACAAAATTGCACTGAAATATGACTTGACCTGCTATCCTTCCCCACTGACCCCTTTGTGCCATAACCGGGAGTTTGCCCCAGGACTTCAACCTGCCATATTCTCATCCCTCACAGACAAAGGCTTATGTCGCAAATGCCAGTTATTTCCTCGAGGTACTTTGCTCCAATTTTGTGATTTACAGGAGGATGTTCATTTGCCACCAGCCTCTTTTTTCTGATTTTTGCAGTTGCGGGACTTTGCCCTGCGCCCACATATCAAAAGGGCGGCAACGACGAAACCCTTCTCCTTCGAATCTCTCTGCTTGCGAGGATGTTATACTAAAGGACTGATCTCTCTATATCAAACGATCACCTGCGTCCTAGACTGGGCGGAACTTCTATATGTCCGAGCCTGGCATACGGACTTACAAGTAGGGATGAGCCGAACACCCCCCGAGTTCGGTTCGGATCCGAACCCGAACGCGAACTCAATACGAGTCAATGGGGCTGAAAATTCGGTTATTAGAGTGCCCTCCAAGAGGGCATATATGCTAGATATTTGCCATAAAAGGTGTATGGGGGTCCGGGTAGTGCCCTGGGGGACAGGAAACCAGGACAACAAGTTAAAAAAAAAACGTTTTTAAAGGGACAGTGAGTTTTCCATGAAATAAGGGTTAAAAATAAAAACGAAAAATTCCTTCAAATATCGTGCCTAAGAGGTCCCCATAACCTGCCTGTGAAGTGGCGGATTTGTAGGATGTATAGAAACACTTAAAAACAAAAAAATGATGTTTCAAATGACGGTAAATGCTTTTCCTTTAATCTATCCATAAACAACTGCTTGGGGCGGCAGTCTGTATGAAAAGAGGAGACATTTTCGGACACGCAGAAAAAGTTTAATGATTTTTTTGGCTAAATTATTGTGAAACTTATGCAGGCTTTGGATGAAAGTAACAATAGGTGCTTTAAGGCTGGGGTCAGACTAGCGCACTTTTAACGTGCGTTTAGGCGCACTTAATCACGGCCGCACTAGCAGCAAATGACACGCAATGACGGCCAATATACGAAGTACGGCTGCACGAAAGTACGGCCGTGCAACGCAAGTGGAAAATGAACGCATTTTTTCGAGAACGCTGAATCGCTAGTACTGACGTACAGAGTATGCTGTGTCCGCATAGCGGCGTGTGTGCGTGATTAGGAGACGTCAGACGCTGCTCATGTCCGGCCAACATAACGTCCAGACACCCAAAGTTTCCTGGTTTGGATCCGTAAAAAATCACGCACAAAAATGCGCATCGTGCCTTATCCTTTGCAAATTTTCATCATGCGTATATATATATATTGCCCAGGCCAGCTCACATCATGCGTATATATATTGCCCAGGCCAATCCCCTGGTGGAGATATCGAGGTTCAAATGAACCCCCTATCTCCAGGCATCTAGTGGGTAATGGAGGGTGTCAATCGAAAGGCCTGAGCATGGCCTTTCGAATGATACCCAACATGACCAGGTATAAAGTAAAAAAAAGAAAATAAAAACATGTATTTTTTTTGTGTGTTATTTTTATTAATGCAGCAATATTGTTCACATTGCAATTATAATGTGAACGATGATGCACTAATGATTTTTTTCTATGGGGTGTGTTTGCTATAAATCACGTAATTCCCCCCACAAAATGTAACAAGTCCCCATTTCTAATTTTTGTACAAGCGCACCCCATAGAAAACATAACCGCAAACGCTCATGTGCTAAAATGTGAATAAAAACAACACTTTACACACTGCAGATGATTAAAAATTCAATTTTTATTGCATTTTTTTAATAATATACAGCCAGGACAGGACGTATACATATAAAAATGATATATTGTGAATCTGCGGAGTCTGCCGGAAAGGACAATATCTAACATTTAACAAAATATGGCTTCAAAATCGCGTTTAAACATGATGAGCGAAAGCGGTAAAAATGAGCTGAGCACACAGCGGTGAAATACAGCATATTAGAAGTTTTAGGAGGGAAATTAACACTTCTCAAATCTCAATCAGAAGCAGACACCACCCCACCCCCTCAGTATAGTCTACAATGTATCAAATTGATTAGACCAGACTAAAACAACTGTTGTTATGCCGTTTGAAAAACACAGGTCATTTAGAGTTGAGAATCTTTGCACGTACACATTAGTTTTTAATTCAATATCTAATAAACCATTGCTTATAATATTCTGCAGTAAAGAGTCTCTTTATTTCTAGATTTTTTAGTATTTTTTTAAGCATTTTCTATACTTTTTTCAAAATTTCTTTTTTTTGCGAACTCAAACCGAACACACCCAAAAAGTTCGAAGTTCGCGAACTTTCGAACAACCAAAGTTCGGTTCGAACTCCGAACCGTCCGAACCGAACAGCTCGTCCCTACTTACAAGACCAGCTGGAAGGTGACGCTTGGCTGGACATCTGGGAAGCGTCCAGGAAGATCTCAGTCTGCACCTCCTATTCAGGAACAGGCGGTTAAGTTACTTATGCACTGGTTCCCAATGCCAGCCCAGTTGGCCAGGATTAAAAAGACTCCCACCGGACACTGCTGGAGACAATGCGGGGCTAAAGGCACGTACTTCCACATGTGGTGGACCTGCCCCGTTATCCGTTCTTTTTGGACCAGCATTCAAGCATTGTACGAGGAGGTCATGTCCTGCCAGATTCCTCTGGCACCGGATCTTTTTCCTACTTGCAAACCCGCTGGCAGACTCCACACATAGTGAGCAATTTGTGTTCCCTAAGCTCCTGGGAGCGGCGTGCAGGGCAGTGGCGGAGGGATGGATACGAATGGAGGCACCGTCCACGGGACGGGTTCTGAGCCTCATCAGAGACCCCTTTTTGATGGAAAAATTGACGGCTATTGTCCACCAAACTATGGATTATTTTTCCAAAACATGGGCTCCATGGCTCTCATATGACCCCAGCTGCACCATCTGAACGGGTGCGCAACCTTGTATTGCTCTGATTTATACTGTCTGACCCAACACTTGATGCCTTTTTGAATTGCTTGACAATTACATGTAATTGATGGGATTGAGATTTGCTTATGGTCTTTCTACATGATGCTAGGGGGGGCTCTCCTTCCCCTCCCTCCCTCTTCTCTCCCCTCCTCTCTTTCCTCTTCTCTTTCTCTTTCTTTTCTTTTCTATGAACATTCAAAAATATAGCGGCTACCCTATACCGAAATCAGGACAGGGGACTTTTCTGTAGAGCGATGTTATTGTTTGTTGCTTTGTAATGGATATATTGTCGTCGTCCCCCTCCATTTTTCTTCTGTTTGTATCCTTGATGACACTGACCTATGCTGCTGAAAAATAAAGTCTTTAAAAAAAAAATATGGGTGTGGCTTGTGGGTGGGTGTAGCACAAGGGGCCCCATGATTTCCTATTGCCCGGGGGCCCATTGAGTTGTCAATCCGCCCCGGTTGACAGGAAATAGGAATTAGCTGCTGCAGAAGCAAGAAATAGGCTGGACCATACTATGAGGGTAAGACAGGGATAGTGAACTACTGATCCATTTTAAAGGAGAAACATGGGGGGACGGGGAATCTATAAGGAATCTGATTCCATGACATATTTATTAAAGAACAAATATCTATAATTTCTTGATTTAAAAAATGTCATTATGGGGTTTTAAGTGTAGAGTGAGGTGAAAAGAATTGTCAACAATGTTGGTATAAGGGTGCAAAATAAAAAAAAGTGAATACTTTTTGAATGGACTGTGTATAAATCGGTTTGGGATTTAGTTCTCAGGAAGGTGATCACATTTTCATTGGATACTGGTAGTCATTTGGACCCAGTGAAATCTAAATATATCCTTGGTTTAAAAAGTCAGATACCATTTATAAGCAATGGCTAGTCTATAGCATGGCATCTTCCTCCATAAACCAAGCTTTGCAACATGGGGCAGTGGCGTGGTGGGGGGGCACTTGCCACGGGCACCTGTTGATGGGGTGCCACAAGCGGGGGAGGACCGGTGTGTTGGCCCAGTTCGGTGTCGATCCGGGGCTTCAACCACAGCGGGCTGACATCTTGCATGGCAGCCCTCGCTGTGGGACTGATTGCCCCCCCCGGCCATGGACGTCTTCGTGCAAGCACCCGATGATGTCATAAAGAGGGAGTTCCCCTGCTCAGGAGGGGAATCCAATACAAGAGATGCTGGGGTCTCCAGTGTTTCTCAACTTGAGTCCTCAGGACCCACTAACAGGCCAGGTTTGTGGGATAGCTGAAGCACAGCACAGGTGATATAATTAGCTGCTCAGTGGTTGCAGGATTTAGCTGCATTTCCCCAAGGTGATCCTTAAAATCTGGCCTGTAGTGGGTTCCGAGGACTGGAGTTGAGAAACCCTGCTTTAGACCCCCGAATCTCTTGAACTATGTAACCTACAAGGTCAGTTTTGGTGGCATTGGAAAGTAAACTGTAGATATAATAAAATACAAATCTTATTTTTTTTTCCAAAAGTGTTTAACGTAGGAGGTCCTTTTTGGAGTCATTGGAAAAGTCAGATCCGGTCATTCCAATGATGCCAAACATGACCAGATAATCTGTAAAAAATAAAAAACTAATTTATTTATTTTTTGTCTCCAAAGGAGGCAGTATTCACTTTAAGTGAATATTTCTGCATTTCCTCACCGTCTCAGTTCCCACAACAGCAGCAGGTATGGAGGGGATGGAACATATTGTTTAATTGAAAACTGAATCTGCTGCAAACAGCACAGGGGGTCGTTTGGACTGCTGTATCACCATGATGTACTCCTCACAAAGTCAAGTCAAGTGTCACTGGAAAGGATAGAATCTAGCCTTTCCGATGAGACCAAACATGACAACAACAAAAAAAACACCCAATTGCAAAACATTTTTTTTCTCCGCTGGTTTAAGGCAGTGGCAATATTCACTTAGAACGCCAACAATGTCGTTGCACTAATTCACCTTCGCTTTTCCCACACTTTCGGCAAATTTGAAAGTGATGGAATAATGCATTACTACACATTATTTCATCTAAAATGTGTGGGGGGGCACTTTAGAAGGACTTGCCCCTGGGCGCCTCATCACCTTGCTACACCTCTGACATGGGGACATTCTGTCTGTCAGATTTCCTAGTTTGCATATCAACACAGTTTTGCAATCTCTACACAGGTTTACATGTTTGATGTCTGTCATTTCACTCCACTATTTCCATATGTTTATTTATAGTATACAGTATCATCTCATATCATCACATTCTTCAGTCTGCCCCCATAGTGGGGCAAAATGTCCTGAAATCCTGTGCTATTTTATTCTGGACTGCGTTTTATGAAACCATCTAGAATAACAAAATCGATTGAGTGATTTCTCCCCCCCCCCTCCTGAAGAGTTACTGGCATGTATCTTCTATAGGACAAGGTGTGCTAAGAAAATATGTCAAAACATGGAACCATATCATAAATACAAGCCAAAACAAACCGATTTTGGGGGACAATCTTTGGCAGTTCAAAAAGAAGTGGATAATTGCTAGTGAATAATGAGTAAGTTGGCCGCACTCAGGTATATTCCTTCCCTGCTCCAAGTGGTGTGCGCATGTACCTAAACATTTGTTTTGGTGAACATTTTGTCAGTCATCTGCTGTTTACAGTATGTGATGACCTGATGTAATAAACGCTACAAGGATAAATTGGTGCAAATGTCATAAAAGGGAAAACCTAAATGCACCCTGCACAAAAGGTATGGCCCATAAAAAATGGATGTTACAAGCTACACAGTATCCGTGTATTGACCTGGTTAATTTTAATAGGCCATATTTGCAAAGTATCTCTTCCTCCCGGTGGTTGTACCAGCAGGCTGCGGCACCCTTCCCAAGAAGGCTGTCAATCAGATCATGGTTCTGAAACACACTGCACCGTATATGCAGAGTGGATCAAACAATGAATTTGAATTGAGAGGCATTGGGCTGGATGAGCGCTTGAATGAACACTCAACGTGGCCACAGCATCTCCTGCAGGATCAAGAATACTGAGGGAGATCCCGGTACTGGAAAATAGGCACTTTTTTTAAAAAAAAATGTTTGCTTCTCTGATCTAAAAAGGGAGAGGAGGCATGATGGGGTTCAAAAGGGGTTAATGAGTTTTTTGGGTTTTTTTTCCCTTCGAGTACCCTTTTACGTGTACTGGCTTCCTAAACCTTTCAACCCAAAAAAGAATGACCACAGAATGACCCATACACTTTACCATCAAACACAAATATTGACCTAGAAAGCTAAAGCCTGTGTCATTTTCAATTCAACGTCATAAACACTTTGACAGTCTAAGATGATGTATGCAGATTTACGTTAACGCTAGGAGCCGTGCAAAATTCTTCTATATAAATAATTGTACAATAATAAAAAAAAAAAACGGGTAAAGTTCTACAAGCAAATCGCTATTTAGATTTGTTTAGCTCTGTCAGACAATAAGCCAGAGCTTCATCGTGATGGTTTGGAACCGCGTCTTTTCTATTTGGATTTGAACTTGTAACTCAAGAGTTTTGTTTATGTCAAATATGGATTTTGCCTATAATATTTTCGTGCCAGAATATCAATATTCATGCAAAAATGTAATTCTTCATATTGCAACATCAGATTGCTGATAAACATGTTTGCTCCCTAAAATATGGGTTCATTACTTAGTTTGTAGTAATGTCTGACAGCAACAACCTAGACAAAAATATCTTGTAATATTTCAATCTATTATACAGCCAGAGATCCAGATTAATACTATATCTTTACAGTAGGAGGTACTTTGCAAAAATGACAGACTAGAGGGTAACCTCTCCATTTAAATCTCTTATTCGAAGGGCTACTTTGAATGTGCTGCTTTTCAAATCAGAGATTAGGGCAGTGGCAGTTCATGGCACAGACACAGAACGCATCTCTAGGGAAAAAGTGATGGAGTCAGGTTTACAAACCCATATAGCAACAGACCTTGCCACTGCTGATGTTTTGCCAGTTTATTGAGGTTACCAAAGCACAGTGACCCTTTATCACAGCTGACAAAATGTACGAGTAATTAATGTGTTCCCAAGTGGCTTTGTAGATCCAGGATAAGTGTTTTTGTCTTTTTATTCCAGTTTTTCTGTTTAATTTTTTTTTTTTTTTAGAACAATCAAGTGCCAGCTGGGTGGCGTAGAGGTAACATCACTGCTCTATAACCGTGGAGAGAGACTGTGGAGACACAGTTTCGATCCCGGCAAGAGCCCCTCTCCAGTAAGTGTCCTTGGGCAAGACACCTAACGATACATACTCGCCACCCAGGACATACTTGAACACGAGAGAAATCTCAATGTATCCTTCCTGGTAAAATTATTATTTTTTTTTTTTAAAAAGTGGAGCGCAGCAAGTTGTACAATAAAGCTAAGAGACCCCAGCCATCACTTAAAGCGACCTGGCCATGAACAGTTTCATTTTACATATGATATGCCATAAATGAATGAATGTTACTAGGTCATAAAGATCAATGCAAGTCAAAAAAGCATAAGGAGGTCAAGCACGCAAGTGGTGCACAATTGGTCCTTTAGGCTAGGGTCAGACGAACGCAGTATTAATGTGCGTTTAGCCGCATTTAATCACGGCCGTGCTAGCAGCAAATGATGTCCAATGCCAGGCAACATACGAAGAACGGCCACACGAAAGTGCGGCTGCGGAACGCAAGTGGCAAATTAACGCATTTTTTCGAGAACGTGAAGCCGCTAGTACTGACGTACAGAGTGTGCTGCGTCCGCATAGCGGCGTGTGTGCGTGATTAGGAAACGTCAGACGCTGCTCATGTCCGGCCTACATAACGTCCAGACACCCAAAGTTTCCTGGTTTGGATCCGTACAAAAATCACAGCCGTAATTGCGCATCGTATGACCAGTATCGCGTATTCCGTGAAAAAATACGTCCATTCATTCGGACGCACTTTTTGACGGTCGACGAGAAAAATGCGTTCATCTGACCCTAGCCTTACTAGGCCACACTATTCAGCGCACCAATAACCAATTGGGAGGCTCCAAAGAACAAGAGAGCCCCACACCTGCCAAAAGGAGTCAGTGGTAGGAAGGGGGATATGCACAATCCTTTGAAAAGGAATTCTTTAAAATCTCTCTATGCGTTGTGCTAGTCAAATTGCAAACAGACATAGGATCTAGTTTACATTCAAATATGCCAAAGTTGTATGAAGCTTCACTTTAACCCTCTGGCTGCGTAAGACGTGTGGAGGATGTCCTACTGTTTCACTTCAACATGCAGAGGATGTCCCACCACACATCATGACTTTTACTCGCCACGGGGGAGATTGCAGTCATCCCGTCGGAGTCCTTCCTCAAAATCAGACCTTTCCGTGGGACCACCCCCATTGCTACTGCATGATAATGTCATTTTGAGGCACCACCCTCAGGTAAATGCCTCAAGGGGAGGTTGGGGTCCAGCGGATTCCTCTACCTCATCAGTAGGGGCTACATGCAAAAATATGGCATCGCTGGAAAGGTCACAGTCTGACCATTCCATTGATTTGCCTCTTAAAGGTGAGGACCCTTCCCCCCAAAAATAAAATGGGGGGGGACACGGCAAAACTGCCTAATGACCTCCAGACACCCCCACTTAATAAATAACAACCTCCTTTAAAATTTATGAATAGCTGTTCCATGTGCAAAAATTCTGATTATTTTTTTTAACATTTTTTAATAAACAGCTTGATTTTTGCAAACGTTTTCCCATTTCTGAAAGGGCACATCATAAAGAAACATAACAACAGATATTACCGTGATTAATTGTAGACAAAAAGTGGGTTTTTTTGTTTGTTTTGTTTTAAATAACATGGCACACGCATAGTAATACATTTTTAATCTGTCGAGTCTGCTGGAAAAAAATGATATATGTTTGTGCCCTACATTAAAAAATTATATATATGTTTGTGTTCTACATTAAAACATGTCTGCAAATCACAGTTAAATCCCAGTGGGCATTCTCCACATTTGTGCATGTCAATTCAGCAGACACCCCGATGTGAGCAGCAGACACCCCGAATGCTTCCAAAAGGCACACCTCAACCTCTGTAGCTAAAACTACAGTTCAATTAGAATTATTGTAATTTTATCATGCTGTATTTTCACCTTTTGCAAATCCTATCAAATAATAATTCAACTGAGATCACCAACAAGTATTATTAATATCATCATCATCATTTATTTACATAATATCAATTCTCAGGGACGTGTGACTTAAACTCACAATTTGTTTTGTAATATGATCCATCTGCATATTAACTACTTGCTCCTCTCCATACCATCATGCAAAGCTTAAGAATATACAGTACAAGCCACAGAACAATTCTGACTGATTTGAGCATCAGGCCTGGTTCACACCTGGACGTTTTACAGCACGTACCTACGCTGTAAAACGCTCAAACACTGAAATCACATTATTTCCTATGGGCATGGTTCACACCTGGGCGTTTTACAATGTGTAGATATGTGCTGTAAAACGCCCTACGCCCAAAGAAGTACAGGAGCTTCTTCGGGGTGTATTACAGCGCATTTGCGGCCATAGACTTAAAAAAACACGCGTGCAACGCACGTTTCTAATTGTCAAAAACGCCCGGCAAAAAATGCACGGAAAAAACGCGTAAGAGATACGCTCAGGTGTGAACCCAGCCTAAAGTGGTATTGGGGCCCTCACTAATGAATTCTGTGCCAATCAAGCGATATTTGCCAACCTACTAGGAATATACATGTGCAGATTACTATGGAGGGAATACTTTTACCCAGGCAGGAATTGCATTAAAAAAAAAAATTACACACACATGGAAATCAAGAGAGGCTATGCACGTAGTCACCCTATCTTCCCATATTGATGCAACATCGTTTAATTCCGAACATATTCATCGATGGGATAAATGTATATACCTGGGGCTAGGGCATATGTAAGCACAGCTGTGGGTATACCACTTAGACTCTACATTTGATGGAAATGTACAGACTAAAGGTATAATTATCTGAAGGTAAACACATAATGCACATGACCTGTGGACAACATGTTGTCTTTAAAACAGCCCTAAGGTTTTTTCTTATATTTTTTTTTTAAAGCATAAATGAGTAACTTAATCAGGAGATGCGACATGCTTAATGCATTTTTCTAATGCCTCATTCGGATGGTGTTCCCCTGCTGTATCATCTAGAGCAGGGCTCAAAATTTCTACTCGCATTTGGCGAGTAGAAATTAAGTGAGGTTGAGTGGAAATGCACACACAGGCAGCACAATAAATTATTTTGCACATTGTATTCTGGCGGTGTCACCGTGCAGCCCCCTCTTCCCCAGGCTGCACGGTGGCAGGAAACCGCTGCCTAACCTGACCCAGCTCGTCTCTGTCACTGGAAGGGGGGGGGGAGAGGAGCTTCCCAGCCTCCTCGCTCTGCTCACACTGGAGTCTGATGACTGGGTATACATGTATCTGGGGTCTGATGTCTGGGTATTAATGTTATTTTTGTAACTTTATTCTAAATAAAACATTTAACCGTGTAATTTCATAAGGTAGGGGGTGTGTTTAGGGGCAGAGTTGAGGGCTGGGTAGGGGTTAGGTGGAGCAACTGGTGGCGAGTAACTTTTACGCCTGGTTAGTTGCTTGGGACTTTCAATTTTGAGCCCTGATCTAGGGAATTACTTGCTTTATAAACACTAGCTATATGCAGTTAAAACCAAAAATGACATTTGATGGCAGAAGGGCCTCTAATGTTTCTGCTTTTACGCATCAAACATTTTTATGCTTTGGTTTTATCAGACTGTACTTTGTGCTTTCCTGGATAATACCCAATCAAACTCCATGGGACCCAGTGCGTCTGGAAAGATCACTGTGCTTCATTCCTTTAAAATACACTACTTCTCACACTGTTCCTCAAAGGCCAAAATCTGGAATGAGCTGTAAGGAAAGCATTCTATGCCTAAAACTGTAGGGTGGGTGCTGACCAGAGGGCAGATGCTGCCCTTTAAGGAATCTACCCATTCCACAAAGCAATTTGCTGGGTGACTGATGGGTGGGAAGCATGACTAATGATCTGATCTAATTACCAATTCATCGATAGTCACATAAGTAAATGGCAAAAACCCATCGTTCCTTCCTGCTTTTAATGACCAAATATCCTGAAAATGTAATTCATGAATAAATTTAGTTCCTCAAGTAATTTGTCTTTTAGGGAATTCAGTCATCATTGGATTGATCAGATAAATAACACAAAAAACACAAATACTATAAAAAGTAAAGCAAATTTGCTTTTATATAAAAATGAGCACAAAATTCTGAGTTGCAGAGTGTTGACAAACAACTGGCATTGTGTCGATTTTAATTATTATATTATGCCTGACAGCCAATACACACCTCCCAGAGCTGTATTTATTCACCTTTTTTGTTCTGAAGTACTGACACAAGTTACCATACACAGATCACTCTGTTCTAACATGACTTTTGGCATTTAAATTTTTTATTTTGAATAGAGGTCACATATACAGCAAACGCAGTATGTTCAACAGGTAGCACAGCTGGTATTACAAAGTCTAGCAAGGCACTTGTTTAGCAGGGAAAATAGACAGTGAAACCTCGAGGTACTGTAGCGCTGTGTTTAAATAGACTGTTCTGCTGCATTTACTTGCAATGGCCACCAGAGGGAGACAGAGACCATGCTAAGATTATGCTGGACAAACACAGAAAACATTGGGACTACATTTCCCGGCATGCTTTGGGGGCAGACACAGGA
This sequence comes from Leptobrachium leishanense, assembly GCA_009667805.1. NCBI lineage: Eukaryota > Metazoa > Chordata > Amphibia > Anura > Megophryidae > Leptobrachium > Leptobrachium leishanense. Next base: position 87,164,354 of record CM019068.1, on the reverse strand, counting down.
AGTGGGTGGGACACAGACGCTTACATCCTGAGCCTCGTGGAGAGAGCTGGCAGAGGGCGCCAGGGAGTGGGAGAAGCAAGACCCAGTGCTGCAGAACGTGACAGTGACCAGGCCGGAGCGCAGCTGGGGCCTGACAGAGTTAAAGACCGGGTTATTCAGCCTTATCAGAGGAAGACCCAGTGATTCACCAGACTACCCACGCTGATATTGAAGAAGCTGGAAGACCCCGAGTTAGGAGTACCGCAGATCGATCGGACAGGGAGAGCAGGCGGTGAACTGGATATCTTGCGGCAGCTACAGATAGCTAGACAGCGGATCCAGTAACCAGGAGAACCCCAGTCAACATCGAGTGGAGAGACGTCCTGGGTCGAGCTGAGCATCAGGTATCTGGCGGATGGGTGAGAGGCCTTCCAGGCCACTGTGAAAATAAAGCACGCTGCTGTTTGTTTCCAAAACCCACAGGGCCCCAACTTGACTAGTCGAAGATACCTCATAAATAATTCACTGGCCAGTTGAATATTGTACCCGGGTACCATCACACACACACACCTACATTCTTTGGGACATAACCTGTACGGTTCTCACTCCCCAACCACAAAGGGGGTTAAAGATATATTTTTCTCTTTTCCGCTGCGCGTTTCCCGCATTGCGAAGTACTGTAAATATATCTACGTATACCGTGTTATTCATTATATGCCATTTATTCTAGTAAACTATATAGTTTATAAAATCCACGACGGTGCTGGAGTATATTTATTCCCTAGTGCGGGGAGACTGACCCGAGGTTCAATTTCAGCGGCTCCTCCGGGAGTGAGCGCTACAGTACCAACATACAAGCAACAACAGGAAACAATATTATCGGGTAGGGGGGATGCAGGATACATGAGCCCTCCTTCCCCAAAGAAAGGAGAGTAAAGAAAGAAAAAAAAAATATATATATATATTTTTCCCCCCGAAGCGAATGGGAGGAGAGAGCCTCCAGTAGAGGAAAGGTGGTACTCAGCGGCTCACCCCTAGCCCTCCACAGAGTGGCAGGGGGCCACAGAGGGAACCACAGGCACGGCCGCCACTGGGCCAAGCAGCAATGAGAGCCTAGGTGACTGCCACACGGCTCACCTGGGGTCGAACCCTCCCTCCATACCCATCCAGGGGTACGAAAAGAAAAAAATAAATAATTTAAAAAGAAATTGGGGAAGGGGGACTAGAAAATTGCAAAAATAAGGGGGGGAAGGGGGTAATCAAAGCTAGGTCTACTTGGCAACAAAAAAGGCAAATGAGGGATGCAAACCCAAAAATAGTCAAGGTCTGCAAGTTAGTCCAGGGCACGGCGCCTCATCCCCTGCTGCGAAGGCGACATGCCGTCGAGAACATCAGTCGAGGCTGGCACCAAACCCAGATTCAACAGGTGTGTCCGCGCCTCCTCCATCGTGGAAGCCGCTAAAATCTCCGAGCCGCTGTGAATAAGTAGGGATCTTGACACTCCCCAACGATAACGTATTGCCCGATCCCGGACAATCGCCATGATATCGCCAAACTGGTGCCGGGCTGCCAAGGCCAGAAAAGGTAAGTCCCGGAAAATGGTGATCTCCATGTCCTCGAAGAGTTGGGGGGCCCGTATAGTCATGTCCAGCAGCCGGTCTCTGGTACTGATGTCCCCCACAACCACAATTACGTCTCTGGAGGCGGTCAGGGAAGCCATTACCGCCTTCCTGACCCGGACCACCAACAACGCCGGATCCGGGGCATCACCCGGCAAGGCCACCACCTTGCGCACAAAGCGGTTAATGAGGGGTAGGAGCTTTGGGTTGGGGACGGAGTCCGGGATACCCCGCAACTTGATGTTCCGTCTATGATGGCGGGTCTCCAGGACCAGCACCGCAGACTGCAGCCCAGTCACCTGAGCCTGGAGCACCTCTACACTGGAGGAGGTATTGCCTGCGTGTCTGCCAAGGTCTGAGCACATGCGTCCACCTCCCCCCATCTCAGAATGCAGGGATGTGAGGTCAGTACACACCTCTGCCAGCTCCTTGGCCCAGGAGGAACGGGCGTCTGCCAAGAGGGCACAGATGTCCTTTTTGGTTTGCCGGGAGGTCTTCAGGGTCCATCGGGGCAGCAGGTTGCGTAGCTGGAGAACCGTTCTCCTTCTTGTCTTTCTTTCCCATGGCAGGGAAGAAAGTGTCCACGAGGCGGCAAGATGGTGCTCCTCCGTCTATACCACCAGGCCGGAGGTTCTGCCCGCGACAGGCCGATGTAAGGTGCAGGAGCTCCGGCAATCCACTAGGTCCAGCACCAGTTACTGATGCCAGTCGCCAACAGGGAGGAGGTTAGGGCAGCAGAAGGAGCCAGAAATTCCCCAAAAAAAGCAGGTACAGCCACAGGAGCTGCTCAAGCATGCGACCGTTCACCTCCCCTAACATGACTTTTGACATCTGCAATTATTTTATTATACTACAATAAAGTTAAATGAGACCCAACACAATACTAATATAAAAATAACTTGATCACCTGTCAATAATCACAATCATTGTGAAATTCACTTGATGGCTATATGAAAAGGAAACGTTTCCTTTGAAAGGTAGGAATGCCCTCTTTCTAATAAGGAGATATATTTCTGCAAGGAGTGTATGTGATATAAAATTATGGATTTCTGAGAATTTTTAAATTCCATAATCATGCCAAACAACTTCTAGCCAATCAGCTGGCAGCAGGACACTTCAAAGGCTTATTTGTTTGAAAGAAATATGCTTTCAAATAATGGGTCTCATGCAGTCTACTAAAGCAGAGGACATACTGTATTTTGTTACATTTTAAACAAGTCATTAGTAGATCACTCTCTTTCCCTCTTTCCAACGATCCTAAATGATTCTGTGTTCTCTCTGATGCAGACAAGAGTGTTTAAAAAGCATTCAACCCCTAAAAACCAACAATCCAAAGTTTATTAACAGAGATGTATCGGTGCTAACAGCATTTGCACGAGTACTTGGTGTGACGGAACGGCCGTCCCTTATAATTTAATTTTGCCTAAAAGTTGTAATTTATTTATTTTTTAACCCCTTACCGGGCGGTTTTAGGAAAGTCTGTCTGAAAGTGCCCGCTGCTGTTTTTACGTTTCTGCGTGGTTTGTGTTTAGGTCAAGTTTTCCTCTTACTCGTTTATTCAACCCACACATATTATATAATGTTTTTCCTGGCATTAAATGGACTTTCTAAACATTCCATTATTTCCATCATATTGTATAAATTCCTATTAAAAAAAATGAAATATGACGAAAAAATGGAAAAAACTATTTTTCTTCCAAAATTAAATCCCCCAAATCAACTGTCAAAAAAGACCACAGCTATATAGTTTCAAAATTTTGTCTGGAAATTAGAAATACCCAATTTTTACATGGTTTTGCTTCTTTACCCCTTTACTGCTGAGCCATTTCACCTCTCTGCGCTGAGCTCATTTTGACGGTTTTATGCTCATCATGGTTAAATACCAGCTTAAGTCCTATTTTATTAAAATACCCCCCAACAATTTTTTTTTTAAAAAAAATATGTAGCCCTGTGTTTAAGTTGGCTCTGAGAACTGCAACCGTTATGCCTCTAGAGGGAGCCAGAGCGTAATGTATGGTAAAGAATATAATGGACTTATGGACTACGTCCCCCAGAAACCCCTGGGAAAAAGGAAGGAAGCAAGCTCTCTGGCACCAGGAAGTGAAGAGCATTGTGTGCAGCGTGGGCAGAACGAGGAAAGCGGGGAACGAAGTCAGTCGCTGGAGAGACACTTTCTGGGATCTGGGCACGTTGAAGCACGGAGAACCAGCGGCATCCATTGCTGGAGTGCTTGGGGAGAGTGTACATCGACCTGCAGTATATCACGCTGGACTGTTCCTGTGGCGAGTGTGTTTGAGAGGGACCTCGTGCAAGGAGGCCGCAGGCGGAGCGGAGTGCTGGCGGCATTCGGCTCAGGAGCGTGAACTTCGGCAGCATTAGGCTTCAGTCGGCAGAGAAGGACTTTCCTGCAGAGTTTCAGTGGTCCAGGACAAGCTGTTTCGCCGGTTGGGTGAGAGGCCTCCGGCCTATGACTTTGCTAACAGTGCGCACTTATTTGCTTGCTTAAATTTCAGGGCCCCAACGTTGACTAGTCGAAGATATTCATCCATCCACTGGCCAGTGGACCTAGTACCAGGGTACCCTAGAACTTAAACTAAAACGTATCTCTAACGTGGGACTTTGAACAAAAAAGGACTGAGAATTATACTAAAGGTTTAGACGCTATATAGTTATGCTTTCATATGACTGTCATTTATTCCCTAGAATGTTTGATTTTCGCGGTTAAAGTACATGTGTAAATATTGAGATTTATTGCTTACAGTAAAGTACATTTGAGAAAATCTATAATGGTGTACTGGTGTTCAGTGAATTGTTAGTGCAGCGAGACCAATCCTGGGTTATTCAGTTGCTCCTCCGAGGATGAGCGCTACAATTATTATTTTTTATTTATTTTGTGTTACACCAAACCTAGGCATGCTGTGTATCACTGCAAAAGTCATGATCAGACCTTTCCAATGATATTAAACATGACCCTCTAGCTGCCACGGATCAGGAGATTAGGGGTATCTTTGGATCCCCCTATCGACACTTGGCAGCTAGGCGGTTAACTGGCCCACTGATGTCAGTGGTGTATTTAGGTTTAGTGCTGCCCTAGGCCTGACTAAACTTGTGCACCCCCTAATTTATCCATGGACAGATCAGCGCGCTTCTTTGCAAGGAGTAGCCCAGGGTCCAGAGCTAAGTGGCAGTACCGCCGCTCCACCAGGATCACCCCAAAACACATTAAGAACCAAAGTCTGGTTTACAAGCTGCATAAGGGATGCTGAACTGGAGCCTCCGAGCATTAAAGAAAGTGGGCTTGAGCTAGGGGCAGTGGCACATTCCTGAGACAGGGAATGTCCAAAGGCGGGCCCGACAGTGTGGCACCAAAAAAACAAGGTAATGGCTAGAGACCATGGCAACCCATTCTAAATATAGGAAAAGGGTTATTTTCTAGGGGCAGTGGCAAAACTGGCGTCAGGATGTCTGAGGGTGGGCAGGGGTAAGAACAATGGTAACAGTTCCATATAAATGTAGTTTGTGTGTATCCTAATAAATCATTCAATCTGCTTATCATATACTACATCTAGACCAATATTTGGGAGAGAGAACTACAGTTGTTTGAAAAACTGTTTGCCCCCTTCCTGTTTTGTTTTTTTAATTTTTTTGCACATTTGTCACACTTCAATGTTTCAGATAATCAAACAAATTTAACTATTGGTCAAAGATAACACAAGTAAGCACAATAAACAGTTTTTAAATTATTAAGGAAAAACAAAATCCAAACCCTCATGGTGTCACGGTGGGTCAGGGGATGGGGCGCCTGGCAGCAGCTTCCTCGCTGCTCGCTGGCCAGGCGCCGAATGTAAACGCTTCCGGGTGCGCTCACGTGGGACGCCGAGGGGCGGGGCCTGGCGTTGTGACGCGGACCCGCCGGGTTTAAAACCCAGTCTCACCATTACACCGGTGCCCTGACGTGGTATTCACCTCCCGCAGAGCTCTTGTGATATTTGGCTAACGAATCCTCCTGTGTATGACCCTTGGCATTGGCAAACGAACCCTCCTGTGTATGACCCTTGGCATTGGCAAACGAACCCTCCTGTGTATGACCCTTGGCATTGGCAAACGAACCCTCCTGTGTATGACCCTTGGCATTGGCAAACGAACCCTCCTGTGTATGACCCTTGGCATTGGCAAACGAACCCTCCTGTGTATGACCCTTGGCATTGGCAAACGAACCCTCCTGTGTATGACTCCTGGCATTGGCAAACGAACCCTCCTGTGTATGACCCCTGGTATTGGCATTTACTCTGCTCTAGGTTCTGCCCTTAACGTTGGTACCGAGGTCAGTCTATGTGGCACCCTAAGCACGCATCAGATTACCTCTGCTATTACTAAAGTCCTAGGGAGGACTTGTGATCTGGTCTGTACCCCTGTCTGGTGTTTCCCTTTCTTTATCTGTTACCTGCTTCATTGTCTATATAGCTTTGCCGACCATTCAAGGATCGGAAGAGTAGAAAGGGAGCTACATAAAGAGATCAATATCTTGGTAGTCAGAAGGATTCGTGACAATACTCTATTCAATACCTCTGTCTGGTGTTACCCCTTGTTTATATATTGTCTGGTTAATTGTCTTTCTAGTTTTGCCGACCATTCAAGGATCGGAAGGGTAGAGAGCGGTCTGCGTAAAGGGACCACACTTTTGGTAATCAGAGGGATCCGTGACATTACGTCAGGGCCAATGGATCCCGCAGACCTCTCTAACCAGCTGGCACGTATCGCAGCCAGACAATAGGAACAGGACCATAGGATGGACCAGATTTCTCTCGCTCTGCAAACCCTGTTAAATCGGTCCAATACAGGTACCACAAACCCTCCAGATCCAGTGTTACCTAGGGTCAGTTCCGTCCCCCTGAAGGACATAGGCTTAGTATGAAGGCACCCCTACGCTATGATGGTACACCAAGCCTATGTCGGGGATTTTTGACTCAACTCGAGATCGTGTTTGAGAACAATCCAGGTTCTTGTATGTCTGATAAAGCCAAAGTAGGATATCTGATTAATCATTTAACAGAAAAAGCTTTATTGTGGGCTACGCCGTTGTGGGAAAATAAGAAACCCATCATTTATGACTATGAGGGTTTTACCTCTGAGTTAAGACGTACCTTTGATCCCTCTAGAAGGGCTACCAATGCGGGTAGGTCCTTGTTTCACATCAAACAAGGTAATAAGAGGGTCGCCGATTATGCCATAGAGTTTAAAACTTTGACTTCTGAGGTACTTTGGCCGAACGACGTTTTAACCTTGGCCTTTACCGAAGGCTTGAACGAGGCTTTTATGTTTGAGCTGGCTCCCTTAAAATTACCAGAAAGTCTGGACCACCTGATAGATTTCTGTATAGCCATGGACGATCAAATCAGGGAAAGGAGACACCCCAGAGATAGACCCAGAAGGGTCTTGCCTCCTTTACCCTCGTTACCCAGACACACCAGTACGTCAGGTGGTTCGGAGAATGTGAAAACAGATTTACCAGTCGTTGAACCCATGCAAATAGGGAAGACAGGTATTTCAGAAGCAGAAAGAGCACACAGAAGAGAAAAGGGGCTCTGCTTCTATTGTGCAGGGGCAGATCACTTTCGCCTTCGATGTCCTCAGAGACCCAGGGTTGGCAGGGTTGAACATAGCAGAGTGGGATTCAGAACAGGAGACACCCAGGTTGTCGGTTCTCTGTGTGCCTCCTTTGTGGATAATGAGAAAAAAAAATCCAGGATTCTGTTACCGATCTCCCTAACCTGGGAGGGGGTTCACCTCAAGACTGAGGCGTTCTTAGATTCTGGGGCCTCAGGCAATTTTATGGATAAGAATTTTGCTGCCAAAAACCTCATACCTCTGGTTCTCAAGGAAAGACCTCTAAGGGTGGAGGCCATAGATGGTAAACCCCTGTCATGTCCACATATCACTCACGACACAGTCGATGTATGTATGAAAACAGGAGTTTTGCACCAGGAAACAATAAGATTTCAAATTATTGAATCACCCTCATGTCCTGTCGTTCTTGGGTTTCCATGGCTAACAGAGCACAACCCAGTTGTCGATTGGGTCCAGAGAGACATAAAATGTTGGGGTCAGAGTTGTCAGTCTAAGTGCCTAGGCACAGTTAATGTGATTGGTAGCCTCAATATTGCCACAGCCCCTCCTTTGTCCACAGAGGTTCCTGAATGTTACCTGGCATTAAAGGAGGTGTTCTCTAAAGCCAGGACTGAGGTCCTACCACCACATCGTCCATATGACTGTGCCATTGATTTACTCCCCGGTACGATGCCTCCTAGGGGTCACGTATACCCTTTATCACAAAGAGAGAACGACATTATGGAGGAATACATAAGGGAGAATCTGGAACGAGGATTCATTAGACGGTCCTCCTCTCCAGCAGGAGCAGGTTTCTTTTTTGTTTCCAAGAAAGAGGGAGATCTGCGACCTTGCATCGATTATAGGGGTTTGAATAGGATCCCTATAAGAAATGCATATCCCATACCTCTCATAACAGAATTGTTCGACCGATTAAAAGGGGCTCGTGTCTATACGAAGCTTGATTTACGCGGAGCGTACAACCTGGTCAGGGTTAAAAAGGGAGACGAATGGAAAACGGCTTTTAATACACGTAGCGGGCATTATGAATACCTGGTGATGCCTTTTGGGTTGTGTAATGCGCCAGCCGTCTTCCAGGACCTTATAAACGACACTCTAAGGGAATTTCTGCAAGAATTCGTCATAGTATATCTGGATGATATCCTGATATACTCTCCTGATGTGGACACTCATCATGTCCACGTGAAACAAGTGTTGAAAAAACTATTGAAGGCTGGATTGTACTGTAAGCTAGAAAAATGTCTATTCGACATAGTAACTGTGCAATTCCTTGGTTATATAATAACTCCGGGGTTTTCAAATGGATCCTAAGAAGCTCTCAGCTATTCTTGACTGGCCCCTACCCCAAGGACTTAAAGCCATTCAGAGGTTTCTGGGGTTTACGAACTATTACCGAAGGTTCATTAAAGATTTTTCGGCCTTGGTGGCCCCCCTCACGGCTATGACAAAGAAAGGGGTGGGAAATCAGAAATGGACACCTCAAGCCACTCAAGCCTTTGAGGCACTAAAGCAAGCTTTTACTACTGCCCCTGTTCTCCGACATCCAGATCCGGCTCTGCCTTTCCAAGTAGAAGTTGACGCCTCCGAACTAGGTCTTGGTGCAGTCTTGTCCCAAAGGGAGGCTCCTGACAAACCCTTGCATCCATGCGGCTTCTATTCTCGGAAGTTGTCCCCGGCAGAGAAGAACTATGACATTGGAAATAGAGAATTGTTAGCAGTCATCGCGGCCTTGGCCGAATGGAGATACTTATTAGAAGGGTCTAAGGACCCCATCGTTATCATAACCGACCATAAGAATCTCACGTACATTGGAGATGCCAAACGTTTAAATTCCAGACAAGCGAGATGGTCATTGTTTCTTTCAAGTTTTAATTTCGTGCTTACCTATAGACCTGGGTCCAGAAACATTAAAGCAGACGCATTGTCGAGACAGTATGAGTCTTATGAACATAATATCCAAGATCAGCATCCCATTGTACCCCAGGAAAGGATTATAGCCGCTACCACGATCAGTGTCTCGTCTCCTCTAATGAAAAGGTTGCAGAACGTCCAGGGCGCGGCTCCTGGGGGAAAACCTCCTGCGAGACTCTTTGTACCTGAGAACGAAAGAGAGGAAGTACTTAACATCTATCATGATAATAAAACTTCCGGGCATATGGGTATCACCAAGACTGTGTCTAGTATCAGTAAACTCCTCTGGTGGCCCACGTTGCGCCGAGATGTCAAAGATTACATTGCCGTGTGCGAAGTGTGCACAAGGCAGAAAAGTCCCAAAACAGCACCCATTGGCTTACTCCAGCCTTTGCCGATCCCCGAACGACCCTGGTCACATGTAGCCATGGATTTTATAGTAGAGTTACCTGAGTCAAGAGGGAATACAGTGATACTTACGATCATAGACCGATTTTCCAAGATGGGCCACTATGTTCCTCTTCGGAAACTACCTTCGGCAGCTGAACTGGTGCCCATATTCATTGCCAACGTGGTCCGCATACACGGTGTCCCTCTGGAGATTGTCTCTGATAGGGGGACCCAATTCATCTCCGGATTCTGGAGAGGGTTTTGTAAGAACGTAGGGATAGACCTCTCTTTCTCTTCGGCTTATCACCCCCAGACCAACGGAGCAGCAGAACGAGCAAACCAAAATATAGAGAAATATCTCAGGTGCTTTATCTCAGAACAACAAGATAACTGGTCAGACCTGCTACCATGGGCAGAATATGCTTTGAACAGCGCAGTGAGTGAATCCACAGGGCATTCTCCTTTCTTCGCTGTTTATGGTTTTGATCCTCCCGTGCTCCCCGCCACGTTTCCTGATACCACGATTCCTGCTTTAGATGAGCAACTGGCATCATTGAAAGAGACTTGGGGGAAAGTGAGACGGGCACTGGAGGAGAGTAGTGCCATCCAGAAAACGAAGGCCGACAGACACAGGAGGCAGGCACCCGTGTATCAAGTTGGGGACAGGGTTTGGCTGTCTTCACGTAACATCAAGCTCTTAGTGCCTTCCATGAAGTTGGCTCCTAGGTATATCGGCCCCTATAAGATTCTACGGCGACTCAACCCTGTCTCTTATGCTTTGGCGTTACCCCCCATTTTAAGATACACAATGTATTCCATGTAAGCCTTTTGAAGCCGTTGTTATGTAACCGGTACACCAAAGTCCATGCTCCACCGCCTCCTGTCTCTGTGGAGGGCGAGGAGGAGTTCGAAGTTAAGGCCATTCTGGGTGCCAGGATGTCTAGGGGTCTTTGCAGTACTTGGTCGATTGGGTGGGTTACGGTCCGGAGGATCGTTCTTGGTACCGGCTGCGGAAGTCCATGCTCCTAGGCTAGTGAAGGCCTTCTATTCGGCGCACCCCCGTGCCCCTGGGGGTCGTCCAGTGGCCGCCCCTGGAGGGGGGGGTTCTGTCACGGTGGGTCAGGGGATGGGGCGCCTGGCAGCAGCTTCCTCGCTGCTCGCTGGCCAGGCGCCGAATGTAAACGCTTCCGGGTGCGCTCACGTGGGACGCCGAGGGGCGGGGCCTGGCGTTGTGACGCGGACCCGCCGGGTTTAAAACCCAGTCTCACCATTACACCGGTGCCCTGACGTGGTATTCACCTCCCGCAGAGCTCTTGTGATATTTGGCTAACGAATCCTCCTGTGTATGACCCTTGGCATTGGCAAACGAACCCTCCTGTGTATGACCCTTGGCATTGGCAAACGAACCCTCCTGTGTATGACCCTTGGCATTGGCAAACGAACCCTCCTGTGTATGACCCTTGGCATTGGCAAACGAACCCTCCTGTGTATGACCCTTGGCATTGGCAAACGAACCCTCCTGTGTATGACCCTTGGCATTGGCAAACGAACCCTCCTGTGTATGACTCCTGGCATTGGCAAACGAACCCTCCTGTGTATGACCCCTGGTATTGGCATTTACTCTGCTCTAGGTTCTGCCCTTAACGTTGGTACCGAGGTCAGTCTATGTGGCACCCTAAGCACGCATCAGATTACCTCTGCTATTACTAAAGTCCTAGGGAGGACTTGTGATCTGGTCTGTACCCCTGTCTGGTGTTTCCCTTTCTTTATCTGTTACCTGCTTCATTGTCTATATAGCTTTGCCGACCATTCAAGGATCGGAAGAGTAGAAAGGGAGCTACATAAAGAGATCAATATCTTGGTAGTCAGAAGGATTCGTGACAATACTCTATTCAATACCTCTGTCTGGTGTTACCCCTTGTTTATATATTGTCTGGTTAATTGTCTTTCTAGTTTTGCCGACCATTCAAGGATCGGAAGGGTAGAGAGCGGTCTGCGTAAAGGGACCACACTTTTGGTAATCAGAGGGATCCGTGACACATGGCCCTGTGTGAAAAAGTGTTTGCCCCCCTGTTAAAACATATCTTAACTGTGGTTTATCACACCTGAGTTCACTTTCTCTAGCCACACCCAGGCCTGATTACTGCCACACCTGTTCGCAATCAAGAAATCACTTAAATAAGACCTGACTGATAAAGTAAAGTAGACCAAAAAATGCTCAAAAGCTACACATCATGCCAAGATCCAAAGAAATTCAGGAACAAATGAGAAATTGATCTATCAGTCTGGAAAAGGTTATAAAGCCATTTCTAAAGCTTTGGGACTCCAGCGAACCACAGTGAGAGCCATTATCCACAAATGGCAAAAACATGGAAATAGTGGTGAACCTTCCCAGGAGTGGGCGGCCGACCAAAATTACCCCAAGGGTGCAGCGACGACTCATCCAAGAGGCCACAAAAGACCCCACAACAATATCCAAAGAACTGCAGGCTTCACTTGCTTCAGTTAAGTTCAAGGTTCATGACTCCACCATAAGAGACTGGCAAAAACGGCCTGCATGGCAGAGTTCCAAGACAAAAACCGCTGCTGACCAAAAAGAGCATTAAGGCTTCTCTCAGTTTTGCAAGAAAACCTCTTGATGATCCCCAAGACACTTTTGGGAAAATACTCTGTGGACTGACGAGACAAAAGTCAAACTTTTGGAAGGTGTGTGGCCCCATTACATCTGGCGTAAAAGTAAGACCGCATTTCAGAAAAAGAACATAATACCAACCGTAAAATATGGTGGTAGTAGTGTGATGGTCTGATTTGCTGCTCCAGGACCTAGAAGACTTGCTGTGATAAATGGAACCATGAATTCTGCTGTCTACCAAAAAATCCTGAAGGATAATTTGTGGCCATCTGTTCGTGACCTCAAGCTGAAGTGAAATTGGGTTCTGTAGCAGGACAATGATCCAAAACACACCAGCAAGTCCTCCTCTGAATGGCTGAAGAAAAACAAAATGAAGACTTTGGAGTGGCCTAGTCAAAGTCATGACCTGAATCCTACTGAGATGCTGTGGCATGACCTTAAAAAGGCGGTTCATGCTCAAAAACCTTCCAATGTGGTGAATTACAACAATTCTGCAAAGATCAGTGGACCAAAATTCCTCTACAACGCTGTAACAGACTCATTGCAAGTTATCGCAAATGCATGCTTGATTGCAGTTCTTGCTGCTAAGGGTGGCTCAACCAGTTACTAGGTTTAGGGGCAAGCACTTTTCACACAGGGCCATGTGGGTTTGGATTTGTTTTCCCTTAATAAAAACCTTCATTTAAAAACAGCATGTTGTGTTATCTTTGACTAATATTTCAATTTGTTTTGATCTGAAACATTAGAGTGTGACAAATGTGCAAAAAAAATAAATCGGGGCCAACACTTTTTCACATAACTGTGTGCGATCGGGATGAATAATCGGGGCTACACTACCGCTACACTTCCTAAGGGAACCTGAAGCAGGCTCACTCCACGGCAAACTCAGCACCTACGGTGGATCTACTCCCTCCAAGTGGCAGCATCCATCACACTTGGTACTCATGCAAATCCCCCGATACCTCTACCGATACCCGGAAGCTAGCGCTGGGCTGGCTTGCAGGTATCTGAGGGATGGGGCAGCTTGCAGGAGGGAATTTAAGGCATTCCACCAACTTTAGTGGAGTGGTGTTATAAGTGCTTTTTTCCAATCCTATGGTATTTGTGTATTGTTTATTGGTCCCACTACAAGAAGACCTGATTAAACTAGGCGGAACTATGGGGCCCTGTGGTACCCAAATATATATCAGTTCACAACGTATGTATCCTTCCTGGTAAAATCCTTTATAAATAAATAAATGCTGCATCTTTAGTGATTAGATTTTCTTTCATTTTTGGGACAGATTTATATTCTCTTTATGCACTACAAGATGAACCCTAGTTTCCACAATGTTGGAACTCGATTTATGGGGTATCCTATTGGGATTGTTAACTAGGCTGATTTTATTGTTCCCACTATTGATCGTTGTCCCTTACTAGAGAGACCCTATGGATTGACACTTATGCACTTTATGATATAGGTTACTATTATGTTTTGGTCTTCTTTTTATATGGTATTCTATGAATAAAGTTTTATTTTACGCACTACTGGCATAGTTACCTTTACATCCCCTGGGGCTATTAGTGGTTATTTCTGGGATCCCTCTAGGAGATGACTATCCATGTAGGCTCACAAATATTTCAACTCGAGCTGCTAATGTAATGATTCAGTAAAAAAACATCATTGATGGTGAGTTGCAAATGGATATCTGCTCATACACAATTTTATGCATTTGTGAGCTACAGGCTGGAATACGGCCTGTAGCTTATTTTTAAGCACTAAATCGCAAAACAAATGATGAAACCAGCAACACACCTAGCAATGCACCTAGATATTCCCTTGTAGCCTTGTTTATTATTTTGGTAGTGCAGGGGGACACTGTTATCACTTGAGAATAAGTTAATCAGGATTTCAGTGGTAGCAACGGAAAAGGATCTTCCACGTAACAAGAGGAATTATACCTATTGCAATGTCTAGAGAATTGATGTTGCAAGTGCATTAGACACATACCAAACACAAACAAATCTTCTTTAAAGTGATATTAAATATACTTAACAAATATAAGCACTGGCAGGGCCTTTTGAGACAGGATAACAAGGTCTTAACCTATAAGGGGAATAAACCCTGACTGAGATCTGACATCAAAAGAGACACTCATCCCATCTATAAAGAAATTTATAACGTTGCTTTTAAACGTGAAACATAGCCCCGATGGGAAAGCATGCCTCCGAGCTATTAATGGATTTGGCTTAAAATGTCATTAAATTTTATTCTTGACAGGCTCCATGATACGAACGAGTCACTAGAAGAGATTCTTAAATATTTAAGGGGCACCTTCATGACCAAAAGAAGGTGGGCTTATTTACTAAGAATCACTTAAGATATCTAGTAAACAAAGACGCGATTCCCTGCCTAAATAAATAAATTTGTTCTCACTCACTTCTAGTAGCATGTCATCTCCCATAGGACAGTGCTCTACTCACAGCATGCACCCAAAATGACTGCCAGCATGCTGATGTCATTGCTGGGGGCCATCAGTAAGCTACACCCTTAGAGGGGGGAAATCTGGTGCAGGACCAAGGTCCAAAGGATCCCTCTAGCTCCACTTCACAGCTAGGGGGTTAACTGGCCAGCTGACATCATCACACAAATGGTGATGTCAGTTGGTTGGGGGTGACCCGGAAGCTTGGCTGACATCCAAGATGTCGGCCACTTCTGGGAGCGAATCGAGATCTGGCGCAGAATCGCGATCTGGCACCAAAGGAGCAGACTCTGCTCTTTCCAGTGGTGCCTCTCCTTTTTTCCTAACTGCAGCCATTGGGGGAGGGAGAGTGGTCCAAAGGATCCCCCTTCCCTTTCAGGTTCCCCTGCAGGCACCAGGGGGCACCTGAAAAGGTATAGGGACGGAGGGAGGGTTAAAAGACCATGACGTACATAGTATATCCTTGGTCTTTAAGGGGAATTTTCCCCAGGACGTACTATGTACGTCAGTGGTCCTCCTTGATTCCCTGATGGGATCTCACAGCCAAAGTGCACCTCGTCTGGTCAGATGCAATTGAAATATGTAGTAATCCATGTAATCCCAAATCACTTAAAAGTATAATCTATTGAAAAACATGTGAGTGTTTGTGTGTCGTTTTTGTAACAAGATGCCCAAGGTCCAATGTTTTCCCTCGGCCGTCTCGAGTCACTCGCCTTCGCCAGTTCCCGGGTTCTCCCCGCAGCGCTGGAACAATGTCAGATCTCAATTTCTCCCAATAAAGCAGACGACACTCTTTATATTGGGATAAGCAGACTCTCACTGGCCATTTCATGTGGCCTGCTTTTATTTGGTTCAGAATCAGATAGCAGTTAACATTCCCGCCCCCAGACATCTCGGCACCGCCATTCAGCCTGCTCTCCATCAGGTCCTCTCAGAGTGCAAGCTCTTGGGCAGGGGCTTCTCTGATACTGTTCTATGTGTATTAAATTGCATGTATATTGGTTATTCTGTCTCTCCCATTGTACAGCGCCACGGCACCTGGTGGTGCCTTTATAAATAACTGCAGTCATACAGAGCAAGGGTCCTTGTTTGGGGGGAATCCGGGGGAGCAGTGGCAATCCAGGGGTACCGTTTGATAGCTCGGGCCCCTAGGGTGTCACAGTCTAAAAAGCACCCAGGTCAGCATACGGGGGGCAAAGATGGCACCGTGTAGCAGTTATTCCCAGTTGAAGCCGTATGGCCAGCTACTGCTGTGTGAGCTCCTGGGGCCAAGAAAGGCTCAGCAACGTGGGTTCCCGATGGAGCTCCCTCCTGAAAATCGCCACAATGGTAGCTCCCCTGAGGGGGACCCTAACCCCAAAAGGGCACCCTTCTGGATCAAAGGGTTTTCAGGGCTCCGAGGTTTAATGTTTTTGCAGATGTTTCCATTAAAATGAATGCTGTGAATGGGATTGGTCGGCCCGTCTAGCTCCTTGGATTGTGATTGGCTGGGGTTTCAAACCCAGCTCATGCTTTCAATCCCAGGCTACCCCTGGTGTCAGATAACACAGTGAGCATAAGGGACAGGCTTAAAGTCATTTTGGATTATGTTCTACTGGGGGAAGTCACAAAAACATCACTTTTAACCTTAAAACATAAACAGTCAAATAGCTTACATGAGGGGAATAGCAGAGGAGCGAGGTTTTAGTACATTCCACAGTCTCTGAGCAAGGGGTTACGGTTTTTTTTGCCCTTAAATAATTGGGCTGATGCTGCTGGAAGTCGCTGCCAAATTACTTTTTTTTTCTTGTTTTTAGGTGGTTTTACTCACCTTTTTGTCCCTCGCCACATACAGCTCCTTATCTTCAACTCAAGGACTCCCAAACCCGAAAGTCCCTGCAGCTATCACATTTCGTGCTCTTTTGCAACTTGCGTAGGAACTGCAAATTGCACACTGCTACAGACTTGCACAATTTGCGTATGCAAGTTTCATCATGCCTGCGCAGAGAAATGGCTCAGAGTTGTGCAAGCATGCGCATTTTCCAGCCATCTATCGCTGCCTCCCTGAGTCCGCTTGCTACAGAGGGCAGTCTCAGAGTTACGTCAGCATGTTCTATGCATGCTGAGGTCACTAGTGACTGATGTGGTGACTGGCAGCTGGGAAATTCAAAATCCCAGCTGATGGGAACACTAGGTGGAATGGAGGAAACTCCTCCACTTCAAGCAGTGTTTTCTCCAGATGCGGGGGACGGAACACCCCTCACATCCTGACCACATTAAAAGAATAGTCATCATTAATAAAATATTATTTTAATATTTTTTTTAAATTACATATCTTCTCCCTTCAAGAAATAAATCCTAGTACTTAAGCAACATCCAGGACCAATAAGGTTCCATAACGTCCTGGATCAGAGTAGGAGGTGAGAAGCTTGAGTGCCCAGTTCATTGTTGAGTTGGGCAAGAGGGTTGAAATCATTTTACAAGGGTAAATGTTTAACTGATTACAGAAACGCTGTATAATTGAATTGTTCCCCTTTTTGCATCTTTATGACGAAAAGAGCTGAGTATTAAGTTCTTCCAAAGATTTAAACAGAATCATGATTTAGTTTGATAGTAGATGGAATATATTTATGGTATAATTTCACACTATAAGAATATTTAATATCCTTTTTATGGTCGAACATACATTAAATGGACTATCAGCTCAGGGCTTGCATTTGCATTCCTTATAAATGTTTAGCCAGAGTGTATCAATATCACCTTCAGTGCACGGTGTTACAGATGGATTTGGCTACCCTGCATAAAATTATCAGTATAATCAATGAATGTGGTGGAAACCCCTGGCCAGTCCTATGTCAAACCTTTTGGAAAAGAGAGCATGGACAACAACCAAAGACTCCATGTACCATAGCCAGCCAAGTAAGCTGTACCATTCAGGGTTCTTGGAGCGATATGGTTCATGGTATGATTTAGGGTTTGTTTCCTCATCAATTCAGGTTATTCAAAGCTAAGACTTAAAACAGAGATACCTGGGAATTTACGCATTTTTGGGGTCCATTTTCATTAATCACATGTTTTCTGTGTTTTTCAAGCATCCCAATCATTGACTCACATTTAAGGTAATATTAAAATTCACTAATGAAAGTTGACTGCCATTAATGAAGCACTATAATGATCGTGTAAGAAAACCGGTCCATGTTTGCATTTTATGGTGGAGTGGTCCTTACAGTTCTGAGTGCACAGCTACACCTGGCACAGGGTATAACAGTTTACTGTACAATAGTTGGGAGTTAGTGATTTTCTTTAAGATGCATATGGTAACGTCCTATCATTGGATAGTATTTGCTTTTGTCATGTTGTGGACTGTAATTCCTTTCAAAATTCTTAGAAATACAGTCCAGAAACTTAAAATAATGTACATTCTAATTGTAAAAATGCCCTAACCCTAAGCTCTTCCATTCCTATTCTCACAAACCATTTACTCATCCTCACTCCAAGTCATCGTACCATTGCTATGAGAATGACTCTCAAAGTAGATTTTTCGCTACGACATCAGAAAAGTTTTGCTCACTCTCTCCTTATATTTGACTGGCCGCCAAACATAATTTACCATTCAATATCAGCGGGATCACAAGATGTGCCTATTCAGAAGGCTATTCACTCCCTGTAGCTTCTGATCTGGCTGGACAATTCAGGGTTTCTGCAGATCATGTAGGACACGCTTTATTCGAGGAATACTGGGTGACATCACTGAGGATCATAGGCGTGCGCCTGGTGTGCCCAGGCACACCCTAATGTTGATTGAACAGGTCCTCTCTTTACCTCCTACAATGACATTTTAGATATACTATTCATCATGAAAACAGATAAAGGATAAAAACCAGCTGTATCTCTGATTACAAGATTGTTATTCCGAATGACAAATTTTGAGCAAAATAAGTCTCAATTAATAAATGTTCCATGGGTGCACACCCTAATGTAATGAATGGGATATGTATGCCAGTGCTGAGGATATTAACATGTTTCAGCTTAAAGTGTTAAACCAGCCATGATAAATAATACTGAAGTGTGTGGAGCATCATATTCATCCAATGCTTATACAGGGCAACTGTCAAAATATAACTGGATCTGTAAAAAAAGACTCTTCTGGTGCAAAATCTGCATTACAGAATTATTCCATTAGGGAAAAGCTTGTCTCAGAAACACGATTAAATATTTCAGGTATATGGTTGAGCGGATTTAAAACCTATAAACTCATCTTTTTTTTTTTTAATCAAAAACATAATCAATTGGCCTTTGGTTTCCATGTAGCTCTGTGGTTAGTGTAACAGAATATTCGAGGATGAAGTTAGACACCTTTTATGGATATTGAGATAATGAATTGGCAAATATACTGTATAACAATACAGATCTCATGACTGGGATCTGAAGTTAGAACTGCGTGCACCCCCCCTCCCATCCTTCTCCAGAATCATCACAAAGTAAATCGGCAGGCCTTTGAGTATACTCTCAACCCTGACACTCGTTTCCCCTTTGCCTCCAGACCACCTGGATCTGACTTCTGCATGCCCTGCCCTACACCCTTTTTTTTTCCTCTTTTCTCTTCCTCTCCCGCTTTTCTCTTTCCTTCTTCGCCCTGCCTTCCTCCTTCCCTTTTTTCTTCTCTGTCTACTACCATCTCCCTTCGTATCATCATTTCCTTTCTCTTCTTCTCTTACACACTTACACCGGTAGCTGGTGTTTTACTGTCCGTCCGATTGCTCATGTGATACCTGTTCACTGCACTCTGCCGGCGGCTGCATGAAAAGCACGCGACGGACGGCAATATTTTCCCGGAGGGGCCTGGCAGAGGAGAGGTGAGCTGAGGGCAATATATATCCATGTGTGAGCTGCTGGGGAAATATATATCCATGTGTGAGCTGCTGAGGGAAATATATATCCAGGTGTGAGTTGCTGGGGGCAATATATATCCATGTGTGAGCTGCTGGGGGCACTATATATCCATGTGTGAGCTGCTGGGGGCAATATATATCCATGTGTGAGCTGCTGGGCAATATATATCCATGTGTGAGCTGGGGCAATATATCCATGTGTGAGCTGGGGGCAATATATCCATGTGTGAGCTGCTGGGGCAATATATATCCATGTGTGAGCTGCTGGGGAAATATATATCCATGTGTGAGCTGGGGCACTATGTGTCAGCTGGGGGCAATATACCCATGTGTGAGCTGGGGGGCAATATACCCATGTGTGAGCTGGGGGCAATATACCCATATGTGAGCTGGGGGCAATATATCCATGTGTGAGCTGGGGCAATATACCCATGTGTGAGCTGGGGGCAATATATCCATATGTAAGCTGGGGGCAATATATCCATATGTAAGCTGGGGGCAATATATCCATATGTAAGCTGGGGGCAATATACCCATGTGTGAGCTGGGGGCAATATATCCATGTGCGGGGTGTAATGAGTGTGAGTTTTATTGCTGTGGAGCTCTGTGATACACTCATACACACCGCACATTACTGTGAGTTTTATAGTTGTGGTGCTCTGTGATACGCTCATACACATCATATGCAGCCAATGAGGCAAATGGCACATCGGCTAGTCTTGGCAAAACCTGCCCGTCAGTAAGAGGTTAATGATGCTCTCCTGTTAACCTGGTTTATGTGTTACACCTTTCCAATTGTTATTGAAAAAAATAGTTATTATATTTTGGGGGGGGTTAAATATTTGTAAAATTTATATGCTTTAGTGATTATTTTTGGTTGGGGAGGGGCACTAATGAAAGACTTGCCCCTGGGCGCCACATGATCTCGCTACGCCTCTGTGTCTTAATACTGTCTTAATAAACTTTTTGAATTAAAAAAAAACAACAGAAATACTGCCGACTCCTGAATTACTGTATAGCAAGTATACACCATCAACCAGGGAAATAAGTGTCAGTTTGGAAAAGACATGAATGGCTGATGTTTGTGACAAATGCATAGCACTTCTGTTTAACATCTGTTCAAATT
This sequence comes from Leptobrachium leishanense, assembly GCA_009667805.1. Classification (NCBI taxonomy): domain Eukaryota; kingdom Metazoa; phylum Chordata; class Amphibia; order Anura; family Megophryidae; genus Leptobrachium; species Leptobrachium leishanense. Next base: position 87,143,736 of record CM019068.1, on the reverse strand, counting down.
TTACAGAGTACTATGGGATAACACACAGAAGTGGTTCAATTTATGAAATGAAAAAAACAAAGGTACATTGTCATCACAGATGCTGGTTGAGTGCAAACTGATTATCACTGAATGCAGTATGCAGGCCCGTAAAAGGTAATGAGCTTTATGGAGTATGGTACCAGATAAAAAAAAAAAACAATGGCCAATTCCATCTAATAAAAAAAAGAGCCAATTGGGAGCGTATAATAAGGACATAAATCCACTAGCACACTGCTGAGCACATGCAAGACATGATGATTTAATGCATATTTGAGCCAAGTCCATGTTATGGCATTTTGCCATTCTTTGTCTCCTAATTTCTTTTTCATGGCCACCTTCTGTACTCTGGCCTCTCCCTTGTTTTCACCAGAATCCCCTATACCCGCCTTTCTTTTGAAAATTTTAGCTTGTTACTTTAGGAGGATTGTTTATGTAGCGTTTGTTAATATGCTATCAAAAATTTTAAGCCACTTTAATAACAACATACTACAAATCTAAGAGGACCCTCCATAAATCACACACACTATAAAAAAAACATCTAAAATATGCATACCCTAATAAATTCCTATATTAATAGTTACAGGACGAAACCCATTGAATGTTCTTTTTAAATATTTTATATTAAATATTGGAGATTTTATTCACTCTACTGGCTGACTCCTTTCTAGTTCTTGAGGCGTCGAGACTAATGTGGGAGAAAGACTGAGAGCTACATCCCCCATATTGGGATTTCAGATAAGCCTATATACTATTCATTCTTCTAGTGCGCAGATTCATTGATTCTATGCAGGAATGCTGATGTATTATCAGATTTCACTATGATTACTATTTTTCCCACAGGTGTCTTCTGTTGGGTTTTGTACTTTTAAATAACAGTTTCATATAGAGTCAACCAGACATTTTTATTTTGATGGGGACACCAATTCAAGGCATACCAGAGCCCTGTCGTTCATGCTGCAGCCGATATTGCTCCCATAGTCTCAAGAGCAGGGTATGGCTATCTGAATAACTGAACCCATGCCTTCATGGCTAAAATGTAGCACCCTTGGTCATAAGCATGTTAGAAGTCAGAAACCCTGGACCTCTGCATTTCAGGACACGTCAAAAGAACCCTAGCCATCTGCACAAACAAACCAAACACCCTTGGCCATATAAAACCTCCCTTTCTCCTCCTCTCGCCCCTACAATCCATTCTAAATGCCTCTGCCAGGCTCATCCACCTCACCCGCTGCTCTGTCTCTGCTGCTCCTCTCTGCGAGTCCCTTCATTGGCTCCCCATCCACTGCAGAATTAAATTCAAAATCCTTACCCTGACCTACAAAGCTCTCACTAACTCAGCTCCCCACTACCTGTCCTCACTAATCACCAAATACACCCCAGCCCGCTCCCTAAAGTCAAACGTTGGCCTGCGCCTAGCTTCTCAACGCATCACCTCTTCCCATGATAGACTGCAGGATTTCTCACACAGCCCCCATCCTCTGGAAGGCTCTACCACATATGGTCAGACTTTCCCCTAGTTTCCCTTCCTTCAAACGCTCTCTTAAGACATTCCTATTTAGATAAGCCTACCACCCGACTCACTGACACAACCAGACTATCAGTCTCACCAGTTCATCCCTCTCACCTTGCAGTCCTCTCCTCCTGTTAACACCCCCAACCCTTCTAGCTTGTGAGTTCCCACGGGAATAGGGCCCTAGTTTCCTCCTGTACTGGTTTGTCAAAATGCTGTTCAATGTATTGTAACCCTGCCTATACTGTGCCCTTTGTACAGCGCTGCGGAATATGCTGGCGTTTTATAAATGAATAATACTAATTAAGAATGTCTGAACCCAAAAGGCTTGACCATCTGGATGTTAAAATCCGACACCCCAGTAACTTGTACGTCAGAACCCAGCCACACCAATTATCTGCATGCCAACCCCAGGAATTGTTGGCTTCTTGAGCCCACACTTGTTTGCGGATCATAGAAAATGCTAACAAACCCTCAATAGAAAGGCTTTTGACAAACTTACAATATCTTTAATGCCATCATAAAATCGACACAAAGTGATGTAATGTAATTTATCGGTATCAAAAACAAGCCAACCAGATTATTCCTCTAACATAATGCTGGTATAGTATTGTATATCAATCTGCTTTGTAAAGAGATTTTTCCTCCACCCTTTGACAGTCTCTGCAGGCTGATCACTTTTAGATGGCTTAATGGAGACCTTCGACTACCAATCAAAATGTGTGAGCTTGATAAAAGAACCTGATTTTATAAAATTGGACTGGATAACACCTCATTCTACCTGCACATCCTGATTAATTCATAACTAGCAAACACATCTATAATTTACACCCTCACTCTACTGAGCAACTCTGCTGAATAAATTATTAAAGCATGCAGGCGTTTTAACGTTTTCAATTCTGGGAAAACCAGAACATCATGGCTACTGAGATAACACCTATATGTGAATGTACGTCATCAAGATGGAATTACCATTTCTCTTAAGGGAGTTCCCTAGATGTGGATTGTCTTTAGATTTCCTTTTATTTGCATAATATTTAGGCCTTTTTAGTAATTTTAGTATACCTTTTTAAAGAATTCTAAATCTCTAATTTGTGCTTTACATTTTTGATAGCCTATGTGACGCAAATACTGATCGTGCTCATTTTTTACTCACATGCTGAGTCTTCCAATAAATTGATGCCAAAAGATCTTGCATATAAATTAAACAGGAAAATGAAAAGATGGTATTCGTAGTCCACATGCTAAACTGCGTTTTGTAACTCATGGAAGTGCCACTAATCATAACCGTGAGCAAGTTATTAATGATATCCTTTGGTGCATGGCATTTAAAGCCATTTCCCAATTTTTCACTTGCACAAATGATCATCCAAAGGACTCCATTGAGTTTCACTGAAAAAAAATGTGATTTACTTTAAGGACACAAAAAGTACTACTTGACCTTGAACAGGACCATTTACTGCTATTTGACTTTGATGCCGTTCAAGATAACTCCAAGAGGAGTATCTTTTTTATTATTTCCTTAAATTATGACTACACAGTAAAAACGAGTGTCACTTTTCTCCATTATTTACATACTAGAGGAAAGGCTATAACAAGAATACTTGTGAGCAAATTAAACCTAGGCGCCAGTAAAAATTTTCTACAATATGTGTGCCATCCAGAGTTTGGGGAGCCACATGTAAAATTGTAGGAGCTTGTAGCAGTGGCGTAACTAGAAACCTGAGGGCCCCGGTGCAAGAATCCATGAAGGGCCCCACCCCCCAAAAAAAAGATCTATATATTTTTACTTTTTTTTTCCTGCAATATAAAAAAGATAGTATTGCCCCCAGCTCACACGGATATATACTGTATATTGCCCCCAGCTCACACGGATATATATATTGCCCCCAGCTCACATGGACATATATTGCCCCAGGCCACACATGGATATATTGCCCCAGCTCACACATGGATATTTTTGCCCCCAGCTCATGGATATATTTGCCCCCAGCTCATGGATATATTTGCCCGCAGCTCTTATGGATAGATTTGCCCCAGTTTATAGATAGATTTGCCCCAGCTTATGGATAGATTTGCCCCCAGCTCTTATGGGTATATAGGAACCCAGCTCACCTCCTCTGCTGCCGCCGTTCCTCTCCGAGGTGAGCGGCCGCTGAAAGCATGCAGCCTGGCCGCTCACCGGAAACCACCTGACCAGCGCAGCCGAGTTCTCGCGAGATCTCGTGCGCTGGTCAGCTAGTTCCCATCCCATGCGAGCGGCCAAGCTGCAAGCCAGCGGGCCACTCGCAGGGAGAGGAACAGCCGGCGGCGCTGCTCCCAGATTCCGGCGTTTATTGCCGGAATCTGGCGGCGGCGCTGGGCCCCCTCCAGTGGCGGAATGCCAGGGCCCGGTCGCAACTGCGACCGCTGTGACCCTGGTACTTCCACCACTGGCTTGTAGCCAGTGGCCACCTTGCATCTGGATTAAAAGCACACAAAGGTTTATAGTTTCAAGACTGTGTGAGACCGTGATATCTACCATTTCACCCCGACGTTTTAGAGCTGCATTTCCCACAATGCTCTGTTGACTTGAGTAAAACCTGTTATTTGCACTCACTGCTGTAGCTTCATGTGAAACAAAACCCAATCTGAGGTTTTAGTTTACTTGAATGGCCATTCAAGTAAACTAAAACCTCTATTTTGTTTCACATGGACCTACAGGAGTGAGTGCAAATGACAACCTTTTTCTTATCTTTTATACATGGAACAGGCTGAATACCTCTGGTCCACGCAGCCATCCAGATGGAGAATAGGCGAAAAACGTTTTTTCTGTACATCTGTAGACTTCAGTGCCTGAGAATCAAAGGAGATGTAGTTCCGAACCTCTGGGGAATCAAAGTTGAGTGTCCCTGCCTTACACAAGCAATCTTTGGCTAGGAATAGGGTCCAAATCGATGTAGGTGCCATCCTATGGCAAGTGACATGCATATCTCCTTTATTAAAGTCCTCGATATGTAAACAAATCAAAAAATTCCACATGCTGACTGTTTACATCACTTAAAATATTTACAGATTCTTTTTTCTGTATTGTGCCATGAAAACAAAACAATGATTTATTATAGTTTCTATTAAGGCAGAGCATTTCCACTAAATAAAAAGATAAGTTTTATTCTACAGAGCGTTCCAATAAATGTAACTGGAGATTATATAATCTGAGAGCACAAATCTATTAGTACATGTCTATTCGCTTTCATCTATAGATAAAGATGATTTTATTTGCAAGAAAAATGCAAATTTTAATATCACTTAAGGGGCACAAGGTGCCTTGTACTGAGCCAGATAATCTTGCAGGCCAGTACCACGTGAGTGCGGATTCTCATTATGTATACTTTCACTGTTATTAGACATATTCCACTATATATTAGAAAGCAGCCTTTGGCTTCATTAGGCCGGACTTGCTTTACTGGCGGTGCCTTGACTCGGCAGGTGGGCTTAAAACTTAAATGGCAATTCAAGTAAACAAAAATCTCTGTTTTGTTTCACACGGTGTTATAGGGATAAACACAATTTATTTCTTATGTTTTATACATTTTATTTGGCTGGATACATCTGGTGGTTGCAGCTGCACTGGTGGGGATCAGGAACCATGTACAGCCCTGGTGGAGTAGAGGTATCAATCACTGCTCTATAACTGTGGAGACACAGGTTTGAATCCCGGCAAGAGCACCTCTCCAGTAAGTGTCCTTGGGCAAGACACCTAATGGTACATACTCACCACCCAGGACATACTTGAAAAAAAGAGAAATCTTAATGTATCCTTCCTGGTAAAAAAATGTGCATTTATTTTTCATGGTTTTGTGCCACGTTCTTCGGTGGAAATGATTGAAAGACTATTACAAATACACTATATTGCCAAAAGTACTCACTCACCTGCCTTGACTCGCATATGAATTTAAGTGACATCCCATTCCTAATCCATAGGGTTCAATATCACGTCGGTCGACCCTTTGCAGCTATAACAACTTCAACTCTTTTGGGAAGGCTGTCCACAAGGTTTAGGAGTGCGTTTATGGGAATTTTTGACCATTCTTCCAGAAGCACATTTGTGAGGTCACTGATGTTGGACGAGAAGGCCTGACTCTCAGTCCCCACTCTAATTCATCCCAAAGGTGTTCTTTCGGGTTGCGGTCAGGACTCTGTGCAGGCCAGTCAAGTTCATCCACACCAGACTCTGTCATCCATGTCTTTATGGACCTTGCTTTGTGCACTGGTGCACAGTCATGTTGGTAGAGGAAGGGGCCAGCTCCAAACTGTTCCCACAAAGTTGGGAGCATGGAATTGTCCAAAATGTCTTGGTATGCTGAAGCATTCAGTTCCTTTCACTGGAACTAAGGGGCCAAGCCCAGCTCCTGAAAAACAACCCCATACCATAATCCCCCCTCCATCAAACCTTACACTTGGCACAATGCAGTCAGACAAGTACCGTTCTCCTGGCAACTGCCAAACCCAGACTCGTCCATCAGATTGCCAGATGGAGTAGCGCGATTCGTCACTCCAGAGAACGCGTCTCCACTGCTCTAGAATCCAGTGGCGGCGTGCTTTACACCATAGCATCCGACGCTTTGCATTGCACTTGGTGATGTATGGCTTGGATGCAGCTGCTCGGCCATGGAAACCAATTCCATGAAGCTCTCTGTGCACTGTTCTTGAGCTAATCTGAAGGCCACATGAAGTTTGGAGGTCTGTAGCGAATGACTCTGCAGAAAGTTGGTGACCTCTTCACACTATGCACCTCAGCATCCTCTGACCCCACTCCATCAGTTTACATGGCCTACCACTTCGTGGCTGAGTTGCTGTCGTTCCCAAACACTTCCATGTTCTTATAATACAGCTGACAGTTGACTGTGAAATATTTAGGAGCGAGGAAATTTCACGACTGGATTTGTTGCACAGGTGGCATCCTATCACAGTTCCACGTTGGAATTCACTGAGCTCCTGAGAGCGACCCATTCTTTAACAAATGTTTATAAAACCAGTCTGCATGCCTAGGTGCATGATATTATATAGCTGTGGCCATGGAAGTGATTGGAACACCTGATTCTGATTATTTGGATGGCTGAGCGAATACTTTTGGCAATATAGTGTATGTAGTAATATACAAAGTGTAATATTTATCTTTAAGTTCACTTTTGGTGGAGCAGTTGGAATGAGGTTCAAGTATCAATTTGGAAATTTGTGAGACTTTGTACAACACGGCAATTGTCCTTGCTTTTTCTTTTTTTGGATTTAAAAAGTTTATAAAACGGTTTTGGTGCACCTGGGGTAACCTTGTTTGTTTAGATCAGGGTCAGACGAGTGCACTATGTGCGACCGTATTGACGTGCCTCCTGGCGTCAATAGGACCGGCCACACGCTGTAGCACGCGCACAAATTTTGCACGCTACAGCAGACATGCTGTGGCTGTGCTGCAAGCCTCTCCATCGAACCGCTAAGACACGTGTTTGGGGCTGCAAAACCCGATACTCCATTAGGAGGATTGAGTCTTTCGTTGCTGAGTGCACTAACTGCACTTAGCGAGGTGGCCAGATGGGCGTCAGAATGGAAGGAACGTCCACTCTCGCGGACGTTCCTTCCGCTCTTCAAAACGCTCGCCTGACCCTGGCCTTAGTAAAGGTTGCAATGTTCCCACAAAGGCTGCCCACACACAAAATACAGTTCTTTACACTTTTATCAGCACCAAAACTTAGGGATCTAATATTTATGGTTAAATTGCATCACTGGTTCAAATTTTTCATCTTGCATATTCAGAAAAGGGTGTATGGCATTCGCTTGGCGCCTTGTAAAGAATGTGTTGTACTTGCACATTATAATATATTATTGTGATAATACAAGAAAAATTAAAACATTCTATGGAAAACTGCACTTTTATTGTGCATTATTTAATTTTTTTGTTTTTTTAAACTAATACTAAAATGTCAAAAGAAGCACTGATGAGTGCTTACCTTGGCTTACAGGAAAGTCTTGGGCCATTTGTTTCTCCATTTATTTCTCCCAATTAAGATTAGACCTCTACACAATCACATTGTATGTATAGTATTTAAAGCACATAAAGGGTAAACGTAATGACAGAAAAAAGGGAAGAAGACAAGCACCACATAATAATAATTAATTTCAAACCATAAGGAGTAATATATGGTCACACAGTAACTCAGAAGATAAAAATGTCTGAATGAGTAGCTATGGTTGCATCTTTTCTAAAAGAATGAGGGCCTGATTCAAATCGAGCCGTGAGCTTATCAGTTCAAGATGCTATTCCAACAAAGCCAGAAGCCAAGTAAGTTGGCATCTTGGAAGAAACCATCTTACTGTACACTAATAGCTACTATACTTCGTATAGGAATGTTCTATAATTGCTGCAAAAATGATTAGTCAACTGGGTGAAGGATTAGGTCAGAGTGTAAATAATGGCAGGGATATTGTTGAGAGTGTCTGAGGGAGGCACTGGTGCCATGAAAGATGATGGACATGAGGAATGTTAATCTTCAGAAGAAGTGATGGGAAAAGGTTCTGACTTGAACCACAATACCTCCAGTTTGGAAACACAGAAACAATTAATGTAGGGAGAACTGTGAAGGAATGTGTATGTCTGAGTGTCATTACCAAATTAATAGTGCTTAACCCAAATGATAAAAAAAGCAGATTGAGTGCCAAGTCAGCGTAAAGTAAAACCAGAGAGGGACATAGACCAGAAGTCTATTAAGAACAGTTTGGGTGGCCTGAACAAATGTGTTCAGGGGTGGTTAAGAATGGATCTGCATTTCTTCAAATTGTTTTATTTTTTGCAAGAGGAACACTTAGCCATTTATTCGCTAAATGCCAAATGTATGATTCTATGTTCAGCAGAACGAAGCTTAAACTTTATTCATGGTGCAGATAATTCATGAACTGCAACGGCTGGAACAAAGTGTGCAATAGCTACATGACTACTGAAAGCCTTGTGAATAGTTTCCAGTAGCGTAGCAAATATCCTTTTCATTCAGCTCTCCTCCTTAAATATATCCAGTTTGCCTAGTGGAAGTGCTCAGGTGACATACTCCTATTTTTGAAAAACCAAAACTGGCGACTCCACCACTTCAACTTTTAACTCCACCAAATGTGACAAACAAGTCTTTATTGCAATTCAGTCGTTCAGAGAGGAAACGCTCTGCTAATTGAGGGATTGCAACCCAGTTACAACCGTTGGTTTGCATTACATTGGAAATGATCCAGCATTTATGGGTCCGACCCATTGGTGTTGTCAATAGGAAAGCCATTTATTTGTATTTTGAACAGCATGGATTATGGAGAACTATGACTGCCTTTTTAAAAAGCATAAGACTTAGAAATATATAAAATATCCAGATTCCAGAAAGTGATGGCGAAAATCAAACCTATTGTTTTTCTTCTACGTTGAGAGGTTACTTGTAACCAAATCTGTAGGAGAGAAAAGAATCTCTTATGGTTACTGCTTTGGTGGTGGAAAAATCGATAGAGATTATCCTACAAAAGGGGTTTTCTAATTGATTGTACATTTCTCTAGCCTGCCATGTGACATCACTGAAGTCCTTACTGTCTATGGCTGAATCTTCAATTTGGGATTATTAAAAAGAATATAAATCTAACACCACATGAATGTATATCAACATGAAGTGCAAAAAAAATGACAAAAAGCAATAGAAATATCACAGATGCAGATGCTCGCTATGGAAATCCATTCTTAAATACATTCAAAAACATTCTTGCCAACCTTCAATAAAAACAACAAAAGTATTAGCTTTCTAGTGGAATTATAGTGAAGCGTTCTGCATCTAGAGACTGTCTAAAGCATTACCATATATCAAATTCCCATTTGGCTTGGACTGAGACGGTCTTACCAGACACCGGAGGCAATATATTTAATCTGGGAATTCCACTCATTGCATCCATCATTTGAAGAATAGCTGCCAATACTTCATCTATGCTTGACTGTAAATTGTGCCTTAAAAGTGTGTGTGTGTGTGGGGGGGGGGTGTTTTATGTCACTAATATTTATGTGTTTATCCCTTAAATCTTCCTTAAATGTCTGATTGAGAAAATCATTGAATATGATATACAAACTGATATACTGTATATCCATTTTTAGGAGATACGAGCCACTACCAACCTCTTTGAAAGGAAAATATTAAGCCCATTTTAGCGAGGAGATTTATCTGACAAACCTAGGTAACCCTTTCTAGCCAGGTGCCAGCCTATGGAGTGTACACAGTACAATGTCTGCTGATTGGCTGTGCATCCTGCCGCCAGATGGAGTATATAATCACCCTAATTATCTGATAGTGTTATCTGAGATACTAACAAGCCACAGTTTGCTCTCTCAGCGCTCTGACAACAAAGCAACACTCTGCATCTTATACAAACTATTAGATCATACACTAGTCATGTTTTAAAGAATTGGAGGTTGCAGTGCCTCGTTAGGGAATAACAACATTACAGAGTTTGCTTCAATTCAGTTGATTTGCACATGGCTAGGTATCACTGGTAAGTAAGAATGAGCGTATGTATCACAGGCTGGCTCAAGATATAGCTAGATAATGTGTGAAGTTTAAAGGGACACATCAAAAAAATCACATGTCCTTATTTTGTTTGTTTTATGTTGCTGATATCTTACATATGCTTTGGTTTTATCTTCTATGTTTAGTTAAGAAAATATTTTACGATGTCACTAGTTGCATTCATTTTGTGTTCTTTTGCGTTGTAAACTGCCCCCCACCCACACAAAGTATCTTTACATCATTTGCGCCTCACTGTGTGGTAATGGTCATAGAATGCAGTCTATGGGTCGATCATTAACTCAAATAATTGTATTGTGTGGGATGTATTCAAAGGACAATACCAGAGGGTAAATTAGAATGCTTTTAAGCTCCCTATCTTATTTATTGCAAAGAAAAAGAAAGTAGCACATGTTCTATAATATGGTTTTGTTTGTAATGCACAAGTAATTTAGTGTTATTTGTTAGTGTCCCTTTAAAGGGACAGTAAATCGGAGCCGAAATAAAATCACACCAGCCAAAGTGGGAATACAATGGTCCCAAAATGAATATATAACATATACAAACAATATTGGAACAGTTTGAGGATACAATTGGTCCAGAAATCCAGTATAAAGTAAAATATGTTAGTATTGATAGCCTCCATTGGTCTGGCCTCAGATGATGCACTTTCTCGAATTACCCCTATCTAGAAGGGATATAGGATATTTGAAAAGGATAAGTTGAGACACCAGTATAGCCGCACCACACAAAAACAAAAGTTTTAGACTTTAAAAAAACAGATTTTTCTAAAATGAGATTTTGTGTGAAGGAGTCATTATCAGACTGGAGGAATTTAAAGGGAGTCCAAGAGAAATGGGATTATTTAAAGGAAGCATTATTGAAAGCCACAGGAAATTGCATTCGGCTTGTTAGCAAAAACAAAAAAGGGAAGAAACCACTGTGGTACTCTGCAGAAGTGGCCAAAATAGTGAAGAACAAGAAGATAGCATTCAATAATTATAAAAAAACTCAGCGTGAAGAAGATAGGCAAACCTATAAGATTAGGCAGAAAGAAGCAAAGCAATTTATAAGAGCTTCCAAAGCACACGCAGAAGAGAAAATAGCTCAGTCAGTAAAAAAGGGGGACAAAACATTTTTTAGATACATAAACGAGAAAAGAAAAGTAAAACAAGGATTAGTTAGATTAAAAACAAAGGAAGGAAGGAAGGTATGTAGAAGAGGATAAAAGTCTCGCTGACTGCCTCAATAAATATTTTTGTTCAGTCTTTGCAGAAGAAAAGGAAGGAAAGGGACCTCAGTTAGGAGAGAACACTAAAGAGACATTTACATATGAGTTTACAGAGGAGGAGGTTCTAAAGCAGCTGTCTAAAGTAAAGACAAATAAGTCAATGGGGCCTGATGGGATCCACCCTAAATTATTAAAAGAGCTCAGTGATGTAATAGCAAAACCGTTAACAGATTTATTTAACCAATCCTTGTTAACAGGAGTCGTCCCAGAAGACTGGAAATTAGCAAATGTTGTGCCTATTTACAAGAAGGGTAGTAGGGAGGAATCGGGGAACTATAGGCCAGTTAGTCTTACGTCAGTAGTAGGGAAATTAATGGAAACCATGTTAAAGGAAAGGATTGTTGAACATCTAAAAACACATAGATTACAGGATCAGAAACAACATGGGTTTACCTCAGGGAGATCATGCCAAACTAATCTTATTGATTTTTTTGATTGGGTAACAAAAATAATAGACACAGGTGGTGCAGTAGACATTGCTTATTTAGATTTCAGTAAGGCTTTTGATACTGTTCCGCATAGAAGGCTTATCAATAAATTGCAATCTTTGAGCTTGGATTCCAATATTGTTGAATGGATTAGGCAGTGGCTGAGTGACAGACAACAGAGGGTTGTGGTAAATGGAGTTTATTCGGCGCAAGGTCTTGTTACCAGTGGGGTACCTCAGGGGTCAGTACTTGGACCCATTCTCTTTAATATTTTTATTAGTGATATTGCAGAAGGTATTAATGGAAAAGTATGTCTTTTTGCTGATGACACAAAGATTTGCAACAGGGTTGACGTTCCTGGAGGGATCAGCCAAATGACAAATGATTTAGGTAAGCTAAAAAAATGGTCGGAGTTGTGGCAATTGAGTTTTAATGTGGATAAGTGCAAGATAATGCACCTGGGACGTAAAAACCCAAGGGCTGAATATAGAATATTTGATACAGTCCTAACCTCAACATCTGAGGAAAGGGATTTAGGGTTATTATTTCAGAGGATCTAAGGGTAAGTAGTCAATGTAATAGAGCAGCAGGAAATGCTAGCAGAATGCTTGGTTGTGTAGGGAGAGGTATTAGCAGTAGGAAAAGGGAAGTGCTCATGCCACTGTACAGAGCACTGGTGAGACCTCACTTGGAGTACTGTGTGCAGTACTGGAGACCGTATCTCCAGAAGGATATAGACATCTTGGAGAGAGTTCAGAGAAGGGCTACTAAAATGGTGTACGGCTTGAAGGAGAAAAGTTACCAGGAAAGGCTTAATGATCTTAACATGTACAGCTTGGAAAAAAGACGAGACAGAGGAGATATGATAGAAACATTTAAATACGTAAAGGGAATCCACAAGGTAGAGGAAGGGAGTATATTTAAAAGGAAACAAAATAGCAAAACAAGAGGACATAGTCTTAGATTAGAGGGGCAAAGGTTTAAAAGTAACATCAGGAAGCATTATTTTACTGAGCGGGTGGTGGATACATGGAACAGTCTTCCAGTAGAAGTGGTAGAGGCCAAAACAGTAATTGAATTTAAGCAAGCATGGGATAGGCATAAGGCTATCCTAAACAAAAGATAAATCCAGGTAAAGTATCCATGTAATTGGGCAGACTAGATGGGCCGAAAGGTTCTTATCTGCCGACATTTTTTCTATGTTTCTATGTTTCTAGTATAGGGTAACAAAGGGTATTTGGTAATAAAATAGGGTATTATTAAAAAAATATTTTCTCCCTACTTTGACCATAGTAATTTGTTAGTCAGTTTGAGGTTTACTGTGCTACAGCACTGCCCTCTTTATTTACGAATTTGATTATTCTCCTTTAAGAACGGTTGAACATCATGGAAAATGTAATTCCAAAACCTTTTGAAGCTGTTTGCTAAAACCTTTTTTTAGTTTTCAAAGATATTACTTTGGTTCCGGAGGATTTTGAAACCATTTTAAAACTGTCAATCCTAGTGCTCATAAAAGTTCGTAGTAGCTAAAATATGAAATAATCACAGATCTCAATAATATGACAAAGTTCCCTCCATATTAAGACAAAAAACCTCCAAGCTGCTCCTGGGCAGTCAACCTTGCATGTAGCACTGAACTCCTGACACCCTATACGTAGCAATGGCCTGGAATCCTGCCAGATAGGATACTGAAATATGACAATTCAAGGGTGGAGAAAAGGCTTGTATAGAATGTCTCTCAGAAACACCATATGGCATCTTGCAAAAAAAGAAATCCACATCTACAGGGTTATTCAGAGAAAGGCGAAAACCAGGAGAACTGTCAGGAGAAGGGAACAATCTAAACCAAATGGCCGATTTGGAAAGTGCGATAAAGGGGACACTTTCTGGTTTGGCTAGTTTGACCTAGAGTTTTCACTTCTCCAGTCATTCTCCGGGAGGTTCACCTTTCTTTGAATAGACCTGTTAATCTTTTATGTGGGAGACCATTGAATAAACGAGTGTGCATCTAATATGGACTAACACTCCTCCATCCTACCACAAGTTTCAGGTTAAGTACTGTATGTTGTTATGAGAAGCAAGCCAATTGTCGGGATTGTCACATCCCACGCCCTCCTGGGGTCCTGGCAGCGCCTTCCTCTTTGCTTGCTGGCCGGCTGCCAAGTGAAGTGCTGGTCGGTCGCAGCTCGAGGGCAGGGCGCGGGGTGATGACGCGGCACCTGCCAAGTTTAAATTCAGACTCCTAGGCCTGGTTCCTTGCCCTGAAGTGGTTCTCACTCCTATCATTGCTCGCTTGCGTTACTACTTGACTGATTATCTGTGTAGGACTTCTGGCTTGGCTGACGATTTCTGAATGTTAACCCCTTGGCCCCTGATTTTATGACCCGCTCTGGTCACCGACCCCTGGAAATCCTCTGACTATCTGATCTCGCATAGCAAATCCTGGTATTTTCCCCTGGTATCTGGCTCACGGGCAACTGGCATTAAACCCTGCTATGAAAAGAGAGTCTCCACTCGCCCTTTGACCAGGATACAAAAAAGGGGGGCCTTGTTTCGCAGTCAAATTAAAGAAACGAAATGTATTGGCAAAACTCTTAAATGTTTTTTCTATACATGTGACGTTTTGCATTCATGTTTCTAGCCACAACGGCAGTTTGTATTTTCATCACCAACAACCACAACCTGCAACAAGGTTAGCATGTAGTACAATAGATAGTGAAGTAGTTCAGTATTGTCAAACGTATCACCCAAAGGGTTTTGGCTTTACGACTAGGTGAAGAATCCCAAAGGCTTGTTTATAGGGATTTGTTGCAAAACTAGCAAATTAAAAGCTATGTGAAGGCCTCACTATGGGAATGGCACAGCTAACCAAAGCATTGGATTGGAAAAACATTCGAGTTGGATAGGCTTTCTGTGATATTTGAATATGTGAACAGTTTCCTCACAGTGCTGCCTTATCACACTGCTCTGCTTCAGCCATTATTTTACATCGCTCCAGAACATTCCCACCAAATGACAACAGGAAGTGAGTAAAGGCCTCAGAACAGGAAGTAGGTTGGCAGAAGAAAATCAATGCATTATCCACAGCCAACAACAGTCCATATTACACACGCACATTCTCTAACAACCCATACATCACATTTTCCAATTCAGAAAGAAATTCAGATTCCCTTGTTGATCCTCCAGAATTCCCTGTTCACAGTGTACATATATTGCATTTTAGTTGTAGCAAGTTTTCGATTAGAAAACCAGAGAATGACACGCATGACACATACAGGTCTATTTTTGTACAGGTGAAACTCGGAAGAATTTTTCTGGTTTAGCTATTTTGACCTAAAATTTTCACTTTTCCTGACAATTCTATTTATCTCACTTTCCAAATTGGATATTTGGTCTAGATTGGTCTCTTCTCCTGACTTCACCTTTTAGTGAATAGACCTGATAGCGTTGACGGCCACAAAAATCCTCACTGTCCTCTCTGTGGTCAGTTAAGGGGCTACGCCAACTCCAAACGTGAAAGAATACAAAACGCGGACCCGAGTAGAAACAAACATCCACATATGTATTATTGATAGGCCTCTATGGCAGGGCTGTCAAACTCACTGCCCCCAGATGTTGATGTCTACAATTCAGATGCCCAGAATCCCTTCAGTGCAATAGATACAGTGGCAAGAAAAAGTATGTGAACCCTTTGGAATTATGTGGAGTTTTGCATGAATTGGTCTTAAAATGTGCTCTGATCTTCATCTAAGTCACAACAATTTGAAAAACACAGTCTGCTTAAAATAATACAACACAAACATTATATGTTTTCATGTTTTTATTGAACAGAACATGTAAACATTCACGTGCAGGGTGGAAAAAGTATGTGAACCTTTGGACTTAATAACTGGTTGACTCTCCTTTGGCAGCAATAACCTCAACAAAACGTTTCCTGTAGTTGCAGATCAGACCTGCACAACGATCTGGAGTAATTTTGGACCACTCCTCTTCACAAAACTGTTTCAGTGTAGCAATATTCTTGGGATGTCTGGTGTGAATTGCTCTCTTAAGGTCATGCCACAGCATTTCAATCAGGTTGAGGTCAGGACTCTGACTGGGCCACTCCAGAAGGCGTATTTTGTTTTGTTGAAGCCATTCTTTTGTTGAATTACTTGTATGCTTTGGGTCATTGTCCTGTTGCATCACCCATCCTCTGTGGAGCTTCAGTTGGCGGACAGATGGTGTTACGTTTTCCTGCAAAATGTCTTGATAAACTCTGGAATTCATTTTTCCATCAATGACAACAATCTGTCCAGGCTCTGAGGCAGCAAAGCTGCCCCAAACCATGATGCTCCCTCCGCCATGTTTTACAGTGGGGATGAGGTTTTGATGTTGGTGTGCTGTGCCTTTTTTTCTCCACATATAGTGTTGTGTGTTTTTTCCAAACAACTCAATTTTGGTTTCATCTGTCCACAGAATATTTTGCCAGTAGTGCTGTGGAACAACCAGGTGCTCTTTTGCAAACTTCAAACATGCTGCAATATTCTTTTTGGACAGCAATGGCTTCCTCCGTGGTGTCCTCCCATGTACTCCATTCTTGTTTAATGTTTTCCTCATTGTAGATGTGTCAACAAAAATGTTAGCATGTGCCATAGATTTCTGTAAATCTTTAGCTGACACTCTAGGATTCTTCTTTACCTCAGTAAGCATTCTGCGCTGTGCTCTTGCAGTCATCTTTACAGGACGACCACGCCAAAGGAGAGTAGCAACAGTGCTAAACTTTCTCCATTTGTAGACAGTCTGTCTTACCGTGGACACATGAACATCAAGGCTTTTGGAGATACTTTTGTAACCCTTTCCAGCTTCATGCAAGTCAACAATTCTTGATCGTAGGTCTTCTGAGAACTCTTTTCTGCGAGTCATGGTTCACATCAGGCAGTGCTTCTTGAAACCAGTAAACCCAAAACTGGTGTGTGTTTTTAAAGGGCAGGACAGCTTTCAGCAACACATCCAATAATATCTCACAGATTGGACTCAAGGTTGGCTCACTCCTGGCTCCAATTAGCTCTTGGAGAAGTCATTAGGCTAGGGGTTCACATACTTTTTCCACCCTGCACTGTGAATGTTTACATGTAATGTTCAATAAACAAATGAAAACAGATAATGTTTGTGTTGTATTATTTTAAGCAGACTGTGTTTTTCAAATTGTTGTGACTTAGATGAAGATCAGAGAACATTTTATGACCAATTCATGCAAAACTCCACGTAATCCCAAAGGGTTCACATACTTTTTCTTGCCACTGTAGCCAGGGAAATGGGAGTTATAGTTCAGAAACATCTGGAGGGCCAAAGAAATGCAACATTTTGACGCCATGGCCTTTCCTTAAGAAATTGTCTGCTTGTTCTTACGCGTTTAACCTGCTTTTTGTTATCTTTTCAAAGATTTGAACTAGAGCTATATTGTACCACAATTAATATAGCCAATTCTATGAATGAAAACCAACCAACCTCATCATACCAAATCAAGGCGGAAAGGAGCACGGAGATACTCCTACTGAAATGATATATATTTTTTTTTCAAAGCACAGATAAATAAAATAACCCTAATTTTAATTTACGAAGTGCTGGGCAAGACGAAACCTCATCAATTTCCATGTCTAGTTGACATGGGGCCACATTAGAATATAGGTGCTAACGTTAACGCTCACCTGCGTGAGCATTAACGTTGGCCGCGGTGGCCACCGCATATTACAAACCAAACGCTAACGGTTAAGTAGCCCGTTTGCGTTTGGTACCTTGCGCTTTTCAGTGCGAGGTTACTGTACTTTACGCTCCCCATGTTAAGTATAGGGAGTGCAAAGTGTTAATCAGCGTTAGAATTACAATCTACTAGCTGATTAAGGGCCGGTCGCAGTTAACAGAGTTAACACCAAGTCCTGGCTGTGGTTAACGGATTCTGCAGAAGCGGAATCCGTTAACACCATCCAAAAAAATAAAAAAACAAATCAGATACTCACGGCGGGAGCAGGGAGAGCCTGGGGGGAAAAAGTTCCTCAGTCTCCCCCTGTGTATCACTACGCCGGCCGGATCTCGCTGCAGGTCATGTGACCACCGGCGTCTGGCTCAATGGAGTCTTATGGACTCCATCGAGTGGATGCTCACGGCGGCATAGCGCACGGTAACAATGCAGGCAGCTTTTTAAGCACCTGCATTGTAATCCCAGTTCTCCCGGTAAGGAGAAAACTGCGGGCGCAGTTTTTTCTCCCTAGCACCCCCATTTTAACGTCTGGAACGTATGGTTGCCCATGGTCTTTCCAAAAGTGAACTAGGACAGAATTCAATGGATACACCCAAATCACGGTATGGTATTTAAATAAAAATAGGTGTAAAATGTATCCAGTTTTACCATGGCAGACATACTTAGAAGCCATAAAATAAAAATGTAAACATCGAGAAGCCTCTGTCTATATAGCCTTTACAGGTACTTATACAGCACCAACAGATTCCGTAGTTACAATAGGGAAGCATGAACAGGTGACGTAATAAAACGTAAGGAATAGTTGACCCTGCCCGTAGGATAGTTGTCCTGCTAAAACAGCGCCTTATACAAATGCTCAGCCAGCCATCCCATGAGCTTACAATCTAAGGGACTGAGGTAAGTGAAACAAAAGTCAGCAGGGGGAGTGTGGAGATAATTACCAGAGTGAATTGAAATCCAATGTCATTTTAGTAGACCTGATTGTATGTGATAAAAATTGCTTTCCATCAGTAGAATGAAAAAAAAGGAATACTAGCTATACCTGCCTTGAACAATTCTACATTCAGATAACCTAGTACTCTATACATTGTTGGCCAAAAATATGACCACAGTAGGCCACTTAAAATGATTATTAACTTTAAAACCCATTTTCTCATTTAATATTTGTGTTTAACAAAACACAGATCAGCAATGTAGGTAATTGTGTTTTGGCTCTCCATCACTGCTTATTCACAGGATATTGCACATCCGAGTACCGCACATGTTTTCTTTTTCAGATTCTGATATATTATTTGTGTGATTACAGTGATCAAGAAGTGATTTTGCAGGATCTGCAACATGGGTGGAGATATGGAAGCCTGTTCACGATTTCTTAGAATCCAGAATATTTCTGCGTGAAGCATAGGCCTGACTGTTTCCCTTTCCTTGGGTACTGCCGGCTTTTTCTTTTTTCACGATCCTGCAGGGCGATGACACAACAGGGCTACCTAGCAACAGTTCCCAGTTTCCATGAAGGCTGGCTGGTGATGGCAAGCTACATTGTTGGGAGGGAGAAGCAGACGGTTCCAGATGAAGAATATCTAAAACCTTAAGGAGAGTAAATAACGGAAAAAGTGTTTTGTAAAGGCCCCCAGGATGTAGTTGGGGTATTTCTCACTGCAAAGATTTTATGGATCCCCCTGATCCAAGAAAATTTATAACCGTCTCCCTCTTTAAGGCGGCTGTTGGTGAATTTGGAATGATAGCACGGGAGATATTACAGAAATGTATCTCATTGAGCATCTACAATCTGTTGAGTGAATAACACCCAGATGCAGGTTGCCTTGAATAAAGGTTTCTATATGTACAGAAATTACAAATGGGTAGTCATCCTCCCACAGTTTAAGTAAAAACAGGATAATGTGCTGCAATAAGCGCGTGCAGGGGGTGTGCCCTGACACCCCAAAAATCTGGGTGAACTGGACCTGCCTATCCCGATTTAGGTTTCTGGATACATTTTTGGGGATTTCAGGATAAAGCACTTGAAAATACATTAAATCTATTTACCCGATTATTTTGTGCCTCATTTATTAAGCTTCAGTTTATAAATGCAGTTGTATTTTAAAGTATGAAAAATGGTAACCATTATTTAGCCCTATAGTAATGTTTTCCAGATTGTGAAAGCGGATTATTAACCTATGTAGGCCTATAAGAAGTAAACGGTAAACAAAACGTTGTTGCTAAACTGATACTGCAAACTGTTGCTGATGCAGTGACACATAGAAGAATAATAATCTTTGAGCTCACAAATAATTACATCACATTATAACAACTGCTGTAACTGGTTGTCCCTGTAGTATAAAAACAAAAACCTATAGGGTTATTCAGAGAGAGGTGAAAACAAGGAGAATGACTGGAGAAGTGAAAATTCTAGGTTAAATTAGCCAAACCAGAAAAATTCTCCCATTTATCTCACTTTCCAAATCGGCTATTTTGACCTACAGGGTTATTCAAAGAGAATCGAAAAGTCACCGCACGTTCGGTGACTTTTCGGTCTCTTCAATTCGGTACGATTTGGCGATCCCATTTCGGCGACCCTGTGGTGTATTCAGCAAGCACCACTGGGCCGTCGTAGTGCAGGGAAACGCCGCCGCGAACCCGCCGATTACTCAACGCAAAAGTGAAATGCTGTTTGCAAAAAGACTACAGAATGAAAATGTCTAAATTTATATATAAGATCCAATAAATGATAATAAAAAGGGCTGTTACATAAAAAAGAAAACATTTTTTAAAAAAAGGAAACAATGTTTTCGCCAAAATAAGCCTGAAAAATGCCTAAAATATCTTTTAAAAAAAAAATCTATAAATAAAGAGACTTTAGACTGCAGAAAATTATACAAAAAAACAAAACACCAATGATGGAAAAAGGTGTGGGTGATTACCTGTAACCCAAAAAGGGTAGTACTTCCCCGGAAAGGATTGAACCTATAATAAATTACCAAACAAAAACAGGTACAGGATGGCCTAAAGCCATGTAGTACACAAAGGGGAAGACCAGGGGATATTAGACCAATAGAGGAAAGCAACGCTGCAGAGGAGACCAAATTTAATACATTGACGTGCTGGGCAGTGCTTATGTCAGGGGAGCTGTACAATACTAGTGAGAGTATTGAAGTGCAAATCATTGGATACAGAGGCGGCTCCAGATTTGGTGAGGCCTTAGGCGAAGCTCACTTATGAGGCCCCACAGGGCCAGAGACTAAGCTATTCCCAGATGTTTTTCTTTTAAATAGGAATTTTTTTCCTGCATCCCTCGCCATGATCCCACCCCCCAGCATCACGATGTGCGCAGGGAAGGGGACCCTGAAGCAGTGAGCTGCAATCGGCTGGAGGACACAGCGGGAGGACATTGAGGGAACACAGGGACAAGGTATGTACAATCCCGAGTGTGGCTCTGGGTTACTGCTTTTGGTGCTGAAAATTAACCCCGAGCCACACTCGTGGTTACTGCCAGGGAGGTTAATATAATAATGCTCCTCTCATTGAATAAAACCCAACAGTCTCATGTTCACTACCCAATCCACAACGCTCTCATGTTCACTACCCAATTGATACACATTACTGTGAGTTTTATTGCTGTGGAGCTCTGTGATACGCTCATACACACTGCACATTACTAGGAGTTTTATTGCTGTGGAGCTCTGTGATACGCTCATACACACCACACATTACTGGGAGTTTTATTGCTGTGGACTCTGTGGTACGCTCATACACACCAGACATTACTGGGAGTTTTATTGCTGTGGACTCTGTGGTACGCTCAATCACACCACACATTACTAGGAGTTTTATTGCTGTGGACTCTGTGGTACGCTCATACACACCACACATTACTGGGAGTTTTATTGATGTGGACTCTGTGGTACGCTCATACACGCCACACATTACTGGGAGTTTTATTGCTGTGGAGCGCTGTGATACGCTCATACACACCACACATTACTGGGAGTTTTATTGCTGTGGACTCTGTGATACCCTCATACACACTGCACATTACTGTAATTTATTGCTGTGGTGCTCTGATACACTCATACACACAGGATTTATATGGCCCTTTAGCTGTATTTCTCATTAGCTAATTATCAGCAGGGAAAGAATTAAAATCTACATTTTCTAGGGTCAGAAACTAGTCCTCTGTAGGTGCATGATCAGTGATATCCCAGTATGGCCTGAAGCCCCCTGGTCTAGCAGGTTCATGTCTAAAATGACAGGTTTTGAATTCTAATATATGTACAAGTTGTGAGTTGAAGCCAGGATTTAGAATTGGCATTTAAGCCTGTGATACATATCCAATGATTTGCAATTCAATACTCTCACTAATATTGTACAGCTCCCCTGACATAAGCACTGCCCAGCACGTCAATGTATTAAATTTGGTCTCCTCTGCAGCGTTGCTTTCCACTATTAGTCTAAAATCCCCTGGTTTTCCCCTTTGTGTACTATATGGCTTCAGGCCATCCTGTACCTCTATTTGTTTGCAGAATATTAGAATCAATGGTTTATTAGATATTGAATTAACACGGAAATATTTTTAACATTGAAGTCTATGGGATTCGCCTGAATAAATCTGACAGCATGAAACCACCGAACAGCAGGGCAATTCGGCAACTTTTCACTTCTGGTTTTTGTTCTCTGAATAGACGAAGCATTGCTTCACTATTGGGGTTTCACTGCCCTCGAACAGGCAACGAACAGACACCGTATGTGCAAGCAATTCGCCAGGATTTGGCGAACTGCCTGTTCTTTGAATAGCCGAATGGCCAGGAGAGGTAACCATACGCTGAATTTCACTGTTCGGTTACCTTTCGGCCACAATTCGGATCTCTTTAAATAACCCTGCTAGAGTTTTCACTTCTCCAGTCATTCTCCTGTTTTTCACCTCTCTTTGAATAACCCTGCTAGTAAAATTGCCTTAAATGAAGATTTTGATAGTTCATAAAGACTCGTTACACATCGTTTATTGTTCTTACTTGGTTTCCATAATTTCTAATAAAGCTTTTCGTTGCACAGCAATATTTTCTTTTACTTGTTGGTTTGTTATGCTGGAAATTGCGCAGTCCAGTGTTCACGTTGGCTAAACCCATTTCAGCGACAAATCCATCTTCAAATGCGAGGCTCAACTCTACGCCTCATCCTCTGAATATTTTATGCAATATTCATTATTCACATTAAACATTTCATTTTTATTCATCGCCTCAATTCCACTCAAATTAGTTTTCAGTAACGGCCATAGAATATTAAATGATTTGCTCGCCCTCGCCACACCATTCATTTATGGAGCAGATCGATGGGTGTTCTTTCGCTTTATTTATGGTCCTCACAACAGAGACGATCATGCTGCACAAAACTAAAGAGTCAACAGGTATCTTTGGAGAAACAAAAAGACCTCTTGAACATAACTCTACTGGGAAATATCACTTGGGTCATCTCTGAATTCTGACAATAAAGATGGCAAAATCTGTATATTTGTTTTTTAAAGAAGAGCCACAATACAGGGTTGCATCAAGAATGTCAATACAAAGAGCCATTTGATAAAAGATCCTGTTGTGAAAATATCTCCGGCTTATACACTTTTGTAGGTATATAGTTGCGAAAAAAATATGTAAATTAAAATATATGTATAAATCGAACAGATTCTGAGATTGCAACTATATTATGTGTATTAGTGTTGTATGTAATCTATGTATCATGCATCGCTATCTGCTGATAGGCTATAAAGCGATGTCTATATATTCCACAAGCAGGACAGTTGCAGACTTACAGTGGGCTACAAATAGCTCCTTCTCAGCAAACCGACCTGAGGTTTGATGTAATTGTGCTGCAGTTGTCTTGTTTGATGTCACGGCCGAGTAATGCCACTTGTGTCTCAGTCTACACAGGGGCACACAACATTTTATGAATGGAGATAAATTATTCAACAGCTTGTGTGATGACATAATTATTTTCCTCTTGTTATTTATATCCCCTTGGGTAATATACGCAGCCATCAAAAAGGACAGGCTCTTTCAAAACAAATGTTACCTTTTAGTTACTGACAAAATAAAGTCTGCAGTTTATAAGATAATAAGTGAAATGAAGCAGGTGCAGATTTAACCCCCATATAACACTGATAGCCAGAGGTAAATATGGCGGCACATGACAGGTGTACTTAGAAATAACTGTATTTAGCAAGTTTAATAGTCAATTACAAAAGGTAGTAAGAAGTAACAATGTAATATATTATGTACTGTATGTATATACACACACACATAATGTGTATGTTTGTTAGATTTATACACCCACACATTAAGGCCGGGTGCACACTAGGCGTTTTCTTCTGCGCACTAGCGTGCGTCAAAAAGGACGCACTTTATGACAGAAGAGATTGGTAGATGCCAGACGATGCGTTAAATTTGACGCACGTCGTAAAAACTGGATTTGAGTTGAATGAGAAAAAAAGCTCATTTGACGTTCAGCACGCGGCCAACATCGTCTATATGGCGTCAATCCTAGCGCAAAAGCCTTGGTGTGTCCATGACGGATGTCTTCAGCGTGCGTTATGCGCTGCGCGCGTACGACGTGTGTTCTTCTCTATCAGCGTAATTATATGCTACAACGGACATCATAAAGAGCGTCATAACGCACGCTACTGCGCAGAAGAATCTGTTAGTGTGCACCTGGCCTTACATATCAATTGGTTAGGGTTTTTGTATTGTGTAAACAGAGGTACAGGATGGCCTGAAGCCATGTGGTACACAAAGGGGAACACCAGGGATATTAGACCGATAGTGGAAAGCAACGCTGCAGAGGAGACCAAATTTAATACATTGACGTGCTGGGCAGTGCTTATGTCAGGGGAGCTGTACAATACTAGTGAGAATATTGAAGTGTAAATCATTGGATATGTATCACAGATATTCTCGCTAGTATTGTACAGCTCCCCTGACATAAGCACTGTCCGGCACGTCAATGTATTAAATTTGGTCTCCTTTGCAGCGTTGCTTTCCTCTATTGGTCTAATATCCCCTGGTCTTCCCCTTTGTGTATTTATTATAGGTTCAATCCTTTCTGGGGAAGTACCCTTTTGGGTTACAGGTGATCACCCACACCTTTTTCCACCATTGGTGTTGTTTTTTTTTTTTATTGTGTGCATCATGGTGACTAATTCTTTCTCTAGAAGGATGTCTATATTTTACTGGTATGGATAATGAAGAGACCTGCCTGTCCCATTGTTCTAACTCCTACTAAAACCAAGCATAATAATAATGAAACAGAAATCAGTTTCTCCAAACACTGGATCGAGCTATATACTACCTCCTACTACCAGAGGCAGCTATTTAAACCCAGGCCAGATCCTGGTATGGATTGAAATCAACCAGAAACACAAACACAACAGGAAGAACAGAATTGACAGCACACCAGGGTTCACATGCAGCTCACGTTACCTTATTCTTGCCCCCACAGTGACAGCAGACCGTCCACAGGTACTTAAGGGTTCTCCACACCAAAATAATGAAAAGACCCCCAAAAAACGTCACCATAGAAGAGGCCAGGAATGCCCACCACATTCGTTGCCCCTTGACATCGCATGGCACGTCTGGGGGCACAGGGATAATGAGGGCATCCCCTCTGTGGGCCAGGATGGAGGAAGCGTCAGAATATTGGTGGTTGTTGGTCATGTTGAAGCTGGAACCACTGAAGATGTTTTGGAATTTGCCACTTGCCATTGCTAACACGAAGACTCAGGGAACCCTGAGTGATTTCTCATCCCCCAAAACCAGGCACCAGCCATATTGTAATGGGAAGATAACTGGTCAAGGCAGATTGTCAGGGCCTTCTTTAACAGACACCCCTTTCACATAAAAAAAAAATAGTCTGAATGATGACTATATTAAAAAAAAATATCAAGGTCTCGTCCTTCTCTTAGATCTTCATTCCATGGGTCCAACCCCCCAAAAAGTCATTGGGAGAAGGGGAAGTCTTGACACCTTTAGACAGCTGTGATTCCTTCCACCAATAGCAAACATTGGGAATAAAAAAGGCAAAGCGCAGCCTTCACACCTTCCTCTTCTAGCTGGTTGGGAGGATCTTTTTTTTATAGAAGTATGTATGGATTTAACCCTCTCTGCTGATACCCAGCCATTATAACATACCCCCCATATAAAGCACGCCCAGACACGCCCGCATAGGATTCCTCAATGCTCGGGTTTCATCCTGCACCTTCAGTTAAATAAAGATAATGTTGGTAAAAAAGAAATCCTCAATCCGTGAAGATAAGGTGATGGTGGTGCGGGGCTGTGAGCACCTGTCCTGTTTTTGGGCTCAGGCTGGGGATGCCCTCCCTCCTGTGCGCATGGAGGGCGAGCCGCAGCTTTTCGGGAGCCTCTCGGTAGTGATCGTCGCTCCGGGATCCGGATCCCCCTTCTTCTCCTCTCAGTCGGAGCCCTGGACAATGCGGGTCTCGCACTGTATACGGAATATCAGCTTTATTGCCCCCTTTTCGGCTCCACGCTGATTGCCAGCCTGCTGGCTATTCTCTCCTCCTACCCACCGACTGCTCGGGTCTGTAATCCTCCCAGCTGATCGCTTGTGTCCCTCCTCCTCCTCTGCCAGAGCTCTCTCCTCTGTCACATCCCTGTGCTAGGCATGGATAGAGAGGACACTATAGGCAACATGGGTGGATGAAGGAGGAGGTACATGAATACAAGGATGCTTTTTCACAGGTACCCAAAGCAGCATCTATAGATCCTGACACACAGCATCCCTGGTCCCACAAGTCCAACCTTTAGAAGAATTCAGGCTTCGGGAGAATGATGATGGATGGGGGTGGAGGAGGTAAAGGTGTAGGTCTGGGGTGTGCAGGAGGCTGCCTGTGATACTCCAGGTTTTCCCGAGCCTCGTGACGCAATCACCCAGGCAGGGGCTGTCATGAATGTGCCAGCCTGTGTGGATGGATGTGCTCTGACTCTGCCCACAGCCTCTTGGTGGTGAATGATGACAATTATTCCAAGCAGAGCAGCTTTCCATCATCCATTCCCCCTTTCCCTTACTCACGGTTGTGTGATGCTCCTGCACGTCATCAGAGCAACATAAATACAGTAACAAAATACACAAATCTGACCCTGGGTACCAACTGCATCCATCCCTGATACATTGTATCACCAGAGCACCAAACCGGATTATGGCCCATTGTTGTTTATGAAAATCATAAAGATTTAATAATAATAACAATAACAACAAATGAGCACAGAAATGACAAACACATTAAATAGCACCCTCTGATATTTAAGCAGCAGCTCCTGCCTTGCAAGACACAGGTATTGCCCATCCTTTCTGATTTTATCAGAGCAGTCCAGAGAAGCTGATACCAAGACCTGATGATTCATATACAATACTCTCATTCATGAAGCTGAAATCCTACTACTATGGCCAATTTAAATCATTTCAAACATCTACTGCCTATAGGGGCCCTTCTCCAGAGCTTACAATCTAAAAGGAGAGGGATCCCGCGCTCCAGAACTTACAATCTAAAAGGAGAGGGATCCCTGCTCCAGAGCTTACAATCTAAAAGGAGAGGGGACCCTGCTCCAGAGTTTACAATCTAAAAGGAGAGGGATCCCTGCTCCAGAGCTTACAATCTAAAAGGAGAGGGATCCCTGCTCCAGAGTTTACAATCTAACAGGAGAGTGGACCCTGCACCAGAGCTTACAATCTAAGAGGAGAGTGGACCCTGCACCAGAGCTTACAATCTAACAGGAGAGGGAACCCTGCTCCAGAGCTTACAATCTAAGAGGAGAGTGGACCCTGCACCAGAGCTTACAATCTAAGAGGAGAGTGGACCCTGCACCAGAGCTTACAATCTAACAGGAGAGTGGACCCTGCACCAGAGCTTACAATCTAAGAGGAGAGTGGACCCTGCACCAGAATTTACAATCTAAAAGGAGAGGGGACCCTGCACCAGAACTTACAATCTAAAAGGAGAGGGATCCCTGCTCCAGAACTTACAATCTAAAAGGAGAGGGGACCCTGCTCCAGAGTTTACAATCTAACAGGAGAGTGGACCCTGCACCAGAGCTTACAATCTAAGAGGAGAGTGGACCCTGCACCAGAGCTTACAATCTAAGAGGAGAGTGGACCCTGCACCAGAGCTTACAATCTAAGAGGAGAGTGGACCCTGCACCAGAGCTTACAATCTAAGAGGAGAGTGGACCCTGTGCCAGAGTTTACAATCTAAGAGGAGAGGGGTCCCTGCGCCAGAGTTTACAAACGAAGAGGAGAGGGGACCCTGTGCCAGAGTTTACAATCTAAGAGGAGAGGGGACCCTGTTCCAGTGCTTACAATCTAAGAAGAGAGGGGACCCTGCCCCAGAGCTTACAATAAGAGGAGAGGGGACCCTGCCCCAGAGCTTACAATCTAAGAGGAGAGGGGACCCTGCTCCTGAGCTTACACTCTAAGCAGAGAGGGGATACAGATTGTATATCTGTATATAGAGCTGGCTCTGTGCATACAGAGATGGAGGGAGGGAGTGTGTGTGTGTGTATGTGTATGTTTGTAGGGGGGCCCGGTGTGTGTGTGTCAGTATGTGTGGGGGGGTCATGGTTTGTGTATACAGAGATGGGCTAGAAAATGCAACACTCAGATCAGACACTTACACCTTTATTCTTCTATTAGACTTGCATCATGTTTCGCAGCCTCCGTATTACTACACTTTATTTTATGACTGTCCCCTTCATGACATTGTCAAAAGGGCAGAATATGGATGCCATTAAAATGTTGCCGCTCCCCCCCC
The DNA here is from genome assembly GCA_009667805.1 of Leptobrachium leishanense. Lineage (NCBI taxonomy): Eukaryota > Metazoa > Chordata > Amphibia > Anura > Megophryidae > Leptobrachium > Leptobrachium leishanense. The sequence goes on along the minus strand of CM019068.1, from coordinate 87,115,390 downwards.
CCTGGAAATTTCTGCGGACGCCCATGGTTGCAGTGGGCTACAAATAGCTCCTTCTCAGCAAACCGACCTGAGGTTTGATGTAATTGTGCTGCAGTTGTCGTGTGTGATGTCACGGCCGAGTAATGCCACTTGTGTCTCAGTCTACACAGGGGCACACAACATTTTATGAATGGAGATAAATTATTCAACAGCTTGTGTGATGACATAATTATTTTCCTCTTGTTATTTATATCCCCTTAGGTAATATACGCAGCCATCAAAAAGGGACAGGCTCTTTCAAAACAAATGTTACCTTTTAGTTAATGACAAAAGAGAGACTGTGGAGACACAGGTTCGATCCCGGCAAGAGCACCTCTCCAGTAAGTGTCCTTGGGCAAGACGCCTAACGGTACATACTCACCACCCAGGACATACTTGTTAAGGAGAGAAATCTCAATGTATCCTTCCTGCTAAAATACTTTCTCAAATTTTTTTTTTTTAAAAAAATAAGGTCGCAGTTTATAAGCCAATACGTGGATGGAGCGGGTGCAGATTTAACCCCCATATAACACTGATAGCCACTGCCAGAGGTAAATATGGCGGCACATGACAGGTGTACTTAGAAATAACTGTATTTAGCAAGTTTAATAATCGATTACAAGCGGTAGTAAGAAGTAACAATGTAATATATTATGTACTGTATGTATATACACACACACATAATGTGTATGTTTGTTAGATTTATACACCCACACATTTATATATCAATTGGTGTGGGGTTTTTATTGTGTGCATGGTGACTAATTCTTTCTCTAGAAGGATGTCTAGTTAATGGTATGGATAATGAAGAGACCTGCCTGTCCCATTGTTCTAACTCAGCATTGTATTACTTTGTATTTCTGTAACCATGTTCTTGAACCCAGGACATACTTGAAAACGAGAGAAATCTCAATGTATCCTTCCTGGTAAAATCCTTTTATAAATAAATACTAAAACCAGCATAATAATAATGAAACAGAAATCAGTTTCTCCAAACACTGGATCGAGCTATATACTACCTCCTACTACCAGAGGCAGCTATTTAAACCCAGGCCAGATCCTGGTATGGATTGAAATCAACCAGAAACACAAACACAACAGGAAGAACAGAATTGACAGCACACCAGGGTTCACATGCAGCTCACGTTACCTTATTCTTGCCCCCACAGTGACAGCAGACCGTCCACAGGTACTTAAGGGTTCTCCACACCAAAATAATGAAAAGACCCCCAAAAAACGTCACCATAGAAGAGGCCAGGAATGCCCACCACATTCGTTGCCCCTTGACATCGCATGGCACGTCTGGGGGCACAGGGATAATGAGGGCATCCCCTCTGTGGGCCAGGATGGAGGAAGCGTCAGAATATTGGTGGTTGTTGGTCATGTTGAAGCTGGAACCACTGAAGATGTTTTGGAATTTGCCACTTGCCATTGCTAACACGAAGACTCAGGGAACCCTGAGTGATTTCTCATCCCCCAAAACCAGGCACCAGCCATATTGTAATGGGAGGATAACTGGTCAAGGCAGATTGTCAGGGCCTTCTTTAACAGACACCCCTTTCACATAAAAAAAAAATTGTCTGAATGATGACTATATTAAAAAAAATATATCAGGGTCTCGTCCTTCTCTTAGATCTTCATTCCATGGGTCCAACCCCCCAAAAAGTCATTGGGAGAAGGGGAAGTCTTGACACCTTTAGACAGCTGTGATTCCTTCCACCAATAGCAAACATTGGGAATAAAAAAGGCAAAGCGCAGCCTTCACACCTTCCTCTTCTAGCTGGTTGGGAGGATCTTTTTTTTATAGAAGTATGTATGGATTTAACCCTCTCTGCTGATACCCAGCCATTATAACATACCCCCCATATAAAGCACGCCCAGACACGCCCGCATAGGATTCCTCAATGCTCGGGTTTCTTCCTGCACCTTCAGTTAAATAAAGATAATGTTGGTAAAAAAGAAATCCTCAATCCGTGAAGATAAGGTGATGGTGGTGCGGGGCTGTGAGCACCTGTCCTGTTTTTGGGCTCAGGCTGGGGATGCCCTCCCTCCTGTGCGCATGGAGGGCGAGCCGCAGCTTTTCGGGAGCCTCTCGGTAGTGATCGTCGCTCCGGGATCCGGATCCCCCTTCTTCTCCTCTCAGTCGGAGCCCTGGACAATGCGGGTCTCGCACTGTATACGGAATATCAGCTTTATTGCCCCTTTTCGGCTCCACGCTGATTGCCAGCCTGCTGGCTATTCTCTCCTCCTACCCACCGACTGCTCGGGTCTGTAATCCTCCCAGCTGATCGCTTGTGTCCCTCCTCCTCCTCTGCCAGAGCTCTCTCCTCTGTCACATCCCTGTGCTAGGCATGGATAGAGAGGACACTATAGGCAACATGGGTGGATGAAGGAGGAGGTACATGAATACAAGGATGCTTTTTCACAGGTACCCAAAGCAGCATCTATAGATCCTGACACACAGCATCCCTGGTCCAACAAGTCCAACCTTTAGAAGAATTCAGGTGTCCATCCTCTATTTGGTTCCCGGGGCTCTCGTGCACGCTCTGCGGGAGGGCGGGGCATTGAGAAGCTGGCTCCTCCCACTGTTAAAGGTGCAGCTGCTCACTCAGGGTCTGTGTGTGAAGCCCAGCCAGGAGCATGACAGTGTGCAGAAACTGAGCACATATTAACCCACTCATCCCCAGCAGCCAACTACTTAACCACTTCGCTGCGGAGGACGTGCTCAGCGTGTCCTCCCGCAGGAAGCGTTGGCTGCGGAGGACTTGCTGAGCGCTTCCTCCCTTTGCAGCCAGCGATCGGCCAGATTCCTGCCGATCGCTGTGCCCCCCGTGCGGGCTGACATCCTTGATGTCAGCCCAGCATCCGGGACCGCCGCGGGCACCAATAGATGTCATCGCAGCGGCGCGATGACATCTATTGCAGGCGCCCCCACGCAAGTGCGGAGGAGGTGCCTGAAAGGGAGGGGGGCAGGCCCTTCGGTCCTCCCTCCCGATCGCCGGGGGCCAGCGATCAAAGCCAGGCACGGTTTGGAAGGGCACAGCCTGCCCTTCCAAACGGTGCATGGCTTTAACCCCTTGGGTGCCGGATCACGATTTGATGCCGAAAAATCGCCGGATCGTGATCCTCTCCCACAGCTGGCAACATCTTGTTGGATGGAACTCCCACTGACGACTTGCGTCATCGTGCATAGCGCAAAGACGTCAGTCCTGGAGTTAACCCCTAGCTGCCACCAATGGTGCAGATAGGGGCTTTGTTGGAACCCCCTATCTCCCGATCTATTGGCTCCGTCACAATGTGCACAGGGGATCATAAAGGTGTTCCCCAAACCTTCTTTGTAGGGTCATAAAGGCAGACAGCAATTGAATTAAAAAATAAAAAACATTTATTGGTTTAAAATAAACAGATTTATATCTACCAGGACGCGTTTCGCCATTAATGGCTTCCTCAGCTGGAGATTACACTGGTGTTCTTGCTGCTGCCTTTTTATACAATGAGTTCCATAAAATAGTTAGGCAATTAAACCCTTAAAATCCAATTAACATAAAATCAACATCAGGTGTATAGATTGTGGCACCTGCCCTTTAACACATTGCAATTCCTTTTAATATCCACCCCAAACCGCAACATATAATTAAGGCTCTTCCTTAATAGCATATGTGAATCGCATCCGCCATTTTGCGCATGCGCACTAGCTCCGCGCTTCACACTGAAGCGCCGAGTTCACAATATTGCACCCACCATTTTGCGCATTGGCTTCGCGTTCCACCTTGGAACGCGGAACTCCAATCCCACAGTGGCAATGTAGCGGGGAAGGAGGAAGGCGGCACCAAGACTCCCCATAAAGAATCCGGCACATACACGCCAAACCCTTCCTTGATATTCACACCACTCCACCCCACAAAGAAAGAAGGGGGGGAAGCCCATGCCGCACACACAAGCCGTCACCTCCCTTCACACATGGATGAGTGCGCCGCACCACACAACCAATCGGCCCCCAAATATGGCAACCAACACCACTCAACACAGGAGACAAATCCAACATAAGTAGATTGTCTCATGTACAAACGCAATGTACATACACAAAGGTGAACATTACTCTGACTTATCACCACATAAGTTATTGTCCATATAACCACTACATGTGAAATAAAGTGCCATTTATAAAAGTGCATTATGTATTCTACATATTAAAATGTTAATTTGCAGACTTCTTATTAATTCTTTAGTTATACTTATATTCTATATCATATATTATACTTTATAAACAAATTATAAATTATCTAAAACCTGTATAAAGATAAATGTGAACCCCTATCGAATTAGTTAATCTATGTTATAATATGACTTATCGATCATTATCCCATGTATAAAAAATTGTGCCTATCCTAAATGTGCAGTGAATACAATGTATATATATAAAGGTGAACATTAATCTGACTTATCCCCACATAAGTTATTATCCATATAACCACTACATGTGAAGTGAAGTGCTATTTATATAAAAGTGCATTAAGTATTCTACATGTTAAAGTGTTAATTTGCAAACTTCTTATTCATTAGAAGCTGATATATTGTATAAAAAGGCAGCAGCAAGAACACCAGTGTAATCTCCAGCTGAGGAAGCCATTAATGGCGAAACGCGTCCTGGTAGATATAAATCTGTTTATTTTAAACCAATAAATGTTTTTTATTTTTTAATTCAATTGCTGTCTGCCTTTATGACCCTACAAAGAAGGTTTGGGGAACACCTTTATGATCCCCTGTGCACATTGTGACGGAGCCAATAGAGGCTCAACCGCTTGTAAGTGTGAATTTGGCCCTCTTCTCTAAAAACCACCAAATTATCTGTGATTTACCGCACCAAGAGGTGCCTCTCTTTTGGCCTCCTGTCAATTTTTTTTTTGCAGTTTTCTCCTTCTGGTTAATCCCGGAGAAGTGAATCGAAGGGTTTATGGGCGCCTGCTATAAGTCCCTGTCTGCTATATTCCTGAGAGCCGGTTGTGGGCTCCCCAGAATGTGAGTGAAACATCGATACAAGTTATTCTCACTTCGGGTGCTGTCATACTGCGAAATTCTGGTTCTCTGTGTTTTTTCCTGCAGTACACATCCCATCTGTATCCTTAAGAAGATCTGCTCCTGAAGATAAGGACTATTGTTTATGGACATATCAAGTATCTAACCCACTTTCTTGCGGACTCAGGTCTTTTAGCGCTGTGTTGTATTCCTTGTCCATATAATAAAATGTGGCTTCAAATCGCGTTTAAACATGATGAGCGAAACCGGTAAATATGACATCAGCACACAGGCGTGAAATGGCTCAGCAGCGAAAGGGTTAAACCTTACTGCATATTAACCCATTCTTCCCCAGCCCCAACTAATTAACCCTTACTGACTGAATATTAACCCATTCATCCCCAGCCCCAACTACTTAACCCTTACTCACTGCATATTAACCCATTCATCCCCAGCCCGACTACTTAACCCTTACTACATATTAACCCATTCATCCCCAACTATTTAACCCTTACTCACTGCAGACCTCGCCCCTTCACAAAACCCTGCAGCCCTCTATTAACCCTTCACAATGCAATCCCAATTTAACCCTGCAGCCCTGCCTTAACCATTAACCCTTAGTGACTGCAGCCCTCAAGAACCCCTGTACAAAACACCTTCAAAACCCTGCAGCCCTCTATTAACCCTTCAATCCAAAAACCTACATTAACCTTTGCAATAAAAACAGTAACATTTTCCCCTTTATAATACATTTACTCTGCCTCATATAAACAATGTTAATTTTTCAAGGTAAAGAGAGCTTTTGACAGTGTATGTGGATATGCATAAGTTTCTAACATTTTTATGTTGTCAGCAATCCATCGGGATACAGATAGAAGTCCGTTGGAGTGGATATTCGGCTTGCTGACTGGAGGATCTGAATAAAGATATCGGGAGGTTCTGGCCATTGTGGCAAATGCTGATTTGCACATACAGTTGCAAGAAAAAGTATGCGAACCCTTTGGGATTACGTGGAGTTTTGCATGAATTGGTCATAAAATGTACTCTAATCTTCATCTAAGTCACAACAATTTGAAAAACACAGTCTGCTTAATATAATACAACACAAACATTATATGTTTTCATGTTTTTATTGAACAGAACATGTAAACATTCACAGTGCAGGGTGGAAAAAGTATGTGAACCTTTGGACTTAATAACTGGTTGACCCTCCTTTGGCAGCAATAACCTCAACCAAACGTTTCCTGTAGTTGCAGATCAGACCTGCACAATGATCTGGAGTAATTTTGGACCACTCCTCTTCACAAAACTGATTCAGTGTAGCAATATTCTTGGGATGTCTGGTGTGAATCGCTCTCTTAAGGTCATGCCACAGCATTTCAATCGGTTTGAGGTCAGGACTCTGACTGGGCCACTCCAGAAGGCGTATTTTGTTTTGTTGAAGCCATTCTTTTGTTGAATTACTTGTATGCTTTGGGTCATTGCCCTGTTGCATCACCCATCCTCTGCGGAGCTTCAGTTGGCAGACAGATGGTCTTATGTTTTCCTGCAAGATGTCTTGATAAACTCTGGAATTCATTTTTCCATCAATGACAACAATCCGTCCAGGCCCTGAGGCAGCAAAGCAGCCCCAAAATCATGATGCTCCCTCTGCCATGTTTTACAGTGGGGATGAGGTTTTGATGTTGGTGTGCTGTGCCTTTTTTTCTCCACACATACAAGGTTATTCAAAGAGAATCGAAAAGTCACCGCATGTTCGGTGACTTTTCGTTCTCTTCAATTCGGGCCGATTCGGCAATCCCATTTCGGCGACCCTGCGGTGTATTCAGCAAGCACCACAGGGCCTTCGAAGCGCAGGGAAAAGCTGCCGCAAACCCAACGAAAAGTCAACACAAAAACCCGGCGAATGCACGCCGAAACCCGCAAAAACATCTGGATTAACCCGCCGAAGACGCCGGATAAACCCGAGCAGGAGCCGATCACACGCAGCACAGCTGCCGGAAAAAGCCAACACCGCTGACGAGTGAAGTGAATAAACAGTTTGCTTGAATGTTTGAAAAGTGAAACTCTGTTTGCAAAGAAACTACTGAGCGAAAATGTCTGAAATTTACATATGAGGTCCAAGAATGATAATAAAAAGGGCTGTTACAGAAAAAAATAAGTAAACTTATAAAAAAATAAAAAATAAAAAAAAATTGACTTTTTAAAAAAAAAATAAAATCCAGGAAAATGATTAAAATATCCCAAAAATCGATAAATAAAGAGACTCTTTACTGCAGAATTTTATAATGAACGGTTTATTAGATATTGAATTAAAACAGAAATATTTTTAACATTGAAGCCTATGGGATTCTCCTGAATAAACCTGTCGAATTAAACCACCGAATGACAGGGCAATACGGGAACCTTTCACTGTTGGTTTGTGTTCTCTGAATAGCCGATGCAGTGCTTTTTTTTGGGGGATTTCACAGGGCTCGAGTCGAGCGGGAACGCGCAGGAACGGCGTTCCCGCACTTTTCCCACAGCGGGAACGCTGCGGGAACGCAGCGTTCCCGCTGTGGCCCGAGCCAGAACGCCGCCGCCGCACATTGCCGGCAGCCGGCGTGCTTCCTGTTACAAGGGCCAGCTGACAGGAGGTGGAGCCGCTCGCCTGGCTGTTTCATAGTTCCCAGGCGAGCGGCTGCACTTCCTGTCAGCGGCCACTGAAGCAGGAAGCACGCGGCCGCTGGCAATGTGGAGCAGCAAAGGTGAGCTGGGCTGGGGCAGTATCCATGAGACCAGGGGGGCATTATCCATGAGACCAGGGGGGCATTATCCATGAGACCAGGGGGGCAGTATCCATGAGACCAGGGGGGCATTATCCATGAGACCAGGGGGGCATTATGAGACCATTATCCATGAGACCAGGGGGTATCCATGAGACCAGGGGGGCATTATCCATGAGACCAGGGGGGCAATATCCATGAGACCAGGGGGGCATTATCCATGAGACCAGGGGGGCATTATCCATGAGACCAGGGGGCATTATCCATGAGACCAGGGGGGGGTTATGAGACCAGGGGGGCAGTATCCATGAGACCAGGGGGGCATTATCCATGAGACCAGGGGGCAGTATCCATGAGACCAGGGGGGCAATATCCATGAGACCAGGGGGCATTATCCATGAGACCAGGGGGGCAGTATCCATGAGACCAGGGGGCATTATCCATGAGACCAGGGGGGCAATATCCATGAGACCAGGGGGGCATTATCCATGAGACCAGGGGGGCATTATCCATGAGACCAGGGGGGCATTATCCATGAGACCAGGGGGGCAGTATCCATGAGACCAGGGGGCATTATCCATGAGACCAGGGGGCATTATCCATGAGACCAGGGGGCATTATCCATGAGACCAGGGGTGCAGTATCCATGAGACCAGGGGGCATTATCCATGAGACCAGGGGGCAATATCCATGAGACCAGGGGGGCATTATCCATGAGACCAGGGGGGCATTATCCAAGACCAGGGGGCAGTATCCATGAGACAGGGGGCATTATCCATGAGACCAGGGGGGCAATATCCATGAGACCAGGGGGCATTATCCATGAGACCAGGGGGCATTATCCATGAGACCAGGGGGGCAGTATCCATGAGACCAGGGGGGCAGTATCCATGAGACCAGGGGGGCAATATCCATGAGACCAGGGGGGCAGTATCCATGAGACCAGGGGGGCAATATCCATGAGACCAGGGGGGCAGTATCCATGAGACCAGGGGGCATTATCCATGAGACCAGGGGGCAGTATCCATGAGACCAGGGGGGCATTATCCATGAGACCAGGGGGGCAATATCCATGAGACCAGGGGGGCATTATCCATGAGACCAGGGGGGCATTATCCATGAGACCAGGGGGCATTATCCATGAGACCAGGGGGCAGTATCCATGAGACCAGGGGGGCAGTATCCATGAGACCAGGGGGCAATATCCATGAGACCAGGGTGGCAATATCCATGAGACCAGGGGGAATATCCATGAGACCAGGGGGCAATATCCATGAGACCAGGGGGGCAATATCCATGAGACCAGGGGGCATTATCCATGAGACCAGGGGGCAATATCCATGAGACCAGGGGGGCATTATCCATGAGACCAGGGGGAATTTTCCATGAGAGCTGGTTATGAGACCTGGGGGCAATATCCATGAGAGCTGGGGCAATATCCATGAGAGCTGGGGCATTATCCATGAGAGCTGGGGCAATATCCATGAGAGCTGGGGCAATATCCTGGTGTTATCATGAGAGCTGGGGCATTATCCATGAGAGCTGGGGGCATTATCCATGAGAGCTGGGGGCATTATCCATGAGAGCTGGGGGCATTATCCATGAGACCTGGGGGCATTATCCATGAGACCAGGGTGGCAATATCCATGAGACCAGGGGGGCAGTATCCATGAGACCAGGGGGCAATATCCATGAGACCAGGGGGCAATATCCATGAGACCAGGGGGGCATTATCCATGAGACCAGGGGGGCATTATCCATGAGACCAGGGGGGCAGTATCCATGAGACCAGGGGGGCATTATCCATGAGACCAGGGGGGCAGTATCCATGAGACCAGGGGGGCAGTATCCATGAGACCAGGGGGGCATTATCCATGAGGAGGGGGTTTCCATGAGACCAGGGGGGCATTATCCATGAGACCAGGGGGAATTTTCCATGAGAGCTGGGTTATCCATGAGACCTGGGGGCAATATCCATGAGAGCTGGGGCAATATCCATGAGAGCTGGGGCAATATCCATGAGAGCTGGGGCATTATCCATGAGAGCTGGGGCATTATCCATGAGAGCTGGGGCATTATCCATGAGAGCTGGGGGCATTATCCATGAGAGCCAGGGGGGTTATCCATATGAGCTGGGGCAATTATATCCATGTGAACTGGGGAAAATATATCCATATAACCAGTGCTGTGTATATTATTCTTGGGGTTCAGTGCTGTGTATGTTATTCTGGAGGCTCAGTGCTGTGTATATTATCCTGGAGGCTCAGTGCTGTGTATATTATTCTGGAGGTTCAGTGCTGTGTATATTATTCTTGGGGTTCAGTGTTGTGTTTTTACTGGGGGCTCAGTGCTGTGTATGTTATTCTGGGGGCACAATGTTGTGTATATTATTCTGGGGGCTCAGTGCTGTGTATTTTATTCTGGGGGCTCAGTGCTGTGTATGTTATTCTGGGGGCTCAGCGCTGTGTATATTATTCTGGAGGGCAGCGTTGTGTATGTTATTCTGGGGGCTCAGTGCTGTGTATATTATTCTGGGGGCTCAGTGCTGTGTATATTATTCTGGGGGCACAATTTTGTGTATATTATTCTGGGGACACAATGTTGTGTATATTATTCTGGGGGCTCAGTGCTGTGTATATTATTCTGGGGGCTCAGTGCTGGTATATTATTCTGGGGGCTCAGCGCTGTGTATATTATTCTGGGGGTTCAGCGCTGTGTATATTATTCTGGGGGTTCAGCACTGTGTATATTATTCTGGGGGTCTGTGCCTGGAGATATATATATATATATAATGCGTTAGTCCAGTTGCCACAATCACGAGTATACCTGTACGTAGTGATACCTTTCACTGATCAGTATAGTTTCCAGTTTACACTCTTGAAAGCTTGTCTTTTAAATGTAAAGTTAACCCAATAAAAATGGTATCACCGGCACGCACTGCTATACTCGTAATATATATATATATATATATATATATATATTACAATTTTTCTTCAGGTAATGGGGGTTGTAGAATTCGTGGGTGAGTTCCCTCACTTTTTTTCCCAGGACTTGACCCCTGGGATTTCACTGCCCTTGAACAGGCACCGAATGAGCAGGCAATTTGCCAGGATTTGGCGTATTGCCTGCTCTCTGGATAGCCGAATTGCCAAGAAAGGTAACCGAACGCTTATTTTCAGCATTCGGTTACCTTTCTCCACCCTGATAGTGTTGTGTGTTTTTTCTAAACAACTCAATTTTGGTTTCATCTGTCCACGGAATATTTTGCCAGTAGTGCTGTGGAACATCCAGGTGCTCTTTTGCAAACTTCAAACGTGCTGCAATATTCTTTTTGGACAGCAATGGCTTCCTCCGTGGTGTCCTCCCATTTACTCCATTCTTGTTTAATGTTTTCCTTATTGTAGATGTGTCAACAAAAATGTTAGCATGTGCCAGAGATTTCTGTAAGTCTTTAGCTGACACTCTAGGATTCTTCTTTACCTCATTAAGCATTCTGCGCTATGCTCTTGCAGTCATCTTTACAGGACAACCACGCCTAGGGAGAGTAGCAACAGTGCTGAACTTTCTCCATTTGTAGACAGTCTGTCTTACCGTGGACACATGAACATCAAGGCTTTTGGAGATACTTTTGTAACCCTTTCCAGCTTCATGCAAGTCAACAATTCTTGATCATAGGTCTTCTGAGAGCTCTTTTCTGCGAGGCATGGTTCACATTAGGCAGTGCTTTTTGAAACCAGTAAACCCAAAACTGGTGTGTGTTTTAAAGGGCAGGACAGCTTTCAGCAACACATCCAATAATATCACACTGATTGGACTTGCCATGAATGTGCCAGCCTGTGTGGATGGATGTGCGCTGACTCCACAGCCTCTTGGTGGTGAATGATGACAATTATTCCAAGCAGAGCAGCTTTCCATCATCCATTCCCCCTTTCCCTTACTCATGGTTGTCTGATGCTCCTGCACATCATCAGAGTAACATACAGGGTTATTCAGAGAGAGGTGAAAATCAAGAGAATGACTGGAGAATTGAAAATTCTAGGTCAAAATAGCCAAACCAGAAAAAATCTCCCTTTTAGCTCACTTTCCAAATCGGCTATTTTGACCTAGAGACTGCAGCCTTTTTCATTTTACATAGAAATAACTTACTAAAAGTAGGAAATAAACGAACGGTCTATAATCAGTAGATGCTTGAAATGATTTAAATTGGCCATAGTAGTAGCATTTCAGCTTCATGAATGAGAGTATTGTGTATGAATCATCAGGTCTTGGTATCAGCCTCTCTGGACTGCTCTGATAAAATCAGAAAGGATGGGCAATACCTGTGTCTTGCAAGGCAGGAGCTGCTGCTTAAATATCAGAGGGTGCCATTTAATGTGTTTGTCATTTCTGTGCTCATTTGTTGTTATTATTAAATCTCTCATGATACAATGTATCAGGGATGGATGCAGTTGGTACCCAGGGTCAAATTCGTGTGTTTTGTTATTCTATCAGGGTTATTCAGAGAGAGGTGAAAACCAGGAGAATGACTGGAGAAGCGATAATTCTAGATCAAAATAGCCGATTTGGAAAGTGAGATAAATGGGAGAATTTTTGACCTAGAATTTTCCATTCTCCAGTCATTCTCCGGGTTTTTACTTTCTCTGAATAACCCTGATAGAGTAACAAAACACACGAATTTGACCCTGGGTACCAACTGCATCCATCCGTGATACATTGTATCATGAGAGATTTAATAATAACAACAAATGAGCACAGAACGGACAAACACATTAAATAGCACCCTCTGATTTTTAAGCAGCAGCTCCTGCCTTGCAAGAAAAAGGTATTGCCCATCCTTTCTGATTTTATCAGAGCAGTCCAGAGAGGCTGATACCAAGACCTGATGATTCATATACAATACTCTCATTTATGAAGCGGAAATGCTACTACTATGGCCAATTTAAATCATTTCAAACATCTACTGATTATACACCGTTTTGTTTATTTCCTACTTTTAGTAAGTTATTTCTATGTAAATTGAAAAAGGCTGCGGTCTCCACCTATTCTATTATTACCCTGCAGAGGCTCCTGCATCTGGATCATACCAAGTATCAGGGGTCAAGTCAAGGAGGAACGCGTGGCAACACAGTTTCTCCACTTTTTTTTGCAGAGGGAACAGAGTTCCCTTTGGTCCCACGCACTATCAGATCTATTCACAAAAGGTGAAACTCAGGAGAAATGTAAGGAGAAGTGAAAATTCTAACAGGGTTATTCAGAGAAAGGTGAAAACCAGGAGAACTGGCAATAGAAGAGAACAATCTAGACCAAATAGATATGATTTGGAAAGTGAGATAAATGGGGGAATTTTTCTGGTTTGGATATTTTGACCTAGAATTTTCACTTCTCCAGTCATTCTCATGAGTATCACTTTTCTTTGAATAGACCTGTAAGTCAGAATAGCCAAACAAGAAAAATTCTCCCATTTATCTAATTTTCCAAATCTGATATTTGGTCTAGATTGTTCTCGTCTCCTGCCAATTCTCCTGAGTTTCACCTTTAGTGAATAGACCTGTAAGAAGCTTGTATTCAGGTGTTCTATCATATTGGTCTCAGTTAAGTCCCAATAAATATAGAATTTTGACATATTTTTGCTAAAATTCATATGTTTGCATAGCTATATCAAATTTGAGTGGAATCTGTGTGCCGTGTGAGCTGATAATAGCTAATTGAGGGAGAGAAATTTTGGTGAGGTCTCTCACTTCTTTTTTTAGGAATTGACCCCTGCAAGTATCACTATATAAAAGGCGTTATTACATTCAGGGTCACGTTCTGACACCTGGGGCACGAGGCTTTTATAGTAAGCGGAGCAAGTGGTCTTAGAACTAAAGTAAGAACTCTGCAGACTTTGGAATGTGGCATGGATTGATAAACTATTATGAAGGCCCTTTTCATTTTTATTTATTTCTGTAGTCATGTGAGAAAGGTGTCGTGCTAAATGCAATGCCATTCTGTGGAGCCCTGTGATCCAGATGATAAATGGGATCTTTTTAGGCCGGGGTCAGACGAGCGCACTATGTACGCCCGTACTGACGTGCCTCCCAGTGCCGGCGCAGTGTTGTGACGTTTCAGCGGGGCCAGCCACACACTGTAGCGCGCACATGAATTGCGAGTGCTACAGCAGGTGTGCTGCTGACATTTTGAAAGCCTCCCTGTCGAAGCGCTATGACACGCGTTTGATGGGGCTGCAAAGCGCGATTCTCTATAGGAGAATCGAGCCTTGCAGCGCTGAGCGCACCAACTGTGCTCAGCGAGGTGGCCAGACGGGCGTCAGAGTGGAAGAAACGTCCACTCTCACGGACATTCCTTCCTCTCTTAAAAACGCTTGTCTGACCCTGGCCTTACATAATACAGCAATACAATATATTCCAATGTCCCTAAGTGGACATATTAGTTCTGCTGAGTTCACTGCAGGGGCCCGATTCCCAAAGAGACATTAAGCTAAAGGCTGGCAACATGTAAGAATTGGGCGGGTGTCATTACATTATAAGATACCAGTGTTCATTAGGTTGCGAATATATCTGAAGGATACTACAGACATTCATTTCCATATTTGCTACAGGTAAGAATTTACCAAATTATTGTTGCATATCCGCCTTACCCCCAATTTACCAGGTGTGTACTATACATAACATAGAAATGCATGTGAAGTAATTTAGATCACATTTCAAACATCACTCAAAGGGTACCAGGGCTTTGGTTTTGTGCAGATACCTACCCAGAAACGTATCCTTGTTATTGTTTTAAAGATATTATATATTTATATTACACACATATTGTATACAATAAACTGTGCTTTGCTAAAATACACCAAAAAACCTCAATACATATACAAATGAGGGTACGATAATACTATCCCTACTTCCTTTAAGCAGTCTCATTCCGTTAATAAAGGAAGATAAATGTTCTATAGTCCTTCTGCAAATGAGGGCTAGAAATACAGAGTTCTAATAGGGCATATAATAGGGCAGTATATACAAAAAGGAAAAGAAAAAAAACCCGCACATTTCCTGGTAATGCCATATCCTGAGACTTTTCTACCACTCACAGGATATTTACTGGCCTTTCTTTCAATCTCCCGGAGGTCCGACTCCTAAGGAGTGATTAATTTAAACCTTAAAAGGGACACTCTACGCATCCTGACCAATTTATAGTTTAAAAGGGGTCAGGATGTGGAGTGCACCCCCCCCTTTTCCCGACCCTCCCAGCTTCCCTGATGTGTTAGAAAACTCTGGGTGGAGAAGTTTCCTCCACCCCATCCAGCATCACCAGCAGCTGGGATTTTTGAATTTCCCAGTTGCTGCCAGTCACCAGTAACATTGGCACACAGAGAGCATGATGACATCACTCTCACTGAGACCAATTAGTGAGCGGTCTCAGAGAGGCAGCTGATTGATCGGATCTGCGCATGTGGGCAGTTTCAATCCATCGTTCTGCATAGAGGCTACGGAATTTGTGTAATGTGCCCAAGTCCCGTAGCAGTGCGATATTTTCAGTTCATAACTTACTCAAGTTGCGTAGTGGCGCCACTTGCAAAGAAAAGCTTCAAGGACGTTTGGGTTCAAAGTCCCTTAGATGATGAGGAGGAGCAGGGGCGGACTGACAACTAATGGGGCCCCTGGGCAATAGGAGATCATGGGGCCCCCTTGTGCTGCACCCACAGGAGGCCACACCCATACAAAGCCCACCCCTACAACGCAAAACCCTCATGTACATTGTTGTGCTAAGGAATTTATTTCTTAACTCATTAAAATGTTTTTTTTGTAAAATTACGGACACACTGCACATTACAGAGCTCCAGTGCAATAAGGCTAGGGTCAGACGAACGCATTTTTCACGTTGTCCGTGAAAAAGTGCGTTCGAACGAATGGACGTATTTTTTCACGGAATACGCGATAGCGGTCATACGATGCGCATTTTCGTCCGTGATTTTGTACGGATCATCAATAAAACCCTTTTGTGTCTGGACGTTATGTTGGCCGGACGTGTGCAGCGTCTGACGTCTCCCAATCACGCAAACACGCCGCTATGCGGCCGCAGCGCACTCTGTACGTCAGTAGTAGCGGTTTGACGTTCTCGAAAAAATGCGTTCGTTGGCCACTTGCGTTGCACGGACGAACTTTCGCGCGGCCGTTCGTCGTATGTTCCCCGGCATTGGACGTCATTTGCTGCTAGCACGGCTGTGATTTCGTGCGGCTAAACACACGTGAAAAATGCGTTCGTCTGACCCTAGCCTAAAACTTACAGTAATGTGCACTGTGTATCAGTGTGAGTTTTGTTGCTGTGGAGTTCTGATACGCTCATACACACCACACATTACTGTGAGTTTTATTGCTGTGCAGCTCTGATTCGCTCATACTCACTGCACACATTACTGTATCACAGCTCTACAATAATAAAACTCACAGTAATGTGCGGTGTGTGTGAGCGTGAGTTTTAGTGCTGTGGAGCTCTGTGATATGCTCATACACACCGCTAGGGCCGCCATCAGGGCATTACGCCAGGGCCCGGGGGGCCCCCCCTCGGCAGCGGCGTCGCCCTTTATACAGCTCCGGTATCGGACTTGAGGAGTCCGAATCCGGAGCTGTGTCTCTGCAGCAGGAGCCGGAGGAGACACTGTGTGTCCTCCGGCTCCTGGCAGCTTCACTGGCTGGCTGGGCGGGGCCAAGCAGCGTGTGGGGGCCTCCAAAGCACGTTGCTTTGGCTCCGGCCCCTCCACTCAGTGAAGCTGCATGCTTGAGCTGGAGGGCCTGGGCTGAAGAGCAGAAGAAAAGAGGAGAGAAGAAAAGGAGAAGAAAAGAAGAGCTGAAGAAAAGAAGACAGCGGAGTGGTGAGCCAGGGCCCAGCCTAGACCCAAGGCCCAGACCCAGGGCCCAGACTCCAAGGCCCAGACCCTGGGCCCAGACCCCAAGGCTCAGGGCCCAGACCCCAAGGCCCAGACCCCAAGGCCCAGACCCCAAGGCCCAGACTCCAAGGCCCAGACCTAGGGCCCAGACCCCCAGGGCCCAGACCCCAAGGCCCAGGCCCAGGCCCCAAGGCCCAGACCCAGGGAACAGACCCTAGGGCCCAGACCCAGGGCCCAGACCCCAGGGCCCAGACCCCAAGGCCCAGATCCTGGGCCCAGACCCCAAGACCCAGGGCCCAGACCCCAGGGCTCAGACCCCAAGGCCCAGGGCCCAGACCCCAAGGCCCAGACCCAGGGCCCAGACCCCAAGGCCCAGACAACAGGGCCCAGACCCCAAGGCCCAGACCCTGGGCCCAGACCACTAGGCCCAGGGCCCAGACCCCAAGGCCCAGACCCAGGGTCCTGACCCCAAGGCCCAGACCCAGGGCCCACACCCCAAGGCCCAGACCCAGGGCCCAAACCCTGAACTAGGGCCCAGACCCCAGACCCCAAGGCCCAGGCCCAGACCCCAAGGCCCAGACCCAGGGCACAGACACTAGGGCCCAGACCCCAGGGCCCAGACCCCAAGGCCCAGGGCCAGACCCCAAGGCCCAGACCCCAGGGCCCAGACCCCTGGGCCCAGACCCAGGGCCCAGACTCCAAGGCCCAGACCCCAGACCCTGGGCCTAGACCCCAAGGCCCAGACCCCAGACTCCAAGGCCCAGACCCAGGGCCCAGACCCTGGGCCCAGACCCCAGGGCCCAGACTCCAAGGCCCAGACCCAGGGCCAAACCCCATGGCCCAGACCCAGGGTCCAGACCCCAAGGTCCAGACCCCAAGGCCCAGACCCCAAGGCCCAGACCCAGGGCCCAGATCCCAGGGCCCAGACCCCAAGGCCCAAACCCAGGGCTCAGACCCCAAGGCCCAGACCCAGGGCCCAGACCCCAAGGCCCAGACCCCAGACCCCAAGGCCTAGACCCAATGGCCCAGACCCCAGGACCCAGACCCCAAGGCCCAGACCCCAAGATCCAGGGCCCAGACTCCAAGGCCCATACCCCAATGCCCAGACCCAATGGCCCAGACCCAGGGCCCAGACCCCAAGGCCCAGACCCCAAGGCCCAGACCCCAGGGCCCAGACCCAGGGCTCAGACCCCAAGGACCAGGGCCCAGGGCCCAGACCCCAAGGCCCAGACCCCATGGCCCAGACCCCAAGGCCCAGACCCTGGGCCCAGACCCCAAGGCCCAGACCCAGGGCTTAAACCCTGACCTAGGGCCCAGACCCCAAGCCCAGACCCAGGGCCCAGATCCCAGGCCCAGACCCCAAGGCCCAAACCCAGGGCTCAGACCCCAAGGCCCAGGCCCAGACCAGGGCCCAGACCCCAGGCCCAGACCCCAGACCCCAAGGCCTAGACCCAATGGCCCAGACCCCAGGACCCAGACCCCAAGGCCCAGACCCCAAGATCCAGGGCCCAGACTCCAAGGCCCATACCCCAATGCCCAGACCCAATGGCCCAGACCCAGGGCCCAGACCCCAAGGCCCAGACCCCAAGGCCCAGACCCCAGGGCCCAGACCCAGGGCTCAGACCCCAAGGACCAGGGCCCAGGGCCCAGACCCCAAGGCCCAGACCCCATGGCCCAGACCCCAAGGCCCAGACCCTGGGCCCAGACCCCAAGGCCCAGACCCAGGGCTTAAACCCTGACCTAGGGCCCAGACCCCAAGGCCCAGGCCCAGACCCCAAGGCCCAGACCCCAGGGTCCAGACCCCAAGGCCCAGACCCCAGGGCCCACACCCCAAGGCCCAGACCCTGGGCCCACACCCCAAGGCCCAGACCCAGGGCTTAAACCCTGACCTAGGGCCCAGACCCCAAGGCCCAGGCCCAGACCCCAAGGCCCAGGCCCAGACCCCAAGGCCCAGACCCAGGGCCCGGACCCCAAGACCCAGGGCCCAGACCCCAAAGCCCAGACCCAGACCCCAGGGCCCAGACCCCAAGGTCCAGACCCTGGGCCCAGACCCAGGGCCCAGACTCCAAGGCCCAGACCCCAGACCCTGGGCCTAGACCCCAAGGCCCAGGGCCCAGACTCCAAGGCCCAGATCCAGGGCCCAGACCCTGGTGTGACGGGACGGCCGCCACTGCGCTGTAGCGCAGTACAACAGTTCAAGTGTTTATTTATTTGTGTGTTATTAAAAGTTCGTTAGCCCTTATTTTTATAAGTACCCAATGTGATTTTCCCCGTTTTATATATATGCCAGTTAACTAAAGATTTCTGATGTCTGTGTGTTATTCCCTGTATAGTGTAGATCTCTGTATTAGTACCTGCTATTGTGTAAATTCTCTCAGTAAGAGATTCCTTTTGTTTACGTGCTTTCTCTTCCCCCATTCTCCATTGTTTGAAGGTCCTGGGTAGTTAATCTGATTTGTGCAGTTATCTGCTTGATTGTATGTAAATGAGGTTGGTGGTTGAGTGTATCTCTGTGTTGTGTAATAAACAATCAGTTCTATTCTGACCAAGCTTGAAGTCACGACTCATGTTTTGGAGTACCAGGAATCTTCTGCCCGCTGTGCCAAGGAAAGGCTCCAGGTCTACAGCTTCGGCTTATTTCTGGGGGTGCTAGTCAGTCAGGCTCTCTATAGGCACCGGGCCTTGAGCTGCGGCTAAGGTACAAGAGAAAGGAGTGAGAGTCACGAGGAGAAACTGGGTGTCCAGCGAGGAAGCAGCATTTGGCAGATGTGACCCTGTCCGGGTACAGAGATCTGTTACATTGGTGGCAGCGTGTGGGATGCTTCCTACAGTCTAAGGACATCCAAAGCATCACCAGGATTCGATATCCAGACGGTGCGGCAGAAGCGAAAGTTGGCAGGCAGCGGTGGGATCAGCTGAGACCAGACAAGCAGGGGGAGATACAGCCGCTGGCTTGACCCCGGTCTCAGCCACCGCGACACGCCGAGCGTCTGGAGTAGACATCTTCCAGGGGGAGAATCTGAGACCAGCCCAGCAGGGGGAGATACAGCCGCTGGCTTGACCCCGGTCTCAGACACCCCTGGGTTCGAGAGGTGGACAGTACCAGCAACGGCGGTGACCCCGTATGGCACAGCGCTACGAAGGGCTGAAGCGCACGGTCCTGAAAGAACTGTTAAAAGCCAGAGGCAAGGCGCCCGGAGGCAAGGCAAAATCGGTCATCATCGGAGAACTGATGGAGGACGACCGCAACAGCGTGGCTCCCTCTGAGGGCTCCGACACCTCGGAATGGAGGCGAGAGGTGCAGTGGCGGCGGGCCCTATACGGAACGGACCCCTCCACCGACATCATCGGGAGGGTCCTGGCCGACACAGACAAGCTCCGCCAGGCAGCGATGCAGCAAAGGTCCGGGGGGTCGCTGTCCCCCCAAGGCAGTACTGGACCCCCCAAACAGAAAATACCGTTCGCGGCGTTCAAGCTCTTCCCAGAGGGGAGTGAGGACATCGACGGGTTCCTGCAGGATTTCGAGAGGCAATGTGCCCTGCAGGAGGTGGCGGTCCGAGACTGGGTACCCATCCTGGTGAGCAAATTGACCGGCAGGGCGGCCGAAGCCTATCGGGCAGTGGCGGACGAAGACTGTATGGTGTACGAGCGGGTCAAGGAACATCTGCTGGCCCGCTATGCACTCACCCCGGAGGTGTATCGAGTCCGATTTCGAGCCTTAAGAAGGGGCACTCGGGACTCCTATGCGGAGTGGGGACACAGGATGCAGCAGGCGCTCTGTAGCTGGATACAGGGGTGCCAAGCTACCCAACCGGACCAGATCATCCAGCTGCTATTACTGGAGCAGTTCTACAACTACTCTCCTCCAGAGGTCCGGGACTGGGTACGAGACCGGCGCCCCCTCACCCTGTCTGAAGCCACCTGCCTTGCCGACGAGTACCAGGACGCCAGGCGAGTAGCCCCTCCGGTCATGAGAGCCCCACCTCCCCGCTTCCATCCAGCACCACAGTTACGCCCTGCTCCCCTCGAACGAGCACCCAGGCCACCGGCACCCTCCACCCCGGCTCCTAGGGTAGGACCCCGGTGCTATGGGTGTAACCAGATCGGACACATGAGAGACCGTTGTCCCCTGAACAACCAGCGTCCGGCACCATCCCGGGCAGCGCAGCCACCGAGCCGAGCTACGGCATACTGCTGCCATCAGGAACCGGAACCCACAGCCACCCTTGAGGAAGACTGGGGCATCCTGCATGAGGCCAACCCCGTGCAAGCAGCCGCGCAGGACAACCGTCAACACCATCGCCAACAAGTTCGGGTGAATGGACAACTTGCCAGTGGTCTGCGAGACACCGGTGCAACCCTTACCCTGGCACAGCTCCATCTTATCTCAGCGGCTGCTTCAACCGGGTATTCGGTGGCCGTCAGAGTCGCTGGCGGCCATGTGTATCGAATCCCTACGGCCCGCGTCCATCTAGATTGGGGCACAAATGCCCGGGACGTGGAGGTCGGGGTCATGAAGAATCTACCGTCCGAGGTCTTACTTGGCAACGACCTGGGATTGCTGACCTCCACCTTTGAGGACCCTCATCCTGGCGGGGTATGCACCGTTACCACCCGCAATCAAGCACGGAAGGCTCCACCCACTGACTCTGAGGGGACCACGGTAAGCCAGACCAGACCAACACCCCCACTTGGCCCTGACAACGCCCCTGCCCTGACCTGGGATTCCCCGACGGACTTTGCCCAAGCCACCCGGGACGATATTACCCTTGCCCCATACCGACAACAAGCAGGGAGGGACCCGGGAGGGCTAGGGGAGGTGAGATTTGCATGGGACCAAGGGAAACTGTACAGGACATCGGGGGGACGAGCCAGGGAATAGACCGAGTACCCCACAGGCAGCTGGTAGTGCCGGCGAAATATCGGCGCGATCTGTTAAGGATCGCGCATGATATTCCCCTTGTGAGCCATCTGGGGCACCGGCGGACATTGCACCGTCTGACCCAGAGCTTCTTTTGGCCTGGATTATCAGGGGAAGTTAGGGACTACTGTCGGACGTGCGAGGTGTGCCAGCAAGTAGGGAAGCGGGGGGATGCCAAGAAAGCTCCCCTGAGACCCTTGCCCATAGTGGGAGAACCTTTTAGACGGGTGGTGGTGGATCTGGTAGGACCCTTGGCAGTGCCTAGCCCTACGGGCAAGAAGTATATTTTGACCGTAGTGGACTACGCCACCAGGTACCCCGAAGCCGTGGCCCTCCGGGATATCCACGCAGAGACCGTTGCCGGAGCTCTGCTGCAGATATTCTCCAGGGTCGGATTTCCCCAGGAAATCCTGTCTGACCAGGGCACACAATTTACGGCCGAGGTGACCCAGCAGCTCTGGAGACTGTGCGGGATTAAACCCCTGTACTGCTCCCCTTACCACGCAGACCAACGGGCTCTGCGAGCGGTTCAACGGACCCTCAAACAGCTTCTCCGCACCTTTACCATGTCCCATAAGGACTGAAACGCCATCTGCCCCACCTTCTGTTCGCCGTACCGGAGGTACCCAGGAAGCCACAGGCTTCTCTCCCTTTGAGCTACTGTACGGCCAGAGAGTCCGAGACCCCTTGGACTTGCTCGGGAGCACTGGGAAGGTGCTCTGGCCGAGGAGGGGACCTCAGCCATAGATTATATGTGCTTGAGTTTAGGGACCGGTGGCAGGAATTGACCACCCTGGTACGGGACAATCTCCAAGCGGCCCAAACCAAGCAGAAGAGGTGGTATGACCGGTCGGCTAGGGACCCGCACCTTCCAGATAGGGCAGAAAGTATTAGCCTCCGACCGTCAAACAAAATAAGTTGCAGGCAGCCTGGGAAGGACCCTACAAAATCATAGAAAAGATCTGCGATACCACCTTACCGCAGCCAGATGTTCAGATGAAAGGATACACAGAACCTTTCATGTGAACATGCTGAAACCGTTTTCGAAAGGGAAGAGGCAGTAGCCGCCATCTGCGCGTCGGACGCAGGGGATCTGGAGGTCTCCCCCTGCCGGTACTGCCGGGGATCCAAGCGCCCAGGGGGTAGCCGATGTCCGGCTGGGCGAGGGGCTCACCCCGCCACAAGGAACAGGCTCAGCAGGTGCTACAGGAGCAACGAGACCTGTTCTCATCCATCCCGGCTACACCTCCGTAGCCCTGCATCGGTCGATACCCAGAGTCAAGCCCCTTTGCGACAGACGGCGTACCGAATTCCTGATGCAGTGAGAGACGGGATGCAGAAAGAGATCCGTGAGATGTTGGATCTAGGGGTAATAGAACCTCCGAGAGCCCCTGGGCCTCCCGGTGGTTCTAGTACCCAAGAAGGATGGCACTACCAGGTTCTGTGTGGACTATAGAAAGTTAAATGACCACACTGTCACTGACGCATACCCCATGCCCCGAGTCGACGAGCTCCTAGACCGGATTGCCCAGGGAAACTTTCTCACCACCATTGACCTATGTAAGGGGTACTGGCAGATTCCCCTTGCCGAGGAAGGTGTGCCGAAATCGGCATTCATCACTCCGTTTGGCTTATACCAATTTCGGGTTATGCCATTCGGGATGAAGAATGCCCCAGCCACTTTCCAACGCATGGTGGATCGGCTGCTAGAGGGGATGCAAGACTTTACCAGCGCCTACCTAGATGACATAGCCATCTTCAGCAACACCTGGGGGGAACACTTACAGCATTTACGGGCCGTACTGGACCGCCTTGGCACCGCCGGTCTGACCATAAAACCAGACAAGTGCCACGTCGGCATGTCCGAGGTCCAGTACCTGGGCCACCGAGTGGGCTGCGGAAGGCAGCGCCCAGAACCCGCCAAGGTTGAAGCTGTTGCCCAGTGGCCCACTCCCCGCACCAAGACCCAGGTGTTAGCCTTTCTAGGTACGGCAGGATACTACCGCCGCTTCGTCCCCAACTACAGCGCTATTGCCAAACCCCTGACTGACCTGACCCGCAAGAACCTTCCCCGACAGGTACTGTGGTCCCCTGAGTGTGAAGAAGCCTTCCAGCAGCTCAAGCAAGCCTTAGTGGAAGCCCCCGTGTTGACTGCTCCTGATTCCACTAAACGTTTTGTTGTCCACACAGATGCATCTATGTTCGGATTGGGAGCAGTGCTGAGCCAGGTCGGTGAAGACGGGCACGACCACCCGGTTGCCTACATCAGCCGGAAACTTTTACCCAGGGAGGTGGCTTATGCGGCCATCGAGAAGGAGTGCCTTGCCCTGGTATGGGCACTGAAGAAATTGCAACCGGTGGCCGGGGACAAAGGTAGTCTTTTGCGGTGGAGCCTGGCCCTCCAATTTTACCATCCAGTATCGGCCTGGGAAGCAAAATGGCAATGCGGACGGACTATCCCGCCAGACTGAGCTTGAAACTTAGGGTGGGTGGGGGCCATGGACATCCCCAAGCGGACCCGAAGAGGGTCTCACCGGGTCTGCCATCTGGTAACTTGGGGGAGATATGTGACGGGAAGGCCGCCACTACGCTGTAGCGCAGTACAACAGTTCAAGTGTTTATTTCTTTGTGTGTTATTAAAAGTTCGTTAGCCCTTATTTTTTTAAGTACCCAATGTGATTTTCCCCGTTTTATATATATGCCAGTTAACTAAAGATTTCTGATGTCTGTGTGTTATTCCCTGTATAGTGTAGATCTCTGTATTAGTACCTGCTATTGTGTAAATTCTCTCAGTAAGAAATTCCATTTGTTTACGTGATTTCTCTTCCCCCATTCTCCATTGTTTGAAGGTCCTGGGTAGTTAATCTGATTTGTGCAGTTATCAGCTTGATTGTATGTAAATGAGGTTGGTGGTTGAGTGTATCTCTGTGTTGTGTAATAAATAGTCAGTTCTATTCTGACCAAGCTTGAAGTCACGACTCATGTTTTGGAGTACCAGGAATCTTCTGCCCGCTGTGCCAAGGAAAGGCTCCAGGTCTACAGCTTCGACTTATTTCTGGGGGTGCTAGTCAGGCTCTCTATAGGCACCGGGCCTTGAGCTGCGGCTAAGGTACAAGAGACAGGTGTGAGAGTCACGAGGAGAAACTGGGTGTCCAGCGAGGAAGCAGCATTTGGCAGATGTGACCCTGTCCGGGTACAGAGATCTGTTACACTTGGTGGCAGCGTGTGGGATGCTTCCTACAGTCTAAGGACATCCAAAGCATACCAGGATTCGATATCCAGACGGGCGGCAGAAGCGAAAGTTGGAAGGCAGCGGTGGGATCAGCTGAGACCAGACAAGCAGGGGGAGATACAGCCGCTGGCTTGACCCCGGTCTCAGCCACGCGACCCTGTCTGGGTACAGAGATATGTTACACCTGGGCCCAGACCCCAGGGCCCAGACCCCATGGCCCAGACCCAGAGTCCAGACCTCAAGGTCCAGACCCCAAGGCCCAGACCCCCAGGCCCCTAAACCCAGACCCCAGACCCCAGACCCCAAGGCCCAGACCCCAGACCCCAAGGCCCAGACCCAGGGCCCAGACCCCAAGGCCCATACCCCAAGGCCCAGACCCAATGGCCCAGACCCAGGGCCCAGACCCCAGGACCCAGACCCCAAGGCCCATACCCCAATGCCCAGACCCAATGGCCCAGACCCAGGGCCCAGACCCAGGGCACAGACCCCAAGGCCCAGACCCAGGGCCCAGACTCCAAGGCCCAGACCCAGGGCCCAGACCCCAAGGCCCAGTGCCCAGACCCCAAACCCAGACCAAGGGCCCAGACCCCAAAGGCCCAGACCCCAAGGCCAAGGGCCCAGACCCCAAGGCCCAGACCCAGAGCCCAGACCCCAAGGCCCAGACCCCAAGAACCAGGGCCCAGACCCCAAGGCCCAGACCCAGGGCCCAGAGCCCAGACCCCAAGGTCCAGACCCCAAGGCCCAGACCCAGGGTCCAGACCCCAAGGCCCTGACCCAGGGCCCAGACTCCAAGGCCCAGACCCAAGGCCCAGTGCCCAGACCTCAAACCCAGACCAAGGGCCCAGACCCCAAGGCCAAGGGCCCAGACCCCAAGGCCCAGGGCCCAGACCCCAGGGCCCAGGCCCAAGGCCCAGACCCCAAGGCCCAGGCCCTGACCCCAGGGCCCAGGCCCAGACCCCAAGACCTAGGGCCCAGACCCCAAGGCTCAGACCCAGGGCCAAGACCCCAATGCCCAGACACCCAGGGCCCAGACACCCAGGGCCCAGACCCCAGGGCCCAGACCCAAGGCCCAGACCCCCAAGGCCCAGGCCCAGACCCCAAGACCCAGACCCCAGGGCTCAGACCCCAAGGCCCAGGGATCAGACTCCAAGGCCCAGACCCCAAGGCCCAGACCCCAAGGCCCAAACCACCAGGGCCCAGACCCCAGGGCCCAGACCCAAGGCCCAGACCCCAAGGCCCTGGCCCAGACCCCAAGACCCAGGGCCCAGACCCCAGGGCTCAGACCCCAAGGCCCAGGGCCCAGACCCCAGGGCCCAGACCCCAGGGCCCAGATTCAAGGCCCAGACCCCAAGGCCCAGACCCCAAGACCCAGGGCCCAGACCCCAGGGCTCAGACCCCAAGGCCCAGGGCCCAGACCCCCAGGCCCAGACCCAGGACCCAGACCCCAAGGCCCAGACCCAGGGTCCAGACCCCAAGGCCCAGACCCCCAGGGCCCAGACCCCAGGGCCCAGACCCAAGGCCCAGACCCCAAGGCCCTGGCCCAGACCCCAAGACACAAGGCCCAGACCCCAGGGCTCAGACCCCAAGGCCCAGACCCAGGATCCAGACCCCAAGGCCCAGACCCAAAGGCCCAGACCCAGGGTCCAGACCCAGGGCCCAGTCCCCAAGGCCCAGACCCCAAGGCCCAGATCCTGGGAACAGACCCCAAGGCCCAGGGCCCAAGTCCCAGGCCCAGACCCAGGGTCCAGACCCCAAGGCCCAGACCCAGAGCCCAGACCCAAGGCCCAGACCCAGGGTCAGGACCCCAAGGCACAGACCCAGGGCCCAGACCACAAGGCCAAGACCCAGGGTCCAGACCCCCACCTAGGGCCCAGACCCTAAGGGCCCAGACCCCCGACTCAAGGCCCAGACCCCAAGGCCCAGACCCCAAGACCCAGGGCCCAGACCCTGGGCTCAGACCCCAAGGCCCAGGGCCCAGACCCCAAGACCCAGACCCCAGGCCAAAAGGCCCAGACCCAGGGTCCGGACCCAAAGGCCCAGACCCCAGGGCCCAGACCCCAAGGCCCAGACCCTGGGACCAGACCCCAGGGTCCAGACCCCAAGGCCCAGACCCCAGGGCCCAGGCCCCTAGTCCCAGACCCCAAGGCCCAGGCCCCAAGGCCCAGACCCAGGGTCCAGACCCCAAGGCCCAGACCCAGGGTCCAGACCCCAAGGCCCGGACCCCAGGGCACAGACCCCAAGGCCCGACCCCAGGGCCCAGACCCCAGGGCCCAGACCCTGGGCCCAGGGCCCAAGGCTCAGGGCCCATACGCCAAGGTCCAGACCCCAAGGCCAAGACATGTGGCCCAGACCCAACCTAGGGCCCAGACCCCCAAGGCCCAGACTCCAGACCCCAAGGCCCAGGCCCAGACCCAAAGGCCCAGACCCAGGGCACAGACCCTAGGGCCCAGACCCTGGGCCCAGACCCCAAGGTCCAGACTGAGGGCCCAGACCCCAAGGCCCAGACCCAGGGCCCAGACCCCAACCTAGGGCCCAGGCCCCAGACCCCAAGGCCCAGGCCCAGACCCCAAGGCACAGACCCAGGACACACCCTAGGGCCCAGACCCAGGGCCCAGGGCCCAGATCCAGGGCCCAGACCCCAAGGCCCAGACCCAAAGGCCCAGACCCAGGGTCCAGACCCAGGGCCCACTCCCCAGGGCCCAAGGCCCAGACCAGGGCCCAGACCCCAAGGCCCAGATCCTGGGCCCAGATCCTGGGCCCAGACCCCAAGGCCCAGGGCCCAGACCCCAGGGCCCAGGGCCCAGACCCAGGATCCAGACCCCAAGGCCAAGACCCAGGGTCCAGACCCCCACCTAGGGCCCAGACCCTAAGAGCCCAGACCCCTGACTCAAGGCCCAGACCCCAAGGCCCAGGCCCAGACCCCAGACCCAGGGCTCAGACCCCAGGGCCCAGACCCCAAGACCCAGAACCCAGGGTACGGACCCCAAGGCGCAGACCCAGGGCCCAGACCCCAAGGCCAAGACCCAGGGTCCAGACCCCCACCTAGGGCCCAGACCCTAAGGGCCCAGAGCCCAGACCCCTGACTCAAGGCCCAGACCCCAAGGCCCAGGCCCAGACCCCAGACCCAGGGCTCAGACCCCAGGGCCCAGACCCCAAGACCCAGACCCCAGGGCCCAGGCCCCAAGGCCCAGACCCAGGGTCCGGACCCAAAGGCCCAGACCCCAAGGCCCAGACCATGGGACCAGACCCCAAGGCCCAGACCCCAGGGCCCAGACCCCAAGGCCCAGACCCTGGGCCCAGACCCCAGGGTCCAGACCCCAAGGCCCAGACCCCAAGGCCCAGACCTGGGCCCAGACCCAGACCCCAGGGTCCAGACCCCAGGCCAAGACCCAGGGCCAGACCCCAGACCCAGACCCCAAAACCTAGACCCCAGGGCCCAGACCCCAAGGCCCAGACCCTGGGCCCAGACCCAAAGGCCCAGAGCCCAGACACCAAGGCCCACACCCCAAGGTCCAGACCCAATGGGCCAGACCCAGGGCCCAGACCCCAGACCCCAAGGCCCAGGCCCCAAGACCCAGGGCAAATACCCCAAGGCCCATACCCCAAGGCCCAGACCCAATGGCCCAGACCCAGGGCCCAGACCCCAGGGCCCAGACTCCAAGGCCCAGACCCCAAGGCCTAGGGCCCAGACCCCAAGGCCCAGACCTAGGGCCCAGACCCCAAGGCCCATACCCCAAGGTCCAGACCCAATGGCCCAGACCGGGGCCGAGACCCCAAGGCCCAGACCCAAAGACCCAGGGCCCATACCCCAAGGCCCATACCCCAAGGCCCAGACCCAATGGCCCAGACCCAGGGCCCTGACCCCAAGGCCCAGAACTTGGGCCCAGACCCCAGACCCCAGGGTCCAGACCCCAAGGCCCAGACCCCAGACCCAGACCCCAAAACTTAGACCCCAGTGCCCAGACCCCAAGGCCCAGACCCTGGGCCCAGACCCCAAGGCCAGGGGCCCAGACCCCAAGGCCCAGACCTAGGGCCCAGACCCCAAGGCCCATACCCCAAGGTCCAGTCCCAATGGCCCAGACCCGGGGCCGAGACCCCAAGGCCCAGACCCCAAGACACAGGGCCAAGACCCCAAGGCCCATACCCCAAGGCCCAGACCCAATGGCCCAGACCCAGGGCCCTGACCCCAAGGCCCAGAACCTGGGCCCAGACCCCAGACCCCAGGGTCCAGACCCCAAGGCCCAGACACCAGACCCAGACCCCAAAACTTAGACCCCAGTGCCCAGACCCCAAGGCCCAGACCCTGGGCCCATACCCCAAGGCCAGGGGCCCAGACCCCAAGGCCCAGACCCAGGGTCCAGACCCAGGGCCCAGACCCCAAGGCCCAGACCCAGACCCCAAGGCCCAGACCCCAGGGCCCAGACCCCAAGGCCCAGACCCAGACCCTAAGGTCCAGACCCCAGGGCCCAGACCCCAGGGCCCAGACCCCAAGGCCCAGACCCAGGGCCCAGGCTCCAATGCCCAGACCCCAGACCATGGGCCCAGACCCAGGGCTCAGACCCCAGGTCCCAGACCCAGGGCTCAGACCCAGGGCCCAGACCCTGGGCCCAGACCCCAGGGCCAGACTCCAAGGCCCAGACCCAGGGCCCAGACCCATGGCCCAGACCAGGATCCAGACCCAAGGCCCAGACCCCAAGGCCCAGACCCAGGGCCCAGACCCCAGGGGCCAGACCCCAAGGCCCAGACCCAGGGCCCAGACCCCAAGGCCCAGACCCCAAAGCCCTGACCCCAGAGCCCAGACCCCAAGGCCCAGACCCAGGGCTCAGACCCCAAGGCCCAGACCCCAAGGCCCATACCCCAGGGCCCAGACCCCCAGACCCCAAGGCCTAAGTCCAGACCCCAAGGCCCAGACCCAATGGCCCAGACCCAAGGCCCAGACACCAAGGCCCAGACCCAGGGCACAGACCCCAAGGCCCTGACCCAGGGCCCAGACCCCAAGGCCCAGACCCCAAGGCCCAGACCCAGGGCCCAGACCCCAAGGCCCATGGCCCAGACCCCAAACCCAGACCCAGGGCCCAGACCCCAAGGCCCAGACCCCAAGGCCCAGATCCCGGGCCCAGACCCCAAGGCCCAGACCCCAGGGCCCAGACCCCAAGGCCCAGACCCAAGGCCCAGACTCCAAGGCCCACACCCCAAGGTCCAGACCCAATGGCCCAGACCCAGGGCCCAGACCCCAGACCCCAAGGCCCAGGCCCCAAGACCCAGGGCCCAGACCCCAAGGCCCAGACCCAATGGCCCAGACCCAGACCCAGAGCCCAGACCCCAAGGCCCAGACCCAAAGGCCCAGGGCCCAGACCCCAGGGCCCAGACCCCCAAAGCCCAGACCCCAAGGCCCAGACCCAGGGCCCAGACCCAAAGCCCAGACCCCAAGGCCCAGACCCCAGACCCCAGGGCCCAGACCCAGGGCCCAGACCCCAAGGCCCATACCCCAAGGGCCAGACCCAATGGCCCAGACCCAGGGCCCAGACCCCAAGGCCCAGGGCCCAGACCCCAAGGCCCATACCCCAAGGCCCAGACCCAATGGCCCAGACCCAGGGCCCAGACCCCAGGGCCCAGACCCCAAGGCCCAGACCCAGGGCCCTGACCCCAAGGCCCAGACCCCAAACCCAGACCCAGGGCCCAGACCCAGGGCCCATACCCAGGGCCCAGACCCCAAGGCCCATACCCCAGACCCCAAGGCCCAAGGCCCAGACCCCAAGGCCCAGGGCCCAAGTCCCAGGCCCAGACCCAGGGTCCAGACCCCAAGGCCCAGACCCCAGAGCCCAGACCCCAGGGCCCAGGCCCCAAGGCCCAGACCCCAAGGCCCGGACCCCAGGGCCCAGACCCCAAGGCCCGACCCCAGGGCCCAGTCCCCAGGGCCCAGACCCTGGGCCCAGGGCCCAAGGCTCAGGGCCCAGATGCCAAGGTCCAGACCCCAAGGCCAAGACATGTGGCCCAGACCCAACCTAGGGCCCAGACCCCCAAGGCCCAGACTCCAGACCCCAAGGCCCAGGCCCAGACCCCAAGGCCCAGACCCAGGGCACAGACCCTAGGGCCCAGACTGAGGGCCCAGACCCCAAGGCCCAGACCCAGGGACCAGACCCCAACCTAGGGCCGAGGCCCCAGACCCCAAGGCCCAGGCCCAGACCCCAAGGCACAGACCCAGGACACAGACCCTAGGGCCCAGACCCAGGCCCAGGGCCCAGACCCCAAGGCCCAGATACAGGGCCCAGACCCCAAGGCCCAGACCCAAAGGCCCAGACCCAGGGTCCAGACCCAGGGCCCAGTCCCCAGGGCCCAAGGCCCAGACCAGGGCCCAGATCCTGGGCCCAGACCCCAAGGCCCAGGGCCCAAGTCCCAGGGTCCAGACCCCAGGGCCCAGACCCAGGGTCCAGACCCCAAGGCCCAGACCCCAGAGCCCAGACCCCAAGGCGCAGACCCAGGGCCCAGACCCCAAGGCCAAGACCCAGGGTCCAGACCCCCACCTAGGGCCCAGACCCTAAGGGCCCAGAGCCCAGACCCCTGACTCAAGGCCCAGACCCCAAGGCCCAGGCCCAGACCCCAAGACCCAGGGCCCAGACCCAGGGCTCAGACCCCAGGGCCCAGACCCCAAGACCCAGACCCCAGGGCCCAGGCCCCAATGCCCAGACCCAGGGTCCGGACCCAAAGGCCCAGACCCCAGGGCCCAGACCCCAAGGCCCAGACCCTGGGACCAGACCCCAAGGCCCAGACCCCAGGGCCCAGACCCCAAGGCCCAGACCCTGGGCCCAGACCCCAGGGTCCAGACCCCAAGGCCCAGACCCAAGGCCCAGACCCCAAGGCCCAGACCCAGACCCCAAGGCCCAGACCCCAGGGCCCAGACCCCAGGACCCAGACCCCAAGGCCCAGACCCTGGGCCCAGACCTAGGGCCCAGGCTCCAATGCCCAGACCCCAGACCATGGGCCCAGACCCAGGGCTCAGACCCAGGGCCCAGACCCAGGGCTCAGACCCAGGGCCCAGACCCTGGGCCCAGACCCCAGGGCCCAGACTCCAAGGCCCAGACCCAGGGCCCAGACCCCATGGCCCAGACCCAGGGTCCAGACCCCAAGGCCCAGACCCCAAGGCCCAGACCCAGGGCCCAGACCCCAGGGGCCAGACCCCAAGGCCCAGACCCAGGGCCCAGACCCCAGGGCCCAGACTCCAAGGCCCAGACCCAGAGCCCAGACCCCAAGGCCCAGGGCCCTAGACCCCAAGGCCCAGACCTAGGGCCCAGACCCCAAGGCCCATACCCCAAGGTCCAGACCCAATGGCCCAGACCCGGGGCCGAGACCCCAAGGCCCAGACCCCAAGACCCAGGGCCAAGACCCCAAGGCAAATACCAAGCGCCAGAGCCCCAACCCCAACCCAGACCCCAAACCCAGACCCGCCCAGACCCAGGGCCCATACCCAGGGCCTAGACCCCAAGGCCCATACCCCAGACCCAAGGCCCAAGGCCAGGCCCAGACCCCAAGGCCCAGGGCCCAAGCCCAGGGCCCAAGTCCCAGGCCCAGACCCAGGGTCCCAGACCGGCCTCAGACCCCAGAGCCCAGACCCCGGGCCAGCCCCAACCAGACCCAACCCGATCCCGGGCCCAGACCCAAGGCCGAGGACCCCAGGCCCAGACCCCAGGGCCCAGACCCTGGGCCCAGGGCCCAAGGCTCAGGGCCCAGACGCCAAGGTCCAGACCCCAAGGCCAAGACATGTGGCCCAGACCCAACCTAGGGCCCAGACCCCCAAGGCCCAGACTCCAGACCCCAAGGCCCAGGCCCAGACCCCAAGGCCCAGACCCAGGGCACAGACCCTAGGGCCCAGACTGAGGGCCCAGACCCCAAGGCCCAGACCCAGGGACCAGACCCCAACCTAGGGCCCAGGCCCCAGACCCCAAGGCCCAGGCCCAGACCCCAAGGCACAGACCCAGGACACAGACCCTAGGGCCCAGACCCAGGGCCCAGACCCCAAGGCCCAGACTGATGGCTCAGACCCCAAGGCCCAGACCCAGGGACCAGACCCCAACCTAGGGCCGAGGCCCCAGACCCCAAGGCCCAGGCCCAGACCCCAAGGCACAGACCCAGGACACAGACCCTAGGGCCCAGACCCAGGGCCCAGGGCCCAGACCCCAAGGCCCAGATACAGGGCCCAGACCCCAAGGCCCAGACCCAAAGGCCCAGACCCAGGGTCCAGACCCAGGGCCCAGTCCCCAGGGCCCAAGGCCCAGACCAGGGCCCAGACCCCAAGGCCCAGATCCTGGGCCCAGACCCCAAGGCCCAGGGCCCAAGTCCCAGGGTCCAGACCCCAGGGCCCAGACCCAGGGTCCAGACCCCAAGGCCCAGGGCCCAGAGCCCAGACCCCAAGGCGCAGACCCAGGGCCCAGACCCCAAGGCCAAGACCCAGGGTCCAGACCCCCACCTAGGGCCCAGACCCTAAGGGCCCAGAGCCCAGACCCCTGACTCAAGGCCCAGACCCCAAGGCCAAGGCCCAGACCCCAAGACCCAGGGCCCAGACCCAGGGCTCAGACCCCAGGGCCCAGACCCCAAGACCCAGACCCCAGGGCCCAGGCCCCAATGCCCAGACCCAGGGTCCAGACCAAAGGCCCAGACCCAGGGCCCAGACCCAAGGCCCAGACCCTGGGACCAGACCCCAAGGCCCAGACCCCAGGGCCCAGACCCCAAGGCCCAGACCCTGGGCCCAGACCCCAGGGTCCAGACCCCAAGGCCCAGACCCCAAGGCCCAGACCCCAGACCCCAGGGTCCAGACCCCAAGGCCCAGACCCCAAGGCCCAGACCCCGACCCCAAGGCCCAGGGCCCAGGGCCCAGACCCCAGGGCCCAGACCCCAAGGCCCAGACCCTGGGCCCAGACCTAGGGCCCAGGCTCCAATGCCCAGACCCCAGACCATGGGCCCAGACCCAGGGCTCAGACCCAGGGCCAGACCCAGGCTCAGACCAGGCCCAGACCCTGGCCCAGACCCCAGGGCCCAGACTCCAAGGCCCAGACCAGGGCCCAGACCCCTGCCCAGACCCAGGGTCCAGACCCCAAGGCCAGACCCCAAGGCCCAGACCCAGGGCCCAGACCCCAGGGGCCAGACCCCAAGGCCCAGACCCAGGGCCCAGACCCCAAGGCCCAGGGCCCAGACCCCAAGGCCCAGACCTAGGGCCCAGACCCCAAGGCCCATACCCCAAGGTCCAGACCCAATGGCCCAGACCCGGGGCCGAGACCCCAAGGCCCAGACCCCAAGACCCAGGGCCAAGACCCCAAGGCAAATACCCCAAGGCCCAGACCC
This sequence comes from Leptobrachium leishanense, assembly GCA_009667805.1. Lineage (NCBI taxonomy): Eukaryota > Metazoa > Chordata > Amphibia > Anura > Megophryidae > Leptobrachium > Leptobrachium leishanense. The sequence goes on along the minus strand of CM019068.1, from coordinate 87,081,221 downwards.
AATGGCCCAGACCCAGGGCCCTGACCCCAAGGCCCAGAACCTGGGCACAGACCCCAGACCCCAGGGTCCAGACCCCAAGGCCCAGACCCCAGACCCAGACCCCAAAACTTAGACCCCAGTGCCCAGACCCCAAGGCCCAGACCCCAAGGCCCAGACCCAGGGTCCAGACCCAGGGCCCAGACCCCAAGGCCCAGACCCAGACCCCAAGGCCCAGACCCCAGGGCCCAGACCCCAAGGCCCAGACCCAGACCCCAAGGCCCAGACCCCAGGGCCCAGACCCCAGGGCCCAGACCCCAAGGCCCAGACCCAGGGCCCAGGCTCCAATGCCCAGACCCCAGACCATGGGCCCAGACCCAGGGCTCAGACCCCAGGGCCAGACCCAGGGCTCAGACCCAGGGCCCAGACCCTGGGCCCAGACCCCAGGGCCCAGACTCCAAGGCCCAGACCCAGGGCCCAGACCCCATGGCCCAGACCCAGGATCCAGACCCCAAGGCCCAGACCCCAAGGCCCAGACCCAGGACCCAGACCCCAGGGGCCAGACCCCAAGGCCCAGACACCAGACACCAAGACCCAGGGCACAGACCCCAAGACCCTGACCCAGGGCCCAGACCCCAAGGCCCAGACCCCAAGGCCCATACCCAGGGCCCAGACCCCAAGGCCCATGGCCCAGACCCCAAACCCAGACCCAGGGCCCAGACCCCAAGGCCCAGACCCCGGGCCCAGACCCCAAGGCCCAGACCCCAGGGCCCAGACCCCAAGGCCCAGACCCAAGGCCCAGACTCCAAGGCCCAGACCACAGACCCCAAGGCCCAGACCCAGGGCCCAGACCCCAAGGCCCACACAGGCCCAGACCCCAGACCCCAGGCCCAGAGACCAGGGCCCAGACCCAATGGCCCAGACCCAGGGCCCAGACCCCAGGGCCCAGACCCAGGGCCCAGACCCCAAGGCCCAGACCCCAGACCCAGACCCCAAAACTTAGACCCCAGTGCCCAGACCCCAAGGCCCAGACCCCAAGGCCCAGACCCAGACCCCAAGGCCCAGACCTCAGGGCCCAGACCCCAAGGCCCAGACCCAGACCCCAAGGCCCAGACCCCAAGGCCCAGACCCCAGGGCCCAGACCCCAAGGCCCAGACCCAGGGCCCAGGCTCCAATGCCCAGACCCCAGACCATGGGCCCAGACCCAGGGCTCAGACCCCAGGCCCAGACCCAGGGCTCAGACCCAGGCCCAGCCTGGGCCCAGACCCCAGGCCCAGACTCCAAGGCCCAGACCCAGGGCCCAGACCCCATGCCCAGACCCAGGATCCAGACCCCAAGGCCCAGACCCCAGGCCCAGACCCAGGGCCAGACCCCAGGGGCCAGACCCAAGCCCAGACCCAGGGCCCAGACCCCAAGCCCAGACCCCAAGGCCCTGACCCTAGGCCCAGACCCCAAGGCCCAGACCCAGGCTCAGACCCCAAGGCCCAGACCCCAAGGCCCATACCCCAGGGCCCAGACCCCCAGACCCCAAGGCCCAGGGTCAGACCCCAAGGCCCAGACCCAATGGCCCAGACCCAAGGCCCAGACCCCAAGGCCCAGACACCAGACACCAAGGCCCAGACCCAGGGCACAGACCCCAAGGCCCTGACCCAGGGCCCAGACCCTAAGGCCCAGACCCCAAGGCCCAGACCCAGGGCCCAGACCCCAAGGCCCATGGCAAAGACCCCAACCCAGACCCAGGGCCCAGACCCCAAGGCCCAGACCCCGGGCCCAGACCCCAAGGCCCAGACCCCAGCCCAGACCCAAGGCCCAGACCCAAGGCCCAGACTCCAAGCCCAGACCACAGACCAAGGCCCAGACCCAGGGCCCAGACCCCAAGGCCACACCCCAAGGTCCAGACCCAATGGCCCAGACCCAGGCCCAGACCCCAGACCCCAAGGCCCAGCCCCAAGAACCAGGCCCAGACCCCAAGGCCCAGACCCCAAGGCCCAGGGCCAAGACCCCAGGGCCCAGACCCCCAAAGCCCAGACCCAAGGCCCAGACCCAGGGCCCAGACCAAAGCCCAGACCCCAAGGCCCAGACCCCAGACCCAGCCCAGACCCAGCCCAGACCCAATGGCCCAGACCCAGGGCCCAGACCCCAGGGCCCAGACCCAGGCCCAGACCCCAAGCCCAGGGCCCAGACCAAGGCCCATACCCAAGCCCAGACCCCATGGCCAGACCCAGGGCCCAGACCCCAGGGCCCAGACCCCAAGGCCCAGACCCAGGCCCTGACCCCAAGGCCCAGACCCAACCCAGACCCAGGGCCCAGACCCAGGGCCATACCCAGGCCAGACCCCAAGGCCCATACCCCAGACCCCAAGGCCCAAGCCCAGGGCCCAGACCCCAAGGCCCAGACCCCAAGGCCAGGGCCCAAGTCCCAGGCCCAGACCCAGGGTCCAGACCCCAAGGCCAGACCCCCAGACCAGACCCATGCCCAGGCCCAGGCCCAGACCCCAAGACCCGGACCCAGGGCCCAGACCCCAAGGCCAGGACCCCAGGGCCCAGACCCAAGGCCTGACCCAGGCCCAGACCCCAGGGCCAGGACCTGCCCAGGGCCCAAGGCTCAGGCCCAGACGCCAAGTCCAGACCCCAAGGCCAAGACATGTGGCCCAGACCCAACCTAGGGCCCAGACCCCAAGCCCAGACTCCCAGACCCCAAGGCCCAGCCCAGACCCAAGGCCCAGACCCAGGGCACAGACCCTAGGCCCAGACTGAGGCCCAGACCCCAAGCCCAGACCCAGGGACCAGACCCCCAACCTAGGGCCCAGGCCCAGACCCCAAGGCCAGGCCCAGACCCAAGAGCCAGACCCAGGACACAGACCCTAGGGCCCAGACCCAGGGCCCAGACCCCAAGGCCCAGACTGAGGCTCAGACCCCAAGGCCAGACCCAGGGACCAGACCCCAAAACCTAGGGCCGAGGCCCAGACCCAAGGCCCAGGCCCAGACCCCAAGCACAGACCCAGGACACAGACCCTAGGCCCAGACCCAGGGCCCAGGGCCCAGACCCCAAGCCCAGATACAGGGCCCAGACCCAAGGCCCAGACCCAAAGGCCCAGACCCAGGGTCCAGACCCCAGGGCCCAGTCCCCAGGCCCAAGGCCCAGACCAGGGCCCAGACCCCAAGCCCAGACCTGGGCCCAGACCCCAAGGCCCAGGGCCAAGTCACAGGGTCCAGACCCCAGGGCCCAGACCAGGGTCCAGACCCCAAGGCTCAGACCCCAGGCCCAGACCCAAAGACCAGACCCCAGGGCCCAGGCCCCAATGCCCAGACCCAGGGTCCGGACCCAAAGCCCAGACCCCAGGCCCAGACCCCAAGCCCAGACCCTGGGACCAGACCCCAAGCCCAGACCCCAGGGCCCAGACCCAAGGCCCAGACCCTGGGCCCAGACCCCAGGGTCCAGACCCCAAGGCCCAGACCCAAGGCCCAGACCCCAGACCCCAGGGTCCAGACCCCAAGCCCAGACCCCAGGGCCAGACCCCAGACCCCAAAACCTAGACCCCAGGCCCAGACCCCAAGCCCAGACCCTGGGCCCAGACCCAAAGGCCCAGAGCCCAGACCCCAAGGCCCACACCCCAAGGTACAGACCAATGGCCAGACCCAGGCCCAGACCCAGACCCCAAGGCCCAGGCCCCAAGACCCAGGGCCCAGACCCCAAGGCCCATATCCCAAGCCCAGACCCAATGGCCCAGACCCAGGCCCAGACCCCAGGGCCCAGACTCCAAGGCCCAGACCCCAGAGCCCAGACCAAAGCCCAGAACCCAACCAGACCCAGGGCCAGACCCCAAGCCCAGACCCCAAGGCCCAGACTAGGGCCCAGACCCCAAGGCCCATACCCCAAGGTCCAGACCCAATGGCCCAGCCCGGGGCCCAGACCCCAAGGCCAGACCCCAAGACCCAGGCCAAGACCCCAAGGCCCATACCCCAAGGCACCAGACCCAATGGCCCAGATCACGCCCAGACTCCAAGGCCCAGACCCAGGGCCCAGACCCCATGGCCCAGACCCAGGGTCCAGACCCCAAGAGCCAGACCCCAAGGCCCAGACCCAGGGCCCAGACCCAGGGGCCAGACCCCAAGGCCCAGACCAGGGCCAAGACCCCAAGGCCCAGACACAGGCCCAGACCCCAAGGCCCTGACCCAGAGCCCAGACCCCAAGGCCCAGACCCAGGGCTCAGACCCCAAGCCCAGACCCCAAGCCCATACCCAGGGCCAGACCCCAGACCCCAAGGCCCAGGGTCCAGACCCCAGACCCCAAGGCATAGACCCAATGGCCCAGACCCAGGGCCCAGACCCCAAGGCCCAGACCCCAAGGCCCAGACACCAGACACCAAGGCCCAGACCCAGGGCACAGACCCCAAGGCCCTGACCCAGGGCCCAGACCCCAAGGCCCAGACCCAGGGCCCAGACCTCAAGGCCCATGGCCCAGACCCCAAACCCAGACCCAGGGCCCAGACCCCAAGGCCCAGACCCCAAGGCTCAGACCCCGGGCCCAGACCCCAAGGCCCAGACCCCAGGGCCCAGACCCCAGGCCCAGACCCAAGGCCCAGACTCCAAGGCCCAGACCACAGACCCCAAGGCCCAGACCCAGGGCCCAGACCCCAAGGCCCACACCCCAAGGTCCAGACCCAATGGCCCAGACCCAGGGCCCAGACCCCAAGGCCCAGGCCCCAAGACCCAGGGCCCAGACCCCAAGGCCCAGACCCAGGGCCAAGACCCCAGGGCCCACTGCCCAGACCCAGAGCCCAGACCCCAAGGCCCAGACCCCAAGGCCCAGGGCCCAGACCCCAAGGCCCAGACCCAGGGCCCAGACCCCCAAAGCCCAGACCCAAGGCCCAGACCCAGGGCCCAGACCAAAGCCCAGACCCCAAGCCCAGACCCAGACCCCAGGCCCAGACCCAGGGCCCAACCCAAGGCCCATACCCCAAGGCCAGACCCAATGGCCAGACCCAGGGCCCAGACCCCAAGGCCCAGACCCCAAGGCCCAGGGCCCAGACCCCAAGGCCCATACCCCAAGGCCCAGACCCAATGGCCCAGACCCAGGGCCCAGACCCCAGGGCCCAGACCCCAAGGCCCAGACCCAGGGCCCTGACCCCAAGGCCCAGACCCCAAACCCAGACCCAGGGCCCAGACCCAGGGCCCAGACCCCAAGGCCCAGACCCCAGACCCCAAGGCCCAAGGCCCAGGGCCCAGACCCCAAGGCCCAGAGCCCAAGGCCCAGGGCCCAAGTCCCAGGCCCAGACCCAGGGTCCAGACCCCAGGGTCCAGACCCCAAGGCCCAGACCCCAGAGCCCAGACCCCAAGGCCCAGGCCCCAAGGCCCAGACCCAGGGTCCAGACTCCAAGGCCCGGACCCCAGGGCCCAGACCCCAAGGCCCGACCCCAGGGCCCAGACCCCAGGGCCCAGACCCCAGGGCCCAGACCCTGGGCCCAGGGCCCAAGGCTCAGGGCCCAGACGCCAAGGTCCAGACCCCAAGGCCAAGACATGTGGCCCAGACCCAACCTAGGGCCCAGACCCCAAGGCCCAGACTCCAGACCCCAAGGCCCAGGCCCAGACCCCAAGGCCCAGACCCAGGGCACAGACCCTAGGGCCCAGACTGAGGGCCCAGACCCCAAGGCCCAGACCCAGGGACCAGACCCCAACCTAGGGCCAAGGCCCCAGACCCCAAGGCCCAGGCCCAGACCCCAAGGCACAGACCCAGGACACAGACCCTAGGGCCCAGACCCAGGGCCCAGGGCCCAGACCCCAAGGCCCAGACTGAGGGCCCAGACCCCAACCTAGGGCCCAGGCCCCAGACCCCAAGGCCCAGGCCCAGACCCCAAGGCACAGATCCAGGACACAGACCCTAGGGCCCAGACCCAGGGCCCAGACCCCAAGGCCCAGATACAGGGCCCAGACCCAAAGGCCCAGACCCAAAGGCCCAGACCCAGGGTCCAGACCCAGGGTCCAGACCCCAAGGCCCAGACCCCAGAGCCCAGACCCCAAGGCGCAGACCCAGGGCCCAGACCCCAAGGCCAAGACCCAGGGTCCAGACCCCCACCTAGGGCCCAGACCCTAAGGGCCCAGAGCCCAGACCCCCGACTCAAGGCCCAGACCCCAAGGCCCAGGCCCAGACCCCAAGACCCAGGGCCCAGACCCAGGGCTCAGACCCCAAGACCCAGACCCCAGGGCTCAGGCCCCAAGGCCCAGACCCAGGGTCCGGACCCAAAGGCCCAGACCCCAGGGCCCAGACCCCAAGGCCCAGACCCTGGGACCAGACCCCAAGGCACAGACCCCAGGGCCCAGACCCCAAGGCCCAGACCCTGGGCCCAGACCCCAGGGTCCAGACCCCAAGGCCCAGACCCCAAGGCCCAGACCCTGGGCCCAGACTCCAGGGTCCAGACCCCAAGGCCCAGACCCCAGGGCCCAGACCCCAGACCCAGACCCCAAAACCTAGACCCCAGGGCCCAGACCCCAAGCCCAGACCCTGGGCCCAGACCCAAAGGCCCAGAGCCCAGACCCCAAGGCCCACACCCCAAGGTCCAGACCCAATGGGCCAGACCCAGGGCCCAGACCCCAGGCCCCAAGGCCCAGGCCCCAAGGCCCAGGCCCTGGGACCAGACCCCAAGGCCCAGACCCCAGGGCCCAGACCCCAAGGCCCAGACCCTGGGCCCAGACCCCAGGGTCCAGACCCCAAGGCCCAGACCCCAAGGCCCAGACCCTGGGCCCAGACCCCAGACCCCAGGGTCCAGACCCCAAGGCCCAGACCCCAGGGCCCAGACCCCAGACCCAGACCCCAAAACCTAGACCCCAGACCCCAAGGCCCAGACCCTGGGCCCAGACCCAAAGGCCCAGAGCCCAGACCCCAAGGCCCACACCCCAAGGTCCAGACCCAATGGGCCAGACCCAGGGCCCAGACCCCAAGGCCCAGGCCCCAAGACCCAGGGCCCAGACCCCAAGGCCCATACCCCAAGGCCCAGACCCAATGGCCCAGACCCAGGGCCCCGACCCCAGGGCCCAGACTCCAAGGCCCAGACCCAGAGCCCAGACCCCAAGGCCCAGACCCAAGGCCCAGGGCCCAGGGCCCAAGGCCCAGACCCAGGGCCCAGACCCCCAAAGCCCAGACCCCAAGGCCCAGACCTAGGGCCCAGACCCCAAGGTCCAGACCCAATGGCCCAGCCCCGGGGCCCAGACCCCAAGGCCCAGACCCCAAGACCCAGGGCCAAGACCCCAAGGCCCATACCCCAAGGCCCAGACACAATGGCCCAGACCCAGGGCCCTGACCCCAAGGCCCAGCCTGGGCCCAGACCCCAGACCCCAGGGCCCAGACCCCAAGGCCCAGACCCCAGACCCAGACCCCAAAACGTAGACCCCAGTGCCCAGACCCCAAGGCCCAGACCCTGGGCCCAGACCCCAAGGCCAGGGGCCCAGACCCCAAGGCCCAGACCCAGACCCCAAGGCCCAGACCCCAAGGCCCAGACCCAGACCCCAGGGCCCAGACCCCAGGGCCCAGACCCCAAGGCCCAGACCCCAAGGCCCTGACCCCAGAGCCCAGACCCCAAGGCCCAGACCCAGGGCTCAGACCCAGGGCCCAGACTCCGGGCTCAGACCCAGGGCCCAGACCCTGGGCCCAGACCCAGGGCCCAGACCCTGGGCCCAGACCCCAGGGCCCAGACTCCAAGGCCCGGACCCAGGGCCCAGACCCCAGCCCAGACCCCAGGCCAGACCCCAGGCCCAGACCCAGGGCCAGACCCCAGGCCCCAAGGCCCAGACTCAGGGCCCAGACCCCAAGGCCAGACCACAGGGCCCAGACCCCAAGCCCTGACCCCAGAGCCCAGACCCCAGGCCCACAGACCCAAGTCAGACCCAATGGGCCAGACCCAGGGCCCAGACCCCAGGCCCCAGGCCCAGGCCCCAGGCCCCCCGGAGACCAGGACCCCAAGGCCCAGACCCCAGGGCCCAGACCCCAAGGCCCAGACCCTGGGCCCAGACCCCAGGTCCAGACCCCAAGGCCCAGACCCCAAGGCCCAGACCCTGGGCCCAGACCCCAGACCCCAGGGTCCAGACCCCAAGGCCCAGACCCCAGGGCCCAGACCCCAGACCCCAACCCCAACCTAGACCCCAGGACCCACAGGTCCACCGCCCAGACCCCGGGCCCAGACCAAAGGCCCAGAGCCCAGACCCCAACCCACACCCCAAGGTCCAGACCCAAGGGCCAGACCCAGGGCCCAGGACCCCAAGGCCCAGGCCCCAAGACCCAGGGCCCAGACCCCAAGGCCCATACCCCAAGGCCCAGACCCAATGGCCCAGACCCAGGGCCCCGACCCCAGGGCCCAGACTCCAAGGCCCAGACCCAGAGCCCAGACCCCAAGGCCCAGACCCAAGGCCCAGGGCCCAGGGCCCAAGCCCAGACCCAGGGCCCAGACCCCCAAAGCCCAGACCCCAAGGCCCAGACCTAGGGCCCAGACCCCAAGGTCCAGACCCAATGGCCCAGCCCCGGGGCCCAGACCCAAGGCCCAGACCCCAAGACCCAGGGCCAAGACCCCAAGGCCCATACCCCAAGGCCCAGACCACAATGGCCCAGACCCAGGCCCTGACCCCAAGGCCCAGACCAACCAGACCCCAGACCCCAGGGCCCAGACCCCAAGGCCCAGACCCCCAGACCAGACCCCAAAACGTAGACCCCAGTGCCCAGACCCCAAGGCCCAGACCCTGGGCCCAGACCCCAGGCCAGGGGCCCAGACCCAAGGCCCAGACCCAGACCCCAAGGCCCAGACCCAGAAGGCCCCCCCAACCCAAGGCCCAGACCCCAGACAGGGCCAGACCCCAGGGCCCAGACCCCAAGGCCCAGACCCCAAGGCCCTGACCCCAGAGCCCAGACCCCAAGGCCCAGACCCAGGGCTCAGACCCAGGGCCCAGACTCCGGGCCCAGACCCAGGGCCCAGACCCTGGGCCCAGACCCCAGGCCCAGACCCTGGGCCCAGACCCCAAGGCCAGGGGCCCAGACCCAAGGCCCAGACCCAGACCCCAAGGCCCAGACCCCAAGGCCAGACCCCAGACCCCAGGGCCCAGACCCCAGGGCCCAGACCCCAAGGCCCAGACCCCAAGGCCCTGACCCCAGAGCCCAGACCCAAGGCCCAGACCCAGGGCTCAGACCCAGGGCCCAGACTCCGGGCTCAGACCCAGGGCCCAGACCCTGGGCCAGACCCAGGGCCCAGACCCTGGGCCCAGACCCCAGGGCCCAGACTCCAAGGCCCGGACCCAGGGCCCAGACCCCATGGCCCAGACCCAGGGTCCAGACCCCAAGGCCCAGACCCAGGGCCCAGACCCCAGGGGCCAGACCCCAAGGCCCAGACTCAGGGCCCAGACCCCAAGGCCCAGACACAGGGCCCAGACCCCAAGGCCCTGACCCCAGAGCCCAGACCCCAAGGCCCAGACCCAGGGCTCAGACCCCAAGGCCCAGACCCCAAGGCCCATACCCCAGGGCCCAGACCCCCAGACCCCAAGGCCCAGACCCAGGGCCCAGACCCCAGGCCCAGACCAATGGCCCAGACCACCAGACACCAAGGCCCAGACCCAGGGCCCAGACCCCAGCCCAAGGCCAGGGTCCAGACCCCAGACCCCAAGGCCCAGACCCCAAGGCCCAGACACCAGACACCAAGGCCCAGACCCCAGGGCACAGACCCAAAGGCCCTGACCCAGGGCCCAGACCCCAAGGCCCAGACCCCAAGGCCCAGACCCAGGGCCCAGACCCCAAGGCCCATGGCCCAGACCCCAACCAGACCCAGGGCCCAGACCCCAAGGCCCAGATCCCAAGGCCAGAACCCGGGCCCAGACCCCAAGGCCCAGACCCAGAGCCCCAAGGCCCAGACCCAAGGCCCAGACTCCAAGGCCCAGACCACAGACCCCAAGGCCCAGACCCAGGGCCCAGACCCCAAGGCCCACACCCCAAGGTCCAGACCCAGGGCCCAGACCCCAGACCCCAAGGCCCAGGCCCCAAGACCCAGGGCCCAGACCCCAAGGCCCAGACCCAGGGCCCAGACCCCAGGGCCCAAGGCCCAGACCCAGACCCCAAGGCCCAGACCCCAAGGCCCAGGGCCCAGACCCCAAGGCCCAGACCCAGGGCCCAGACCCCCAAAGCCCAGACCCCAAGGCCCAGACCCAGGGCCCAGACCCAAAGCCCAGACCCCAAGGCCCAGACCCCAGACCCAGACCCCAAGGCCCAAGGCCCAGGGCCCAGACCCCAAGGCCCAGACCCCAAGGCCCAGACCCCAAAGCCTAGACTCAGGGCCCAGACCCCAGACCCCAAGGCCCATACCCCAAGGGTCAGACCCAATGGCCCAGACCCAGGGCCCAGACCCCAAGGCCCAGACACCAAACCCAGACCCAGGGCCCAGACCCCAAGGCCCAGACCCCAAGGCCCAGACCCCAAAGCCCAGACTCAGGGCCCAGACCCCAGACCCCAAGGCCCATACCCCAAGGCCCAGACCCAATGGCCCAGACCCAGGGCCCAGACCCCAAGGCCCAGACCCCAAGGCCCAGACCCCAAGGCCCAGACCCCAGACCCCAAGGCCCAGACCCAGGGCCCAGACCCCTAAGCCCAGACTCAGGGCCCAGACCCCAGACCCCAAGGCCCAGACCCAATGGCCCAGACCCCAGGACCCAGACCCCAAGGCCAAGACCCCAAGACCCTGGGCCCAGACCCCAAGGCCCATACCCCTAGGCTCCGACCCAAGGCCCAGACTCCAGACCCAAGGCCCAGACCCCAAGGCCGAGACCCCAGGGCCCAGACCCAAGGCCCAGACCCCAGGGCCCAGACCCAGGGCCCAGACCCAGAGCCCAGACCCCGAAGCCCAAACCCAGGGACAAGGCCCCAGACCCCAAGGCCCAGACCCAGGGTCCAGACCCCAGGGATCAGGCCCTGCCTAGACCCAGGGCCCAGACCCCAGGGACCAGGCCCCAAGGCCCAGCCCCATGGACCAGACCCCAAGGCCCAGACCAAGGGACCAGAGCCCAGACCCAGGGACCAGGGCCCAGACCCCAGGCCAGATGCAGGGCCCAGACCTGACTCAGGGACCAGACCCCAAGACCCAGTCCCAGGGACCAGACCCTGAGCCCAGACCCCAGGGACCAGGCCCAGCCTAGACCCAGGGCCCAGACCCCAGGGACCAGGCCCCAAGGCCCAGCCCCATGGACCAGACCCCAAGGCCCAGACCAAGGGACCAGAGCCCAGACCCAGGGTCCAGACCCCAGGGCAGACTCAGGGCCTAGACCCCAGACCAGACTCAGGGCCCAGGGACCAGATCCCAAGGCCCAGTCCCAGGGACCAGACCCAGGGCCCAGACCAGACCCCAAGGCCCAGGCCCAGCCCAGACCCCAAGGCCCAGATCACAAACCTCAAGGCCCAGGGCCCAGACCCCAAAGCCCAAACCAGACCCAGGGACCAGGCCCAGACCCAGAGGTCATCATATACAGCCCGTTACTGTGAGATTTTTTGCTGTGAATTCTGTCATACGTTCATACACACCGCACATTACTGTGAGTTTTATTGCTGTGGATTCTGTGATACACTCATACACACTGCACATTACTGGGAGTTTTATTTCTGTGGTGCTATGTTATGTCCTTTTTTTGAAGGGGGTGAAAAGCTGTTAGAGTTTGAGGGAGTGCCAGGGGGCCCGGGGGGCCCCATCGTGAGGTTTAGTAAGGGGCCCCATCATTTCTGATGGCTGCCCTGCACAACGCACATTACTGTGACTATTATTACTGTAGAGCTGTGATACAGTAATGTGTGCGTTGTTTATGAGTGTATCACAGAGCTCCACAGTAATGTGTGCTGTGTATCACAGAGCTCCACGACAATAAACTCACAGTAATATGCAATGTGTATGAGCATATCACAGAGCTCCACGGCAATAGACTCACAGTAATGTGTAGTGTGTATGAATGTATCACAGAGCTCCACAGTAAGGTGTGCTGTGTATCACAGAGCTCCACGACAATAAACTCACAGTAATATGCAACGTGTATGAGCATATCACAGAGCTCCACGGCAATAGACTCACAGTAATGTGCAGTGTGTATGAACGTATCACGGAGCTCCACAGTAATGTGTGCTGTGTATCACAGAGCTCCACGGCAATAATCTCACCGTAATGTGCGCCGTGTAAGAGCGTATCACAGAGCCCCACAGCAATAAAACTCACATTATTGTGCAGTGTGTATGAATGTGAGTTTTATTGCTGTGGGATTCTGTGATATGCTATTACACGGCGCACAAAACTGTGAGTTTATTCTTTTCCACCAAACCCATCCCATTCTTTTTTACACCCCATCCGCAGCAGCCCCCCTTCACTTTATTCCCCCAGTAAGCCCCTCTCACTTTATTCCCCCAGCAGCCCCCTCGTTTACTTCCCCCAGTAGGCCCCCTTTCTTTATTACCCCTAGCAGCCCCCCTCTTTATTACCCCCAGCAATCCCCTCTCTTTATTACCCCTACCAGCCCCCCTCTCTTTATTACACCAAGCAGCTCCCCCTCTCTCTATTACACTAAGCAGTTTCCCTCTCTCACTTTATTCCCCCCTCAAAAAATCTTACAATATAGCAGCCAGCATATAGTGGGACGTCGTCACTCACCACTGCTAAATTAATTTCTCGGCCTCTCTGTCCTCTGGCTCCAGACTCTGTCAGGTATTTTCAGAGGAAAACAAAATGGATGCCTGTAGCCATCTTGTTTAATTGTATATCTATACTTTTATATGTAAAGTCTTTCTCAACTTTCGCCTAGTTTTAGAATGAACTCAGAGATTTTTTTTATAAATAAGTTAATTTGAAGGTAAAATCTATTAAAGTAAACTAGAAAAGTTATGCATGCCTAATTGCTAGACTATGATGCTATAGACGATATAAAGTGTCTTCATATGATATAGGCCGAGCCTAAGTGCTAGTCAGAGACAATTTATTGGTCTGTTTTTTTTTAAAATTAAAGATATTTTCTTTTCTGGTAAAGAAAAATATTTAAGGTTTAGAATATATGCAAGTATCTATGCTATCCACAAAAATTTATTCTTATATCAATATATTTTATAATAGTAGCACAGAAAATAATATTAAGAAATATTATATTATAACAGTAGTTACTGAACAATAGAAATAATTGGTTTTAAATGTAAGATGATTTAACTGTAAAGGAATGTAACTGATAAGACAACCTTGAAATGGATAGAAATGAAGAAATATTAAATCAAATATGACAGGACAGATGCACTGTCTGGTGTGTATTAGAAGGTCCTTTGTTAAGGGGATTGACCTCTGACCTATGTAAGGGATTTAAAATTTATTTGTAATAATTAAAATTAAATCAACACTGCCATCTTGTGGTGTAAGTAGAGGTTAACAGTTTCTGAAGTCTTCATAGAAAATACACTATATGCTAAGTAGGGAGGTACGTAATAAATGACGTGAAATTGACTATAACTGAACAGAATACAATGAGTATTGGCACTTCATTCCACAACATCATTGAGATCACTCTCTTCATTCCAACTCAGATTACATTTCACTTATCCCTCTCGGGACTTCAAATTTTTTTTACTCTATGCATTGACTCATCTCTATCACATCACAAGAGCATGCTCAAGGAGATGCTAAAAAAAATATTCTCACAAAGAAACATAGAAACTAAGATATAATATCTTATAAATACTCTCACATATTCCAAAACAATATATTATATACAAAGAATTTATTGCTGCTGTAAGAAGACTGCAGAAATGTTTGAATCCAGATCTTGGACATGTAATGTATGGAAAACAAATAGTAGTATTAATGTAAATATATATATGGGTGTGTATCTTGCAATAGGTATAGACTGAGATTTATCTCAGGTACCGTTAGATCTGGAATCTTCAAAAATATTTCTAATCTGCAGTATAGAAATATCATAAAAGGATATAATTTATCCTAAAGTATTTGTTAAACAACAACAAGAAGGTAAAACAGGGAAACCATAAATAGACACCCTACAGGGCATAACCCAGAAAATGGCTATGTACCAATCGATCATTGAGATTGGTACATCGCCTAGCTGTAATACTGGGTCTGTGGGAAAGAGCTTCTTTGAGATGTGGGTCTTGAGTCAATAGAGGCCAATATCTCAAGCAGATATCATGAACAGCCTTCCACCCTTGATCATAATTGGCTATCATTCTGATAAAACCATTCGCCCCCTCAAAACCTGCATTTTGGAGCATGTTAGGGCCATTCGGTTGAATAAAGGTACCCCGGTGGCTAGACACTTTCACGTGTGTCGTGGATGTTCCCTTAACAATTTTAAATTTGTGGGTATTGAACAGGTCAGACTTGGCCCTAAAAACAGCAATCTTGATGTCAAGCTACTCCAACGTGAAGCCTTTTGGATTTACCAACTTAATACTCGTACCTCCTCTGGTCTCAATGAAGGTTTCACCTTCGCCCCTTTTGTTTGATTTAACTATTTCATTACCCAGATCCATTATTCGTCAATTCATTTCATATTTTCTATTTGTTTCTATATTTATTTCCTGCACAATTTTTCTGACACTTATTACATGTTGGTCTTATGGAAGCTCACATATAACCTCTTTTTCCGCTCTTTGTGGATTGTGTTATACCATCATTATAGCCTACTTATTTATATATTTTTCATCTGTTGCTTTGTAATTTCGTTGTTTATAGCTGTTGCTTGGCATCTACAGCGCTCGAGTATTATTGCCTTTTGCAGCAGTATGAATGATGTTTAGCCTCTTATCTTTGATTCGTCAATCCTCATGCTTGGGGCGTGACTTTACTTCTTCCTTGTTGATTGGTCGGCTGAAGCACATGGTTTTCCGACTTGCAAGGTACGCCCATACACCCGGCGTGTATACTTTGGGATTCCGGTTTCGAGGCGTTTTAACCTTCAGGTGCTCCCTAATAATATTTGATATTTATACCGGTACACTTCTAGGACAGTATAGCTCAGGATTAAGCCCATATCGGGCGAAACGCGTTGAGCGATGTCAGTTCCTACTTGGTTTTAAATTTCACTGTTTTCTCTTTGTATGGGGTTTTTTTGCGGACTACCCTGGCGGATTATTATTCTATAAATTAGAGGTGTGTAGACGGCTCGAACCGCCGAGGTAATTAGATAGAACCTTATTCATATACCTTTTTCAGCTATTTGGATGTCCTGTTGACAGTGTGGACTCCTATGGGGTGCCGCTACCCCATACTTGTGTGTTGCTTTCTGCTTTTAATTGTGTGGTTCTTTTTCAATAAATGATATATTGTTGTGACACCTTCCCTGCACTTTGTGCAATTGTTTTTCTTTAAAGTATTTGTTGCAATGATATACAAATATATATATATTGAAATTGGAAGTTACTGTGATTGAAGTATCAAGCAAAGAAGTTATATAATCTACAATCTAAAAAGCAAAAGATTGGGGGCGTGTCCTGACCGCTGAGCGAAATGGCCGCGTGATCGGAGAGCTCCGCAGCCAAAGCTGACTCCGACCTCACAGCACACCATCAAACCCATGATGGTCAAACCCCGCAAGCCTCCACACACCCCTGGACTGCCGGAGACTGTGACCGACGCTCGCCCGGGCTACAGCAGACAGTTTTTGGCCCCTAATAAGGAGGCCGCAGACCCGGCAGTGGAATCCAAGATGGCGGCCGCACCCGACGCTTCGACCCCCAGCACCCCAAACCGATCGGAATCAGGGCATGCAGGTGAGCGCTGGGATCCCCCGCCAGACCTACATATGCTCCTCCGCTCCCTCCCCACCAGTGAAGACCTGGCGACCTCGACGGCTGGTCTACAGACCTCGCTGCTTTCCGAGATCAGGGGCCTGCGCGATGACCTAAACGGCCTACAGGACAGGATCACACAGGTAGAGGTGTCCCAGGCCCGCCAGCAAAAAATCGCAGCTACCCATGACTCGGCACTGGCAACACAGCACGACGCTGTACAGGCCCTGGCCAGACACGTGGAAGACCTTGAGAATAGAGGCCGAAGAAATAACATTAGAGTTAGGGGTCTCCCTGAAAGCAAAAATTCTCCTGCAGATTTGCGCCACACGCTCACTCAACTGTTTTACTAACTGCTGGACAGAGATCCCTCAACAGACATAGAGTTCGAAAGATGCCACCGTGCCTTGCGCCCCCGTGGCCCGCCCGACGCACCACCCAGAGACGTAATCTGCTGCCTACTCCGGCACATGGTTAAAGAAGACATCATGTCGGCCGCACGCGAGACGCGCCCTATTGTATTCGCAGACGCCAGCGTCTCCCTGTTTCAGGACCTGTCGCCCGCCACGTTGCAGTCACGGCGCCTCCTGAAGCCACTTACCTCGGCCCTCCAGACACAAAACCTCCAATATAAATGGCTGTTCCCGTTTGGGATACAGGTCCGCTCTCAGCACGGACCCATTGCACTTCGCACTGGCTCGGATCTACCTGCCTTCCTGGAAGCCCTCTCTCTCCCGCTGGACACTCTACTAACTTGGCCGGAACTCATGGAGATGTACTCCCTCCCGCTGGGACCACCCGTGCGGCAGCAAAGACCGCGTCGCCGTCAACGCTCAACGTCCCAATCCTCATCGCAAACTTCGCACAGACCACGAAACAACTGACAACACTCTGTGCCTCCCACTTCGGCCTGTCCTGCCTTACGTATCATTACCAGCCAGCCGGTACGGACGATAGCCCGAGACACCGACTCGATGTCTTGGCACCTCACCGGAATACCTACTTTATACCTGGACCCTGACCCTCGCCTCCCGCCTGAATCTGACGCACCGATGCGCTACTGGTCTTCACTACAAGGGCATGTATCCTTTATCTTTTACCACATAGCTCTGGGCTCGAACCGCACTGGCTGCAGCAGTGGTGGGAGCTACCATGCCTGGACTTGGCCTAGTCCAGAGGCGTCACAAGAAAAGACTGTAGCCACTGGCGGAAAGGCTGCGGACCCCGCGGTCCCTGACTCCCGGCCCTTCGCAGGCTCACACACTCGGTCGGAGCCGGCAGGCAAGCGGCGAATCCGACACGCTGTTCAAATTGTTTATTGTTTAGTTATACTGTTTATAGATTACTATTATCTTGTTTACGGAACCTAGAGACGCCATCGCTCGGCGCTCGTTACTACCTCCCCCGAGATAGTGCCTTTGGGCCATAGGCCCCCTTTGTAGTGTAACTACCCTCCATCGCCTGTGCGGAAGGACTAGATTACACTTGGCACAACCTCATCGACTATAAAATTTATTTACAACATGCCACATGGCATTGGCAAGCTGCCCAACAGGGGCACAAACATAGGGGAGGAGGAGGCTGGTCTCACTGCCGCTCCAGGATTTTTACGGCGTTGTTAATATGCTCCCTAAATTGAATTCCTGGAGCAACTCCTATATGGCATCGAGGTTGCTGCCAGCCAGGCGTAGCTCGCCGATCGCCATCCTATTCCTCATCCTGACGCTGGACCTTTCAGTGTCCGGTCTGGCTTCTCCTTCTATATATCCAATAAATGAAAGAAGGAAAATACAGTAAGTAAAGCAGGTTTCTATTTTGACTGAAAGTCTTGAAAAAATATAACAGTAGTATATACCAGAGCTGGCGGCCTCCTGAGGCTCTGACTCCTCCGACTCCTCCTCCACCACCACCGTCAGCATCTCTTCCGGTGCTATATCTAAGAAATTAAAGAAATAAAAAATACAGTAAACAACAAAACTGATTTATTTTTGAACAAAAGTCGATGCAAAATAAAACAGTATATACCAGCGCTGGTGGTCGCCCGTGGCTCCTCCTCCTCCTCCACTGGGGCACTGGTGCCCGCCAGGGCAGATGCTGCCTTTGCCTTCCTGTCTTCTGCCAAATCCAAAAAATAACACGTAAATAATGCAGACTGGAAAATATGGTATATCTATACAAAATATTGCCGAAAGTATTTCGACACCCTTCCCACAACCCACTAGCACTTCCAACTTGACCCACCATTACTCCCATCTCATAGTTCTAAAGTCACAAAATATTTATTTATTTCCTCTGCACATAGACATATGTAGCGCTGTGTTTAAACTCTTACTGTGGCAGTACCTATTTTTGGCCACCGGAGGGAGACAAGCGCGATCAGAGACACTGAACATTGGGACTACATTTCCCGGCGTGCTTTGCAAACAGACAGGAAGTGGGTGGGACACAGACGCTGTACATCCTGAGCCTCGTGGAGAACGCGCCAGAGCGCGCCAGGGAGTGCATGAGGGAAGACGCAGTGCTGCAGAGCTGAACCGTGATTAGGCCGGAGCGCAAGTGTGGCCTATTGGGATCCAAGAGGGGTTATCCTGCCTTGCCAGAAGGAGCCTTACTCATCCACAGACATCGCTCAAGTTGTTATCCAGACAAGCTGAGGACCTCGAGTGAGGAGTACCGCGAGTCCATAGGACGGGAGAGCAGGCGGTAGCTGGACAAGTCCGGGTCGGAGTACAGAAAGCTTGACCACCTATCCAGTAGCCGGTATCCCAGCGAGGAAACGAGCAGAGAGACGTCCTGGGTCAGCGGAGCCTGGGTGATCAACGGATGGGTGAGAGGCCTCCAAGGCCGGTTTTACAAAAGCTCAAGCAAGCACGCTGTTGTTTATTTCTGAAACCCACAGGGCCCCAACTTGACTAGTCGAAGACATCGCTTAAAAGATTCACTGGCCAGTTGAATAGTACCCGGGTACCCTAACACACACATACACTCACAAATCGGGACTTAACCTGTTCGGGACTCACTCCCTAAGATCCGAAAAAGAGGAAAGATTCGCATCTTACTTTTGTTTTCCGCTGCGCGTTTCCCGTAATTACGAAGTATTGTATTTTCTGCTCGGTCGTGTATTTTTCCAGAAATACGAAGTCTCGCATTTCTTTTTCCCGCTGCGCATTTACCGCAATACGAACTACTGTAAATATATCTACAAACACCGTGTATTATTATATGCCTTTATAAATTATAAAATCCACAACGGTGCTGGAGTATATATATTCCCTAGTGCGGGGAGACTGACCCGTGGTTCATTTTCAGCGGCTCCTCCGGGAGTGAGCGCTACACGTGGGGGCTCGTTTCCGGGATCCAGTCTCTGGAAAAACCGCATCTAAAGGGTTAAATATGGATCCAGACACTGTTGCCGAATGGTGTGAGGAGCACAGTAGTCAGTTAGAATGTTGTATAGCCATGGATATTCCCGCAGACACTTGGGCCGAAGATCAGATTCGCCAGGCCGTGGCCGCGCTGACACCAGACCATCGGGGGTTAATTCCGGACATTAAAAAGAACACAGATACCTTTCACACGTATGTTCTTTTTGAATGGAGAAAGGGTGTTCCAGTGTGTTTTCAGGGTGCAAGCATGAAGCTGACCGATGAGGTAGAAGTCCAACTGATTCAGCCAAGTGCGCCACGTGGCGAATCCGCAAGTGTTCCCGCGCCCAGTCCGTTGGCCATGATCGGGCATGAATTCATAGTGGCTATTGGAGATTTGCTGGCTAAGTGTCAGAGAACAAGCCCTCCGCACACTAATTTCGGTTATCGACGGTTGAGAAATTTTACAGGAAATGTACCAACTCCGGCGGGAGAAGAACCCTTTGAGGAGTGGGTGGAACAGGCGATGCAGGCTCTGGATGAGTGGGACGTCCCTGAAGCCCAGAAAAAGCAAAGGATCACCGAGAGTTTAAAGGGACCTGCGTCAGAAGCGGTGAGAAACCTAAAACTGAGTAGAAAAGACTGTACTGCTTTAGATTATTTAAACGTTCTGGAGGAAGTTTTTGGGCGAACAGAAAAGGCTGCAGAGCTTGTGTATCAGTATGAACACACCTATCAGCGGAAAGGTGAGAGAATGACCGAATACATGAGGTGCCTAGATAAGATTCTGCACCAGATACTCCTCAAGAAAAGGGCCGAGCCGGCCGAAGTGGATAAGATCCGAATAAAACAGATCCTGAGGGGCTCTCAACCTCTAGATCCAGTGATGCTGCAGCTGAGAAGCAGAGCAGGTAATCAAGAACTGAAGTACCTGGAACTGATCCGAGCTGTCAGAGAGGAGGAGGCTTTGCTGGAGGAAAAATCCTTCAGGCGAGGGGAAAGAGCTTATGCACAACCTGTAAGGCATAACGACGGTCTGCAGCCTGAAAGCGATTCGCTGGATACTTACGGGTCCGACGTGGACGAGCAAGAGCACCTGATTGCTTTTAAATCCACAGAGAGGGCTGCCAAAGAATTACACCTCTCTGAACGTGGTGAGTTGCACAAAACTGTTAAGAAAGTACAGGAAGCTCAAGCCGAACTGCAGCGGGCGCACGCGGAACTGTGCCGAGTGTTGATGAAGGTGACAGAAATGCAGGCAGAGATGCAGAAGTTCCTTACAGGCATACAGACAACCGGAGTTGCTGTGGCGTCTAGCCAAGGTCCTTTAACTGAATCACAACAGGCGACTGCGTCTCCACTTTCTAAGAAGAGGTGTTTCTGTTGTGGAGAAATGGGCCACTTCCGCGCACAATGCAAAGACCGAAAGCCTGAGAGGAATAGAGTTGATGAGTTGTTAAAAGCCTTAGAGGGACTGTTATCTACCTCACCGGCGGGAAACGCCAGAGGGTGCCAGTGAAGGAGCAACCTAGGTGCCCGGAGATTGAACCCCGCTCCAAAAATCAAGCCAGGGCTAAGAGGGCGAGAGGGCCCAAAGTCCGGCCAACTGCTGAGCCTGCCAGGACTGAAAGAGTCACTCCCTTAGCATCCGGACCTACGTCATGGGGAAGCAAAGCACACCCAAAACCTACACGGGCCAAGAAAAGGGCCAGGGTACAGCAAACTGGGTCTAAGTGTCCTGATACCGCCACCAAGTTTCCTGACCAACTGATAGGTCCTTCTCCCATTGTGCCAATCCAAGTGGAGGGAGTCTACACTAAAGCCTTGTTGGATTCAGGGGCTCAAGTGACATTGATCTACCGAGACTTCTATGAGAAACATTTGAAGCACATTCCTCTACAGAAATTGAAGGACCTGGAAATCTGGGGTATCGGAACTGAGAAACTCCCCTATGACGGGTATCTACAGGTGAAATTGGAGATCGGATCCGAAGTCATCGGGCAGTCCGGAGGTTGCGATGCATTGGCCATTGTGTGTCCTCGACCCTCAGGTGCAAACAGAAGTTCCATGATAGTGGGGACGAATACTGATTTGGTGCAGCGTCTCCTGACACCTATCGTATTGGAAGAAGGTTCTACTCAAGGGGTACACCCAATGTTACGTCCGGTCTATCAGAGGATGGTTGAAGAACAGAAGGCACCTGCCGAAGTGGGGTGCCTATGGAGATTAGAAGGAACAGAGAAGGTTCTGCAAGCAGGAGAAGTAGCAAGTTTCCGGGCTTCAGTCAAGTTGAATGGATCGCAACCAGGCCCCTATGTAGTGCTGGAGACCGATTTTAATCATGGGAGTGAAGCCGGAATTGAAGTAATCCCTGAAATGATCTCCACTAAAGCTCTGAAAAGAACACGAGGAAGAGTCTCAGTCAGCGTGTGCAATGTGTCTGATTCTCCAGTAGTCCTTAAAGCACGAATGCCTATCGGGCAAGTGGAGTCCGCTACGCCCCTCCCCACTGATTTAGGAGGGGGAGTGGATAAAGAGATTCCAGATGAGAGATTCTACCCCAAAGACGCTCCCATTTCCTCCAAGTGGAAGAAACGTCTTCAGTCTCAAGTTTTGAAGTGGAGGGAACTGTTCTCGAAAGATGAGTTCGACGTAGGCCTAGCTAAAAGTACTGAGCACCGCATTCGATTACAAGAAGACAAGCCGTTTCGCGAAAGGTCAAGGCGAGTTCCGTTGGGAGACTTGGATGATCTGCGAGAACAGCTGAATGAATTGCAAAGAACCAAGGTGATTCAAGAGTCCAGGAGTCCATACGCATCTCCAAAAGTGATGGTCCGGAAGAAGAACGGTTCTGTCTGCCTATGCATAGACTACCGCACATTGAACCGGAGAACCATCCCAGACCAATATGCAACTCCTCGGATAGAAGACGCCTTACAGTGTTTGTCTGGAGCGAAATGGTTTAGTGTACTAGACCTACGAAGCGGGTATCACCAGATACCAATGCATCCCGAAGACAAAGAGAAAACTGCGTTCATCTGTCCATTGGGGTTCTTTGAATTCAACAGAATGCCTCAAGGCCTTACGGGGGCTCCAGCCACGTTCCAACGGTTAATGGAGAAGACAGTCGGAGACATGAATCTGATCGAAGTATTAGTGTACCTGGATGACATAATCGTGTTTGGGAAGACTCTGGAAGAGCATGAGCAACGTTTGGAGAAGGTCTTGAAGAGGCTCCATGAAGAGGGATTGAAACTGTCTCTGGAGAAATGCCAATTCTGTCTACCGTCCGTTACATATCTGGGACATGTGGTCTCAGCAGAAGGTGTTTCGACAGATCCTCGGAAGTTGGAGGCCGTAGCTTCTTGGCCTAGACCCCGAAACGTCACTGAACTTAGATCTTTCTTGGGGTTCTGTTCATATTATCGAAGATTTGTAGGAGGATTCGCAAAGATAGCTCAACCATTGAGCAAACTCCTACAGAAGCAAAACCCCGAAGAAGGCTGCAAGGCCTCTGACCGAAACCCGTCAGCTCCAGGACCAAGGAAAGCTCGAGAGTCCATACAGGGCGAATGGACTAGTCAGTGTGAAGGCGCTTTCTTGAAGTTAAAAGAGAGTCTAACTCAAGCTCCTGTCTTGGCCTATGCGGACCCTCACAAGCCATATGAGTTACATGTGGATGCCAGCAGAGAAGGGCTAGGAGGAGTCCTGTATCAGGAGTATGGTGGATTGCTGAGGCCTGTAGCGTACGTGAGTCGGAGCCTTACGCCTTCAGAAAAGAACTATCCTACCCACAAGTTGGAGTTCCTAGCCTTAAAGTGGGCAGTGGTAGACAAGTTAAAAGACTATCTGTATGGAGCCGAGTTTGTGATAAAAACGGATAACAATCCTCTTACTTATGTTCTCACTACTGCGAAACTGGACGCAACGGGACATCGGTGGTTGGCCGCTCTGTCAGGGTTCCGGTTCAGCCTGAAGTATCGCCCTGGGGTGAATAATCGAGATGCTGATGCTTTATCGAGAAGACCCTACACTACAGAATGGACTCAGTTAACTCCAGACGGGGTGCAAGCTTTGTGTCAAGGAGCAGAGCGCCGGGTCAAGGGAGGGATTGAAGCGGAGGCCATAGGAGTCATGGCTGCGGCCGTTCCTGAGTTTTACTGTAACCCTACACAATTGAGGGATGAAAGTCTACCTACCTTTTCAAAACAAGACCTGAAGGCGGATCAGGCCAGAGACCCTTTAATTGCATTGACCATAAAGGCCCTAACTGCGAACCAGCGGGAAATTATGCTGACCAATTCCCCGGATGGAGCTAGATTGGTCTACAAAGAGTGGGAACGGTTGAAGATGTTGGATGGGGTGGTCTACCGAAGGGGCCCCTCAGCAAACGCTGAAGAGACTCAACAGCTATTTCTTCCCACTAAGCATAGAGAGAGTGTGCTGCGATCGTTACATGATGAGCATGGACATTTGGGTGCTGAGAGAACTTTTAAGCTGGTGCGAGACAGATTTTATTGGCCTTGCATGAGAGCTGAAGTGGAAAGTTACTGCCATTCCTATCTGAGGTGTATTCAGAGGAAGACTCTACCAACCCGAACCGCTCCAATGAGCCATCTACAGAGTCAGGGACCCATGGATTTGGTGTGCATTGACTTCCTGTGCTTAGAGCCGGATGCTAGCGGGCAAGGGAACATTCTAATAGTGACTGACCATTTCACTCGTTACGCCCAAGCCTTTTCCACGAAAGATCAATGGGCTCCGACAGTAGCCAAGGTTCTGAAGGAAAAGTTCTTTGTTCACTACGGCCTGCCAAGGAGAATACACTCTGATCAGGGTAGAGACTTTGAAAGCCGACTTGTTGGGCAATTGTTGAACTGTTGGGAATCCAAAAGACCCGAACTACACCATATCACCCTCAAGGTGATGCTCAGCCTGAAAGGTTTAATCGCACGCTGCTGAATATGCTGGGGACTTTGTCGAACATAGAGAAGCAGAGTTGGAGTCGTCACATAGCTACTCTGGTGCATGCATATAACAGTACGGAGAGTGATGCAACTGGATACTCACCGTACCGTCTTATGTTCGGAAGAGAAGCCCGACTGCCGGTTGATTTAGCGTTTGGGTTATCTCTAGACCAGACGTCGGTAGCTTCCCATAGAAACTACGTGGATAGACTTCGGAAGAACCTGGCTTATGCGTTTGAACAGGCCCGTTTGACCTCAGGAAACAGGGAGCAAAGGAACAAGAGGAATTATGATTTGAAAGTTCGGATACAAGATCTACAACCCGGTGATAGGGTTCTGTTGAAGAACTTGGGTGCTGCTGCGAGACACAAGTTGGCGGATAGATGGAGTTCTCAAGTCTACATTGTCTGCAAGCAACTGCCGGGTCTGCCGGTGTATCAAATCCGGCCGGATGGAAAGGCTGGGCCTCTTTAGAACTGGCACCGCAATCATTTGTTACCTTTGAGAGAGGCTGTGAGGATGCCAGTTGGGGACGAACTGCCTCTGTCAAATCCGCCTGCTCCACGTTTGCCTCCTGTTACTCGGTCTCAACAGACCCGGGTTGTCGAAGAGAGCGAAAGAGACAGTGAAGAAGAGAGTTATTGTCTGGACTGGATGCGCTCACCGGAGCCTGAGGAGGTTGTCGTTGTTCCTGAGCGGTGGGAGAGTAATTTGAGGCCTGAAGCTCCTGAATTTCTGCTGGAAGTCCCTGAGACTGTTGAAATCCCTGAAGCTCTTGAATTTCAGCTAGAGATTCCTGAGACTGTTGAAATTCCTGTAGCTCCCGAAGCCGAGTCTTATGACTACAGTTCTATGCCTTCACTGGAGGGATCATACTCCGAAGAAATGTCTGCTCCAGTAATAGAAAGAAGGACTGAGCCAGCACCTATAGTACTTCCACCTGAAGAGGAACTGATTGAGCCAGAACCAAAACGCTCTGTTCGACTGCCCCAGCGACTCACCTATGACTACCCAGGACATAGCACTGAAGAGGCCATCACCACAGTGCAGAGGTTGCCCGAAGTGTCTGCTATGTTAGCTGAGGTAGCATTAAACATGAGTCAACTTGAAGAAGTGTATCTAACCCACTGTATGTTTGCTGCCAACCCTGTATCTGCTATCTAATTGTTTTGGAGAGACCCAAAAGTTCTAGGAGGGGGAGAGTGTAGTGCTGTGTTTAAACTCTTACTGTGGCAGTACCTATTTTTGGCCACCGGAGGGAGACAAGCGCGATCAGAGACACTGAACATTGGGACTACATTTCCCGGCGTGCTTTGCAAACAGACAGGAAGTGGGTGGGACACAGACGCTGTACATCCTGAGCCTCGTGGAGAACGCGCCAGAGCGCGCCAGGGAGTGCATGAGGGAAGACGCAGTGCTGCAGAGCTGAACCATGATTAGGTCGGAGCGCAAGTGTGGCCTATTGGGATCCAAGAGGGGTTATCCTGCCTTGCCAGAAGGAGCCTTACTCATCCACAGACATCGCTCAAGTTGTTATCCAGACAAGCTGAGGACCTCGAGTGAGGAGTACCGCGAGTCCATAGGACGGGAGAGCAGGCGGTAGCTGGACAAGTCCGGGTCGGAGTACAGAAAGCTTGACCACCTATCCAGTAGCCGGTATCCCAGCAAGGAAACGAGCGGAGAGACGTCCTGGGTCAGCGGAGCCTGGGTGATCAACGGATGGGTGAGAGGCCTCCAAGGCCGGTTTTACAAAAGCTCAAGCAAGCACGCTGTTGTTTATTTCTGAAACCCACAGGGCCCCAACTTGACTAGTCGAAGACATCGCTTAAAAGATTCACTGGCCAGTTGAATAGTACCCGGGTACCCTAACACACACATACACTCACAAATCGGGACTTAACCTGTTCGGGACTCACTCCCTAAGATCCGAAAAAGAGGAAAGATTCGCATCTTACTTTTGTTTTCCGCTGCGCGTTTCCCGTAATTACGAAGTATTGTATTTTCTGCTCGGTCGTGTATTTTTCCAGAAATACGAAGTCTCGCATTTCTTTTTCCCACTGCGCGTTTACCGCAATACGAACTACTGTAAATATATCTACAAACACCGTGTATTATTATATGCCTTTATAAATTATAAAATCCACAACGGTGCTGTAGTATATTTATTCCCTAGTGCGGGGAGACTGACCCGTGGTTCATTTTCAGCGGCTCCTCCGGGAGTGAGCGCTACACATATATTACCGTTCAATTATATATTTTTTTCAGAAGTAAACATTACGTTTTTTCAATAAAAACTATTATTTGTGTTGTGTGCATACAAAACGGATTGTGCCGACTGCTTTTAGTTATTTTATAGATGCCTCAGCCTCAGTTTCACTTTCAGTTTCTGCGAATAAAACTGCGGATATAGCAGAAACAACAGAAACCCGCCATTTTGTTTTGAAATTCGCATCCAAAGCATTCAATGACACTGCTGTAGCAAACTGAATTGCTGCGCTGCAACAATTCAGCAGCTGCTGAGGACGTATTGAACGCGGCTCTGTTTGGATGCACTTTCCGAAGAACTACTGTACATGTCCCATCCTACCACTTAGCAGAGACGCAGAGATTTTTGTTGATGCGCAGGTGGGAGCCAATATTGGGCAAGCTGTGGGTCATCTCGTATGCATCACTCAATCACAACAACCCCCCCCCAGCACACTACAGTACACAGTGCCAAAAGAAATCCAGCATTGTAATTTCATCTACATACATCAAATATCACAATTTTCACGAATACGTAAAATCACAAAAAAGAAGAGCTATTGCAAAAATGCATGTATGATGAGTCGTGAAAACGCAAAGCTATACAGAATCACATTGCATGAAAAAAGGACTAGATAAATCAACATATTTCTGTGCACATTAGCACATGCAAGCACATTATTATTATACAGGATTTATATAGCACCAACAGTTTGCGCAGCGCTTTACAATATAAGATGACACTTATGTTTGGCTATGACGCGACGGATGTGCCTCAGCTGCTCCTGCTCGCGTGCCTTCAGATCGGACCAGCATTTTCGGAGCTGGTCCTTCGTCCGGTCTTTCCCAAATATTTCCGTGATGGTGGTGCGTAGCTTATCTAGGATACGGTCCTTGCGCGCGTTATTCTTTCTGCCATAAGGGCCCTTATGGCAGTCGTAATCTTTTTTATCAAAGATGCGGACCAGCTCCAACATCTCCTCAAATGCCATGTTGCTGGCCCACTTCTTCCTGGGTGTCTCTGGGGTGGAAGCAGATGAGGAGGTGTCCGAATGGGACTCTCTGTCTCTTCCTTCAGCCATGATAAATAATTTCTATATTTTTTGGCCTGTCAAAAAATTGTCAAAACTCTCTACAAAAATGGCTCAATAAAGTTACGACATCTGCGTGCACGCATGCGCGACCCGCGGAGGAATCGGATCCGACCCGATTACGACAGAGTTATCGTATCGACAGAATTATCGGATCATTGGAAACAAAAACAAGTGATACGCATTTACAAATACAAAATTTACAGAATCAGCGATATAACCGATAATAGTTAAATATACGATGTCCAGAATTACCGAAATGGAAACGAAATCACGAATGGAACCAAAATCATGAATAGAGCGAAAATAAATTTCGATTTGACACATTTCAAGTCTGTTCGAAAAATCCGAAATTTTTTCGTTTCGGCTCAAAAAGTTTTACGGATCTATCGGTTTTCGGGTCCGATCCGATTCGGAAATTCAGCCGAATCCGAAGACACGAATCGGGAAATTTCGTGAAAATTCCGAAATTCCGAAACCCGAAACGCACATCCCTAGCGAGATACACCTCCCTTCTGGAGCTTCGGACTGAACCTCAATCCCTACTAAATGTTAAAGCCCAGAAAGCTTTTCTAGCGACTCGCAGACTCTTCCACGAACATGGTAACAAGTGCGGGAGGTTACTGGCCCGCGCCCTCAGATCCCACAGACATAAACTGTATATCTCCAAACTCCGCACACCCCAGGGATCTCACGTTACGCTACCCCGGGACATGATAGCGCTGCTTCAGGACCATTTCCATCACTTATACAACCTCCCTCAGGAGGAGGGTAGTACCCCCCTCCCTCTTTAATGCTCCAGTTTATACGCAAAAATGTCCACACTAAATTGTCCCTACTTCAGCGAACAGCTCTGGAATCGCCTTTCACTATAGAAGAATTGTCGCAAACAGTCAAAAAAACACCGACAGGCAAAACCCCGGGACCAGACGGGTTTTCCCTACGGTACTATAAAGTATTTTTTCCCTCCCTTGCCCCGGCGTGGCTCGCTGCTTTTAATACGCTGATTCAGAGGCCACACTCCATGCCACCGCAAACACTAGCGGCCACTATTACTCTTATCCCGAAGCTGGGAAAAGACCCAGATGTCTGCGCAAATTACCGCCCCATATTGCTGCTTAACCAAGATATCAAACTGTTTGCAAAAGCCATTGCCTTGAGATTGGCCCGCTATGTCCCTGGGCTGGTACACCCCGACCAGGCGGGGTTTGTGCTGGGCAGGGACGCAAGGGATAACACTGTGCGAGCGCTCAACCTGATACACTCGGCCTCCCATCCCAAATCCGAAACCACACTCCTGCTCTCCACGGACGCCGAGAAGGCGTTCGACCGTGTACGGTGGGCTTTCCTCTTCCAAACACTGCGCTGCATGGGCTTTGGCCCCAATCTTATGGCCTGGATTGGTGCCCTCTACTCATGCCCTTCGGCTAGAATTAATCTGAACGGCATCCTCTCCCCCTCGTTCCCTATCCGGAACGGAACACGGCAGGGATGCCCCCTTTCCCCGATGCTGTTTGCCCTCTCCCTAGAACCTCTTTTACAAGCAGTCAGGACAGATACCTCAATACATGGTGTGAAGGTGGGACTGCAACACCACAAGGTTGCCGCGTACGTGGACGACCTGCTGTTTTTCGTTAGCCAACCCCTGATGACCCTACCATCCCTTACAGCGCTCCTACGCGAATACAGCTCGTATAGTCACTACAAAATCAATCTGACAAAATCTGAGATCCTTGGGGTGAACATCCCGCTTTCAACACGCACGCAGCTGCAGGCGGCATTCCCGTTTAGATGGCGCAATTCCGCAATTAAGTACTTAGGCGTCCAGCTGACTTCGGATTTGTCTACACTGTACTCAACGAACATCCTCCCATTGCTGCAATCCATTTCCTCAGACCTGGCGTCCTGGGCCTTCCCCCATGTCACCTGGTTTGGCCGCATCAACGTCCTAAAAATGAATATCCTTCCCTGCATACTGTACCTCTTCCAGACTCTACCGATCACTATACCTAGACTGTTCTTCAGCTCCCTGCAGTCGATCTTTATCAAGTATGTGTGGAATAGCCACCAACCCCGACTTAAATTTAGCCTTTTGACTGCCTCAAAATTTAAGGGTGGCCTGGCCCTTCCCAACCTTAAGCAATATTACCAAGCTACACATTTACTCCGCATCTCCGAATAGTCGAACAAACCCTCCCAAAAGCTCTGGATACCCCTAGAAGAAGACCTCACTGGCGATGACCTAGCCTCACTCCCGTGGCTTCTGGGCACTAACACGAAATACACGCCCTCTTCACACCACACCGTCTCTGCTACCCTTAAAATTTGGAAATCCCTCCAACGTTCCACAACAATTGCCCCATGGCCCTCCCCCTCCTCCCTGTCGACCGCTTACCTGTATTCTCCAGATATGTCCGCCCCGCCCAGGATGGGATCCAGCAGATCCGTGCCTCACTGTACATTGACGGAGACACATTCAAACTTCCAGCAGAAATTCCACTGCCTCACCCACACTCATTCCTCACACGATTTCATCTGCACCGCCTGACCACGTACTTGCGCACCTTGGCACAGCCGTCCGCATTTACACGACCCCTTACCCCTTTTGAAATGCTGATACAACGCCCCTGCGCCCTGCCCCATGGTATATCCCTCCTCTATGGTCTGCTCAGGGATCTGACCTGCACTGAGCCCCCTACAGGGCCAGATGGGAGGCTGACCTTCAGCAGCCCTTCACAGATGACGAGTGGGATAAAATTACCACCCTTGCTACAAAATGCTCCATAGCCAGCAGAACGCAGGAAACGGCCTATAAACTACTATCGAGATGGTATAAACCTCCCGCGCTGATTGCCCACTACGACACACGAACTGATGGCTCCTGCTGGAAATGTCATGCTCCCCATGCCAACATGCTACACATGTGGTGGTCCTGCCCGCATCTCCAACCTTTCTGGCGCACAGTACATAACACCATCTGTAAGATCTCCACTATGCCCCCTGACTTTTCGCCTGCCCCGATGCTTCTGCACCATACGGTTCTGTCGGTAGGGGACTATGCAAACTCACTGGACATCAGACTTTTGAACGCGGCCAAAGCTGTTATCCCCCGACATTGGAAATCGTCTACTGCCCCCTCCATTAAGGAATGGGTACAGGAACTACACAAACTCCGCAACATCGAAGACCTTCTCCACCGAGCGGCAGGCTCCACAGACAAACATCTGCACCGATGGTTTTACTGGCCGGCCGCCTGCCCTCCCACAGGTAGCCCTCTCACTACCTGAGACTGCGGGACTTGAGTAGCAGTGGTGGTATGCAAGAGAAACAAAGATGTACACTAGTATTTGAGGATTGCAGCTTAATGGAATGAATCTCACGACTCCAAGGGACGTGGATACCTCGCCCACCATGACTCCTGGGAATCCCCCCTTTTTTTTACCCCCCAACCTCCCTCACACCCCCCTCCTCCTTCACCTCCACTTCCTAATCCCCCAGACAGTTATTCTGTACTTACCTGAAGGTTCTCAAACATGCCTACTGAACGCACCTTTATGTTGTAAAAAATGCCGAAAGAATACAGATGCATGCATTTTATATTGTATCATTGATGTTCAACCTTTGTTTATGGCACCCTTTAATTTTCAATAAAATATTTGTTACAATAAAAAAAAAAAGCAAAAGATTAGAAGCTAAATTCTCGTTAGGGGAGGATTCACTAAATATGTTTTTCTTACTCTAGAAATAGAATTAGTGATAGCCTCATATTTTTGTAGATCCAGGTAGCACAAGGAGATATACATATATATCTACAAGATACTAGCTTGTTTTAAATACTGGTTTTCTGGGAATACATGTAAATTGTTTTCTTTAAGCAGGAAGTAAACTAACCATCTGTGTATTAGTTACTAACTGATGAAAGTAAATTGTATTAACCATATATACTGTATATATACAGTTACTAACAGAAATACTATGTTAAAAGCTAGAGATCTGTGTGCTGATGGATTGATGTTGTGTTTTATAAATCTTTGATCATGTGGTGAGATTAAAATCTTTTTGCATACGTAATAAATATATATATTTTTATCTAAGCTGGTTGGTTCTATTTTTTAAAACTAAAACACGTACCAGTAAAAGAATTTAGGAGAACTTCTGATAAATACAAATGAGATAAATTTGTTGTTGTTTATATCTCGTATAAGTTTCTTACCTGATTAATATCTCCGACATATTGGAGGCACTGAGCAGAGATTGTAGTTTTTGTTTGAAATATAACTGCCAAGTACTGTCTGATATATAGAGGTAGAAAATATATATATTTTGACTCCTTGTTGTTGTATTTTGACTTGTGGTTTACGTTGTCTACTAAATGGTGTAAAATGTAGAGTCAGAATCTGAGACTCATGAAGATGTACATATACATGCAGATCAAATAGTATTGATAGATGTTATGTCTTATCTAAAGGACAAGTTACACGTCACAGATGATTTATTTGATTGATAAAGGAATTGCAATCAAATGTTTCTAATTATGCTGTTTCAATCTGGTCAGATCAGTCAAATTTTCTTGAGTGTTTGCGAAAAATAAGTGCAGCCAAAAATAAGAAAGACAAAGAGATTCTTGTCTTCGAATTTGTGCCTGAATGCATATACTTGATCGCAGAAATGAAGAGATTGAATGATGACAAAGAAACCAGAGATAGTTTAGAAAATAAAAATCGTGACTTGCATGATTCCGTAAATAAATTAAAAGATGAGTCAGAACGAATGATAAAGGAGTTGAAAGTGTGTGCAAAAGAGAAAGATCAAATGCAGAGCGAGATCGATCAATTGTCACATTTAAATAAGGAACTGAATGCAAAATTGGTGAGAATGAAACGCGAACATGAGAAATTCGCTGATGAGTTACGTCAGGTTGAAGCTGATGCAAAAAGGGTTAATTCTTCTCCCTCAGAGAGATTCCCTTTGAAAGCTTTTAGCCGTGTAGATAAATCACAGCCTATTGCTGACAGAAGTGTTTCCCTGCAGAGCCAGAGCGAAAGTGAAAGTGAAACTAATTCTCATGATGAAAAAAGAGCAATGCCTCGTACACATAAGTATTTCAAATCACATCACTCTAGCCAGCCACAGCCTATTAAGCATGATAGAAAATCTTACGTAATGCGAGATTCTACAAAAATTTTAAAGTTTTTAAAGGATTCAGTAGGGATATTCAAATTGAAGAATTCCCCAGCTATTATCAGTCATTTGGAAACTTTTGAGGAAGCTTTATCTGTTCTAGGCATTAATTCAAATGATCAGAAAAATGAGTTTATCTCATGGGTCTTTGAAGGCAAACATAGATATTTTTTTCAGTCTTTGAAAGAGTCTGGCATAAATACATGGAGTAAAGTTGTCTCTGAGGTCAAATCTGAATTTGGGCCTCACCGCACCAGCCTAGCTGCGAAAAGAGCTATTTTAACTCTAAAATGCAGACCTAATCAAAGCCCCCATGAATTTCTTTCAGTCCTTAAAAATGCGTACAGCTTGGCTGAGAGAAACCCAGATTTTGAAAACCTTGAATTTATCCAATTATTTTATGACGCATTGCCCAATAAAATAAAGGTTATACTGGCAAGGGATTATGACCCCAAGAATGGTTTGGATTGGATTTTAAAAGAGAGTATGACCCTATTTACTTTATTTGAATATAGTGAAGAAACTAAGGGGAAAAGAGGGAAAAATTCACCTGAGGAAATAGCGGAAACTCATGTTAAAAAGGGTGACGTTAAATTTTAATCTCAGAAAAAGAGCTACACGGAGGTCATGAGAGATCCAAAACCTAAGTAGAAAAATCCAAGCCAGATCAGGAAAGGAGGTTTGCCAGAGAAAATTCAGGAAATAAATTTCAACCTAGGAAGCAATGGGTACCTATAAATCAATGGGTTAATTCAAGGGAAGATGGGCCTAGACAGGAAGCGACCCGAAGTAGGACTGAGTCTGAGGAATCAGATAATGCGCAAGCTTCATCACCAAGGACAAATAGAAAGCGGAGATATAATGTAAGCCAGCGTATCAGCCAAATGCAGGATAATTTCCGTGTGCTGACAGAAAAACTGGATCAGATCACTCAGTTGATGACTGGAAATAATCCAAATCAAATTGTAAGTGATGCACCACCTGCAGCTCCGCCAACTCAGTGACTAGATGATGATTCTGATGAAATAACCAGTGTCCATGACAATTGACCAGAAAGTGACGATGAAATGGTTAATACAAATGTTTGTATGGTTGATGATTTAACCCCTTCCATGCCAAAAGAAGGACAATGTATTTTATCTCTCCAGTCTAAGTGCGAGCAATCTTAGAAGACTGAATCTGACACGGACAGCACAGTTGCCAAGAGCATGCCTGAGAGAGGAAAGTCTGTGGGTAAAATCTGTACAAAACCTAATTTCATATCTCACTCTAAGGTTCTCTGTAAATTGCATAGCATTGAAGACCGATATTATGTGAATGTAGAATTACAGGATAATTTACCACAGAATATAATGTCTCTGCTAGACACAGGAAGCCAAGTTTTATTGGTATCATCTAGTTACTTTGATCAGGTCCAAGTGTTATGGATCAGACTTAAACAGTCTCTTGATCGAATGCCCGCTGCTGCCAAATGGTGGAGAAGCCAATCAATGCAAGTGCGCACTGAAAGAAACAACACAGACTCGCTGGATAGTTGTCTATGTAGTCTTTCTCGCACAAAGCCGGGTGACTTCTCTTTTCTTTATTGAAAGATACATGCTTTTTTGCCAGTTGGTGCGGAAGCAGGGGCGTTAACTAATATTTTATTTAACATTAGCAGTAAAATTGCAAACACATTATGGATTAGATCATAGAAACGAAAGTCAAATATCAGCTGTTTCCAAATGTCAATTTATTTTGCGTCGTTGACAAACGTCAGTCATTTTTCACCATCATGGGAGTATGGGCGAAGTCCTGTTTCAGATACAGCATGTTTCAGGACACCGGATGTCCCGTGCCCTGCTCCTGGTACTGAAATAGGAATCCTCATGACTTGTGGTTAGCTATTCTGTTGAAACAGCGGAGTTACGTAAGATACAGTTTGATTCTCTCTGAAAAGACAGTTTTATTAATTCAGCTCTTAAAGACATATTAACTACTTAAATGAGCATTTTTCTAAGCCTTTGAATATTATTAAAGCAGATACATATTCTTGTCCATAACAGTCCCCCCTAAAAATGCACATTTCTAAAGTGTCCCCTTGGAGACGAGCTGCACCTTTATCCGTTCCCCTAAAGTCTCGCCAGCCATCTCCTTTCTTCACCGAAGTTTGAGACGAATAGCCCCTATTTGCGACTAAACCCCTTTGTAATTCGGACTTGGGCTTGGTCGAGACTGGTGGGTCAAGATTCGGGCCTACAACTCATTTTGCAATGGGTCACAAACCTGTAGATTAGCATAAGAGTTCCCAATGTCCTCCCCAGTTTCCCCACATAAGTGACTAAGCATAACAGGGGTAGTGGACTCCACAGTTCTTTCTACAACTTTTTTAATGCAGGGCAAAACACAACATCCAATCACCGCCAACAGAACTATCACTACCAGGATAACTATCCCTATTTGTGTGAGG
The DNA here is from genome assembly GCA_009667805.1 of Leptobrachium leishanense. NCBI lineage: Eukaryota > Metazoa > Chordata > Amphibia > Anura > Megophryidae > Leptobrachium > Leptobrachium leishanense. The sequence continues at coordinate 87,046,165 of CM019068.1, read as the reverse complement.
GGCTTCTGCCAGCCACTCATCCAACTAAAATACTGATCCCATGGATCAGTAATACCAGAGTTCTTCTTCAGTTCCTCAGACAGGTCTTCCAATTGTTTAATGGCTTTAGTGACCTTACCAGTAGGGCCTGTGTTATCCGGGATAAAGGTGCAACAGGAGCCACCTGTACCTTTCAGCATCTTACAGACCACACCCCTCTCTGCCAGTAGCATGTCAAGGGCCATGCGGTTCTGGAAGGTCATTGCAGAGGCCGGGCCTAGCTGGTCGGCCAAACCCTGGAGGGCATCTCGGGTATAGTTTACAAACCTCTGCTAATTGTAATAGATGTAGTTAATCCAATCAACATTTTTATTGATGGTTATCATGGGGATTAAAGATTCGAATCCCACCTTTACCTGGTCTCTAGCTTTGAACTCATCAGGCAGCCCCCTTGGGATTCCTATGACATCGATGTAGACGTGTGGGTCGAAACTGCCAGGTGCAGACAACAATGGTGCAGACCATAACAGTCCGTGATATGTCCACTATAGAGCCAGAGAGCTCTCATAAATTGTGAGTGCGCTGTAGTATTGAATATATTTATATACTGCCACACTGGTCTGCACCATTGTTGTCTTTTTCTCTTATTTTCGAGGTCAATTTTGGTCCTCCAAACTACAGAAATTCGATTACTGGAGACGAGCAATTTCACCTGTACTGTACAAACGTAAGATAGTTGTTATTCCATTATATACATTTTAGGTGTTTATAATCGGGGAGAGGTAATCTTACTTTGAGGTGGAGCGCTGTTCTTCCACCTGCTTCACTTTCTAATTCCTTTTATTTGTGGTGAGGGGAACACCACATCTGTGAGAACGTGTAGCGATCCATCCAATAGTTCTGAGCTCCTTTCTTACAACCTATCCTCCGTATCATAATAGGGGATATGGTCGTACCTGGCTCATGGCTGTTGATGAGGATATGACAGGACAAGGGGTGTAGTACGACCCATCGATACGTAAGACAGGGTAGAGACCTGTCGGCTGTTTTTGGCCAGTTGTCATTGGGGTTGGGCTTATTATTTTCTTTTTTGATATTTCACCATAAGAAGGGGGTTCGGATTTTGGGGTGAGGTAATAGTAATAATTAGTCTTTCCCTTCCTATTTTCCTCTGTTTCTATCCACCCCTCCTTCTCAATCTCCTTTGCAACTCTATACCATGCTTCTGCTACATTCCATAATCCATTGTCTATCAACATTCCTTTTTTATTCTTCAATAAATTTCACCATCCCTCTGTTTGTAGTCTGGGACTATCTACGCCGCAGATCCTACCGAGAAGTTTCAGTTTCATCACATTCCGTTTTCCTGCTCTTTCCTCAACCAACTTGCGTGGAGTCATCCAACCAGCATGGTTACTCTGTTCATTACCCATTCCTGATTGTTAGCTCTTTTCCTGATCAATTTAAACAATTAACGTAGTTTATCAATAGTCAGAAATGAGGATAGACCTATAACTACCGTGTCTTATTCTACCAAATATATCTGTTACTGTTAGAACACGACACCTATCGTGTCTTACTACCAGATATAGTTGTTACCGCTAAACTACGACAATAAAGCATCTCGTCCTCCCCTATATTCCAAATATAGTACCCTGTTAGCAGGTGTAGCTAGCACCTGTTTACCGCAGCATATATATCCTACAGGTGCTTGCTTTACCGCATCACCTGTTACTACTAGATATATATATGTATAATGTGAGATACTACTAGATATGCCTTATGCATCACCTGTGTACCGCTACTCACAAAAACCCCCTGACTGTCAATCAAACTATACTTCAATCAGAGATATATCATGTCTGTCTACCAGGGATGTCTAGCCTGCATCACCTGTTCCTGCTAGACCCCGATAATCTCTCTGATCACCAACCAAACCACAATTCCTATCAGAAAATATGCCGTCAATACAAAGAACTGTGAACAGACGTACATACCATCAGACAACAGGCATGCGATTCGTGGGTCAGTAAACGGGCATCTGGGCAAAGTTAAATAAAACCCACTTTTGGTGCCTCCCCCAAGCGCCACGCTTGGATTTCCAAGGGCAGGGACTGCAGACCAGAAAATGTCACCAGTAGGATATCAAAGGTATCTTACCATGAGGTTATGAAGTTGATCATGCTCCGTTTCTGGTTTGGTCCCGCCAGGAAATCCTTGGTGTTGGCGATCTGACAGAGGCGTAACCCAGATGCCCCATGTTGGGCGCCAATTGTTATGGATCAGATTTAAACAGTCTCTTGATCGAATGCCCGCTGCTGCCAAATGGTGGAGAAGCCAATCAATGCAAGTGCGCACTGAAAGAAACAACACAGACTCGCTGGATAGTTGTCTATGTAGTCTTTCTTGCACAAAGCCGGGTGACTTCTCTTTTCTTTATTGAAAGATACATGCTTTTATGCCAGTTGGTGTGGAAACAGGGGCGTTAACTAATATTTTATTTAACATCAGCAGTAAAATTGCAAACGCATTATGGATTAGATCATAGAAAAGTCAAATATCAGCTGTTTCCAAATGTCAATTCATTTTGCGTCGTTGACAAACGTCAGTCGTTTTTCACCATCATGGGTGTATGGGTGAAGTCCTGTTTCAGATACAGCGTGTTTCAGGACACTGGATGTCCCGCTCCCTGCTCCTGGTACTGAAATAGGAATCCTCATGACTTGTGGTTAGCTATTCTGTTGAAACAGCGGAGTTACGCAAGATACAGTTTGATTCTCTCTGAAAAGACAGTTTTATTAATTCAGCTCTTAAAGACATATTAACTACTTAAATGAGTATTTTTGGATAGGCCGGATGTCATCAGTCTTAGAAAAGTTCCAGAGTACAGAATGTTCTGTTACGACCTTCCTCTTCTTGCAAAATAAGGAATGAACGGCAGACATGTGGTTAGCTAGCTGTGCAGCAACAAGTCAAGGTTGATAAAATATTTGTGCTGATATAACGGTTCTTCTTAAAGGCATAATATCAAGGAATGAACCAAGAAATAAATAAAACTACATATATACAACACTGCCAGTTGTGTGTTAATTTTATATATTAACACTGCCAGTTTTGTGTATTTCAAACTTGAAGAGGGCGGGCCTTTTGGGTTGCCAGCTCATTCAATAATGATCTGTTTAAATACACCGGATGACCAACAGTAAAATGGATTAGCTATATCCACTATTTTTTAAAATTTTATGTTCAGATGATGTTAAGTTCTAGGGAGAAGCTTTGGATTTGCATATGTACTTTGTTTATTGACTTTTATCAACACATTTATATCTTTAATTGTATGTATTCTAATTTGGAAGTGGACGGGTTACTTGGGCTGCTGGCTCATTTACTAAATGTCTTTGAGTATATAATGAACCCCTTTTTTGAAATGTACCCTTGTTTGTCTGTTTTACCACTGAAGAAGCGCTGTAAAGCGCGAAACGCGTCGTCTGGTTCCTGTCTTTTTTTTTATCACTGATATTTCATATTATTGGAATAAATGTTTTATTATTTTCACTTGCTGACTACATTGATGACTCTAAACTGAGATGGCTTTTTAAGGGCTGTGCCACTTCTTACAACCCTATGCGAGTTTTCCCCGAGCCAGGCTAGGCTCTGAACAGGGTAAGTTTATTACCATATAAAGGTTTTAGACTCTGTCCCTGTAAAAACTGGCTACACTATTGTTCTTTTGTTTTCTCTGAGGAATTATCTGAAGAGATCCCTGCAGCAACGCAACGGTTAACCCCACCCAGGGATTCATCAGTGTTCCCTGTGCATCTCTGGAGGAGGTGTGGATCTTGTGCTGAGGCTCCTTTCCACTGTGGATACATACCAGGAGGGCGAATTGAATGTTTGGAGCCCTTTATTGGATGAAAAGACGATCCTAGAAACTGAAAAAGTTCGAGGGAGTGGTCCCATTTATATATTCGTGTGAAGATTTCTTCTCTACTGGTGACTTTTCCTTTGAGGTATTTTTTTCTTTTTTTCTTCTCTTTTCAATAAGACTTTTGTAGTAAATAATAGACTGTGCAGTTAAAAAGCAGAAAGATTTTTTGTCACCATCTCTTTTTGGTTGAAAAGATATAACTTTTCGTGGGAGCGCTGTCCTTATTTTTGTGTTTGTATATTTATCTTTGCTTGTTAGTTGGACAGACTAACTTTATAGGATTCTAGCAGCTCCCTTTTGTATACATATACCCTATCCTTCTCTTAGTGCCACAGTAGTCCTACGTTGTGTTTACTCTTATATGTATATATATGTATATTTTTCTGCACTTTGATAAAGACCAATTAGGTCAAAACGCGTTAGTGCTGCAATAAATTTTATTTTTTATCCTGCCGACTATTTGTTTGTGACCTATTCCGGGGATCCAATACTTCATCTATGGACCAAGTTATCACCATGGATGGCTGCTAGTAGGATGGGCTGGTGAGATTATATCCACAGATTCATGCCTGTATAGTTCAGAGCCGACTAAATGGGGCTCAGAAAAAAGTGAGTTGATTACCTACTTCCTAGAAATCAGGTGTCATAAGGATGTACTGCGCAATGTATGTCTCTTATTATGTTTTCTAGATTATTTTGAAGTATCACTCACTGGACATTTGGTGCAAGCGCGAGGACTCTACCTACTACCTTATCTATTGACTATTCGCACTTGGGAGTGTGCGTTTGTGCCCTTGCTGCTACACAAGACCAACCACCTATATATCATCTGCGCCATTTTCACCACCTTATTGTTTTTCCTTGTCAACATACAGTGCCAGGTCAGGGGCTGTGAAAGGAGTATCGCACACAGAGGGCAGGTGAGCTGTCTCCGAGATCATGGCTTCAAGGCAATCATGTGGGTAGAGGAGGATGGGGTAAGGGGAGTCATCAAAGGCAGGGTCAATGGGGGTCTCATGGTCATCATTGCCATCATCCTGTCCCCCTCAGGAAAAGGAAGGAAAGGAGCCGTTTAAGGCACTGGCACCTGGTAAGGGTGACGTTATCAGGGAGCAGGAGTAATAGGCGATTGGGCGATTCCATCCCCCATGCTGCCGGGTAAGGAAGCCAGTGGCATGGCTCTCCTTCTCAGACACAAAAAGTTTGAGAGGTTTATGGTAGTCTGGCAAGCCCATGGCCTGGGCATCGAAGACCGCTTGTTTGACACTGTCAAAACTAGTGATGGCGTCAGGGGTTCCAGACTGCATCCAAGAGCTGAAGAATGTCTCGGGCAAACCTTACCCGCTTGCCTGCTGAGGTTAGTAGGCCACGGTCCTGGTAGAGGGCTCATTCTATGTGGACAGTCATAAATGCGCACTTAGCACCCTCTTGTCTTTGGCTAATCCCAGGCCTTGGATAAATGCAATGTTTTCCACCTATTGGGCTATCTTAATCCATAATTAATCACCTGGCATCACCAGACTGCTGTAACTAGTATCTTGATCAATTAGAGAATTGGTGGACAAAACTTTTCAGATATTAGTAACTTTCTCATGTACATAGCTAGGTCACACTCTGTCTGTGGGTTGGTCACTAACTAGAAAATCCTATACAAAATACACATTTTTCCTTAAAAATAACAACCTGCAATTACAGATACAGTTTTCATACTAGACTTATTTGACATTCCTGCAAACATTTGCATATTCATCGAAAAGGGGGAATCAATTTAACCTTTTCAGTTTCACCTTCTGGTCTAAATCTTGCTTCCCTTTTACCAAATAAACACATAGAACAATAGAAAACAGGATATTCTAAAGCTCGTTTGCCTGCCAAACCCAATATTTATCCAACGGCTCCCTTTACTCTCTTATTTTTTCCATCTGTAACCTGCCTACGGGGTGCCCCATTATTCCCAGCATTAGTTGGACGCTGTGTGCCTACGAACTCCGAGTGTCCCCTGGCACCTCCCCCCCCCTTACTGGAGCTGCTGCTCCTGCTGCCCCTCCTCTCTCGGCAGTAATCTCCATGGCTAACGGATTTGTAATGACTTTTATTTTACCTTTTTATATTTTTGTTTCTAATCCCTATTTTTACTACCTTGTATTCATCCCTGAACCGTCAGGATGGAGGACAGTTTTAAACATCTACAAATCTCCATCGGGCTTCGTAGCACTGTACAAAACCAAAACAAAACATCAAAAATAGTGACTGGCTTTCAGGAAAAAAAAACCTTGTTCTGTCATGCAGAGCAAAGCTGATATAATTTATAGCCTCTCCTTAAAGAAACTATTTATTACATATCTGACATCGGTATTCCAAAAAACAGGGATTCCCAGGGCACATTTTTGTATAAAACCCACACTTTATTAAAAAAAGCAGGGCGTTAGCCCATGTTAAAAAGATCCCTCAATTAATATAGACATACATTCTTTCAACAAGAATAACATTATTTCTGCATACTGCAATTACCTATACTTCACATATTTCATATACAATACAACAGTAAACTGACTCTGCGCAATACTAATGCAACGCAGAGGGTTAATTTGCTCTGATATCAGAGTCAGGCTAAAATAATTCACTCCCCCGCCCCTCTAGTAACTCACTCCCCTCTACACAGAGACCATGTGGGCTAACAGGGGGGTGGCGTGAGTGAAGAAAAATCCTATTATTCTCAGCCAAAGCTTGCATTGCACGCTAAATTTAGACATCCAGTGAAAAAGTTTGACTCCCGGTATGGGAACCAGGGGTTTGCAAATGCTGTTTTAACAGGACAAACATATCGTGCCCCTGGACACACCACACGCACATACACACACACACCGAACAGCATCTAATTATTTCAATTAACCCCATACTGACATCTCAGTTTAACCAAAACAATTTTTAAATCAAATATAAGACCTTGAATATCAGATAACAAATCAAGGAATGGCCATATAGATACTAATATATTCACTCCTGAAGTTACCTGCCTGGGATAATCCCAAATTTTGTTGTTTCCTTTTGTGTGTTTTTTTTTACACAAGTCGGAACAGGCGTCCCTGTCCAACTGTCGATTAAATTTATACTTTTTTCCTCTCATATATCTCTCAACTAGTTTACACGGGTCCATACGTCCCACAGAGCTACTCTGTTTGTGTCCCATCTTTGTTTTCCCACTCTGGACTCTGAATCCAGCGATCTGAATTTTTTTATTTTCAACTATCTTCTGATAAATTTTACATAGTTTACCAATCAGTCAGAACTGAGGTCGAGTCTTTACCACCTCGACCTCTCACTATATTCCGAATATAGTATATAAATATCCTACTACCAGATATGCTTTACTGTATTATCTGTTACCACTAGATATATATATATATATATATATATATATCGTGACCTACTACCAGGTATCCAATACCTGTTACCGCCGGCTCACAACAATCTCTCTGATTGTCAAACTAAAACCCTATCAGAAGTATATATCGTGTTTTACTACCAGGTATCCAATACCTGTTACCGCTGGATCACGACAATCCCTCTGATTATCAATCAAACCAAAATCTTATCAGAACATGTGCCTACAACACAAAACAAAGGACAAATAACCAGATAACAGACATTCGGCTGGTGGGCCAGCAATAACGGACATCTGAGCAAAGTTAAACAAAACCCACTTTTGGTGCCCCCCAGGTGGCGCACTTAGATTCCCAGAATTCGGACTGCCAACCAGAATACGTCACGAGTAGGATAACAAAGGGTATCTTAGCGTGAAGTACGGAGGTGATCAAGCTCCGTCTGGTGCAATCTGTCTTCCAGGGAAGCCTCCTAGGTGCCACTCCGGGGGAGGCACAACTCAGTTGCCCCACGTTGGGCGCCAAATTGTTTTGGATGACAAAACGTCATCTCGAATGTCTGCTTCTCTCTAAATTTGCTAGAGAAGATGTACAGGTTTTCTTGCACACTGAAAGAATGACACAGACACTGTATTGTTGTCTATGCAATCGTCCTCTCAACCTGAGGCCAAGCAACTTCTCTTTATTGTTTCAGCTAGCCCACTCTTATATGCATGAAATTAGCAGTTAGTGAAAGATAAGGCGTTAGCCTCGGACTTCTCCTTCTGTCGTCACTCATTGGGGCGTAGATTATAACCGTTAACCACATATTCAAACATATAGATGTATTTTTGGATAGGCCGGATGTCATCAGTCTTAGGAAAGTTCCAGAGTACAGAATGTTCTGTTCCGACCATCCTCTTCTTGCAAAATAAGGAACGAACGACAGACATGTGGTTAGCTAGCTGTGGAGCAACAAGTCAAGGTTGATAAAATATTTGTGCTGATATAACGTTCTTCTTAAAGGCATAATATCAAGGAATGAACCAAGAAATGAATGAGCATTTTTTTGTAAGCCTTGTTGTAAGCATATTGATTATAAAAAACGCAGATACATATTTATTGTCCACAACAGTACCATCCCATGACATCTTCAGATATCTAACATACCGGGCGTGCTAGTGGACCAGGGTTGGAAACCACTGACGTAAAGGCATTTGTCTCAATTTCTTCATTTTAGCCACACACATAGGATCTTTCTTGGAGTCTTTTACAATGTCTTCCTTATGATAGAGTCACATCATTCTTCAACATGGTAAGCTGTAACATCCATTTCCCCTTTCTACTATCCATCAGCCATCTCATTTCACTTGGACAAATCTTTGTTTACTTTAATGGCCTCCTCCACTAATTTCAGTCTATCTTGTAATATGATTTCAGCAAACCTAAACTCACTCCTTTGCCTTTGATAGTGTAACTGACCATTTACTACATGACAACTTCTATTTAATGTTTTCATGGTTAAATTTATTAATTTGATCATCGTACATGATCTTTATCAGGAGTGTTGCATGGATTATTCTTTTGCTTTCTACCCCCTCCCTTTTAATTCTTCATCTTGCAATTTCAGAATATTATAGTCCAAAAATCACTTATATTAAGGTGATGGCTAAATTTATGTGAACAGCACATTCTCAGTTGCATTTTTTTCCGCTTTGGATTTTTCTCAACCTACTTCAAAGCATAGGCTCTAAAACCAAAATAATAACCTATTCTCCTTCCCCTTATTTCATGATCAGTCCCTGTTTCTCAGATGTTAGAGTAAATCCAATACTCATTACTCATACCACGGTAAGTTCTTACCTAGCTCCTGGCTGCGCTGGAATTTCACGCTAAACCTGCAAGCACAGGTTTTTCTCGTTGGCATCTAGGGATGTGCACCGATTTTTTTTTCGGTTCGATTCGGTTCGATTTTTCGAATTTTTAAACTTTTCGATTCGGCTCGTTTCGACCACTGTCTGTTTCGATTCGGTTCGGCTCGATTCGTTTTTCGGGTACATTTATTTTTCGGAATATCGACCATTTTTCGTATTTTCGTGTCACTTTGCTCGTTTTTTGTATCGGCTTTTCGTTATTTCGGAAATTTACATTTTTTTCGGAACATCTGTTCTCCTCGTTTCAAAGCTGTCTAACTCTATTGCCCCAGCAGTCCAGCACATGGATTTGCCCCAGCACATGGATTTGCCCCAGCTCATGGATTTGCCCCAGCACATTGATTTGCCCCAGCACATGGATTTGCCCCAGCTCATGGATTTGCCCCAGCACATTGATTTGCCCCAGCTCATGGATTTGCCCCAGCACATGGATTTGCCCCAGCTCATAGGATATTGCCCCAGCTCACACATGGATTTGCCCCAGCTCATGGATTTGCCCCAGCTCATGGATTTGCCCCAGCACATTGATTTGCCCCAGCACATTTACAAATACAAAATTTACAGAATCAGCGATATAACCGATAATAGTTAAATATACGATGTTCAGAATTACCGAAATGGAACCGAAATCCCGAATGGAACCGAAATCATGAATAGAGGGAAAATAAATTTCGATTTGACACATTTCAAGTCCATTCGAAAATTCCGAAAATTTTTCGATTCGGCTCGGAAAACATTTCGGATCTGCCGTTTTCGGATCAAAAAAATTTCGGAAATTCGGCCGATTCCGAAGACACGAATCGGGAAATTTCGTGAAAATTCCGAAATTCCGAAACCCGAAACGCACATCCCTATTGGCATCCCCACTTTAGTACGAAGAACAGAATAGGGCTCTTAGAGTGGCGTGAGGCTAGTGGGTCGTCTATATTCTGGAGTATAACTTATTTGTAATCTAGTAATAATGATAGTAAATTATGGCAATGTAGTCAGCGATAAGCTACTGAAGGATAAAAAAAAAATAGTCTTGCCCAGTGACATGTAAATATTTTTTAAATGAAAACAATATTGATTAAAACTACGGACAAAACATGAAAGAACGGACAGGTTTTATGCTGCCTTCTTTAATTTCCCCTGCTCTTCAATACATTTAGGGATAGGTACAGTGGCAAGAAAAAGTATGTGAACCCTTTGGGATTACGTGGAGTTTTGCATGAATTAGTCATAAAATGTGCTCTGATCTTCATCTAAGTCACAATAATTTGAAAAACACAGTCTGTTTAAAATAATACAAAACAAACATTATATGTTTTCATGTGTTTATTGAACAGAACATGTAAACATTCACAGTGCAGGGTGGAAAAAGTATGTGAACCCTAGCCTAATGACTTCTCCAAGAGCTAATTGGAGCCAGGAGTGAGCCAACCTTGAGTCCAATCAGTGTGATATTATTGGATGTGTTGCTGAAAGCTGTCCTGCCCTTTAAAAACACACACCAGTTTTGGGTTTACTGGTTTCAAGAAGCACTGCCTGATGTGAACCATGCCTCGCAGAAAAGAGCTTTCAGAAGACCTACAATCAAGAATCGTTGACTTGCATGAACCTGGAAAGGGTTACAAAAGTATCTCCAAAAGCCTTGATGTTCATGCGTCCACGGTAAGACAGACTGTCTGCAAATGGAGAAAGTTCAGCACTGTTGCTATTCTCCCTAGACATGGTCATCCTGCAAAGATGACTGCAAGAGCACAGCGCAGAATGCTTAATGAGGTAAAGAATAATCCTAGAGTGTCAGCTAAAGACTTACAGAATTCTCTGGCACATGCTAACATTTTTGTTGACACATCTACAATAAGGAAAACATTAAACAAGAATGGAGTACATGGGAGGACACCATGGAGGAAGCCATTGCTGTCCAAAAAGAATATTGCAGCACGTTTGAAGTTTTCAAAAGAGCACCTGGATGTTCCACAGCACTACTGGCAAAATATTCTGTGGACAGATGAAACCAAAATTGAGTTGTTTGGAAAAAACACACAACACTACGTGTGGAGAAAAAAAGGCACAGCACACCAACATCAAAACCTCATCCCCACTGTAAAACATGGCGGAGGGAGCATCATAGTTTGGGGCTGCTTTGCTGTCTCAGGGCCTGGACGGATTGTTGTCATTGATGGAAAAATGAATTCCAGAGTTTATCAAGACATTTTGCAGGAAAACGTAAGACCATCTGTCTGCCAATTGAAGCTCCGCAGACGATGGGTGATGCAACAGGACAATGACCCAAAGCATACAAGTAATTCAACAAAAGAATGGCTTCAACAAAGCAAAATACGCCTTCTGGAGTGGCCCAGTCAGAGTCCTGACCTCAACCCGATTGAAATGCTGTGGCATGACCTTAAGAGAGCAATTCACACTAGACATCTCAAGAATATTGCTACACTGAAACAGTTTTGTGAAGAGGAGTGGTCCAAAATTACTCCAGATCGTTGTTCAGGTCTGATCTGCAACTACAGGAAATGTTTGGTTGAGGTTATTGCTGCCAAAGAAGGGTCAACCTGTTATTAAGTCTAAGGGTTCACATACTTTTTACATCCTGCACTGTGAATGTTTACATGTTCTGTTCAATAAAAACATGAAAACATATAAATGTTTGTGTTGTATTATTTTAAGCAGACTGTGTTTTTCAAATTGTTGTGACTTAGATGAAGATCAGAGCACATTTTATGACCAATTTATGCAAAACTCCATGTAATCCCAAAGGGTTCACATACTTTTTCTTGCCACTGTATTAGGTGACATGTAAAATTCTTGATTGTTTTGTCTGTACTGGGCTCCTCAACCAAAAATAAAGGCCATCAAGAAAGGAACATGAGGACTTCTCTTCATAAGACATTCCATTCAGCTACCTCTCTGAGAAAGGCTGTAATAGCAATCTCTTGTTAAGACCCACAAAGACGTTTCAGAATTTCACTTGCCTTTTAATGTTAAGATGTCAAAGGATTTTGTGCATAGGCATCACTAGAGGGGGACCAGGGGGCCACCTCTCCAATAAGTGTCCTTGGGCAAGACACCTAACAGTACATACTTGCCTACCACACAATATTGGCTGTGGAGTCCAGTGGTAACATCTCTGCCCCTCGACCGTGGAGAAACAAGTCAAAATCCCGTTCAGCACAACCCTAAAAAACAACTGGAGGAGAAACTCTCGACTTTACGAGAAGCAGATAACCACCAGGTTACTGATCTACAATCATGGAAAGCCGACTTGATCCCAATAAGAAGACGCCACCAGCGAGTGTCCTTGAGCATAACGATATGGATGCACCGACCTCACAAAATACATATGCTTCTCATAGATTGTAAGTTCCCTTGAGTACAGGGTCCCCCTGAATCAAGTCATATCATCCATGTGTGTTATTCCAATGTATCCACCCCTTGTCAAAACTGATCTTGTAAAGCACTGCAGAATTTGTGTCGCTACATAAATAAAGGATAAGTAAATATTAAAATATATACACTGTGAGGCATGAAGCCTACCCATCAACCCCTAAAATGCCATTTATCAAAGGAAAAAATTAAATGAATACACTGTTAGGCATGTAGCTTACCAACTAACTCCTTAAATGCCAGTAATCAAGGGAAAACATGAAGGGCTATATTTCATTCATACCGCTAATGTTAGCGCTCACCAGTGTGGGCGGACCATATTACAATCCGAACGCTAACGGGTTAAAAGACCCGTTAGCGATTGGGATTTTTGCGCTTTTCAGAGGGAGCTTACTGTACATTGCACTCCCTATGCTTACCTGCGGTCCAAAGAATTGGGGGAAGCTGGATGCTGATCCCTGGTAAGGTGGCACATGGGGGGGGGCAAGGAATAACCCAGACATCTATACACAAAATTCTTTGACATCTTAACATTAAAAGGCAGATGAATTTCTGAAACGTCTTTGTGGGTCTTAGCAAGAGATGTTATTACAGCCCTTCTCTGAAAGGTATCCGATCGGGATGTCTTATGATGAGAAGTCCTCATGTTACTTTCTTGATGTTCTTTATTTTTGTTCGAGGAGTCCAATAGAATAGTGGTTTTGTACCAAATAGGAATATTTAGTTTGCATTCTAAGTTGATAGGGTTATTCTCCTCTCTAAGAATGGCAAACCGGCATTTTTGTCTAGAGCAGTGGTTCCCAACCGTGGTCCTCAAGTACCCCTAACAGGCCAGATGTTAAGGATTACCATGCGGAAATGCAGACAGAATCCTGCAAACCTGATCTGTTAGGGATACTTGGGGACTACAGTTGGGAGCCACTGGTCTAGAGAAAATAAAGACTTTTGAGGTGGACAGGAAAACCAGTCTTAGAGACTTTTAAAACAGTCTCAGAAAGAATCCATAACCACTGCTCTCACGAGGTAATGTTTTGAACTTTGTTCTCCAGAAACTCTGGAAAGTCTTCAAAGGGTTAACCTTCCTTCTCTCTTCATAGACAAATTGTAGTTAGACAGATAAAGCTGGGTTTTTTAATTTCAATTTCAACACCCAAAACATGGATCCAGGAAAAGTGTAAACAAATGTTGAGACATACGTATGCTATAGATTATCCATGGACAAACAACAATAACTAAAAACAAAACTGAAGACAGATTGTAAGGCAGGATAAATTTTGTCCTTAATAACTGGATTTCTTATGTTTTTCTGGAACACATTTCGAAGCAGCTTGTGTAGTTGAAGATTTGCTTTTTTGGTCCACAGGGGTTCCAAGTAAATTGAAATCCTGAATTCTACTCACTGATATTTCATATTAAAAGATTAAACATTGGTTGAAGGGACACTGCCACCAAAAATGAAATGTTACTTGTACTTAGTTTTTCTCTAAAAATAATATACTCTATATGTGTCACTGGGTGCATCCATTTTGTGATCTCTTCTGTGGTAAATTGCCCACCCCCACAGTATATTTACATCACTTACTCTTGTGTGGCTTTGGCCATAGAATGAAGTGAATGGGTCAGTCATCAACTCACATCATTGTATTGTGTGGGATGTATTCAAAGGACACCACCAGGGGATAGATTAGGAGTCTTTTACACTCCCTGTCTTATCTCATTCAGCCGCCATCTCTTATCTCAGGTAGCAGAGGCAGGACAAGAGACCTCTTGCAGCATTATCGAAACATTCCCTCCTCCACCTCATTAACTGTTAAATACTGTAGAAGATAAACCACAGCAGTAAAGTAAAACATTTGCACAGATTTTGGTAAATGTTGCATCATGAGAAAAATCCACAAAATAGAAACCGGAGACAAAATAAATTAACTTTCTTTTTACATGCAATCACCTCAAATGGAAAAAACAGCAGCATGTGTTTTATAAAGTATTATTTTTACTTTATAGTTTTATTTGAAATGCACAAGTAATCTAGTTACAGCTTATGTAAGTGGTAGTGTCCCTTTAAGCTATAGTTTTAAAGTTTTCTTCCCTATAAATACACATACACTAGTCTTCTTTGCAAGATTTATTCTTATAAATTAATGACGGTTGAAAAAAAATTGGGTATTTTTTATAGGTTTAGAAAAAATCGTATGCCAGTTTGAATAAATATTTAAGGATTTGGTGCATTACAGTAGATTTTTATAATAAGATTATTGAAGTGAAAATGTGACTTAATGCTCAAGTCTTCTTTTTTTTAAGTCGCATGCTAAAAAAGGTTTTCAATGTTTTAACAGTCCATGCTGAAAACCCCCCACAAAAGTATAAAGTCAGTAACACGCTAAAAATAAAATACAGCTACCATCTGTACAAAAACAGAAATGAAAAATCTAGCATTTGAAAATAAATTAACATTTCTAATGCAGGCTGCAACTCTGGCAGAGTATTAAAGCATTGTATGTCTT
The DNA here is from genome assembly GCA_009667805.1 of Leptobrachium leishanense. Lineage (NCBI taxonomy): Eukaryota > Metazoa > Chordata > Amphibia > Anura > Megophryidae > Leptobrachium > Leptobrachium leishanense. The sequence continues at coordinate 87,031,074 of CM019068.1, read as the reverse complement.
CCCATGAAGAAGAATGACATTGTAAGAGTGGGAATCAAAACATAAATCATGAACATTTAAGACACGTAATCCATATGCAAACAAATGGTTTAATCTTCCAACAAAAAATAAACTAGTAAGATTTGATGACACAATGACCACAAAAAATAAAACACAAACTCCACCTGTTAAGTAATGAATATACAAATATTTAAAACCGCAAACTAGATTAAAACAGAAACCGCTCCAATTCAGAATTAGACAGTCACATTATCATATTTTTACACATTTATGGCTGCAACATCATTTCTCACTGTAACAGACCTGGAAACCACCAGAAACGTAAAACGTTTTCTCACCTTGTAAAACGTTTCCCCCTATGTGTTTTCTTCTGGATTGTAACATTACCCCGTTGTTTCCCTCATGCACCAGACTCGTTTGCCCCGTTGGGATTCCCCAAGATTATCCCGCTGTCCCCGAGATTTCCCTTGGCCCAATCAGGGTGCTTTTTGCTGGCAACGGGTGGCCCTGATCGGGGCACCCCTGGACCAAATTATGGGACGACGCGTCCAGGGGATACCCTGCTTTTCGGCATCACCACCCCAGCAGATTGTCTTTGCCAGCTCTTAGCCAAAATTGGTAGAGTGCCTCTCCCAAACCTTTTGTCTGGATCCGCCCTTGCCAGTAGGTGACACAACCAGAAGTATTAGATGACCCTTACGACTTTCAACCAGGGAAAATTTATTTGGTATTGGATGAATAAGTTATATTGAAATTACTTAATTTTAGTACTTTGCTTAGTAAAGCAGCCCTACATTATTTATAGTTCTGCATACCATAGATCAGTGGTTCCCAACCCTTGTCCTCAAGTACCCCTAATAGGCCAGGTTTGCCAGATATCTGAAGCACAGCACAGGTGATCTGATTTGCTGCTCAGTGATAGCAGGATTCAGTCTGCATTTCCCCAAGGTAATCCTTAAAAGCTGGCCTGTTATGGGTATTGAGGACAGAGGAACCACTGCTGTAGAGCATAAATTCCAAAGTACTGCCATCAAAGAAAATAAGCAACATGACTTTTTATAGTGTGGTGGCAAACCCAGGATTATGTTCTATGATTTAAGATAACAAATTGAAATGCATTATGTATTACTTCCATTTCATAATAATATTTTGATAATGAGAACCTTAACCAAATAGGTATTAGATTGACCGAGACTTTTGAATTTAAATGCGTTTGGATACTGGCTTTAGTAGTGTAATATTTCAATATTGGATGATAAAAGCAATTATCATTGAATTGCTAAGGTAGTTTACATGCAGAGGTTAAGAACTGTAAAGACATCAACACAAGTAGGTACTAGTAGTGGCTATAGACTTACAGGGTTATTCAAGGAGAGCCGATCTGGCCCCGAAAGGTAACCGAACACTGAAATTCAGCGTACGGTTACCTTTCCTGGCTATTCTGAGAGCAGGCAGTTCGCCAAATGTTGGCGAATTGTCTGCACATACGGTGCCTGTTCGAGGGCAGTGAAATCCCCATAGAGAAGCAATGCTTCGTCTATTCAGAGAACACAAAACAGCAGTGAAAAGTTGACGAATTGCCCTGCTGTTCGGTGGTTTCATTCAACAGATTTAATCAGGCGATTCCCATAGGCTTCAATGTTAAAAATATTCCTGTTTTAATTCAATATCTAATAAACCATTCATTATTATATTCTGCAGTATAAAGTCTCTTTATTTCTCGATTTTTTGGGATCTTTTAGGGATTTTTTGGTCAACATTTTTTTTCTATCGCTTTTTTCATTGTTCTGTAACAGACCTTTTTATTATCATTCATTGGATCTTATGTGTAAATTCCAGACATTTTCGTTCACTAGTTTTTTTGCAAACAGCGTTTCAAATTTCAAACTTTCAAGCGTACGGTTTTGTTTTATTTTCACCTCATTCATCTGCGTGTCAGGTTTTTCCGGCGGCTGCCCTGCGCTGTGATCGGCGGCTAGTCGGGTTTCTCCAGCGTGTTTGGTGGGGTTAATCCAGCTGTTTTCTGCTGGTTTCGGTAAGTGTTTGGCGAGTTTTGCAGTGTGTGTTCGTCAGGTTTTCAGCGGGTTTTCCCTGCAGTACGGCAGCCCTGTGGTGCTCGCTGAATACACAACAGGGTCGGCGAACTAGGATCGCCGAATCGCACCGAATTGCAGGGAACGAAAAGTCACCAAACGTGCAGTGACTTTTCGATTCTCTTTGATTAACCCTGTTAGTATGGTATGGCCTTAAGTCAAGGTCTTTATGTGGCACCCTTGCTGCACAAAATAAAAATAAAAATGTAGGAGACACCAAGGAACTATTTTAACTTGGTGTCCTTCTGGTTACATTGCAGCAGGATGACAGATCATCTCAAGGATTTCAATGGATTCTGCAAGGTGAGTATGGGGGAATTAGTTGTATGTCACCGTAAAGTGAGTTTATACTTGCAAAATCACTTTACACCACGTTTATGGGGGTGCTACATTTTGCTTTGGGTTTTATTTTTATTGCTCACAACACTATGGAATTGATTGCTATCAATCGCTAGTGTAATGTATGCAGGTCCTCTACAAAAAGCGTAGGACATGCAAACAAGCGGTATCCTGGCGGGAAAAAAAATGGACAGCTGCGCAAGTTACCAGTTAATTTGGAATAGTATGCGAAGCACTGCCGAATGTGTGAAGGTCCACATCAATTACCAAGCCTCATACAGGCCTTCCCACTCCAAAAGGAATAAGGTCTCCAATCTTTTAATGTATGATGGACATACTGGTGAGGAAGGGTGCTGGAATCATTAGTCATTTATTAAACCCTAGGTGGAAAGCCTGCCCAGAGGGCAGTCTATTGTTGTTGTCGCCAGGTCAGAATTCAAGTCCACATAGTTTTTTCCAATGTCCTATCCAAGAGTATCTCTCTATATAAATACGTTTGTAACGCGTCCATCGCCATCCCATCTGCAACAGGAGGGCCGACTGAGCAGCTGTGATGGGTGCGCACACAGCTGACAGCGCATTACAAAGGAATTTATATATTAGAGTAGGTTCCTCTTCCCTCTTAGATTGTAAACTCACGGGAACCGGACCCTCAGATTGTAAACTCGTGGGACCCCTCAGATTGTAAACTCGTGGGACCCCTTAGATTGTAAGATCATGTGGCCCCTTAGATTGTAAGCTCATTTGGCCCCTTAGATTGTAAGCTCATGTGGCCCGTTAGATTGTAAGCTCATGGGGCCCCTTACATTGTGTTGGGCTTGGGCGGGCATTTTTTTTGTAGCGTATACATTATGCGTATATTTAATGGCACGTGGTATGCATGGCATGGCAGGCTGGTATTTGGGCACACTGCTATTATGAGACACTGGTATTATGGCTGGCAGACTGGCATTATGGCTGGCAGACTGGCATTGTGCATGGCAGACTGGCATTGTCCATGGCAGACTGGCATTGTGCATGGCAGACTGGTAATATGGCTGGCGAACTGGTAATATGGCTGGCAGACTGGTATTGTGCATGGCAGACTGGTATTGTGCATGGAGAACTGGTAATATGGCTGGCAAACTGGTAATATGGCTGGCAGACTGGTAATATGTCTGGCAGACTGGTATTGTGCATGGCAGACTGGTAATATGGCTGGCAAACTGGTATTGTGCATGGCAGACTGGTAATATGGCTGCCAGACTGGTAATATGGCTGCCAAACTGGTAATATGGCTGGCAGACTGGTTTTATGGCTGGCAGACTGGTTTTGTGCATGGCAGACTGGTAATATGGCTGGGAACTGGTATTGTGCATGACAGACTGGTAATGTGCATGGCAGACCGGTATTGTGCATGGCAGACTGGTATTGTGCATTGCAGACTGGTAATATGGCTGGCAGACTGGTAATATGGCTGGGAACTGGTATTGTGCATGGCAGACTGGTAATATGCATGGCAGACTGGTCTTGTGCATGGCAGACTGGTAATATGCATGGCAGACTGGTATTGTGCATGGCAGACTAGTAATATGCATGGCAGACTGGTATTGTGCATGGCAGACTGGTATTGTGCATGGTAGACTGGTAATATGCATGGCAGACTGGTAATATGGCTGGGAACTGGTATTGTGCATGGCAGACTGGTAATATGCATGGCAGACTGGTAATGTGCATGGCAGACTGGTATTGTGCATGGCAGACTGGTAATATGCATGGCAGACTGGTATTGTGCATGGCAGACTGGTAATATGGCTGGGAACTGGTATTGTGCATGGCAGACTGGTAATATGCATGGCAGACTGGTATTGTGCATGGCAGACTGGTATTTTGCATGGCAGACTGGTATTGTGCATGGCAGGCATGACAGACTGGTATTGTGCATGACAGACTGGTATTTTGCATGGCAGACTGGTATTGTGCATGGCAGACTGGTATTGTGCATGGCAGACTGGTATTGTGCATGGTAGACTGGTAATAAGCATGGCAGGCTGGTAATATGGCTGGGAACTGGTATTGTGCATGGCAGACTGGTATTGTGCATGGCAGACTGGTAATATGCATGGCAGACTGGTAATGTGCATGGCAGACTGGTATTGTGCATGGCAGACTGGTAATATGCATGGCAGACTGGTATTGTGCATGGCAGACTGGTAATATGGCTGGGAACTGGTATTGTGCATGGCAGACTGGTAATATGCATGGCAGACTGGTATTGTGCATGGCAGACTGGTATTTTGCATGGCAGACTGGTATTGTGCATGGCAGGCATGGCAGACTGGTATTGTGCATGACAGACTGGTATTTTGCATGGCAGACTGGTATTGTGCATGGCAGGCATGGCAGACTGGTAATATGGCAGGCCGGGCACGGAGGAGATGCAGGCCGGGCGCGGAGGAGATGGAGGCCGGCAAGGAGGAGATGGAGGCCGGCGTGGAGGAGATGGAGGCCGGCAAGGAGGAGATGCAGAAAACAAATCCGATCCATTGGAGAGGCGCTGTGCTGTGCGCCTCTCCAATGGATCGGATTTGTTTTGTCCCTCTCGCACGCTGGCTGTGCACGTGCCACAGCCGTTGGATGCGCGCGCAGCCAACCGCTGCAGGTTGCGCGCGCATGCGCAGTAGGGTTTTGGCGACGGACACACCAGCCCTTATTGTTTTATAGGATAGATAAGGGGCCCTATTACATTCTCCGCGCAAACGTTAATGCGTGTGCAACGTCCGCGCAAAAAATGAGCGTTAACGTCTAATGCGGGTGGACCTGCGCGAACCCTTTGCGAGCGTAATTTACTTTGCGCGTCCTATACTTAACATTGTGAGCGCAAATTGTTTGTGCGCTGATGCGCGCAAGGTATTACAATCTTAGCGCAAATTTTAATGGACAACGTTTGCGCACATAATTTGAATGTCTTTGAAAAGCTGGTGGTAACTGCAAATCTGAATGTCCTGGCCGAAACTAAATACACCAGCCCAAAAAAGCAAAGTATAGTTACACATTCTATGCATACCCAAACAATAAAATGGATAAGCTGTGCGTATTTTTATTATTACTGCAGCATATATACTCAGATTGATTTTGACAGGAGCAAAAACTGAACGGGAGACAATTGTGGTTCTTAATTCTGATTGGCTGAATTGCGTTAAAAAACAGTCTGCCTACTGATTTCTGCGCACAGCGTTAATGCGCGCTCGTTTTTGCGCGTCTTTTTTCCATGCGCTCGGATTGTAATACCAGCTTTAATTTACGCGCGTTAACGTTTAATGCTGCGTGCAAAAAAAATAGCGCTGCGCAAAAGTTTTTGCTCAAAGAATGTAATAGAGCCCAAGAAATTTATTTGGCAGGCTGGATTGAAGTGGGAAGGGTTTAAAAAAATGTTACAGAAAGTAGTATAGACCATGTCCATTATCCTGCTCTCTATGGACTGGACATCACCTGACTCAAACATAAATTCTGGTGTCATGTATTGATCTTATACTCACTTAACCCACTTAAGTTGTATGCCCTGCATTCATTTCAGTCTTATCAAACATCTTTCAGCAAACATAACTATGTACATGGGCGTCCGCAGAAATTTTTACAGGGGGGGGCAAAATTTTAATGCCATCCATATTCTGCCCTTTTGACAATGTCATGAAGGGAACAGTCATAAAATGAAGCGTAGTAATACAGAGGCTGCAAAACATGATGGAAGTCTAATAGAAGAATAAAAGGTGTAAGCGTCTGATCAGAGTGTTGCATTTTCTAGTCTGTTAACACCATTCAATGCACCGCACTAGTCATACACCCAGGATCAAGGGGCACTGAAGTGTTTTTTTTTTTTTTTTTTACAGAGAATCTAACTGGTGTTGCTATACACAAGTGAATGCAACGTAAAATATATGACAAACACATTTATTTTAAAATTTATTCATCACCACCACACCGCACCAATTAATCCATCCAGTCAGATTCTCAGATTCATATGATTAAATATATAAATAAATGCCGCCACATACCGTGTGAATGTCTGTGATGACTTTGCCTGATGTGATGGGCAGCAGGTCACTCAGTGGAGAGCCTGAGGTCACTCACTAGCAGGCTGGAGGACTGTCCTGGACTCCTGGGCTGGATCATGCCTGGGCTGGCTGGATCAGATGCTGCCTGGAGCTGGAGGGGAGGCCGCAGCCCAGACGTTCGACCGGAGCTGCCTGGCTGGACGTCGGAGGCCGCAGGGCAGGGCTGCTTGCCTCTGCCTGGATGCAGGAGGGAAGCCGGGGGCCGGGCCGGGATGGATGCCGGAGGCTGGAGCCGCTCAGCCGCTGCGCCTGCCTGGATAATCTAATGTCGGACACACAGTCGGACTAGAGGCCGCAGCTGCCACCTGCCACCAGGATGAGGGGCCACCGCAGGGAGCCTCAGCCTGCCCAGCCCGGATGCTGCCTGGATGGGAGAGTGAGAGTGGACCACAGCGTCCGCAGGGGCTGGACGACTGACACCCAGAGGCCGCAGGGGCTGGAAGTTGAGCTGCTGCCTCACCTGCCTGGCCGCCTGCTGCAGGCTCTCAGACTCAGGCTCAGGCAGGCTGGATGCCTGGTATGGTGCTGCCTGCGCGGTGAGTGAGGGGGACAAGCGACTCGAGTGAGGGGATGGGGAAGTTGAGCGGCGGGATTTTCAGCACGCGCCGGCGCATTAATCCCGATTCCTTCGGCACGGTCACTCACTCTCCTTCTGTCTCCTGTCCTGGCCGCGAGTCCGCACCCACACACATGCGGTCTCATGCGGAGGGAGCGTTTCGCGCATGCGTCGCGGCCGCCGACGCACGCTGCCTGGTTTAAAAACAAATAGTGCAGCGTGCGGCGAGCAGCGCCGCGAATTTAAGGAAAATATAAGGATTTGCTAATTGCTTCCCGCGGCTCCAGGGGGGGGCACGTGCCCCCCCTTGCCCCAACCTGTGGACGCCCATGACTATGTAGAACTTTTATGATGTTATTGCTCTGCACCTTGAACACTCTATGGTAGATATAGGGGTTATTTCAATGTCTTTAGAATATACAACAGAAGAAAGTCTAGGAAGCAGTGAAAAGGAGGACAGCTGGTCAGGGGAACGCTCATAGTTATATAAATACCAATGTTTTCAAAATATAATGCTACCTTTAGCTATATTTCACTTATGTACTAATAACATTATTTTCATCAATAGAAAGGGATAAAGTACCCGAATGGCAGCCATGCAATGACTTTATTATTGTTCCTTTTTATAGAAGCATATTACTTGGTAATAAATACAAGTCACAAACCGAATATTTATATGGATTATGAATGAAATTTATCAGATTGTATTTTTGTACAAGTGCAAAGGATTGTATTACATGTCCATGGCTTCTAATAAGTTTGTGGTATGTGAGGAAGATCAGGTATGCAGTGAAAGAGGGGACAGAAATGGAACACTAAACATAGAAAGCTTTTACAGAACTACAGCAATCTCATGTTTGCAGACAGGATTACTATTAACTTTTTTTAATTCTTTATTTTGGACAGGTGTGTATACGGTTCAAGGAAAACATTCTGTTACAGCAAAGCAGAACACAAGATTGGTATATAATTATGCAAATGATACCCCATTTTTTTTTATTTGTAAATAGTGAAGTAAAAAGCCCACGTGACATAGATAAAGTAGAATGAAACAAGGCAAATCGAGGGGTATAAGAAGGAAAGAAAAAGAAAAGAGGAAAGAGAAACACCCCCAAAAAGGAAACGTATAGAGATAGGAGTGCCCCCACCCAAGGAGACGATAAAAGGTGCATAAAAGGAACACGAAAGGACTTGCATGCCGTATCCACTGAAAAAGAAGGGCAATATTCCAAAGTTGGTGCTAACTTAACCGGCGCTATTGTAAACGTCACAACTCCATAGATTATATTGTCTCTGGTAAGTTTACAACAGTTCTGGTTAAGTTTGCTCCAACTATAGAATAGAGTCCAAATTGTGTCCAACACATCAACCTGTATCCCCATTAGCCCATGCGCTCCAGATCTTGGAGTGAGCAGGCAAGATGCAGTGCAAGCAGGCTGACAACTCCATAGTCCGGACCTCCTCAATAATCTGTTGCACTCTGTGCCATAGCGGCGGACCCGCTGACCGCCATGTCTCTGCTAATGCTTTTCAAGCAGCCAAGACCATTTTAGAAAGCAAACAATTATGAGGATGGGAAATCTCTGCCAGGGACGTGACAAAAGAAACGTCCAAGGATCGGATGCAATATTGGAAGCCAGTATTCGAGTAGCTATTGTACAAATATTTTCCCAGTAAGTGTAGAGGACCGGACAGGGCCACCACATGTGTACACGGGTCCCCTTTCTTTACAATTCCTCCAACATATATCAGGAATGGGCAGATTTACCCGATGTAAAAAAGAATGTGTAGTATGCCACCTTATCATTGTTTTGTAGGATTGTTCCTGCAGAGATACATTAATAGAGGATTTAGATATGAAATCCCAAATGTCGGTCCAATCGTCTGCATCAATCAAGCCGAGTGGCATCTTCCATTAGAGGTTAGCATCAAGACCAGCATGGATATACGTGCCTGGGGATACTCTCCACGTATGCATGTGCTCTCCAAAAAATGTAGGAGGACTGCCCTCACTCTCGGAGTGGCCACATAAGTATGGCATTATAAGTATGGAAAAAAATCAGCAGGACATAGATGCGATCTGGAACAAAGATCTTCAAAGGTGAGTATTTGGTTCCGGTGAATCAAGTCATTTGCCCGAACAATACTACAGTGGTGCAGGCCCGCTAGGTGATGGATGTCCATGCCAGGAGGGAAGTCCTTTTTGCGATCGAGTGCAAGCAGAGGGGAGAACTGCTGGATAAGGTGACATTTTAAGGACAATTTGTTCCACATATGTGCGGAATGGAGAAATGCAGGGCGTGTAAAGGTGACAGTCGGACAGAAATGTTTTGGTAGCCATAACCACAATTGTGGAACAACCAGGGCCATGGAATCATTTTCAAGATCCGCCCACCTTGCTAGGGCTATGCAGCGCCACCACTTGTGCTAACTGAGCTGCCTGATAGTAGATTCATAAATTGGGGAGTCCCAAGCCACTTGACTGATTTGTAGCATAAAGAATGTTCCAGGCAATTCTATGGCACTTATGATTCCATACAAATTGTTCATTACTCTTTTGAAAATGGTTCAGGTCACCCTCTGTGAGCAGAAACAGGAGTGCCCGGTACAGAAGATGTGGAATCATTTTGATGCTATGAATCCTGGCAATCCAGGAAACATATCCCCTGCTCCGGGACCCCAGATCTGCCAGCAGTCTGTCAAATAACGGCACGTACTTGGCAGCATACAGTGTGGCGGATATAGGCTATGTTCTGATAATATTTTGACAGGTCATTAATATATTTATGCACTAACCATACAGCACTACTCTTTATGCAGTCATAATTTGTTCTGAGAAGTTTGTTAAAATATTCGAATAGTCTTGTGCAAAGCAATTAAGTTCCTTTTGAAGCCAGGGAAGGTGTGAATGTCGAATGTAATTAATAGATCTGACCAAAAAAACATTTTGGTCCGGGAGACATCAAAGCTCTGGTGAATTACAGTGTAATAACTTTCCTCACTAAGGGGAGTCTCCTTTTCGTCTGAGGGAGTGGGTTAGCCTTGTCCTGTGTCCCTCCACAGCAGGGGGGCCAAGCTGGCACCTTTTGAGGTGTTAAAGGTAAGCCAGTGTGCACATCAAAGACTGTTCTCCAAGCCAGGGTGGAGCCGCCTGTAACCAGAAGTAATGTGAATCAAATATACAAAGGTATCATTAAAAACTGGTGGAGGACTGTACTGAGCATGCCTGAGAGTTAAAAGTGAAGTGGGTTCTGGGAAGCCAAGTGGATGGCCTGGACAGTCCTTTGTCCCTGAAATCTGAGCAGCACAAGAAATGTATACATTTGATCTCCAATCTCTCCCAGGGGCTTATTTTCTGGGGTCCATGCAAAGTGGGAAGTTTGCCGTGTTTCCAACCCAGCCTCAGGGAGTCAGATCTGTTTATCTTGCTGTTGTAAGTACAGGTTTTCTGGTTTTAAGTCCATTTATTTTTCTGCTTGTGAGCGTAAATATTAATTGAAGTATCTTTTTTAGTATATGCATTTTGATTCAATCTTTTCCCATCATAATAAATATACATTTATTAAGCTCTGCCTTTGTCCGATATAAGAATCTCGTTATCTGAAGAGACAGGATTATAATAGCCTAGAGTTTTGGGACGATCTACTAAAGTGGGTTTGGTGGGGTCTACTGAACTGTTTTCCTTTGTGGGTGTGTATAATTTGAACGGAGTATTTTAGGTCACCCCATTCCATATATTAGCGAACAACCTGATGGTGGCAGCAATTATGGGAGTTGGTGCTGGTTAGTGAACTACACATTCATGATTTTGGGTCTAGTGCAGACGAATAGTGATTTTTAGCCTTGCATCCACTTCACTAACTCACGTGCCCTACTGGAGAGAAGCAAGAATGTGACATACTGGGTATCATAAAAATAAGTTAATTTAATACTCAGATATGTGATATGATGGCAGAACCCAAATTGTTGTGAGAGGGTTAAAAGAACGTGGTCAGGAATTCCCAACGCTAGGGCTCTGGATATCTAATAAAGTGTTGATTCTTTTAAATTAATCCGCAATAAAAAGTCTGTATTTATTTTTATTTTAGGATCTTTTAGGCTTTTTTCGGGGGGGTAAAAAATCAGTTTTTTTTAATAGCGGTTTTTCTTTTTTCTGTAACAGACCTTTTTATTATCATTCAAAGGACCTTACATGTTAATTCCAGACATTTTCGTTCAGTAGTTGTTTTGCAAACAGCGTTTCAGTTTTGACACTTTCAATCGTATTGTTTTTTTTTTATTGTTACCCATCCGGCGGCTTGTCGGCTTTTTCTGCAACTGGTCGGCCCTGTATGCGGCAGCTCGTCAGCTGCGTTTGGTGGCCATCCAGCAGATTTGTGGGGAATGTTTGGCGGGTTTGCGGCGGCGTGTTTGCGACAGTTTACAGGATCGGATCAAATTATATATTTTTCAGCAGTTTTGCGTCTTTTTCTTGTTTTTTTAGCGGTTTTGCGGAATTCACCGCAGAATGGAAGAATTCACCGCAGGGTGGGGAAATTTGATTCTCCGAAGTGCGGGGAACAATAGAGCCCCGAAACGTCAGCGACATTTTGGTCCTTTGTGAATAACCCCTTGAGTTTCACATTTTATGAATAGACCTGACAGTAGTAGTTAATCTAGTTACAATTTATATATGTGGTAGTGTCCCTTTAACAGAAGAAAAAAAAAAGCCCACAAACTCTTATACTGTGAATTATATATGCATTTTGTTGAAACAGTGTGAAAGAATGCAATCAAATAACTCTTTCCATTGTTTAACATATTAAAAGACAGTAAGCATCATTCACTGAGACATGTTTTGTTCATTGACACACACTTTTCAAACAGTAAGTGGCACGATAGCTTTAGAAAGACATTAATGTTTACAAGAGCGAGCCAGGAATACGTACCACAGAAACCCAGGAATACTTGAGTGGCAGCATGATGCTTGTACCTCTAATGGGCTTTCATGATAATAGTGTTGAATGTCAGCATCTGACCGTCACTTAAGAGAAATAAAATCTATTTATCTAAAAATCCAGTAGATTCCGTAGTGAACCCTGTTGCCTATGGGTGGGAGAGCACAATGTGCCCATCTTGGCAATTTCCAAGATTGTTTAACCTCTTCACTACTGTGATCATGTATACACAATCAGCAGTAGCAGACATAGTAGCCTGAGATCGTATTAACACAATCTGGGTCTGTGATGTGTGATTGCAAATGAAATTAGCTTGTTGCAAATTAATTTTGTTTGCTTTTGGGCTCCAGAAAGCACCCCCAAAGTTTTAGCACTGTGGGCATAATGCCCAAGGTGCTAAAACTTTTTAAAATTGGCTAAGGAATGCACTGACATAGCAGGCATTCACCATCTGACAGGGAGACACATGGACACAGGCTGCAGTTCTAAATGCAGGAACTTTATTTGGCCAGTAGATGGCGACATCTGCCTGCCAAATAGATTACAGTAAGAAATACCCTGGGAATTTACTCAAATATTTCTTACTGTAAACTTTATTAAAAAATGATCTTCCAAAAAATCTACTGGCCGTTGCTAATGTAAGGCAACGCAGGCGGCCACCTTTGGGTGCTGGCTTGCTGCCAGAGCTGGGAGGGTGCAAAAATCCAAATATCTGGTCACTTGCCTCGGATTCAGATTCTATAAAGAAACCTGCCTGCTTCTAGTGCTGCGCCACCTCGTTCTCTGTGCCATCTTGATCTCCACCAAGATGGCGATGAGCCAGCTGGTCCCACCAATGACATCAGCACAGCAGGGCATGACCTTTGACTCTAGTCCCCACTCCCAACTGTTCTTGTGGATCGCAATATTTATCAACTGTTCCCACCAAGATGGCAGGGAGTCGACGGTACCTCCCCCACCAATGACATCAGCAGTGCATGACCTCTGTGACCCTACCCCTTGACTCCCCAGCGGTACTTCCGGCAGGCACAAGCCGCAACCTAGTCCCCTGCCCTGCCAATTCTGAAGATGTGAGGACTGGAGAAAGGAGGATGAGGACCCAGCTGGACAGTGGTGGACCACAGCCACAGGCACAACCACTTAAAAGAAACTAGAGTGTGACAGAGTGGTAAGGTAGGGAAGCACTGGTCTGGGCTGGCACTGCAGTATATCGTTCACATGGCAGTGTGGAAGGGGTCCAGGGGGACCACCAGGCACAGGAGTGGCACCACCAGGCATATCACAGATTGGCATTGTGGCACAGGAGTGCACCAGGCACAGCATAGTTTTCAGTGCCAATCTATGCTGAGCCTGGTGCCCCTCCTGTGCCACAGTGCCAATCTATGCAGTGATTGGTGCCCCTCTTGTGACCCTGTGTCTCCCCAGTAGACTCTCATGCATATTTCCAGTCCTTAGGTGAAGAGTAAGGACCGGGACACATAAAGAGCCTTGCTAGCATCCCACAGAAATAAGACAAGGCTGTTGTCATGTTTTCAGGGTTAAAATGGAACCGGTTTCATTGGGGAAAGGCACAGACATCCATGCGGTCAAACATGGGTCATCTACACAAAACCTCTCCCAGAAAACGTGCGTTTCCCATGCTGTTGGGACGTGTCTGGCACCACACCCTTCCCCTGCCTCCTGGCACTCCCTGCAGCCTCAGCACTGCTGCATGGGGTCGATCCATCCTACGGCGTCCTGCATGTCATCTGCTCCTTCCCTGTCTGGGTGTCATGGGGGTTTCCCTGCGGAGTCTCCTGCACCTTTGCAGCATGCCGGCGTGGGTGGAAGGCGTCGGCAAGCATGTCATATGCAGGGGTGGGGCTTCCTCATCTGTTTCCCTAGCTGCAGATGATGGGGAAGCCTGAGTTCCTCCTTCACCATACCTTATAGGCAAGGAGACCGGGACAGCAGGGTTGAGAGATGGGCAGGGCCAGTACCAGCACCCTATTTAAACTCTGATCACCAGTGAGACAGCGCTCACTTGTTATGCATCCCGGGAATCAAAATCTGAGCCCCAGGGGAGCCATACAACGCCACCACTAGTAGCAAAAAAGGGAGCGGGGAACCCGAAGAGTGTCAACGAGGTGAATAAAAATGGCCACTCCGCTCTATTAAAGGGCTTTTCAGAGTCTAAAGAAAAAAATGATCATACACTTGGCGTCCCAGTATAGAATCCCACTTAAGCAGGGAGGGAAGGAAAGGGTCCAAGCGCCGCGCAAGAATCTTTGCCAACATTTTAATATCAGAATTCAATAAGGAGATTAGGCGGTAATTATCTATACGCTCTGGGTCCTTTCCCTGCTTAGGAAGCAGAACGACTGAAGCCAGTAAAGACTCTGAAGAAAAAGGGGTATCCCCACTGGTCCCATTAAAAAGACGGCACAGGAAGGGTTTCAGTATACGTAGAAATGCCTTATAATATTGGTACGGGAAACCGTCCGGGCCAGGGGCCTTCAAAGGTTTCATCAAACTCAGCGCAGATACCACCTCCTCCTTCGTAATAGGAGACGCCAGCGTAGCGGCTTGCGAGTTAGTAAGGTAAGGGAGCATGAGGTGATGTAAATACAAAACTATTTTTTCCTAAAGAGACTTATTACCCATAGTATGCGTTGGGGAGTGCTGATACACTAAAACGGTAAACACATTTCTAACGCCCTCTGGAGTGTTATGCACCCATCCCCGTTTATCCTTAATATAAGGTATCAGAACAGTAGGGTGCCGCAGGTGCAAAGTTCTAGCCAGGGGTGTATCTGGTTTGTTAGCCTTCTCATAGTACCCCTGCCTGGACCAAAGCAACGAACGACCCACACCATCCAAGTAAAGACGATTAAGCTCTGCCCGAGTATGTGCTAGCTCCATAAAAGTAGAATCTGTGGGAGAACGCTTATGGCTAAGTTCCAGATGGCGCAAGGTAGCCTGCGGGGCGACTTTAGAACCAAGTTTCAACCGTTTGTGGTGAGAAACTTGGCTCAGGAGGTCTGATCACTGCCTTGTGAGCATTTCATATGGAGTGAATAGAAGTGTCAGGGGTTTCATTAAGGTGAACATAACAATCAAGGACGGCCTAAACTGTGTCCCTGACACCCGGTTTAGAGAGCAAGAAGGGGTCTAACCTCCATTGCCCACACCCTCCCTGCGCAAGCATACGGGTCTGAAGAAGCATGTCAGCATGGTCCGACCACGTAATTGAGCCAATGGACTAGTTAATAATAGTAGGGGCACAATAAGGGTAGACAAGAAAATACTCTATTCCAGAATAAGTGGAGTGGACTGGGGAATAGAAGGAGTAGTCCTTGAAGTAGGGTGCTGCAGTCACCATATATCAGTCAGGTCTTGGGAGTGGACAAAAGAATGGAACTGTCATTCTTTGGCGAACAATGCGGGCATTGAGGAGGGGCTCAGGGATAGGGAAGAGCGGTCCAACGGGGGCATATGGTAACATTAAAAACTCCACCAAATACAATTCACCCTTTAGAATTAAGAGGGAGGAGGAGAGGTCTGTTCAGAATCCTGAAAGTTGGGGGCTTAGACCGAAACCAAAGTATATCATTGAGTGCAACACATCCCCTGTAGCAGGACATATCTACCCTCATTATCAGTATGAACAGACATAACTTGCAATGGACAGGAATTATGGATCAAAATAGCAGTACCATTTCGCTTAGGGAACGAGCAGGAGGTGTAGACCCAGGGCTCGAGTTGAGCGGGAACTCGCAGGAACGGCGTTCCCGCACTTCTTCCACAGCGGGAACGCTGCGGGAACGCAGCATTCCCGCTGTGGCCCGAGCCCGAACGCCGCCGCTGCACATTGCCGGCGGCCGCGTGCTTCCTGTTACAAGGGCCGGTGACAGGAGGTGGAGCCGCTCGCCTGGCTGTTTCATAGATCCCAGGCGAGCGGCTGCACTTCCTGTCAGCGGCCGCTGAAGCAGGAAGCACGCGGCCGCTGGCAGAGGAGCAGCAAAGGTGAGCTGGGCTGGGGGCAGTATCCATGAGACCTGGGGGGGGCACTATCCATGAGACCTGGGGGGGCACTATCCATGAGACCTGGGGGGGCATATCCATTTGACCTGGGGGGCATATCCATGAGACCTGGGGGGGCATATCCATGAGACCTGGGGGGCATATCCATGTGACCTGGGGGGCAATATCCATGAGACCTGGGGGGGGCACTATCCATGAGACCTGGGGGGGCAATATCCATGAGACCTGGGGGGGCACTATCCATGAGACCTGGGGCATATCCATGAGACCTGGGGGGGGGCCTATCCATGAGACCTGGGGGGCAATATCCATGAGACCTGGGGGGGCATATCCATGAGACCTGGGGGGGCAATATCCATGAGACCTGGGGGGGCATAATCCATGAGACCTGGGGGGGCAATATCCATGAGACCTGGGGGGGCATATCCATGAGACCTGGGGGGGGCATATCCATGAGACCTGGGGGCAGTATCCATGAGACCTGGGGGCAGTATCCATGAGACCTGGGGGCATTATCCATGAGACCTGGGGGCATTATCCATGAGAGCTGGGGCATAATCCATGAGACCAGGGGGCAATATCCATGAGACCTGGGGCATATCCATGAGACCTGGGGGCAATATCCATGAGACCTGGGGGCAATATCCATGAGACCTGGGGCATATCCATGAGACCAGGGGGCAATATCCATGAGACCTGGGGCATATCCATGAGACCTGGGGGCAATATCCATGAGACCTGGGGAATATCCATGAGACCTGGGGCATATCCATGAGACCTGGGGGCAGTATCCATGAGACCTGGGGGCATATCCATGAGACCTGGGGCAATATCCATGAGACCTGGGGCATATCCATGAGACCTGGGGGCAATATCGATGAGACCTGGGGCATATCCATGAGACCTGGGGCATATCCATGAGACCTGGGGGCAGTATCCATGAGACCTGGGGGCAGTATCTATGAGACCTGGGGCAATATCCATGAGACCTGGGGCAATATCCATGAGACCTGGGGGCATTATCCATGAGACCTGGGGCATATCCATGAGACCTGGGGCATATCCATGAGACCGGGGGGCATTATCCATGAGAGCTGGGGCAATATATACCCATATGAGCTGGGGCAATTATATCCATGTGAACTGGGGAAAATATATCCATATAACCAGTGCTGTGTATGTTATTCTGGGGGCTCAGTGCTGTGTATATTATTCTTGGGGTTCAGTGCTGTGTATATTATTCTGGGGGCTCAGTGCTGTGTATATTATTCTTGGGGTTCAGTGCTGTGTATATTATTCTGGGGGCTCAGCGCTGTGTATGTTATTCTGGGGGTTCAGTGCTGTGTATGTTATTCTGGGGGCTCAGCGCTGTGTATGTTATTCTGGGGGTTCAGTGCTGTGTATATTATTCTGGGGGCACAGTGTTGTGTATATTATTCTGGGGGTCTGTGCCTGGATATATATATATATATATAGATAGATAGATATAGATATAGATAGATTATATATAAAACGCGTTAGTCCAGTTGCCACAATCACGAGTATACCTGTACGTAGTGATACCTTTCACTGATCAGTATAGTTTCCAGTTTACACTCTTGAAAGCTTGTCTTTTAAATGTAAAGTTAACCCAATAAAAATGGTATCGCCACGCACTGCTATACTCGTGATATATATATATATTTTCTTCAGGTAATGGGGGTTGTGGAATTCGTGGGTGAGTTCCCTCACTTTTTTTCCCAGGACTTGACCCCTGTGTAGACCCCGGTGTAAGAAGGATCTGCCAGGCTAAAAGACGTCAACAAGGAGATCCTAGTCTCCTGAAGTAGAGCAACAGCAATTGATTTCCTTTTAAGATCTCGAAATAGCAATCGCCGTTTTCGAGGGGAGTTCAAGCCCTTGACATTCAAGGAAAGGAATTTAACGTCAGGACCCATTAGAAAAATAAAACATATGCCACAGATCCAACCACTCGAGGCTGTCATTACCTCCCAACTCCGCCATACCCAGAAAAATAAGACAACGGAGGAACAGAGGGGAAAGGGAGAAATGAAGGAAAGTAGAAAAAGCGAAGGAAGAGGTCGCCGGAGCACAAAAGACAAAGGGAAAGGGGTGTGGGGGGAAAGAGATAAACAAGGAGTCCCGAACGGATGGAAACACCAAAAAAACAGAATGGAAGAGAAGTACAGGGAAGCCAGTACACAAAATACAGAGACCTTATCCAAGGCCTCCCCGGCAAGCCACTCGCCTAATTTAAACAATAAAACATTGCCACCCGAGACCATGAAAAGTAAACTGTAACACAAAAATACACATCCTGCCTGAAACATCAGCCCCACACACTCACACAAGGGACACAAAGGGCAGCAGAGCACCCCAGGAATGGAGAGCCCCCTGGAGAGGAGGCAACAGCTGGACTCAGGTCACCAGCTCGGAATATTCCTTGGTCGGATGTGGTAGAGAACTGGGAGGGAGCACCTGCAGTACAGAATCGGGGGCCTCTGAGACAAATTGGCGCAAGAAGTCCTGCGATTTATAAAGGTGTGTGCAGGAGTACAAGCCCTCGATGCACATCCAGGGTATAGTGAATCCGGTCGATCAGGTACCGCACAGGCGGTAAAGCAGCAAGAAGTTTCTTCATAATTCCCATAAGGGTAGCATCGAGCTGATCTGGTTTGACCATCTCCGGTAGGCCTCGAAGCCTAATATTGTTGCGCCTGGACCTGTTGGAAAGGTCCTCCAGCGCATCCTCAAAGATCGCAATTCAGTCCGCTAGGGTCTCGTTATGAAGGGCAATCTCGTAACAGCAGTCAGCTATATGTTCTGTGCGCTCCTCCAACCTTGCCGTGCGGGACCCTATGGCCTGAACCTCTACTGTGATTCTGCAGGCGTTGGATGTCCAGCTTGGCTGCAGGGCCTGCCTCCTCGAGTGCCTGGTATCAGATCCAGGGGAAGGGCTCCTTCGGCCACCGCTCGAGTGGCCACTGCCATCTTGGATTCCACCGGCCTGCCTTTAGGGGCGAAAATCAGTGCCACCATCACTCCGTCCAGCCGCTTCTTTTTGGGTGTCTTCATAGCCCTGTAAGGCACCTCAGGGCCCTCCACAGTGGGGAAATTTGTGGGTTAGGTAAGCAGCAGGCAGGGTTGTGGGAGCTCTAGCATCATGCGTCCTCTCCCATCACCAGCTTGGCTCTGCCCCTTTGATATAGCATTTTGACCTGACATACACGCATAGATTTCAAATTTTAAGAGTCCCCTGAAAAAGAAGGTATATAATTTGTCTGGGATATATAATAAAACATAACTTCAAATAGCGTATAAATGAGATGAGCAACTGAGTAGGTCAAAAGGAGCTCAAGAATAGGGATGAGCCGAACACCCCCGAGTTCGGTTCGCATTCGAACTCGAACTTTCCAAATGTTCGAATTCGAACTCGAACACGAACTCAATACAAGTCAATGGGGCTGAAAATTCGATTTTTAGAGTGCCCTCCAAGAGGGCATATATGCTAGATATTTGCCATAAAAGGTGTATGGGGGTCCGGGTAGTGCCCTGGGGGACAGGAAACCAGGACGAAAAGTAAAAAAAAATACGTTTTTAAAGGGACAGTGAGTTTTCCATGAAATAAGGGTTATAAATAAAAACGAAAAATTCCTTCAAATATCGTGCCTAGGAGGTCCCCATAACCTGCCCGTGAAGTGTCGGATTTCTAGGATGTATAGAAACATTTAAAAACAAAAAATGATGTTTAAAATGACGGTAAATGCTTTTCCTTTAATCTATTCATAAACAACTGCTTGGGGCGGCAGCCTGTATGAAAAGACATTTTAGGAAAATTTAGTGATTTTTTGGGCTAAATTATTGTGAAACTTATGCAGGCTTTGGATGAAAGTAACAATAGGTGCTTTAAGGCTGGGGTTAGACTAGCGGACTTTTAAGAACGTGCGTTTAGGCGCACTTAATCACGGCCGCACTAGCAGCAAATGACGCGCAATGACGGCCAATATACGAAGTACGGCCGCAAGAAAGTACGGCCGCGCAACGCAAGTGGAAAATGAACGGATTTTTTCGAGAACGCTGAACCGCTAGTACTGACGTACAGAGTGTGCTGCGTCCGCATAGCGGCGTGTGTGCGTGATTAGGAGACGTCAAACGCTGCTCTTGTCCGGCCAACATAACGTCCATACACCCAAAGTTTCCTGGTTTGGATCCGTAAAAAATCACGCACAAAAATGCGCATCGTATGACTGTTTAAGCGCTTTCTGTGAAAAAACACCTCAATGCGTTCGGACGCACTTTTTGACGTTCGCTGCGAAAAATGCGTTCGTTTGACCCTAGCCTAAAATTGGGCCTTTAGCGTCGGCAACAGTACCGTCACACAGTAACCCCTCTGAGGATATGAATCTGATACAGGCGTCAGTGGCAGTACACCCAAATATTGTGCCTTTGGTGCCAGGCCAGCAAGTGCCATCATACAGTAACCCCTCTGTGGTATTGTGGAAGAGTGCAGGGGTGGACCATGCAGTCCTATATTAAAAAGATATGAATCTGGTAAAGGCATCAGTGCACCCAAATATTGTGCCTTTGGTGCCAGGCCAGCAAGTGCCATCATACAGTAACCCCTCTGTGGTATTGTGGAAGAGTGCAGGGGTGGACCATGCGGTCAGGGCCGGTGCTAGACTATTTTGCGCCCTACGCAAGACCAGCTACTTGCACCCCCCCCCCAAAAAAAACGACATATGAAACTGCTAAATTTCTTTTTATTTAAGAATAAAGTTTGAAAAGCACCAATAGTAAAGGTAAAATGAAAATGAATAAACTGTATTAAACCATTTTAAATTAACTCTATTAAACAAATTAAAATTAACTGTATTGAACAAATATAAATTAACAAAAAAAATAAGAGTTGTCACTTAAGTTTCAATTTCAGACACATCAAAATTTCACTTGGCGTGCCTTATCCTTTGCAAATTTTCATCATGCGTATATATATATATATATTGCCCAGGCCAGCTCACATCATGCGTATATATATTGCCCAGGCCCAGGCCAGCTCACATCATGCGTATATATATAGCCCAGGCCCAGGCCAGCTCACATCATGCGTATATATATTGCCCAGGCCCAGGCCAGCTCACATCATGCGTATATATATATATTGCCCAGGCCAGCTCACGTCATGTGTATATATATTGCCCAGGCCCAGGCCAGCCCACATCATGCGTATATATATATATTGCCCAGGCCAATCACCTGGTGGAGATAGGGGGTTCATTTGAACCCCGATATCTCCAGGCAGCTAGGGGGTCATGGAGGGTGTCAATCGAAAGGCCTAAGCATGGCCTTTCGAATGATACCCAACATGACCAGGTATAAAGTAAAAAAAAAAAAAAAAAACATGTATTTTTTTTGCGTGTTATTTTTATTAATGCAGCAATATTGTTCACATTTCAATTATAATGTGAACGATGATGTACTAATGATTTTTTTCTATGGGGTGCGATTGCTATAAATCACGTAATTCCCCCCACAAAATGTAACAAGTCCCCATTTCTAATTTTTGTACAAGCGCACCCCATACAAAACATAACCGCAAACGCTCATGTGCTAAAATGTGAAAAAAACACTTTACACACTGCAGATGATTAAAAATTCAATTTTTATTGCATTTTTTGTCATAATATACAGGCAGGACATGACAGATACATCTAAAAATGATATATTATGAATCTGCGGAGTCTGCCGGAAAGAACGATATCTAATATGTCTGGGTCATTTTATAAAATGTGGCTTCAAATCGCGTTTAAACATCATGAGCGAAAGCGGTAAAAATTAGCTGAGCACACAGCGGTGAAATGCAGCATATTAGAAGAAGATTTAGGCTAGGGTCAGACGAGCGCAGTGCGAACGCGCGTGCAGGCGCACTTAATCACGGCCGTAGTAGCAGCAAGTGCCAGGCAATGACGGCCAATATACGAAGTACGGTCGCACAAAAGTCCGGCTGCGCAATGCAAGTGGCAAACGAACGCATTTTGTCGAGAACGTAAAACCGCTAGTACGGTTGTACAGAGTGCGCTGCGTCCGCTAGCGGCGTGTGTGCGTGAATTGGAGACGTCAGACGCTGCTAATGTCCGGCCAACATAACGTCCAGATGCACAAAGTGTTTTATTGATGATCCGTACAAAATCATGGACGAAAATGCGCATCGTATGACCGCTATCGCGTACTCCGTGAAAAAATGCGTCCATTCGTTCGAACGCACTTTTTCACAGACAACGCGAAAATGCGTTCGTCTGACCCTAGCCTTAGGAGAGAAATTAACACATCTCAGAAGCACAGGTGTTGTTTGACACATCAGGAGACACACCACACCCTCATTGTACATACAATGTATCAAATTCATTAGACCAGACTAAAAACACCTGTTTTCGGTGTTTGAAAACACAGGTCATTTAGAGGTGAGAATCTTTGCACTTAGACATTATTTTTTAATTCAATATCTAATAAACCGTTGCTTATAATATTCTGCAGTAAAGAGTCTCTTTATTTCTAGATTTTTTAGTATTTTTTAAGCATTTTTTATACTCTTTTCAAAATTTTTAATTTTTTTGCGAACTCGAACCGAACATGCCAAAAAAGTTTGAAGTTCGCGAACGGCCAAAGGTCGGATCGAACTCCGAACTGATCGAACCGAAGAGCTCATCCCTACTCAAGAATTGGGAAGGAAATAGCAGTGTATGGGTTTAAGGAAAATTAGAGTTAAAGCGGAGTTGTATGTTTAGTGGAAGAATGGGTTAAGGGAGAAATGGGGTAAAGGGGGCATGGTGATACATGTGAAAATGTGTGTGAGAGGGCCTGGGGGTAGTTGGGGGCCAGCCACAGACTTTGACCTGTGATCAAGTGAAATCTAGTTACTAGGGATGTGCATTTCGTTTCGTACCGATTGTTTTTTTTCACGAAACGGGCCGATTCGATGTTTTGGATTCGTCCGATGTTCCGAATCGTATCGGCAACGAAATACACACCTTACGAAATAATTTCTGGTACGAAACAAATTAATTTTGTTACTTCATATAAACGTAAATTTGTAAAATCGCAAGTCATTTTCGTTCTATTCATGATTTCGGGTCCGTTTCGGTTCATTTCAGACATCGAATTTTCGTATAATTTCGAGTCCGTTTCGGTTCCATTGCTGATTCCGTAATTTCGTATCGTTTTGATCAAATTCGATAGTTACTTGATATCCATTTGATAGTTCATTTCAAATTCGATAGTTGCAGCATATGATTCCGCACACTGCCGGGCAGCACCTCTACAGTATAATAATGCAGCATATGATTCCATACACTGCCGGGCAGCACCTCTACAGTATAATGATTCCGGAATCAGATGCTGCATTATTATACTGTAGAGGTGCTGCCCGGCAGTGTGAGGATTCATATGCTGTATTAATTATACTGTAGAAGTACTGCCGAGCAGTGTGTGGAATCATATGCTGCATTATTACACTGTAGAGGTGCTGCCCGGCAGTGTGAGGATTCATATGCTGTATTAATTATACTGTAGAAGTACTGCCGAGCAGTGTGTGGAATCATATGCTGCATTATTACACTGTAGAGGTGCTGCCCGGCAGTGTGCGGAATCATATACTGCATTATTATACTGTGGAAGTGCTGCCCAGCAGTGTGCGGAATCATATTCTGCATTATTATACTGTACAGGTGCTGCCCGGCAGTGTGAGGATTTCAACGCTGCATTAATTATACTGTAGAGGTGCTGCTCGGCAGTGTGCGGATCCATATGCTGCATTAATTATACTGTAGAAATGCTGCCCGGCAGTGTGCGGATTCATATGCTGCATTAATTATACTGCAGAGGTGCTGCCCGGCAGTGTGCGGAATCATATGCTGCATTATTCTGTAGAGGTGCTGCCCGGCAGTGTGCGGAATCATATACTGCATTAATTATACTGTAGAGGTGCTGCCTGGCAGTGTGCAGATTCATATGCTGCATTAATTTTTTTATTTTTTTTTGTTTTAAATCATTTAATTTGTTCTGTTTTTTTTTTTCGTTTCCGATAATCTTGTTGTTTTTTTTCTGATTTAAATAATTTTGATCTGGTTTTTATTTTTAATGTCAGACCATTTGGGTCAGTATTTTTGCGTTTTTTAAATCGTTTTGTTAATTTTTTTTCCTTTCATACCATTTTAATATGATTAAACAAAGTTGTGCAATGCATATTCATAAGAAAAAAAGGATCTGTCATAAAAAATGATAGAATCGGCAGAATTACCGTATCGACCGAAATATTGGAGCATCCGAAATACCATTCGTTTAGGTCAAAACGAATAGACACTTTGAAACAAAGAGAACAGACGTTCCGAAAAGACCGAAAATGTCCGATATCACAAAATAAAAATCGATACGAAACAACGAGTCGAAACTGAAACGAGCCGAAATGAAAATCGTCCGAAACTATCCGAAATTAATATTTTAAAAAACCGAATTAGCTGAAACGAACCAAAACGAAAAAAAAATGTGTGCACATCCCTACAAGTTACGCCCCTGCATGCTGGGTTCATACAAGCTGCATATTCTCATTGCAAACCCACCTCTTTTGTCACTAGGCTGCTAATTATATCATATACAGCGTATTTATTTAATGATAAAAGGAGCAGATGTGACACAGGGAAAAAGTCATAAATCAAAAAACTGTTTAGAATGCAATGTTACACTTGACTGAACATAAAGAGTATCAACTCTTCAATCATTTTATCTGTCAGTTTTTAACTTTGTTGTTCAAATAGAACAATAACACATATTGTGTAGTTTCCCTTTCCACCTGTTATCTTGATAATCATTAATGTAGGTTACAGAAATAAAAGAAGACCATTAACATCCACTTGTGTGCAGAGAACATGCTGGTAATGTGCTCTGTTTTACCTATGGCGGGTGGACAACAATTCCTGTACATCCTCTGTTATACTTACCATCTGGTCGCTTACCTGGTGATCTCTCTCCACTTCAGCAACTGGCAAAGTGTTAGGACACACCACCAGAATTCCCAAAATGTACCACCATCACGACATCAGAAAATCCCTTTTAACTTTAGCATAAGAGATAATTTAGAAGTGGAGGTATGGTGTCCTTAGGACTACATTTTTTAAAAAAAATACAATGGCATTGTCTGCTTTTCACATAGAAAGCAAACAATGGTGCCATCTAGGGATGCTCTGATACATATACTAGTATCAGTATTGGTGTCAATACCAGGTATTTGCACGAGTACTTGTAATCATACAAAAAAAAATTATTTATTTTTTTGAGAAAGGATTTTACCAGGAAGGATACATTGAGATTTCTCTCGTTTTCAAGTATGTCCTGGGTGGTGAGTATTTCCCAGATACATATATACCAATACTGGAGGCCAGCACTGGTCTGGCTTGCCGGGTGTATCCGTGGGTCTGGGGTGGCTGGTAGAACGCACCAAGAACATTCTGCCAGGCCCCTGTGGTTGACTGTGTTCCAGTGAGCGGTCGCAGGCATGTGTAGGTTGTAGCAAAGCAGCTGGGGCATCCAGCCGTACTCTCGCAAGATCTTGCAGAGTTCATAACAACCTTCACATGCAGGCGGGCACTCGTTGAAATGAGGCATGGCAGAATAGATTTAGTACATTCTGCCAACCGCCCCAGTGTCTGTGGTCTGGGATATATTTATTTATTTGTAAAGTATTTTACCAGTAAGGCTAAATATATATGTGTGTATATATGTGTCTGAGGTCTGATGCGGGTACACATGTATCTGATGTCTGGGGCATGTATACATGTATAGGTATCTGAGGTCTGGTGTGTGTTTGCAGGACCACTGCAAAGATTGTTTCCAACAACTGCAAAGGGTGATTTTGCAGCTCTCCTGAAACCTGATTACTGATCCACGTACCTCACTATCCAACCAAATATTCCACTAATCCAAATTCCTCACTACCCAATCAATTACCCCTCTAGCAATCAACGTACCTCACAATCCAACCAACTACACCACTAATAATCCACATACCTCACAATCCAACCAATTACCCCAATATTATTCCTATACTTACAAACAATAAAAAAATTGGTATAGGCGCAACGGAGGTATATGGTATGGGGAAAGAACTTAAAACACGATCGCCACTGCACCCACAAATGTCATCCCAAAAGTGACAATAAAGAATAATACAAAGTGGAGAAGGGATGCGGCGCTTCCCAGTGTATAGCAGAATGAAATAATTAGCGTTATTTACCAGTAGATTATATTTGGCACAAACTCATCCATTGATGAAGGAATCAAAAAAAGACCTCAAGAGAAAAAAAGAACAAACAGACATAGCATAATACTGTTTTTCTATAAAAAATTGCGTTCAAGAGGTGTACACACTCACACTGTGGAGAGCCTCATCCGGCTCTAGCTATATTCACCTATGGATGAATTCTTATGGGCTCACCCATTAGCCACTTCAATCGATTAAAACTTCCAGTGGAACATATGGAAAAAGGAAAGAAGATAGCAACATACAGGGTTATCCAAAGAGATTCGAAAAGTCACCGCACGTTCGGTGACTTTTCGTTCTCTTCAATTTGGTTCCTTTTGCCGATTGCATTTCGGTGACCCTGCGGTGTATTCAGCAAACACCACAGGGTCCCCGAATTGCAGGGAAAAGCTGCCGCAAACCCGACGAAAACTAACCGAATGCACGCTGAAAACAAGCAAAAACATCTGGATTAACCTTCGAAAAAGCCGAACATGAGCCGAACAGGAGCCGAACAGGAGCCGAATCACACAGAGCCGAAGCAGCTGTGACGTAGAGGAGGCAGTGAATAAATTAGCAAAACCATTTGTATGAATCTGGGAAAAAGAAACGCTGTTTGCAAAGAAACTACTGAGCGAAAATGTCTGAAATTTTCACAGGATGTCCAGGGAATGATAATAAAGAGGGCTGTTACAGAAAAAATAAGTAAACTGAAAAAAAAAAAAAAAAAAAATCGGAAAAATCCTTAAAAGATCCTAAAAAATCTATAAGTAAAGAGACTCTTTGCTGCAGAATTTTATAATGAACGGTTTATTAGATATTGAATTAAAACGGGAATATTTTTAACATTGAAGCCTATGGGATTCTCCTGAATAAATTTGCCAAATTAAACCACCGAATGGCAGGGCATTTCGGGAACCTTTCACTGCTGGTTTGAGTTCTCTGAATAGCCGAAGCAGTGCTTCTCTATGGGGATTTCACTGCCCTCGAAAAGGCACCGAACAGGCACCGTATGTGCAGGCAATTCGCCAGGATTTGGCGAATTGCCTGCTCTCTGGATAGCCGAATGGCCAGGAAAGGTAACCGAACGCTGATTTTCAGCGTTCGGTTACCTTTCTCAAGCAATTCGGATCTCTTTGGATAACCCTGATAGAGTAGTTCAGCAGGGCACATACAGTATTAATGGCATAAACTCAGACCACTCACGTGTTAAAGAGCCATCATGGCTCAAATATTGAGCCTAAGGGTTGTTTGATTGGGCACAACTCTTGTGAAAGCCTCAATGGATCTCCAATTCAGCGTGGATAAGGAGCCAAAAAATGGACAGAAAAAGTTAAATTTGAAAAATGTTTTAATAATAATAAAAAAAAAGACAATTGGCCGAACGCGTTTCGCCTAGGTCCAACAGACCCTACGGCTTCCTCAGCGGCAATATCATTATTCCTATACTTCATGATCTATTATCACCCACTCGCTCGGTGTTTTTATCTCGTGAGTGTTCTTATATCCTTCTAATATTTGATCACCCTCCTCTATCACCCCTGTGTCTCCTGCCCTCCTCCTCAGCCCCCACTGTCCCTGCTAACAGGGGCGTCGCTAGGGGGCAGGGGTGCAGCCTGCACCGGGTGAAAAAAATATTTTACCAGGAAGAATACATTGAGAATTCTCTCATTTTCAAGTATGTCCTGGTATGCAAGGCCTAGGTTGGCACTTTCCAGGGGGTGGCAAAAAAAACACCACAAAGAGGATATTCATAGAGCACCGAAATGACGCAGACATTTCAGTGTTCTGTTGTTCCCCGCACATTGGGGAATCAAATTTCCCCGGTGAATTCACCACAGGGTCCCTGAAGTGCAGGGAATCAGCCACCGAATGCTGCCGCAAACCCGTCACCTGCTGTTTTAAAAAGAACTACTGAACGAAAATGTCTGGAATTAACATATACAGTAAGTTCCTATGAATGATAATAAAAAGGTCTGTTACAGAAAAAAAGAAAGCTTAGTATTAGAAAAAAAAATGTAATTTTTTTTAAAAATGCCTATAGGATACTAAAAAAATAAAATCAATAAATAAGGAGATTTGTTTACTATGGATTAAAGGAATAAACGATTTATTAGATATTGGATGAAAACAGGAATATTTTTAACATTGAAACCTATGGTGTTCGTGTGCCCTGAATAAACCTGCCGAATGAAAACACCAGACATCAGTTCAGGACATTTCTGTCACGGTGGGTCAGGGGATGGGGCGCCTGGCAGCAGCTTCCTCGCTGCTCGCTGGCCAGGCGCCGAATGTAAACGCTTCCGGGTGCGCTCACGTGGGACGCCGAGGGGCGGGGCCTGGCGTTGTGACGCGGACCCGCCGGGTTTAAAACCCAGTCTCACCATTACACCGGTGCCCTGACGTGGTATTCACCTCCCGCAGAGCTCTTGTGATATTTGGCTATCCTCCTGTGTATGACCCTTGGCATTGGCAAACGAATCCTCCTGTGTATGACCCTTGGCATTGGCAAACGAACCCTCCTGTGTATGACCCTTGGCATTGGCAAACGAACCCTCCTGTGTATGACCCTTGGCATTGGCAAACGAACCCTCCTGTGTATGACCCTTGGCATTGGCAAACGAACCCTCCTGTGTATGACCCTTGGCATTGGCAAACGAACCCTCCTGTGTATGACTCCTGGCATTGGCATTTACTCTGCTCTAGGTTCTGCCCTTAACGTTGGTACCGAGGTCAGTCTATGTGGCACCCTAAGCACGCATCAGATTACCTCTGCTATTACTAAAGTCCTAGGGAGGACTTGTGATCTGGTCTGTACCCCTGTCTGGTGTTTCCCTTTCTTTATCTGTTACCTGCTTCATTGTCTATATAGCTTTGCCGACCATTCAAGGATCGGAAGAGTAGAAAGGGAGCTACATAAAGAGATCAATATCTTGGTAGTCAGAAGGATTCGTGACAATACTCTATTCCATACCTCTGTCTGGTGTTACCCCTTGTTTATATATTGTCTGGTTAATTGTCTTTCTAGTTTTGCCGACCATTCAAGGATCGGAAGGGTAGAGAGCGGTCTGCGTAAAGGGACCACACTTTTGGTAATCAGAGGGATCCGTGACATTACGTCAGGGCCAATGGATCCCGCAGACCTCTCTAACCAGCTGGCACGTATCGCAGCCAGACAAGAGGAACAGGACCATAGGATGGACCAGATTTCTCTCGCTCTGCAAACCCTGTTAAATCGGTCCAATACAGGTACCACAAACCCTCCAGATCCAGTGTTACCTAGGGTCAGTTCCGTCCCCCTGAAGGACATAGGCTTAGTATGAAGGCACCCCTACGCTATGATGGTACACCAAGCCTATGTCGGGGGTTTTTGACTCAACTCGAGATCTTGTTTGAGAACAATCCAGGTTCTTGTATGTCTGATAAAGCCAAAGTAGGATATCTGATTAATCATTTAACAGAAAAAGCTTTATTGTGGGCTACGCCGTTGTGGGAAAATAAGAAACCCATCATTTATGACTATGAGGGTTTTACCTCTGAGTTAAAACGTACCTTTGATCCCTCTAGAAGGGCTACCAATGCGGGTAGGTCCTTGTTTCACATCAAACAAGGTAATAAGAGGGTCGCCGATTATGCCATAGAGTTTAAAACTTTGACTTCTGAGGTACTTTGGCCGAACGACGTTTTAACCTTAGCCTTTACCGAAGGCTTGAACGAGGCTTTTATGTTTGAGCTGGCTCCCTTAAAATTACCAGAAAGTCTGGACCACCTGATAGATTTCTGTATAGCCATGGACGATCAAATCAGGGAAAGGAGACACCCCAGAGATAGACCCAGAAGGGTCTTGCCTCCTTTACCCTCGTTACCCAGACACACCAGTACGTCAGGTGGTTCGGAGAATGTGAAAACAGATTTACCAGTCGTTGAACCCATGCAAATAGGGAAGACAGGTATTTCAGAAGCAGAAAGAGCGCACAGAAGAGAAAAGGGGCTCTGCTTCTATTGTGCAGGGGCAGATCACTTCCGCCTTCAATGTCCTCAGAGACCCAGGGTTGGCAGGGCTGAACATAGCAGAGTGGGATTCAGAACAGGAGACACCCAGGTTGTCGGTTCTCTGTGTGCCTCCTTTGTGGATAATGAGAAAAAAAAATCCAGGATTCTGTTACCGATCTCCCTAACCTGGGAGGGGGTTCACCTCAAGACTGAGGCGTTCTTAGACTCTGGGGCCTCAGGCAATTTTATGGATAAGAATTTTGCTGCCAAAAACCTCATACCTCTGGTTCTCAAGGAAAGACCTCTAATGGTGGAGGCCATAGATGGTAAACCCCTGTCATGTCCACATATCACTCACGACACAGTCGATGTATGTATGAAAACAGGAGTTTTGCACCAGGAAACAATAAGATTTCAAATTATTGAATCACCCTCATGTCCTGTCGTTCTTGGGTTTCCATGGCTAACAGAGCACAACCCAGTTGTCGATTGGGTCCAGAGAGACATAAAATGTTGGGGTCAGAGTTGTCAGTCTAAGTGCCTAGGCAGAGTTAATGTGATTGGTAGCCTCAATATTGCCACAGCCCCTCCTTTGTCCACAGAGTTCCTGAATGTTACCTGGCATTAAAGGAGGTGTTCTCTAAAGCCAGGACTGAGGTCCTACCACCACATCGTCCATATGACTGTGCCATTGATTTACTCCCGGTACGATGCCTCCTAGGGGTCACGTATACCCTTTATCACAAAGAGAGAACGACATTATGGAGGAATACATAAGGGAGAATCTGGAACGAGGATTCATTAGACGGTCCTCCTCTCCAGCAGGAGCAGGTTTCTTTTTTTGTTTCCAAGAAAGAGGGAGATCTGCGACCTTGCATCGATTATAGGGGTTTGAATAGGATCACTATAAGAAATGCATATCCCATACCTCTCATAACAGAATTGTTCGACCGATTAAAAGGGGCTCGTGTCTATACGAAGCTTGATTTACGCGGAGCGTACAACCTGGTCAGGGTTAAAAAGGGAGACGAATGGAAAACGGCTTTTAATACACGTAGCGGGCATTATGAATACCTGGTGATGCCTTTTGGGTTGTGTAATGCGCCAGCCGTCTTCCAGGACCTTATAAACGACACTCTAAGGGAATTTCTGCAAGAATTCGTCATAGTATATCTGGATGATATCCTGATATACTCTCCTGATGTGGACACTCATCATGTCCACGTGAAACAAGTGTTGAAAAAACTATTGAAGGCTGGATTGTACTGTAAGCTAGAAAAATGTCTATTCGACATAGTAACTGTGCAATTCCTTGGTTATATAATAACTCCTGGGGGTTTTCAAATGGATCCTAAGAAGCTCTCAGCTATTCTTGACTGGCCTCTACCCCAAGGACTTAAAGCCATTCAGAGGTTTCTGGGGTTTACGAACTATTACCGAAGGTTCATTAAAGATTTTTCGGCCTTGGTGGCCCCCTCACGGCTATGACAAAGAAAGGGGTGGGAAATCAGAAATGGACACCTCAAGCCACTCAAGCCTTTGAGGCACTAAAGCAAGCTTTTACTACTGCCCCTGTTCTCCGACATCCAGATCCGGCTCTGCCTTTCCAAGTAGAAGTTGACGCCTCCGAACTAGGTCTTGGTGCAGTCTTGTCCCAAAGGGAGGCTCCTGACAAACCCTTGCATCCATGCGGCTTCTATTCTCGGAAGTTGTCCCCGGCAGAGAAGAACTATGACATTGGAAATAGAGAATTGTTAGCAGTCATCGCGGCCTTGGCCGAATGGAGATACTTATTAGAGGGGTCTAAGGACCCCATCGTTATCATAACCGACCATAAGAATCTCACGTACATTGGAGATGCCAAACGTTTAAATTCCAGACAAGCGAGATGGTCATTGTTTCTTTCAAGTTTTAATTTCGTGCTTACCTATAGACCTGGGTCCAGAAACATTAAAGCAGACGCATTGTCGAGACAGTATGAGTCTTATGAACATAATATCCAAGATCAGCATCCCATTGTACCCCAGGAAAGGATTATAGCCGCTACCACGATTAGTGTCTCGTCTCCTCTAATGAAAAGGTTGCAGACCGTCCAGGGCGCAGCTCCTGGGGGAAAACCTCCTGCGAGACTCTTTGTACCTGAGAACGAAAGAGAGGAAGTACTTAACATCTATCATGATAATAAAACTTCCGGGCATATGGGTATCACCAAGACTGTGTCTAGTATCAGTAAACTCCTCTGGTGGCCCACGTTGCGCCGAGATGTCAAAGATTACATTGCCGTGTGCGAAGTGTGCACAAGGCAGAAAAGTCCCAAAACAGCACCCATTGGCTTACTCCAGCCTTTGCCGATCCCCGAACGACCCTGGTCACATGTAGCCATGGATTTTATAGTAGAGTTACCTGAGTCAAGAGGGAATACAGTGATACTTACGATCATAGATCGATTTTCCAAGATGGGCACTATGTTCCTCTTCGGAAACTACCTTCGGCAGCTGAACTGGTGCCCATATTCATTGCCAACGTGGTCCGCATACACGGTGTCCCTCTGGAGATTGTCTCTGATAGGGGGACCCAATTCATCTCCGGATTCTGGAGAGGGTTTTGTAAGAACGTAGGGATAGACCTCTCTTTCTCTTCGGCTTATCACCCCCAGACCAACGGAGCAGCAGAACGAGCAAACCAAAATATAGAGAAATATCTCAGGTGCTTTATCTCAGAACAACAAGATAACTGGTCAGACCTGCTACCATGGGCAGAATATGCTTTGAACAGCGCAGTGAGTGAATCCACAGGGCATTCTCCTTTCTTCGCTGTTTATGGTTTTGATCCTCCCGTGCTCCCCGCCACGTTTCCTGATACCACGATTCCTGCTTTAGATGAGCAACTGGCATCATTGAAAGAGACTTGGGGGAGAGTGAGACGGGCACTGGAGGAGAGTAGTGCCATCCAGAAAACTAAGGCCGACAGACACAGGAGGCAGGCACCCGTGTATCAAGTTGGGGACAGGGTTTGGCTGTCTTCACGTAACATCAAGCTCTTAGTGCCTTCCATGAAGTTGGCTCCTAGGTATATCGGCCCCTATAAGATTCTACGGCGACTCAACCCTGTCTCCTATGCTTTGGCGTTACCCCCCCATTTTAAGATACACAATGTATTCCATGTAAACCTTTTGAAGCCGTTGTTATGTAACCGGTACACCAAAGTCCATGCTCCACCGCCTCCTGTCTCTGTGGAGGGCGAGGAGGAGTTCGAAGTTAAGGCCATTCTGGGTGCCAGGATGTCTAGGGGGTCTTTGCAGTACTTGGTCGATTGGGTGGGTTACGGTCCGGAGGATCGTTCTTGGGTACCGGCTGCGGAAGTCCATGCTCCTAGGCTAGTGAAGGCCTTCTATTTGGCGCACCCCCGTGCCCCTGGGGGTCGTCCAGTGGCCGCCCCTGGAGGGGGGGGTTCTGTCACGGTGGGTCAGGGGATGGGGCGCCTGGCAGCAGCTTCCTCGCTGCTCGCTGGCCAGGCGCCGAATGTAAACGCTTCCGGGTGCGCTCACGTGGGACGCCGAGGGGCGGGGCCTGGCGTTGTGACGCGGACCCGCCGGGTTTAAAACCCAGTCTCACCATTACACATACACCGGTGCCCTGACGTGGTATTCACCTCCCGCAGAGCTCTTGTGATATTTTTGGCTATCCTCCTGTGTATGACCCTTGGCATTGGCAAACGAACCCTCCTGTGTATGACCCTTGGCATTGGCAAACGAACCCTCCTGTGTATGACCCTTGGCATTGGCAAACGAACCCTCCTGTGTATGACCCTTGGCATTGGCAAACGAACCCTCCTGTGTATGACCCTTGGCATTGGCAAACGAACCCTCCTGTGTATGACCCTTGGCATTGGCAAACGAACCCTCCTGTGTATGACTCCTGGCATTGGCATTTACTCTGCTCTAGGTTCTGCCCTTAACGTTGGTACCGAGGTCAGTCTATGTGGCACCCTAAGCACGCATCAGATTACCTCTGCTATTACTAAAGTCCTAGGGAGGACTTGTGATCTGGTCTGTACCCCTGTCTGGTGTTTCCCTTTCTTTATCTGTTACCTGCTTCATTGTCTATATAGCTTTGCCGACCATTCAAGGATCGGAAGAGTAGAAAGGGAGCTACATAAAGAGATCAATATCTTGGTAGTCAGAAGGATTCGTGACAATACTCTATTCCATACCTCTGTCTGGTGTTACCCCTTGTTTATATATTGTCTGGTTAATTGTCTTTCTAGTTTTGCCGACCATTCAAGGATCGGAAGGGTAGAGAGCGGTCTGCGTAAAGGGACCACACTTTTGGTAATCAGAGGGATCCGTGACAATTTTCTTTTGCTGTTCGGTGTCTTGAACACAGGAATTTAACCATTATTCTCTATGGGGACTTTCCCCTGCCTTCGAAACAGGCACGTACTGTGCTGTCAGTTTGCCAAAATTTGTGTATGAGCATATCAAGGCTCCAGTTCAGAGCAATAACCTCAACAGTAATGTGTGCCGTTATGAGTAAAAGTAGTTAAAAAACCTGTAAGGCTAGGGTCAGACGAGCGTGATTTCTACGGACTGTACGTTCGTCACACAGACGTCGTCAAGTACGGAAGACACAGTAGTGGCCAACAGTCATTTATTCACTGAACGTATATTTTTGACGGATTAGGAAGGGAAAATAAATTAAAAAGCAAAACCATTTGTCCGTGAAAAATGTGGACGTTATAAATGCAGTCTGTCTGACCACGTTCCATCACTCACCACACAAAGCTATGCAGACGTTGCGGACGCAGCGCACTTGTGCGGCCGTTCTAGGGGATGTACGTCTGCCTGCCTTGCGTCCGTGGGCCGCGCCCGTTGTGCGTCCGCAGTTCAGTGCGGACGTACTTCATGTGTCAGGCTCCAATGGGCTTTCTGTCATGCTATCACGGACGTACTTTTAGGCGCAATCACGGACGTGAACACTACGCTCGTCTGACCCCAGCCTAAAACTCGGGGGGGTGACCCCATGTTACCTTACCGGGTGACACCAACCCTAGTGACGCCACTGCGTGCTAATACTATCCAGACCCTCCTCTGCGCTCTGGCACCTTCCCCACTGTGATCCCTGACAGTCTCCTCAGCCCCCTGTAATTCCCGTCATCCTGTCACACCCTATGATCCCATGCCCGTCTTCACTGCCTCAGTGTCCTGCCACTCTCCTCAGCCTTCTGCCATCCTCCTCAGTTTCTACTCAGCACTCCCAGCCTCACTGCCATCATTCCCAGCCTCAAATGTGACCTGTGTCATTCTTCTGCCCACATGTGCCCTATGACAACCTCCCCAGTGCCACAATGAGTCAGTTCCAGCCCTCAATGTGCCCATCAGGCTTAATTGTCATTACAATGTAAAATGCTTCCCTCTTCAGCAGTGGCGACTCTAGGAACAATATTTAGGGGGGGCACAGAAGATACCGCAGTCAAAACTGGGGGGGCACTAATAATTTTCACCACTAAATCATACCACTGAATAAAACTAAGGGCCCTATCACCTGGTGTGAGCTAAAACGCCATCACTAAAGGAAAAATTACCGCGAGTCACTAAAACTTAGTACCTGACGACCTACTAACAGATCACCTTGTCTGCAGTAGTCCATGAACAAGGTCGTTTGGCGCAAGCTAGAGAAACTCTAAGGCTAGGGTCAGACAAACGCATTTTCGCGTTGTCTGTGAAAAAGTGCGTCCGAACGAATGGACGCATTTTTTCACGGAGTACGCGATAGCGGTCATACGATGCGCATTTGCGTTCGTGTTTTTGTACGGATCATCAATAAAACACTTTTTGCATCTGGACGTTATGTTGGCCGGACATTAGCAGTGTCTGACATCTCCAAATCACGCACACACGCCGCTAGCGGACGCAGCGCACTCTGTACGACCGTACTAGTGGTTTCACGTTCTCGACAAAATGCGTTCGTTTGCCACTTGTGTTGCGTGGACGAACTTTCGTGCGGCCGTACTTCGTGTGTTCCCCGGCATTGGACGTCATTTGCTGCTAGCACGGCCGTGATTTTGTGCGGCTAAACGCACGTTAAAACTGCTTTCGTCTGACCCTAGCCTAAGACCTGAGCTGAGACCCAGCGCTAATGTGGTTGTGAACAGGATAGAACTGTTTTTTTTTTCCAGTGCAGAGTGCCGGGCCATACCTATCCCTCGCCCTCACAAGCTTGAATATGAACAAATCCAGTGAATAACCTCACACCCCTGCATTATTAAAAGCCTCCAAGGTGGTCGTATCATCCATGTTTTGATGCACACATATATTAAGGCTGATGGACATTGCATGATAAATGCCACCCAGCAGCATGTAGAATCATTACACTGCATTTAATAGATCCAAAAGGAAGGCCAGGTGAGCGACAAAAATTTCCCTGCTGCAGCTTATAAATAATACAGGTTTCAGGGCAAGACTTATTCATGTGTCCCTTTAAACATGGTCCACACGGTCACGCTAATAATCATACGCTTCCATACGATGAATCACCCCCAGCATAAAATGTTTAAAATTAGGCAAAATATTAGAATTAGGATATATGTGGATAAAGGATACATTTATAATAGAGCCTACTGCAACAGCAACGACAATGCGGACCAGATCCATTACAATGGTGTATGGGGCCAAGAGCCTGTGCTGCATTCCTTTCAATTGTCTGTTAATTTTGGGTGAAGATCTGTTTTTTCTGGGGGTTTTGGAGTTGGCACCAGGGTTGAGCAGTAGGTAAAATGTTGCAATTAGCTTCCCTCAAAAATTAGCGCTGGCACCAAGTGATCTGTTAGCTGCAAAAGCACGAGAGATCTCTAGCTCTCCCCGTGTTAAATAAAGGACGCGGAAAGTATAGCAAGCTTGCGGTACAAATCGCTAATAGCAACGCACTAAGTGATTTTTCCCGATTGTAGCGGGAGGCAAACGATCTGTTGGTCAGGCGCTAGACGCCATTAACCTGGCGCTAAAGCAAAACCATGCGAACGCAAGGGTTAACCTACACCAGGTAATAGTGCCCTAAATAAGTATATATAAATAAGATTCCAAAACCCCAGAGTAATGTGACGCAATGATGCCTTTTTATTGTACTAACCTGATACTTTATTTGCTGCAATTCGGAGGTTTTCGCTGAATGTCTGATTGCTCCTTCAGCGACTACACGTTTAGCAAATTACAGTGACCATTCGCTAAATAGGGAATTCACTATATTTTCGGCAAAATGAATTCCCCCGAAATGTGACGAAAAGCAAAGGATCTAAAGATGATTAGACCCTTTAGATTCTAACTTCCATAATAACCCCTAAAATGCCATAAACTGAGGGAAATACAATAAAAATAATAAACAATGTGGCATTTAGCTACCCCTTAACCCCTAATATGCCATTAATCAAGGTAAAACATGAAATGAATACACTGTCTCAGCATGTAGTTACCGATTAACCCCTACAATGCCATTAAACAAGGAAAAAATAAAATGTATACCGTGAGAGATGAAGCCTACCCATTAACCCTTAATATACAACTAAACCAAGGCAAAAACTAACGTAATACACAATGTAATGTATAGTCTGAACATTCACCACTTCACTGCTGAGCCATTTCCACCCTATGAAAATGCTTAAGTTTAAGTGCACGTTATTATTTAATGTTTTATGACTTTTATTTCAAACTGAATATGGTCATGTTGGGTATCATTGGAAAGGCCAGAATCTGCCCTTTCCAATGACACCTAGATTGTCCATATACGATGCACAGGAACAGAGATACAGTGGTCCGAATAAGTGTAGTAAGCTGGATGCTGATTTTTGGTGGGGGGGCACATGGGGGGGCAAGGAATAACCTAGGGGGGGCAATTGCCCCCCCTTGCCCCCCTGTAGAGTCGCCTATGCTCTTCAGCCCCTAGTTCTTGTCACTTTCCAGATTCTTCTCTGTGTCTCCTCTCACCCCCCCCCCCAGCCCCCAACTGAGGTATGGTGTGTATGTGGCTAGGATGTGTGCAGGCCTGTGCAGTGGGTAAATGGGTGTCTGGCCTTACATTTCAATACTAACATAAATTGTGCAGGCTTTCGGCAAAATCATAAATTATTTATTGAAAAGCGTCACATGACATTAAAAATAACGGTAATCGGTAAGTACCTGAAAAAAGTATCGGTACTCGTACTCAGTCTTAAAAAAATGGTATCAATGCATCTCTCTAGTGCCACCTTAACGTACTCTTAGTTCCCATGCTGGGAGCAAGTAGAGAGGACATGACACCATCAGGTCTATTCAAAGAAAGGTGAAACTCAGGAGAATGACTGGAGAAGTGAAAATTCTAGGTCAAAATAGCCTAACCAGAAAAATTCTCCCATTTATCTCACTTTCCAAATCTGCTATTTGGTCTTGATTGTTCTCTTCTCCTGCCACTTCTCCTGATTTTAATCTTTCTTTGAATAGACCTGCGTGTGTTATAATGAACTGCACCATCTAAAACGTAAGCGCTGCACTGCTGAACTTTACTCTCAGAGAACAGGTGGGTTTTTCCTTGATGTGAATGCCAAGGTGCCGCAAAGACACATTTTTGGAAATTTAATCACCTCATCTTTCCAAAAAATGCTATTATTTAGGGCACAGTTAACCTCTTGAGTATGAATGTTGAGAATGGGAAACCTGTGCATTGAGTCTTGCTTCATTGTACCGTGCAAGTAAAGTGCTAGAGCAATGATCACTTTAGTTTCAGGGTTAGTATTAGGTTTTTTATTGCGGTTTTAAGTTTTGTTCAAATTGCTGATTGGCAGCTTACAATCAATCATTAACCCTTTCGCTGCTGAGGCTTTTCCCGCCCCTGTGCTGAGGTCATTTTTTACCTGTTTTGCGCATCATGTTTAAACGTGTTTTTAAGGCTTATTTTAGTATATGACACCGACATATTATATATCGTTCTTTCCGTCAGACTCGGTAGATTCATAATATGTCATTATTATATGTATACGTTATGTCATGTCTGTATATTATAACAAAAAATGCAATAAAATATGTATTTTCAATAATTTACAATGTGTAAAGTGTTTTTTTCCACATTTTAACATGCGAG
The DNA here is from genome assembly GCA_009667805.1 of Leptobrachium leishanense. Taxonomy (NCBI): domain Eukaryota; kingdom Metazoa; phylum Chordata; class Amphibia; order Anura; family Megophryidae; genus Leptobrachium; species Leptobrachium leishanense. Next base: position 86,991,644 of record CM019068.1, on the reverse strand, counting down.
CAATTGCGGTTATATTTTGTATGGGGTGCGCTTGTTAAAAAAATTAGAGATGGGGTCTCGTTACATTTTTTTTTGGGGAAAATGACACTATTTTTAACAAACGCACCGCATACAAAAATCGTTAGTGCAGCATCATTGTTCACATTATAATTGAAATGGGAACAATATTGCTACACTAACAAACCAAAAAAAATTAAAAAAAAAGTGTTTATTTTTTTTTTTAATTTTGTTTTTTAATTTTTTTTTTTTTTTTTTTTTTTACAAAATTTTTAACTTTCATGTTTGGTATCGTTGGAACGGCCATGCTCTGGCCGATCCAACCATATCAAAATTTAACCCCTAACTGCCACGGATCGGGAGATAGGGAGTTCATTGGAACTCCCTATCTCCACACTTGGTGGCAGTTAGGGGTTAACTGTAGGACTGGCGTCATCGTGCTACGCACGATGACGCCAGTCCTCTGGGGGAGTTCCCGGAAGCTTGGCCGACATCCAAGATGTCGGCCAGCTCCGGGAAAGGATCGCGAACCGGCGCTTTTCAGCGCCGATTCGCGATCCAGCTCCCCAGGGGTTAATGCCAGGCATCATTTGGAAGGGCAGGCTGTGCCCTTCCAAATGATGCCTGGGTTAAGCCCCGCAGAGCCACCGATCGGGAGGGAGAGAGGTCCGAAGGACCTCCCCCCCCTCCCTTTCAGGCGCCTCCTCCGCACATGCGGGGGGGGCGCCTGAATTAGGTGTCATCGCGCCCCCGCGATGACACCTAATAATGGCGGCTGCTGGTCCGGATGCCGGGCTGACATCCAGGATGTCAGCCCGCACCGGAGGGGCCAGCGATCGGCCGGAACCCGGCCGAACGCTGACCCCGATGTGAGGACGCGCTCAGCGCGTCCTCAGCACACCAGCGGGAATGCTGAGGACGCGCTGAGCGCGTCCTTAGCATTCAAGTGGTTAATCAGTATTTTAATGGCTAATTATTTTGTATCAATTTATAGGATATTATTTATAAACATAGTATTACAGTAACTCCAACTTACGTTTCCAATGTTGTTCTGGTTGTTTTAAGGTTAAATGTAAACTTGATGGAGTAGTAAAAATATACATATTATTGCACTGAAGGACAGAAAATAGTTTGTAGGTGATGATGTCTATGTTACTGTATGTTTTCTGCTTCAGTGATTTTTTTCAACTGGTGCCCCACAAATAGTTTTCTGTTGTGCTGCAAGAATTTGCTGTACAATAGCAAAATGGGGTGTGTGATTAACAGGGCCATGACAAAAGTTTGAAAAAGAGCAGTGGCACATTGGGGAGATGTATTATTGAACAGAATTTGAAACACAATCGTAACATCTTAATACTTGTTTAATATTAAAAGAAAATATATAGCCCAAAAAATAAAAACACAAAACACAATGGGGCAGATTACAAACTTTGCATTAACGGGGAGAGCCTGCACCTGCCAGTGAACCCCGTAGAGTCTCCATTTTAGCAAATCCGGGGCAGGTTCTAGATCAGCACCTTGCCCCAGAGCGATGTGCTACCCTTGGGGATGCTCACAGTAGCGCTTCTGCACCGTCAACGCTATCACCTCCTGGAGTCCATAGGAGCGAGCCCTGCAACGCAGAGTGATCGCGGAGGGACACTGGGGACTATTTATCCCCAGTCTGACACTGCTCCCGGCAGCAAAGAAGCAGCGGATTGGATCATCATTCTCGACGCGGAATGAGAGGAGAGTATCAGATTTATTGGAGTGGGGGTTAGGTGGTGCTAAATGATTCTTCAAAAGCGGAGTCATTTAGCACTTTTAGGACATGGAAAAATATGTTTAGCCCATCTGTGCTGTAATTAGGGCTAGGACTGTAATACCTTACCTAACACTAAATATTGATTGCGCTCCCCATGTTAAAGCCAGAGATGCACTGACCACGATGCGACACACAGCGCGCGTAGGTGAGGCTGCGCATCAACACACGTTTAGTGTATACAGCCCCATATTCTGTGTGCTCAGCTGGCAATGGGCCGCGTGGCTGAATGCCCACAGTTCAAAACACCCAGCTGCGCCATGATGGGAATCAACCTTTTCGCACTGGGTCGCATAGTGTTCAGTGTATCTCCGGCTTAAGTATAGGGTGCATAAAGTGCAGTAAGCTCACGCAAGCGAGCTAGGATTTGTTTCATGTTTAGCGTTAGGAAGGTAATATGGGGGTCAGGCGTTAAGGTCACTTATCCTGACGTTAATGCTTACGTACAGTTAGCGGTTGGTATGTAATCAAGCTCAATGTTGTGTGTCTTGGCATGGCTTTTGGTCCTTTTTTTTTTGAGAAAGGATTTTACCAGGAAGGATACCATGAGATTTCTCTTGTTTTCCTGGGTGGCGACTATGTACCGTTGGGTGTCTTGCCCAAGGACACTTACTGGAGAGGTGTTCTTGCCGGGATCGAACCTGTGTCTCCACAGTCTCTCTCCACGGTTATAGAGCAGTGATATTACCTCTACTCCAACAACTATGTGTTGTGAGAAAAGATTGAAAATCACTGTTCTATTTACAAACAAAGTGTGGATGAGTGTTACAGTAACCACAAATGTACATTTCCGATGGTGAACATTTTCCGTGGAATCACTGGCATATTTATTAAATGAATATAAAATATCTGAAAATCAAACACACAAGTTTGGGGTCCTATGTTCAAACAAGCTTCTACAGTCTTTCTTTTAATAGCGCTTGCATTTATTAGAAAAGTGCATTTGCAAACCAGGAATAGTACACCCCCCAGTGGACGAATTGGAAACTGCATTACATCATATCTATAGGGAAAAAATATGATACAGATATTATTTTATGAATTGATTTCCAGAGTCACTTATGAAAAACATAAAACGCATAGGAAGTTTTTCTTTAAGGTAGCTTTTTGAAATATGAACATATCGGCACTGGATAAACAATGTAATTATATATCTATATATACAGGGTTATTCAAAGAGATTCGAAAAGTCACCACACGTTCGGTGACTTTTCGTTTCCTGAACTTCGGGCCGAGTCGGCGATTCCTAGTTCGCCGACCCTGCTGTGTATTCAGCAAGCAGCGCAGGGCCCCGTAGTGCAGGAAAACTCACCAAAAACCCACTGAACACTCACTGCAAACCCACCGAACACTTACCAAAACCCACAGAAACAGCTGGATTAACCCCGCCATAAACGCTGGCGAAACCCGACTAGCCGCCGATCACAGCGCAGAGCAGCTGCCGGAAAAAGCCGACGCGCAGATGTACGAGGTGAAAAAAGAAAAAAGGACACTTGAAAGTTTGAAATTTGAGACGCCGTTTGCAAAAAAACTACTGAACGAAAATGTCTGGAATTTACATATAAGATCCAATGAATGATAATAAAAAGGTCTGTTACAGAAAAAAAAAAGCGATTTTAAAAGAATGGAAAAAAGTTTCCAACAAAAAATGCCTAATAGATCCTAAAAAATCCATAAATAAAGAAACTTTTTACTGCAGAATATAATAATAAACGGTTTATCAGATATTGGATTAAAACAGGAATATTTTCAACATTGAAGCCTATGGGATTCTCCTGAATAAATCTGTAGAATGAAACCACCGAACGGCAGGGCATTTCGGCAACTTTTTCCCTGCTGTTTTGTGTTCTCTGAATAGACGAAGCATTGCTTCTCTGTGGGGGAATTCACTGCCCTCGAACAGGAACCGTACGTGCAGGCAATTCACCAACATTTGGCAAAGTGCCTGCTCTCAGAATAGCTGAAAGGCCCCGAAATTTTCCCGTTTGGTTACATTTTGGCACCAGATAATTATTATTATTATTGTGTTTGGTGTATTATGGATAAAAAAACAGGAAGAACTGTAAGCAGTCTGGGGATAACTGGTATAAAAGAAAACATTTCAATAGATTTAATGTGAAAAATCATAGGTCAGTTTTACAAGTAGACAAGAAGAATATTGAGGAACAATAATTACACATATAACATGAAATCCTGAAACTTAAATTAAAACGCAATTACAGACATATTGAAAGTGTCTAGCGTTTGCTTACGGTAATAAAAAATAATAATAAGGATGATAAAAGCTAAAATAAAAACTAATAAATAGAGTGGTTTTAAGGTTAAAACAGGAGGATGGGATATTAAGGTGTTGAACATTAACCACTTCTGACCTTCTTCATACCCCTCCAAATTTAATAATTTAGTCAATATAAAACTCAACTTCAGCACCAGCTTCCCTCAATATTTTTCTAGATGGGACATGCTACTGCTTCTGCTTAAGCTGCAGTGCCCTGTCACACGATTGAGGAGGCATACAACCAATCCTTGCTCTTAAGGCAAGGTGCATTGAAAGCCATTGGCTTTAGGTGGCAATGAACTTGTGTTCATTCCTGACCTTTTCCAAGGAGACTGATCAGTGTTTATTGATCTATGCTTTTTGGGTGGGTCTACCCCTCCCCTCCTTGAGGGCTGGATCAGCCCTCCAGGAGGAACCCCAGAATGACAGAATATTCAGCTCACTGTGACCATCAAATTTCGAGTGAGTGGTCATAGTGACTACATGTTAAAGAGTACAGTTAAAAATCAGACTTGTTTAAAATTGAAAGTGTAATGAAGTACCTTTATGTCTACAATAAGAATGTTGACCAAATATTAAAACAACAAGAAAATGTTTAATGTCGTCTTAATTCTGAATCTGGGAATTGATTTTGCTATATGGAGAAACATTGCTAGTGTTCAGAATGAGGTTCAGAGAACCATCCTTTTTAATTATAGACATAGAAGGCTTATCTTGAGTACAATCTCAAGAGTACACAGCTCCAATTCCTGCCAAAGCACTCCTTAAATTTCCTGACTCCTTCCCCTTCTCACTTAAAAAAAAACCACATGAAAGACAGGAGGAACAAGTAGATCCCAAGGACGTCATAAGTACACCAGTCTAAGGTTCAGTGTAGTAGACCAATCTGAATTTTACATGGTAATAAAAAACATTTGTTGAAAGACATCCTAACAATGAATTTTTTCTTTAGTCCTTCTGTAATCAATTGAGTCAACAATAAAAAAAAAGTATGGCGCTTGCATTATTTTAGCACAGTGCCAGCCTGTAAGGTACAGACAATTGTTAAACTCAGCAAGTATGACAGGTGCACTTTCAGTTTTTTTTTTTTATTATTATTATTATTTTATATAAAGTATTTTACCAGCAAGGATACATTAAGATTTCTCTAGTTGTCCTGGATAGTTCACATTTGTGTAAATTGATTATGTGTGAACATCTTTTTCAATCATTAAAAGAGTAAATATAAAGTGGTTATAAATATGGCAGTGGAAGTAAAAAATAATTTGCAAGTAAAACTAGACCTTTAAATAAATTTAAAAAAATGTAAATCAATATCTCCTTTATATGTATGAGAAAGCAATCCTTTAAACAGCTAAGTAAATATGCCAGACTTTATATTTTTATTGATCTGAACTCACCAGGGAGTAATTTTGACTTTACAGATAACAAATACAGCTCTGGAATTACTGTATTAACCACTTGGCTGCGTAGGACGTGTTCAGCTCGTCGTTGCGATGGCACGTTCCATGCAGACGATGAGCTGAGCGCATCTTCACTGCAGCCCCTGCTCCTGCTGGATACTCACCACTCTCTCCGGGGTCCCATGGCAATCTGAGTCCTATGGACGCTGCCCTCCATTTGTATACCCACTGGGCATGTTGACATCATTTACAAGGCGCCCCTTGGCAGTACTGGAAGTGGGGGGAGGTCCTTTGTACCTCTCCCTCCTTATCAGGAGTTCTTGGAAACAAAAGAGAGGCACTGCTGGAAAGGTCAGAGTCTGACCTTTCCAGAGGTGCCTCTCTTTAACCCCTTAGGTCTTATATTTAACGCCAGATCACAGACAACACCTGGAAGTGGCTGACATCTTGGATGCCAGCCAATCCTTCGGGCCCCCCCTGCCCACTGATGCACGCAATGCCCATGCGTGCGATGACATCAGTTAGGGACTTAACCCCTATGGCGGAGACAGTGGCGTCCAAAGGACACCCCTATCTCCCGATCGGTGACTGCTAGAGGGTTATGTTTGGCATCACTGGAACAGCCAGGTCACGTGTAATAAATAAATTAAAATAAATAATAAAATAAAAAAAGCATTCATGCAGGAAATGACGTAAACATATAATAATGATATATTATGAATCTGCCGGAAAGAGTGATATATTATTTTTCTGGGTCTTATAATAATAAAACATGACTTCAAATTGCATTTAAACATGATGAGCACAAAATGATAAAAATTAGCTCAGCACGGGGGGGGGGGCATGTCTCAGTAGTGAAGGGGTTAAATGCGATTTTAAGTCATGTTCTATTGTAGAACCTAGACAAGTTTTATATAGCTTTTTTCAACGGATTCAGCGGATTCAAAATATATAATCACTAACAGGTCTATTCACTATCACAGATCACAGATCCTAAAAAATTAATAAATAGAGAGACTTTTTACTGCAGATTAAAATAATAAATGGTTTATTAGATATTGGGTAAAACCGGGAATATCTTTAACATTGAAGCCTATGGGGTTCGCCTGAATAAACCTGCCGAATTAAAGCACAGAACAACAGGGCAGTTCAGCAACTTTTCACTGCTGTTCGGTGTTCTCTGAATAGATTAACCATTGCTTCTCTATGGGGAATTTCACTGCCTTCGAACAGACACTGAATTTGGGGAACTGCCTGCTGCTCTGAATAGTCGAATGGCCCCGAAATGGCACCAAACAGGGAAATTCCCTGTTTGGTGACATTTCAGGGCCAGATGGACTCTCTCTGAATAACCTATTATGTCTAAAACACTGAACTTGCTCCCGGTATGAAAACTGAGAAAGTGAGTAATGGCAGTGCCACGGTTTATTTTATATGTGAAAAGTGGGCAATGCTGATGCAAAATACATTTGTTTTGTTTTTTTGTATTTACATGGTCAAGTTCTTTATCATTAAAAAACCCAGACTCCTGCCTTTCCAATGACACTTTACTTGACGACATGGGGTGTGAAGAATGAGGATACAGGGTGATAGAATAGGATCTCTGTCCACACTGTACGCGTAGACAATCTATCCATTAAGGGGAAACTATATGCAACCATTTCTTGGGCTCTGGCGACTCTGACCACCTTGGCTCCCAGATTGCCTAGGCTGATATTGGGGTGCAGAAAATGACACACACATACAGACACAGTTTAGGTTATCATCTCTATGTGTGCAGCCCCAATGCTGGTGCTTATCTTTTTATTAGATTCTGAGAGGTAGGGGTCGTTACATAAGAGGACCCGAGGAATGTCATGGGTCAATCGGTAACGATGTCATGATTTACATTGTTATGGAAATCTGACTATCCTGCATGGCGGGAACATTGGGCATTATGATCTGAACATCTTGACGCTAGGATATTAAAACACTTTAATTGTAAGGCAAAGATTTTAACTCTTAGCTATGGCTCCTTCACAGGGGTCCATAGAACACCCACACCTTCCCCTACCAGCCCACTGGCTAAAATTTCAGATGACACACATGATTATGCATTGTATTATCACCTCCACACTTGCACTTGGCATGGAGAATAAGTGAGTTATTGCAATGACATTGTTCACTTTATAAGTAAAATGGGACAATGCTGCTGCTCTGCAAAAATAAAATAAATCTTTTTTTTATTCTAAAGCACATGAGCATGTTTGGTATCATTGGAAAGTTCACACTCTGGCCTTTACATGTAGGATGTAATGAATGGAGATATAGTGGTCCAAAGTGACACTACTTCTCCTTCCATCAGAAAACCGGCTCACATTTTAGATGACCGATGTGTGTATACGCATCATGTTGTCACTTTCACACTTGCTCCCAACATGGGAAATAACAATGCGAGTTACTGCTTTGCTAACTTTTTTACCATATGCTCTTGTTTTTGCACTAAACATTGTCATGTTTGGTATCACTGGAAAGGCCATAATCTGGTGTTTGAAAATGACAATAGGACAAGAAATGTGACAGTGAAAGTGCAGAGAAAGGAGTCAAATAATCTCTGTCTCTACTGCAAAATCTACAATGTTTTTTTGAGAAAGTATTTTACCATTGAGATTTCTCTCGTTTTCAAGTATGTCCTGGGTGGCGGGTATGTACCATTAGGTGTCTTGCCCAAGGACACTTACAGTGTTACTGAAGATAAGGGGGTTTCTCCGATATCATGACATCAGCGGTGGGCTAGGAGGAGTCTCCCCGCTCAACCTGACTCACGGGAGGGTAGAGAATGCCCTGCATCGTCATTGGATTGCTGGAGATAGCTTGAGCTTCTACCCAGGAGATGGTATTTCATTGAGAAATAAAATCACGTAACACACTATGAACCCCCCCCCAAAAAAGTCCATACTCACCTCGCATTCCACAGTGAAGAGGGTGACGCACAAGGGCATAACTACCAGTTGTGCGTTGAGTGCCATTGAACCCAGGCCCCTAAGTCTGGAGGGTCCACGTACAGCCGGCTGGAGACTTCCTATGAGTTTTATTGCTATGGAGCTCTGTGAGATATACATAGAGCACATTATATTAAAAATGGAATGGACGTGGAAAGACATTAGACACTGATTGTCTGGAGTCAACATTGTGAACCTGGATGGGTCCAATGCATGGGGATGGTGGGGGGGGGAATATGTTTTCGTCAAGGGTGGGGGGCCTTCATTGACTACCGCACCTGTGCCCTGACGTTTTTAGTTATGCCTCTGGTTACATGATCCAATGCTTCCATTTGCTGGCAGCCGGCTGGGAACAAATAGTTCCTAGTCACCTTCCGCGATTCTTATGTGGTGCTGTGCAAACTCGTGAGAGTTCACGGCCAGTATGCGCAATGCTCCATGGAGTCCTTTGGATTCCACAAGCTGATATTTGCGGTGCTGCAGAGTGCTGCTGCCGGTATCAGACAGGTTTGCACTTTGTTTCGGGGCCAAGGCACTAACAAAGCGCCTGGCCCGGAATACACCCAGTAGAATGGAGACGGTAAGGACATACTTGACATACTTGAAAACGAGAGAAATCTCAATGTATCCTTCCTGGTAAAATACTTTGCAAATAAATAAATAAATCTGCAGGCACAGATTTTCTTGCTTACCATCTCCATTTTACCAACAACGATGGATTAGGGCCTTTGGAGTACCAAGGTTGCTGACCCCTTTCTTATATAGTCATTTGTTACCAAGAAATAAAAGTAACACTGTGCTGTATGGTATAATATGTCCATCTTGTAACACCAACTTGGAAATGCCAACCCATATCAAGTTCATCTGGATCTTTGTAATATATTATCTTGTTAAAGAAAAGGACATTTGGTATTTTATGTCAATGGGAAGACATTCTGACCTTTTAACAGTCAGTGACTTCATTAGGAAATGTCTAGGGACATCTTGTTTGTTTATGCAGTTTCCAATTTTACCAACATTACTTTGTTTTGTAACTGATTTAGTTCATTGTCCTCTTTTTAGAGATAGAGAGCATGGATTTCTACTAGTGGGATAATTTAGTAGAAAAATAAAGAGTCTTGAATATAATGCATCGTCACTGGGTAGAATAACGTTTTCTATCGTCATCAGATTTTTATTTTTGGACTCTCAATTTGCCACCTCTGGTTATGCAAAGAGTAAATATTCAGCAGAACATTATCACGTACTCAAGCGGCATGCCAGATGTCTCTTAAATTTGCCAAGCACAATCTGGCACATTCAGTGGCATCCAGGGAGATATCTAATAAAGTCATAATTTACTCTTCCAGAATTTTATTGAATTAAATATATATTGATTAAATATTGAATTATTTAAGTGAACACTTGCTCTAGAAATATAAATATATTGATAAAAAATATATATATATCAATAAACACTTTCATACAGGATTCATTCTCATTCATAATACAGCATTCACTTTCACACTGCACACAAAAATATTCACACTGCACACACTCAGACAGGACACAAAATACACACACTGACACTGTACACTCCCTCATTGCAAACACTGACACTGCAGATACTCTCACTGCACACACTGACACTGGACACACTCACACAGCACACAAAACACTCATGCTGCACCTACAAGTGTATCACACAAACCCTGACACTGCAGATACTCTCACTGCACACACTGACACTGGACACAATCACACAGCACGCAAGTCACTCTAAGACTGCACCTACAAGTATATCACACAAACCCTGACACTGCACACACTAACACTGCCAGGGCTGCCCTGGAGTGAAATGCTTTGCGGTTAGCACAGATCGCATTGCTGCACGGATGGGTCAGCCATGAAGTGTGACAGTCGGCTATGTGCCCCCTCCCAGGCTGTCTCCCCCTTAGTACACTTCTGGCTTCATGCTACATAACTAAGCTCTGTTTGAATAATCTTTGAACCATAACGTATCTTAGATAATTCCTCCAAAAGCATTTCATTAAAATAAATCACATTTAAAAATACAGGATGCGAACGAATAATGGTTCAATGTTCATTCTTACCTTTCAATGCTATTGACTGCAGTGACTTGGGAAAATCCGTGTCATCGGTGCTGCTCTTTGTCCTGATAGGCTTCAGAAATGTATGGGAACTGCTTTGTGCAGGATTTCAAAGTTCCAAAATACATCAAACTCACTCACGTGATGCATGATTTTCAAACATCTACCATAAACTTGCTTCCCATCATGCAATTTACACCAGATAAATGTTTTTAAGTAAATATAACTCAATTAAAATAGTTCAATGCATATAGCTTAAAATTTTGTCTAGATTACTCAATATAATATATTATTTTTGTAAATGTAAAAGCTGTGTTGTAAAAACCAAATGAAAATTAAGTAAGGGAATTAAAATATTAAAGTAAATTAATTAACATTTATTTATGTGTTGGAAATAATTTTTTTGTGTTATAATTACAAGCCAACAGAGTCATTCTTACCAGTGTACAGTTGTTAAGAGATTACATGGGAGGTCCAGGAGAAGATCTTGACATTCCTACCATGCTACCCTGAAACCAGAGAGCCAGGAAAATTCTATAAATTTCAGCAACACAATTTGCCATGTGCTTACTTTGGGTATCAATCCAATTGAAAGTAACAACCAATTTTTCAGCAAAGTCCCCCTGCAGAGATTCTAGCTTTGCAAGTGTAGGATTTCTGTTATTTTTATTCTGTTTATTTTCTGTTTGTGGGTGTAAAGATTAATTGCAATATCTTTTTATACTGTATATGCACTGTGTCCATTTGTCCCCTATCACAATAAATATTCCTTTATTAAGCTCGGCCTTTGTCTGATATAAGAATTGCGTTACCTGAGACATTGGCCCTAATAGCGTTGAGGCCTTGAAATTCTAGATGATCTTCTAAGTTGGGTTTGGGCTGCCCTAGCAGCAGGGGCAGACTGACCCATCGGGCACTGCCTGAGGGCCCGTGGGTTGGTAGGGGCCCGCCCAAAATGAATGTGTTTAAATGGACTGGCTTGGCTCAGTGGGCTGCCGGTTTCTTGCTCTCCATTAGTAGTAGAGCTGTTTCGAGCAGCTGAACAGCTGGGTTGGGCTGAGCCGGCTCAGCCCAGCGGCACACTGCATGCACGCTGCACAGGTGCTCTCAGTCTGCCGCCTCCAGCTCCCACATGCCCATTGCAGCGTGCCTCCCACATTGTAATCATTAGCACAGCAGCTGCAATGAGAGAGAGAAGAGAACAACAGTGTACAGGGTGTGATCGGAGCCTGGCAAAGTCCAGCCTCCAGCCGAGTCAGCCTGCCTGCATCCATCTGGAGCCGAAGGACAGAGTCTCCAGAGAGGCCGTGAGATTTGTTTGGGGGGGAATAAATTGAGGAGGTGGAATAAAGTGAGGAGGGGGAATAAAATAAGGAGGGGGTATAAATTGAGATGGGGAATAAAGTGAGGAGGGGGGATAAATTGAGATGGGGAATAAAGTGAGGAGGGGGATAAATTGAGATGGGGAACAAAGTGAGAGGGGTATAAATTGAGATAAGGGAATAAAGTGAGGAGGGCGGATAAATTGAGATGGGAATAAAGTGAGGAGGGGGATAAATTGAGATGGGGAATAAAGTGAGGAGGGGGGATAAATTGAGATGGGGAATAAATTGAGGAGGGGGATAAAGTAAGGGGGGAATAAATTGAGGAGGTGGATAAATTGAGGAAGGGGGAATAAAGTGAAGGGGCTGCTGAGGGGGGAATAAAGCAAGGAGGGGCCTGGTGGGGGGGCTGTGGAGCTCTGTGATACACGCATACACATCGCATATTACTGTGAGTTTTATTGCTGTGGAGCTCTGTAATGTACAGTGTATCATTAATGTACAGTATCTTTTAAAGTGATTGGTAGTCTCCCTCGTTTCCCACAGGGACATTCTGTGCATCAGCGCCGCTTTAGCTGCAGTGAGTGGTGAAAGGTATTTTAATATGATAGGTAGTTTTTTAATTTTTGCATTAGTGTGAAATCCCCCCTCCTTGTTCCAGCACGGTGTCTGTTCAATTTCGTTTCCTCTCGAGGCTAGTCAGCGGGGTGATGGAAATAGATATCCTGTGTTAACTTAGAAATGCCAGCAAAATCTTTGTTACATGATGTAGAAATGTATCTGCTCTGATTGGTTGTTGTATCACATGCCTATGTTGGGAGTGAACACTGCAGGAAGTTTTTATATAACGAACATTTCTATTGGATGTTGAAACAATAAACGAACCTGACAGACTACGGACTGATCAGATGATAATCTGCCATATCTCGGTGTGGTTGTGTCTATCGTCTCCTCTGATCAGAGTCGCGCAGCGCCTTACTTCGGTTTTGATATATAAGAAGAAACTTGAAAAAGATTTATGGTAATTATAAAGGAAAATCTAGAATTTAACAGTTGGTGTCAAAAGTGGAATTTAATAATTCAATTGATTTATTTCATGTTAAACAATTGCCTATATAGATAAAAGAATCTTTGCTTCCATGGGGAGGCTGCCTGTGAGAGCCACTGTGTTGTTGTAGGACGCTCTGTTTGTTTTTCTTTGTTTATTGTTTGTTTATCTTAACTCGCCTGATAGAGAACTGTTAATGAGCGTTGACTCACTCGTTATGTTGATGTACCCTGATGAAGTTCTGCTGCTGAGTATTCGTTATGTCACTCACCCGGGAAACTGAAAGATGTTTCTAGCGTTGAGAAAATGTGTTTGTCTTTGTGTCCATAGTGTAGCTCCTTTGTGTTCTGGAGTTCTGGCTCATAGCATTTTAATTGATTAGGTCCGGTTTCTTCTTATATAGCAGGATAGAAAACAAAATAGCTTCCATTGAGAGCAATTTTTCTTTTGCATTCTTGCCATTTTTTTAAATTTTTTGGTTTTTGTTATTTGTTCTATATTTTTTGCATTGCGGTATGTTTGCAAATCCTTTAAAAGTAGCGCGAAAACTGTTTTTCTTTCAGATTTAAAATTTTTGTATTTTATTTTTTCCCTTTTGTTTCTTGCCATTGATTACGTCTGTTTATTTAAATGTTTGTCTTTACTAACTATTAATATATGTGTTTATCTTTGATGTTTTGTATTTCGTAGCTTTGATATTGTGTTTTTTATATGTAATTTATGTATAGGGACTGCTTCTCTTAAAACAGGTTGCTTTGGGTCTATGTGTTTTTACTGCCTTGCCTCGTGTAAAAAAAAAAGAAAAAGGCACAGGAAATGGAGACAATAGGGCTCTACTTTTACAGTAAATTTCAAAAATGACTGTTTTTTTTATTCTTAGCTTATGTTTGGAAGATGAACGTAGAAAGTCAATAGTCTGACAAGGCAGGTTACACGTGAATGTTATGTTATAAGTGTCAGGGACTCCGGATGGTACCAGGGTGGCACCGGGGGAGAGGGGAGTATGAGCCCTGCGTGCAGTGGTCTGCACAGATAAGCAGAGTATCAGGGTAGTGGATGGACACGCAGACTGACCAGGTAGATAGCTGAAGATGATGTGGATGATGATTGCAGAGCAGGAACCAGAGATGGGGGGTCAGGATCAGGAATCAGAGTAGCAGTGATAGCAGAGGTCTTCACTCTTGGTGAGCCTGAGCTGTATGAACCAGCAATGGGTCAGAGAGGGGCAGAGCCCTTTATTATGTCAGTCACGTGTGGTTGGTGCATTAACACATACAATGCTGGATGCTGGTTGCTGGTTGCAGGGCAGGAACAAGCTGGAAAGAACCACCAGGGGGAGTTGCAGGATGGCTACAGCCAGGGATCCTTACAATAAGTTGATTTATGATATATAAAAAAATGAGTGTATCAAGGTGATGGGCTCAATCTGCCTTAATATAAGTTATACATTTTCCCAAAAGAGGCGTGGTCGGTTATTTTCCTCTGGTCTTTGTTTGAGTCCAGCACTAAGGGAATGACCACACCTTAATATAGGTTATATGTTTTGCCAAAATGGCTGACTGAGATCATTTACAGTTTTGTAACTTGTATAATGGAATATATATGTAGGTTCATGTTTAGTTGTTTGGAATCTAAGAGGATGAAGTGATATAAAGCTGAAGGATTTGAGTGAAAGTTTAAAGGAAAGCGCCTACAGGTTTAGTAGCGTTGTACAGTGGCAAGAAAAAGTATGTGAACCCTTTGGGATTACGTGGAGTTTTGCATGAATTGGTCATAAAATGTGCTCTGATCTTCATCTAAGTCACAACAATTTGAAAAACACAGTCTGCTTAAACTAATACAACACAAACATTATATGTTTTCATGTGTTTATTGAACATAACATGTAAACATTCACAGTGCAGGGTGGAAAAAGTATGTGAACCCCTAGCCTAATGACTTTTCCAAGAGCTAATTGGAGCCAGGAGTGAGCCAACCTTGAGTCCAATCAGTGTGATATTATTTGATGTGTTGCTGAAAGCTGTCCTCCACTTTAAAAACACACACCAGTTTTGGGTTTACTGGTTTCAAGAAGCACTGCCTGATGTGAACCATGCCTCGCAGAAAAGAGCTCTCAGAAGACCTACGATCAAGAATTGTCGACTTGCCTGAAGCTGGAAAGGGTTACAAAAGTATCTCCAAAAGTCTTGATGTTCATGTGTCCACGGTAAGACAGACTCTACAAATGGAGAAAGTTCAGCACTATTGCTACTCTCCCTAGACGTGGTCGTCCTGTAAAGATGACTGCAAGAGAACAGCGCAGAATGCTTAATGAAGTAAAGAAGAATCCTAGAGTGTCAGCTAAAGACTTACAGAAATCTCTGGCACATGCTAACATTTTTGTTGACACATCTACAATAAGGAAAACATTAAACAAGAATGGAGTACATGGGAGGACACCACGGAGGAAGCCATTGCTGTCCAAAAAGAATATTGCAGCACGTTTGAAGTTTGCAAAATAGCACCTGGATGTTCCACAGCACTACTGGCAAAATATTCTGTGGACAGATGAAACCAAAATTGAGTTGTTTGGAAAAAACACACAACACTATGTGTGGAGAAAAAAAGGCACAGCACACCAACATCAAAACCTCATCCCCACTGTAAAACATGGCGGAGGGAGCTTCATGGTTTGGGGCTGCTTTGCTGCCTCAGGGCATGGATGGATTGTTGTCATTGATGGAAAAATGAATTCCAGAGTTTATCAAGACATTTTGCAGGAAAATGTAAGACCATCTGTCCGCCAACTGAAGGTCCACAGAGGATGGGCGATGCAACAGGACAATGACCCAAAGCATACAAGTAATTCAACAAAAGAATGGCTTCAACGAAACAAAATACGCCTTCTGGAGTGGCCCAGTCAGAGTGCTGACCTCAACCCGATTGAAATGCTGTGGCATGACCTTAAGAGAGCGATTCACACCAGACATCCCAAGAATATTGCTACACTGAAACAGTTTTGTGAAGAGGAGTGGTCCAAAATTACTCCAGATCGTTGTGCAGGTCTGATCTGCAACTACAGGAAACATTTGGTTGAGGTTATTGCTGCCAAGGGAGGGTCAACCAGTTATTAAATCCAAAGGTTCACATACTTTTTCCACCCTGCACTGTGAATGTTTACATGTTCCGTTCAATAAAAACATGTAAACATATAATGTTTGTGTTGTATTATTTTAAGCAGACTGTGTTTTTCAAATTGTTGTGACTTAGATGAAGATCAGAGCACATTTTATGACCAATTCATGCAAAACTCCACGTATCCCAAAGGGTTCACATACTTTCTCTTGCCAATGTACAAAGGAATTTAGGCAGATTTCAAATGAGAGAAGGTGTTTTTTTTTTTGGGGTTTTATTTTAGTTGACTAAGGGAGATGGAAGGTTGTAGTTTGGTATCTGAGTATTGTTTGATTGTTTTCTTTTTCTGCAGTGGTAGCCAGATGTCTAGTTTTATCTTTTTCTCTGAGTTTCCTCTGAGAACTTTGTGCTAGTTAACGCGTCACGTTTTTTTTTAACATGCCCTTCTATACTTTCTTTCCCAGTTCATGTTATTTTGGTTATTTTTTTTATTTGAATTGAAGAGCACTTTGAGAAAATTGGTGACCGTCGCAAAAGTAAAAAAAAAAAAAAAAACAGTTTTCACATTTTTCTCCCAGCCCCTCCATTTTCTCTCTCTCTCATGACCACTCCTTTTTCTTTGTGTCCAAAAATGTCTTGCATTTTTTTTCTCCATTTTAAAAGTATTTTAACCATATGAATTTTAAAGTTTTTGACAGGTTAACTACTTCAATGCTGAGGACGCGCTCAGCGCGTCCTCAGCATTCCCGCTGCTGTGCGGAGGACGCGCTGAGCGCGTCCTCCCATTGGGGTCAGCGTTCGGCCGGGTTCCGGCCGATCGCTGGCCCCCCCAGTGCGGGCTAACATCCTCATGTCAGCCCGGCATCCGGGACCGCAGCCGCCGGAATTAGGTGTCATCGCGGCAGCGCGATGACACCTAATTCAGGCGCCCCCCGCATGTGCGGAGGAGGCGCCTGAAAGGGAGGGGGGGAGGTCCTTCGGACCTCTCTCCCTCCGATCGGCGGCTCTGCGGGGTTAACCCAGGCATCATTTGGAAGGGCACAGCCTGCCCTTCCAAATGGTGCCTGGCATTAACCCCTGGGGAGCTGGATCGCGAATCGGCGCTGAAAAGCGCCGGTTCGCGATCCTTTCCCGGAGCTGGCCGACATCTTGGATGTCGGCCAAGCCTCCGGGAACTCCCCCTGAGGACTGGCGTCATCGTGCGTAGCACGATGACGCCAGTCCTGGACTTAACCCCTAACTGCCACCAACTGTGGAGATAGGGAGTTCCAATGAACTCCCTATCTCCCGATCCGTGGCAGTTAGGGGTTAATGTTTGGTATGGTTGGATCGGCCAGAGCATGGCCGTTCCAACGATACCAAACATGAAAGTGAAAAAGTTTGTCAAAAAAAAAAAATGAAAAATAAAAATAAAAAAAAATTAAAAAAAAAAATTATAAAAAAAATAAACACTTTTTTTTCTTTTTTTTGGTTTGTTAATGCAGCAATATTGTTCCCATTTCAATTATAATGTGAACAATGATGCTGCACTAACGATTTTTGTATGCGGTGCGTTTGTTAAAAATAGTGTAGATTTCCCCAAAAAAAAATGTAACGAGACCCCATCTCTAATTTTTTTAACAAGCGCACCCCATACAAAATATAACCGCAATTGGTCGCATGTTAAAATGTGAAAAAAAACACTTTACACATTGTAAATTATTGAAAATACATATTTTCTTGCATTTTTTGTTATAATATACAGACATGACATAACGTATACATATAATAATGACATATTATGAATCTACCGAGTCTGACGGAAAGAACGATATATTATATGTCTGGGTCATATACTAAAATAAGCCTTCAAAACACGTTTAAACATGATGAGCAAAACCGGTAAAAATGACCTCAGCACAGGGGCGGGAAAAGCCTCAGCAGCGAAAGGGTTAATAATACATTTTTTCCCAAGTTTTTACTTTAGGTGAACACTACCCATGCATGCCAACTTTGATCAAGCTAGATGGAAGATTATGTGATACCAATATTGATAAAGCTGTTGGAATTGAAGGAAATTTACTCAAACACATTATCATTTCACATTGCAATGTTACATCAACTGGATAATAAGGAATTATCAGACACCAGGCAATAAAACATTCTAGTTTATCGACAACTCATCAATAAATCATGCGATTAAAGAAGATCATTGATTTGGAAATAAAACTTAAGACATGTCAGTTTTACAAAACTGTTATTTTCAACCAATAAGACAGAAGACAAAGAAAGAAGATAATGTATTTTTATATGCTGATGGATTATCTTTGTGTTGTCGTCTAAGTGATAATTATTTTGTGTCTTTTATTATTTTATATTTTATTATTTTTGTTGTTTGGTTACAATCAATATTGTTCAAAATTCCCTGACACATTTAGGATTATTGAAAGATCACATCCAATTAAAACTAGAGTTAATTAAGGTATTTAGGAACATATAATTTAATGCATTTGCATAAATACGTTTCATGACATATATAGTGGTAAATGGAAAGTTTTAATTCGGTAAAATTAATGCTGTTTTTTTTTTTTTTATTTTATTTAAGATCGGTGTGTTTTATAAACACCAGGTTTGTTTCAAAACACCGAACAAGACTGAATAGGATAGTAATTAAATATTTTTTTTTATATTTAAAATGGGTGGAATATGCACTTCGGCTATTTCCCTTTTGAGCCAAAGTTGCGTATATATATTTTTCTCTAACAATGAGTCAGAAGTAGTATAATTTTCTTTGCGGGGAAGTTTTACAATTTATTATCTGTGTCTCTTCTTGTGTAAATTAACATTTTTTTTTGTTTTCATGCACTTGAGAGTGACAATGAATGAATGGATGTATATGATTAGCGGGGTATACCATATTTTCTTTTCTTTTTTCTTTTCTTTATTGTTGCTACAACCGTATCGCATCATCAAGAAACCTGACAGTCACAATGACTGCATATGGAACGAATCATGGACATTTTGTGTCAAGGTCAAAGGTCACAGGTAATAAGCAACCAGCGCAAAGAGACAGCTTGTTCAGGAGTCCCTATGGTGGGAGCTCTGATGACATTTAATGATTATGCGTCTCAAGCTGGGATGTTGAAAAAGACCAGACCTTGATCTCGCACTGTGGACTACGGTATTAGATTATGGAATATTTTTTTTATTTAATCCCCTAGATAAGTGTGGGAAAGGAATGGATTTGGGAAAATGAGAATGTATTTCTTGAGAGTGTGTATGAATGCAGGTGTGTATGCGGTCTGTGGAGTGAAGCTGAACATAGGAAAACACACAGATATAGATCTGACTCATGTTGATTATTAGATAAATAACCTTTTACATTCAAGTTATTATATTTTTCTTGTTCGGTGAAGTACATTTTTGGAAATGGGAATAAATAGTTATTCAATGTCTAGATTAGGTATTTTGGCCCAAACTCCAAGTGTGGTTCGCTGGTAGAGTGAATCTAGATAGATAAGTATATTTTATGCTCATAAAGGGCCTCCTTGGGGAATCCTTTTCGTATATCGTAAAGGTATTAGGCGAGGATACTATGGCCCCAGGTATAATTAGTTTAATTGTCTAGTTTGTTTTATCCATTTTAGTGATCACAATTGTATATGTGATCAATGAGACGATTGAAAGGTATTTTAATATGATAGGTAGTTTTTTAATTTTTGCATTAGTGTGAAATCCCCCCCTCCTTGTTCCAGTACGGTGTCTGTTCAATTTCATTTCCTCTCGAGGCTAGTCAGCGGGGTGATGGAAATAGATATCCTGTGTTAACTTAGAAATGCCAGCGAAATCTTTGTTACATGATGTAGAAATGTACCTGCTCTGATTGGTTGTTGCATCACATTCCTATGTTGGGAGTGAACACTGCAGGAAGTTTTTATATAACGAACATTTCTATTGGATGTTGAAACAATAAACGAACCTGACAGACTACGGACTGATCAGATGATAATCTGCCATATCTCGGTGTGGTTGTGTCTATTGTCTCCTCTGATCAGAGTCACGCAGCGCCTTACTTCGGTTTTGATATATAAGAAGAAACTTGAAAAAGGTTTATGGTAATTATAATGGAAATCTAGAATTTAACAAGTGGGTGATGGCTGCTGTAGCAGAGCAGTCGCCATCTAAGTCTGGAGGAGACGCAATGGATCCACCAATTCGCTGCTGGGTCCAAGTGGATTTTCTTCACGCAGTTTTCAAAAAGGTTATTTTAAGGAGTTCAGAAATAAATTCTTTAGCAGAAAAATGTATGTGGGTGTTGTGTTGAAGGGGTGGGGTTTTGTATGGGTGTGGCCTCCTGTGGGTGCAGAAAAAGGGGGCCCCATGGTCTCATATTGCCCGGGGGCCCCATTATTTGTCAGTCCGCCCCTGTCTGGTAGTGTTAGTGTGTGCAGTGTCGCGATTTGTGTGATACACTTGTAGGTGCAGTGTGAGAGTGACTTGCTTGCTGTGTGATTGTGTCCAGTGTCAGTGTGGGCAGTGAGAGTATCTGCAGTGTCAGGGTTTGTGTGATACACTTGTAGGTGCAGCATGAGTGTTTTGTATGCTGTGTGAGTGTGTCCAGTGTCATACTAAACTGTGGGCTCTATTACGTTGTCCGCGCAAATTCGCAAGCGCAGAGCAAGTTTTTTTGCGTGAAGCGTTAACAAGCATAAATTAACGCAGGTATTACGATCCGAGCGCATTTTTTCATCCGTCAAAAAATACTGCGCGTAAAAAAGACGTGCAAAAACGCGTGTGTGCGCATTAACGTTACGCACAGAAATCAGTGGGCAGACTGTTTTTTCACGCGATTCAGGCAATCAGAATTAAGAACCACAATTGCCTCCCGTTCAGTTTTTGCGCCTGTCAAAATCAATCTGTGTATATATGCTGCCACTAGCATCACTAGGTGGGGGCAGCAGGTGCGCCCCACACCAGGTGACACCCGCCCTAAGGGTGACACCGTCACCAAGACTTTCATTGGTGACTTTTCTTTGGTGACGGTGTCACCCTAACGGCGGGTCGTGTCACCCTGCGACCAAGCGGCGTCTGTTCCGGCACCGCGTGTTCGGCTCCCTGCGAGCGTCCGAAGCCATGGAGCTTCGGCGCTCCCCTGGGGGAACCACGTGACCAGCCTAGTTCTCAAGAGATCACGGCTGGTCACGTGGCTCCCCCAGGCGAGCACCCAAGCTCCATGCCGCCGGACGCTCAGAGGGAGCCGAACACGTGGCGGCGGCAGGAGCCAGGAGTGAGCTGGGGGCAATATCCATGTGCGCTGCGGCATATCCATGAGAGCTGTTGGGGCAATATCCATGAGAGCTGGGGGGCATATCCATAATAGCTGCTGGGGCATATCCATGAGAACTGGGGGCAATTTCCATGAGAGCTGGGGCATATCTATGAGAGCTGGGGCATATACATGAGAGCTGGGGCATTATCCATGAGAGCTGGGGCATTATCCATGAGAGCTGGGGCATATCCTTTAGAGCTGGGGCAATATCCATGAAAGCTGGGGGCAATATCCATGAGAGCTGGGGCATATCCATGAGAGCTGGGGGAAATATCCATAAGAGCTGGGGCATATCCATGAGAGCTGAGGGCAATATCCATGAGAGCTGGGGGCAATATTCATGAGAGCTGGGGCAATATCCATGTGCACTGGGGCATATCCATGAGAGCTGGCGCATATCCATGAGAGCTGGGGGGCATATCCATGTGAGCTGGGGCACTATCCATGAGAGCTGGGGCATATCCATGAAAGCTGGGGGCAATATCCATGAGAGCTGGGGGGCAATATCCATGAGAGCTGGGGGCAATATCCATGAGAACTGGGGGGCAATATCCATGAGAGCTGGGGGCAATATCCATGAGAGCTGGGGCATATCCATGAGAGCTGGGGGCAATATCCATGAGAGCTGGGGCATATCCATGAGAGCTGGGGCATATCCATGAGAGCTGGGGGCAATATCCATGAGAGGTGGGGGAAACATCCATGAGAGCTGGGGACAATATCCTTGAGAGCTGGGGCATATCCATGAGAGCTGGGGCATATACATGAGAGCTGCTGGGGCATACCCATGAGAGCTGGGGCATATCCATGTGTGAGCTGGGGCAATATATATCCATGGGTGAGCTGCTGGGGCAATTTATAATTGTGAGCTGGGGCAATATATCCACGTGTGAGCTGGTCTGGGAGCAATATATTCATGTGTGACCTGGTCTGGGGCAATATATTTATGTGTGAGCTGGTCTGGGGGCAATATATCCATGTGTGAGCTGGTCTGGGGCAATATATCCATATGTGAGCTCGGGCAATATATCCATATGTGAGCTGGGGCGCAATATATCCATATGTGAGTTGGGGCAATATATATCCATGGGTGAGCTGCTAGGGGCAATATAATTGTAAGCTGGGGCAATATATCCATATATGAGTTGGGGCAATATATATCCATGGGTGAGTTGCTGGGGGCAATAAATAATTGTGAGCTGGGGCAATATATCCATATGTGAGCTGGGGGCAATATATATCCATGGGTGAGCTGCTGGGGGCAATATATCCAGAGCTGCTGGGGACAATATATAGCCATGTGTGCTTTCACTTTCACTGCCTTCGAACAGGCATCGTACTTGCTGGCAGTTGGCAAAAATTTGTGTGTGAGCATAGGAGAGAGCTCCACATTAATAAACCTGACAGTAATGTGCGCTGTGTGTATGATCATTCAGTGTTATATGGGAGTACTGATTTACGAGTAAGAGTAGTTAAAAAAAAAAAATCCGTAAAACTCAGGGGGGGTGACACTATAAGTTACCGCACAGGTGACACCAACCCTAATGACGCCACTGGGTTGGACCCTGCGGTCCAATATTAAAATATGAATCTGGTAATATAGGCGTCAGTGGCAGTGCACCCAAATATTGTGCCTTTGGTGGCAGCAAGTGCCTTCACACCGTAAGTAACCCCTCTGTGGTATTGTGGAAGAGTGCAATGGTGGAGGTTTTGGGAATGCAGAAGAGATCCCCGATCTATTCAGTTACGTCACCATCAGGGGATTGATAGCTGCTGATCCAGGAGTGATACATTTTTATAAATCTCAGCCGGTCTACAGAGTCGGTGGACAGACGCACTTTTTTGTCTGTGACAAAACCTCCAACGGCACTGAACGTCCTTTCAGAAAGCACGCTGGATGAAGGGCAACCTAGTAGCTGCATAGCATATTGGCTAAATTCTGGCAAGTGATCCAATCTCAACACCCAGTAAGCCAGTGGATCATCTGCTGTAAAGGTATCCAGGTCTGCCCTTGCCCCTAGGTAGTCCTGCACCATATGGTGAAGACGCTGGCAATGGGTGCCTACATTTGACGTCCCTAGGCGTCGTGGACTAAAACAATTTAAAAAGGCATCAGTCAAGCAGCCACAGCCTTCACCGCTCTTCCTCTGATCATCCGCAGCCTCAGAAGCACCTGTGTCATCACTTGGTAACCTACCAGTGCCTGAAAAGGTGTTACACAAGTGTCGCTTTAGAGCGTCCTCAAGTTGTCTCCTGTCCTCCCTCTGTGCAGGCAGGATGAGCTCTGCAACTTTACCCTTGTATCGTGGATCAAGAAGGCTTGCCAAACAGTAATGATCTCTCTCCTTGATAGCACGAATCCTGGGGTCCTTTAGCAGGCTTTGCATCATTAGGGAGCCCATGCAGCGTAGGTTGGAGGTGGCATTAGCGTGCAAGTCTTCCTGGTCAATGAGCATGACCCCATCGTGCACTTCCTCCTCCCAGCCACGTGCTAGTCCTTGGGTTTCTGGGCACACAAAACACTCCCTTGAGGAATCCCCACCTTCAATGCCCCACTACTTAAATATTCCTCCTGATCCTCCTCGGGTCTGATCTGAGGACCCACAGGAATGCTGTCTGCGTAAAGACTGGGGCCTTGAGAGTTAGGGAAGGCCTCCTCTTCCTCCCGCTGCACTGCCTCTAGTGCACATCTATAATTCCCTGCAGAGTGCGCTCCAGCAGGAACACTAAAGGAATTGTGTCACTGATGCATGCACTGTCCCTGCTCACCATCCTCGTTGCCTCCTCAAATGGTGACAGTACAGTGCATGCATCCTTGATCATCAGCCACTGCGGGGGGGGAACCAAGTTGACCTGAACCTGTCTTTGTGCCATACTCACACAGGTACTCATTGATGGCCCTCTGCTGCTTGTGCAGATGCTGCAGCATCGCTAAAGTTGAGTTCCACCTGGTGGGCATGTCACAGATCAGACGGTTTGAGGGAAGGTGGAATTCTCTTTGAATTTCTAACAGGCGTACACTTGCTGGTAATGACCGTCTGAAGTGGCTGCAGACTTTTCTGGCCTGGCTGAGAAGCTCAGCCAGCCCTGGGTACCTGGTTAGGAAACACTGTACCACCAGATTTAGGACGTGTGCTAGGCATGGTACATGCGTCAATTTACCCTGGCGTAGAGTGGAGAGAAGGTTGCTGCCATTATCACAGACGACCATTCCCAGCTCAAGCTGGCATGGTGTTAACCATCTCTGCACCTGCCCCTGCAGAGCTGACAGAATTTCTGGCCCGGTGTGGCTCCTGTCCCCTAAACAAACCAACTCAAGCACAGTATGGCATCTTTTTGCTTGAGCCATTTCGTAGCCCCTGACATGCGTTGGTTTAACTGCCACTTCGCCAGAGAAGGAGGAGGAGGAAGAGGTGGTGGAGTAGACAGACCTCATACAAGCAGCTTTCTGGAGGCGTGGTGGATGAACAAGCTCCAGCACAGAGCCCCATCTTGGATCCCTCCCAGCTGCAATCAGAGTTACCCAGTGTGCGTGAAGGAAATGTAACGGCCCTGTCCATGCTTGCTGGACCACGTGTCTAAAGTCATGTGCACCTTGCTGCTGACCGCCTTTCCCAATGACTCCATAACATTGTGTTCCACGTGCTGGTATAGTGCTGGAATGGCCTTCCGTGAAAAGAAATGGCATTTTGGAACCTGCCACTGTGGTACAGCACATTCAGCAAATTCACAGAAGGAAGCAGAGTCCACCAGCTGGAAAGACAGCAGCTGTAATGCGAGTAATTTTGCTAAGCTGGCATTTAGACGCTGTGCTTGGGGATGGTTGAGACTATATTTTTTCTTACGCTGCAGCAGCTGGGGCAACATAATCTGACTGCGTAAATCTTCAGCTGATGGGATGCTGTCACATTCTGAGGAAGGACCTGGTGCACCCATTACTGTAGCATCATCCCTGTCAGTGGAGGTTGTAGGCAATGACATGGCAGAACATATAGTGGGGTAGAGACAGATGAGGAGGAGGAGGACCTATGCAAAGTGTTGTGCCACGGATGCGTGGCAGGTGTCATATGTCGCCTCAAGCACGTGGTACCCAAGCGTGGGATGTCTTTCCCACACTTGATCCTCATCTGACATAGATTACAAATAGCAACGGTGTGGTCTGCTGCACATTTCTTAAAGAACTCCCAGACAGCAGACTTCCTGTACATGTGCTTTGAGACAACAGCGCTCTGCACCTGAGCAGCTGTGACTTCTGATGCCTTGGACTGGCTATGGTTGGTCATAGAGGACGTTGTGCCTCGTGTTTGTTGTGCCTCCTCACCTGACTCCTCTGTTCGGTCAGGCACCCAGGTGGAGTCAGTGACCTCATCATTGTCATCACCCCCTATCTCCTCGTCACTGGAGCAAACTTGGCAGTATGCTGCAGCTGCTTGGGCAACATGAGTGCCAGTTATTTGTGTGTCACTGGCACCCCAGAGTTTGAATCAGAGCACTGTAGTTGCTGCGCATCCTCAAGCAGCATGTCATTGTAGTCAAACAATTCAGCTGACTCCTCCGTGTGTGATAGTGAGGCTACGGCAGGAGTAGCTACGGACCTGGAGGCTAAATTAGATGTTTTGGCAGTTGAGGTGGACTGTAAACCACTACAAGCCTGGCTGGCAGAGAACTCGGAGGACTCGGATGACCTGGTTAGCCAATCCTGCAAATCCTCTGTATGTTGCTGCTGCTTAAGACGGCCAGCACCAGTTAGAAAGGACAAGCATGCCCTTGCAGAGGATGCACCACGTCCACGACGACCAGAGGCACAGCCTCCCGACACAGAGGCTGCTTGCCCTCTTATCTGTGTCTGGGAGCGTCTGCCTGTCCTTTTTGGTCTTTCTGACATGGTGAGTGATATATAGATTAAAGATATACAGAACTCTAATTCAACTCTGTTATAAAAATTGGAGATATGCAGAACTCTGATTCAACTGATTTCCAGAACTCTGGTATAACTCAGTGAGACACCCTGATAGCTGGCAGCCAGTGATAAGACACAGATTAAAATTCCCAGAAACCACCTATAAATCAGTGAGACCCCAGGATGAGTGGCAGTGACAAGACACAGGTTATAATTCCCAGATATCTGCTACAAGTCTGCGAGACCCCCTGATGGGTGGCAATGACAAGACACAAATTACAATTCCCAGGATCCTCCTATAAATCAGTGAGACCCCCTGATGGGTGGCAGTGACAAGACACAAATTACAATTCCCAGGAACCTCCTATAAATCAGTGAGACCCCCTGATGGGTGGCAGTGACAAGACACAGATTACAATTCCCAGATATCTTGTAGAAGTGAGACCCCCACAAAAGCTGCTGGCAGTGAGAACACACACTAACAGAACAATCTCCTCTCAAAAAACATGTGCTGGGGCTGTGTGAAGCCTTACATAGTGTGCTGCGGGACTTAGCTCTGTGAGCCCATGATTGGGCAAGATTTTCCCAATCAGGACTCTGAGCCGTGATTGGCATAGTCTTGCACCTGACCTGTGGTCATGTGCAAGGCTGTAGCCAATTACAAGCTTCAGGCCAGTGGAAAAGTGCATTGTGGTCCATTGTGGGCGAACATGCGGCGAACACGCGGAAATGTTCGGAGTTCGCGAACAGCTGAACGGCCGATGTTCGATGCGAACTCCGAACAGATCGAGCCGAACAGCTCATCCCTAACCAGCACACGGACGCATTTGCGCTCACAATGTTAAGTATGGGATGCGCGCACAAACTTGCGTTTGCGCAGGGTCACCCGCGATAGACATTAACGGGCATTGTATGCGCGAACGTCGTAATACAACGTTCAGCACGAAGGGTTTTGCCCCTCGTGTTAATGCGTTTTTGCACGTGTGCACATTTTTGCGCGAAGAGTGTAATAGTGCCCTGTGTCTTGTGGGTTTAACTGAACAGGGCATTTCAGGTCACCTCGGTTTCATATTAGGTGAAGAACTGTGCTGACAGTAGTTAATTAAGCGAAGTGGATAACGATAAGGGGGTCATTAGTCATTATTTTGGGTCTAGCGCAGACAAATAGTGGGTTTTAACCCTTCACCCACTTAGCCAAGGCACGTGCCCTTCTGGAATGAAGTTGCTACGTGACAGGTCTCTGTGATAATTATGTCAGTAGAGCGTGCTGAGGTTGATGTGATATGTGCTGTACCACATGGCTGTAGGCAACCCCAGAATAATGAATATTGTCTTCCAGAGAGTTACATTCCACAGCTTTACGTACTCTTTTTTCTGATGTTTTTGTTGATTTATTTTGTTTTAGTTACAAATCAGTGGATTGGATTGCGACATATTTCACCAGAACTATTGTTCTGGGTAGAGACACTACGCTGCCCACTCATTGCAGTCGATTGTGCTCCCCTATAGGACATGTATGAAGGGATGGTGAGCCATGAACCTGTTTTGTTATATAAACAATGTGTTGTCATGTGCAAATTATGTCTTGATGAAACTTGGCTTGTTATTCTGTTTCTGGATATATTATACATATCTCAAAAAGTGTTTGCGGTGTTGCGATAATGTAACTTTTTTAAGTAAAATATGCTGCAACATTTTCAAAAGTTTCAGTTTGAGAAGACACACTGTGTGTGTGTTTAAATAAACACACATATACTTGAAAGTGAAATATATATCCTGCAGGAAAGAAATCATATTATCTCAATTAGTGAATTGACTTCCCTACTGTATCTTATGAATTATACATAGTACTGGAAAGACCTGTCATGTCTGTGCCCTACCTAAGCATGTATTACTAACATGTCCACTGGAAAGCATGACTGGTGTGGTAACTTGGAGTATAGAACACTTATTCGTGATTAACTTTGTCACAGTATTCCTGCTGACAAAAAAATTCATCTTAAACATTTTCATGGGGCTCCATGGACCATGGAACATGTTCTTTTTCCTTGTATGAACTGGATAAGTCAAAATGGGGATTTAGATCCCTTTGCCTCTGATGCTACAAGTCTTACAAGACACAATGTTGTAAAGAATATTGTCAAATGTTTCCGATAATGTTGGCCTTGGGAGATGTTACGTTTAATAGAGAATCAGGGATGCACTGGTGCTGATCCAACAATCATACCGATACTCATCCAACACTCATACCGACACTCATACCGATACCAGAAGCTAGCACTGGGCTGGCTTACCTTGCAGTTTGTGAGTGCCGGGACTGGCTGGCAGAATTCACTAACAGCATTCTGTCAGGTTCCCCGACTGGCCTCGTACTGCAGGTCCCAGCAGATCCGCATTATAACTTACACACCTTGGTAGCCACTCGCTGCAATATGACCAGCTGGGGAACCTGGCAGAATGCTATTAGAGCATTCTGACAGCCTGCCCCAGTATGCTTGAGGTATGAGGCTTATGTATGTGTATGAGGTGTGTGTGTTTGAGGTCTGAGGTGGGTGAATGAGGTGCCTGGCCATACCTATTAATACCTCCATAAACTGGACAGGCTTTCAGCAAAATCGTAAACTATTTATCGGAAAGCTGTCACATGGCATTAAATTAAAGTATAGGTAATCAGTACCTGTGACAACCTCAGTACTTATACGGAGTCTTAAAAAAATGGTATTGGTGCATCCCTAAAGTTTATTAGAAGTGAAATCTTAGATACACCTTAAAAAACAAAACAATTTTTATTGCTTTGCCAAATTGAATAACATGTTGCAAGCACAACTTAAAAGGTAGAATTACAAGTGACATTATATTTAATAGGGATGCACTGAAATTTCAGCCACAGGAAAAGTCAGGTGAAAAAATAAAAAGAGGCTGAAAATCTGCCATCCAAAATCAGGGCCTGGAGCCTCAGGGCCTCAGGGGGCTTGCCTGAGCCTGGAGGCCGGCTGGGGAGGGGGCTCGACCGGGTCTCCAGGCCCAGGTGACTGATTATTTTTTTGTTTGAGGGGATTTGCGCTACACATACTCACCTACATCCACATCCACATTCTCACCTACATTGGCCCTGAGCTCCTCCAGCAGTGGCAGCCCCATGGTGAGTGGTGACAGTCTTCTGGCATCCAGTTCTCACTCTCCATCAGATGCCGGTCGTAGGGATGACATCACGAAGGTGGAGCTGCCTGCTTGGCTGGGCCTCTAGACTCAGCCGAGCCTCCAGGCCCAGGTTCGGAAGTCTGATTTTCAGTTTCGGTATCGTTTTTTGTCTTGAACTGATCCCAAATTTTCAGTTTCTGTATGGGCAGGAAATTTTAATTTCGGTGCACCACTAATATTATTTAATGGAGCTAGGGGTTTATTTTACAGATATATTTTGCATTTTATATATAATCTATTTATGCATGAAACACAATGTGCTAAAATACGAGTAAACAAGGTTTTTTTTTTTGTTTTGTTTAAAAGTAATTGTTTCCATAGAATTATTTTTTTAAATAACTAAAAAAACTCTCTTTTTTTTAAACATAGTACTTGATAGAACATATAATTGCAAATGGTTGGATAATAAAGTGTAGAAAACCAAATTTACTTGCTGTGAAGTATTGAAATACGAATAAAAAGCTAAACCTTTTACAGCCTCCTGTCGAAATGTGACCTAACATAGACAAACAGTAATGCTATAATTTGAGTCTGCTATAAAAACAATATAATTTGTGTGGGCTCTGCAAAAAAAAAAAGCCTGATTTTAAATAGCGTTTAAATGTGATGAGCCAAAAGGTCAAGATGGGCACATGGTTGTGAAATATGCAGGATCAAAACTGTTTTCTGCCGTCATAACATTTTGAACTCTAAGAAAATCTCATTTCAGAAAAGGATAATTTATTTATTAACATTGTTTATTAAGGATTATATTTGATTATAGCAACGATTAACGTTACAAAAACCGGCTCCGTGGACTGTTGAGAATCATGGCTTAATTTCAGCTTTTTGCTGTGCTTGTCTATTGTGTGTGTGTGTATTAATGTGTGTTTTAGGTTTTTATTCTAATGTTTAATCCCATATTATAATGGGGAAGCGGCTGTAATTTTATTAGTTATTACATGTTGTTTCCTGACTGTTCTATATACATTCAACATGATGACTCACCAGTTTTTTGTTATATTTTTTACTGCAGTCTAAATAATTACAGAATTCTGTAATGATGGACAATAATTGTTTTGAGGTAATCAACCCTTCCATACCTTAAATTCTCTGGATTATGACTTTTAAATTACAACATATATTATTTGTAATTTTAAGTCTAAAGTATACTTAATATATCAATGTTAAATATTTGCTATGGATTTTATTTTATTTAGTAGTTCTTGATTGTATTCAGCAAAATAAATGGAGAAACCAATTGGATGACTTTTCAAACTGCAGCATCTTTCAAATTCCTTTAAGGCTTCTAGTTCATTAAATGTTTCGGCTTCAGTATAAGTGACACCGCGGCTTCAGCTGTTGGTGACAGGAGGTAATTCTCATAATATCTTAAGGAGACATCTGAATGCAATAAACTCTGCTGTGGCTCGGTGCTTGGGAGCTATGTGCGGAGTCTGACACCTACATTAAACAGACAGCATAACTTCTGTCACAAGCTTGTATCATTACCATTCAGATATGTTTAATAAGTCGTGTCCTGGGCTGAAAGCCTTGCGATGACATATAATGAGATAAGCACTTACATTAATTAGCCAGACATGCAGCAGCTGCTTTTGTAGCGGGTATTGAACCAGAGCATGTTAGGGGTGTGACAGTCACAATCCACCATAGAAGGGCAAGATGACATTTACCCATGTTTTAAAACTTTGTGCCAATCATTGCGCCTTTTTATTTTCATAATATGGAAACCAACTGTACCTGGAGGCAACTAAATATAAACATAGGCAATATATGAACTTTGGTGCACATTATTCTGGATGTAGGGAAAGTAAAGTGGTCTCTGCCTTGGATTGTGTATTAGAGTTTTGATGTAGATGGTATTCGGGAGATTAATGGTTTCTAAAATTAAATTCCCTACAAACTACTTTCTAATTGGATATAACACTGAATCTCCTCTGTAGAAGTCTTTTTGTTAATTTCAGTGGTTCAATTACCTTTTTATTCATTGTAATGTCATTTTTATAGTGGATTATCTCAGAACAGTGTAAAAACCTAATGGATACATAGCAGGACGTGTACTGCAACATTTTAAAAAAACTTCAAACTATCACGAGTTAAAGGTCAGACCTGATCACTATTAAATAATTGTCATTACAGAATTTCTTACTTTTATTTTATATTATTTTATACATACAGTAGCAATGTACCACCTTGTTTATATTTATTATGTGTTGATAAAATTATCTCTTTATAATATAAATGAATATAACAGTTTTATAAGGGCACAATATTTCAACTCCTAAGCTAGGCCAAAACGTTTCTCAATGTTTCTTATTCCAGCTATCACTCCCACTTGCTCCACACAAATATCTTGCCCTTTTTGGTTTGCTCCCTTCCCCCAATCAGTCCATTGTATTTGGCTTCCATCCTTCCATATCCATAGTTTGTAATCTGGCCATATATCCCCAATTGATACTGCTTGCATTCTCTCCATGTGCCTTTGTTCATATGCCTCCCCTGGTTCATTCTCTCCTTATTCCCAATAGGGATGTGCGTTTCAGGTTTTGGAATTTTCACGAAATTTCCCGATTCGTGTCTTCGGATTTGGCCGAATTTCCGAATCGGATCGGACCCGAAAATCGACCGATCCGAAAAGTTTTCCGAGCCGAAAAATTTTCGGATTTTTTGAATGGACTTGAAATGTGTCAAATCGAAATTTATTTTTGCTCTATTCATGATTTCGGTTCCATTCGTGATTTCGGTTCCATTTCGGTAATTCTGGACATCGTATATTTAACTATTATCGGTTATATCACTGATTCTGTAAATTTTGTATTTGTAAATGCGTATCACTTGTTTCTTGTGGCATTTGGGTCAGTTTAGCGTTTTTTAAATCGTTTTGTTCATTTTTTTTGTTCCTTGGCTTTCATACCATTTTAATATGATTAAATAAAGTTGTGAAATGTATATTCATAAGAAAAAAAGGATCTTTATTTAATAAAAAAAAACACGATACAATCGCCAGAATTATCGTATCGACAGAATGAATTATCGGATCTGAAAAACAAACCAAAAATTATAAAAAAATATATAAAGTATAAAAAAGTAAACCATAGTAGTTTACGTCAAAACGAATAGAGTTAGACACTTTGAAACGAGGAGAACAGACGTTCCGAAAAAACGAAAATTTCCGAAATCACGAAAAGTCGATACAAAAAACGAGCAATGTGACCCGAAAAATCGTCGATATTCCGAAAAAAAATGTACACATAAAACGAGCCGAACCGACAAAAAAAATCGGTGCACAAGCCTAATTCCCAATTCGTATAGTTTGCATTCTTCCCATAGGTACAGTTCATATACCTCCCGTTACCACTATATGCACAGACCTCCCACCTCCCCATATGGCACAGATCGTAATTTTCCCTAATACGTCCTACTTATCCCTTTTTATGTGTCTGTGCCTCATTTGCCCTTCCTTCTGTCCACACTTGTCCTCCTTGCCTTCTCATGTGTTCTTGTGCCCAACTTGCCCTCCCATATTTACTTTTACTCAACTTGTTCTTCCATGTACCCGCCTCCTTTGTGCTTGTTTGTGCCCCAGAACATGTCCCACCTTTGCCCTGTAATGTATCCCCGTATGTCCCATTTCACTTTCTGCTGCCATTTCTTTCTTCTCCAGCAGTGAGGCTCAGCAAGAGTGAGGAAAGCAGTTCTTTATGCTGCTCACTGGTTGCAGGATTCAGTCTGCATTTCCCCATAAAAATCTGGCCTGTTAGAGGTACTTGAGGACCAGGGTTGGGAACCACTGGTGTAGAGCTATAGACTGAATGTGATTCGGTAAAATCAGATCAAATGATCTCACAGTGTATCTCGACTACAACTCTTTCACTTTGCACTGACCTGGCAGCAGTGTTTGTTCACTCTAATGCCTGAAAATCAAGGGACAAGTAAAGAGCACAAATTATATTTCCATTTGCCCTATGCAAACTTTTACTAGCAGACATCTAGATTTTGAGACTTGGAACTGGATTTATGCTCAGTCTGTATTTACATTGCACTGTGCATTTTTTCTATTTCAAATATGTTTTTGTACTTTATATTTATTTAAACCTTTGATTACTCATAGATTAAAGGAACAATTTACTGAAAAAGTAGAGTGTCCCTTTTTTTGCCCTTAAATGATTGGGCCAAGGCTGCTGACAGCCTCTGAACAATTATTAGTTTTATTTTGCCTCAATTGACTCACCTTCTTGTCCCACATAGGGATGGGCGTTCGGTTCGATTCGAACATTGCCCGTTCGGCCAACTTCGAACTTTTCAGGCCGTTCACAAAAAGTTCGAATTTTTTTTTTATTTTTTTTCAAAAAAATGCTTAAAAAATCCTGAAAAATCTTAAAATAAAGAGACTCTTTACTGCAGAATATTATAAGCAATGGTTTATTAGATATTTTCAATTAAAATGGGAATATTTTTAACATTGAAGCCTATGGGATAAAACAATCTTGTTGCCAAAACATATATTGATCTCAGTCTGTGGTGTATATTGTTGGTGAAGTCTCCCTGGCCTGTGTGGCTGCTATAGGTTAGGTTTAGTGGTCCCGAGTCCGGCCATCCTAAGGATCGGAGGGTTAGAGGTCTGTTACCAGGGATCCTACCAGGTCTGTCCTGGGGAATCGTTATAAATATGCGGTGAACACCGCAGCAATTGTTAATGCTCATGCAATTTTAATGCACCTGTTGTTACTTTCATCCAAAGTCTGCATAAGTTTCACCATAATTTAGCCAAAAAATCACTAAACTTGTTCTGCGTGTCCTAAAACGTCTCCTCTTTTCATAAAGGCTGCCGCCCCAAGCAGTTGTTTATGAATAGATTAAAGGAAAACCATTTACCGTCATTTGAAATGTCATTTTTTTCTTTTTAAATGTTTCTATACATCCTACAAATCTGCCACTTCACGGGCAGGTTATGGGGACCTCCTAGGCATGATATTTGAAGGAATTTTTCGTTTTAATCCTTAACCTTTATGTCATGGAAAAATCACTGTTCCTTTAAAAACGTTTTTTGTTTTTACTTTTTGTCCATGTTTCCTGTCCCCCAGGGCACTACCCGGACCCCCATACACCTTTTATGGCAAATATCTTGCATATATGCCCTCTTGGAGGGCACTCTAAAAATCGAACGTTCGAGTCCCATTGACTTGCATTGAGTTCGAATCGTGTTCGAATTCAAACTTTTTCAAATGTTCGTGTTCGAATGCGAACCGAACACGGGGGGTGTTTACGGACCATCCCTAGTCCCACACAGTACGCATTCAGCTCGGGGACTCCCGAACCTCAGAAGTCTCCAAACCTTTTCTGCGCAAGTTGCGCTCCCTTCACTACTTGCGCAGCGAAGGGAATGCAAATTGCACAACACTACGGGACTTATGAACTTTACGTACGCAAGTCCTATAGCGCCTGCACAGAACGATGAATTGTGGCCTTTCTGATGCGATTGGTCCCAGAGATAGTGATGTCAGCATGCTGCATGCATGCCTATGTCACTAGTATTAGAGTAGTACCGTAGATACTCGAGTATAGCACGACCCCAATATAACGCAATAGAGATTTATTATGGAAATGAGAGAATGCTCAAGACTCGAATATAACGCGAGGAGCAAAATTATAAAAGTATACTGTACCACTAAAAATTAAAATCCTTCCAGGTTCTCTTATTCTCTTAACACAGTCAGGCTTCCCCTCAGGCCAGGGTGCTCTGCTCTAGAATGATTGTAGTGGTTACGTTAAGTATGAAGCCGCCAGCCACCCGTCTTCTTACTTGCGATAAGTTGGCCGGCGGAGCGATATGACCAACTCAGTGAATCATTCACCAATAGCCAGCACGCTGGGAGGTGTCGTTTTCTGACCTCCGGCTCCAGCAGGCAGGCTCATCCTCCACGAACATACGATAGCCCCCCCCCGTACGAGCTCCTGACGTCACTGCGTGATTCTCCTTACATTAATAATGTGAGGAGAATCGCACAACGTGTGTGCAGTGATTTCAGGACGGAGCAACAACGGGATGGGGCTGGCTATTGGCAGACGATGCAGTGGAAGATAGCAAGTTTTAGGTGGTTTCTATCGGCGCAATATATTATGTTTTCTTAAATTTCAAGAGTAGATCATACGAAAACAGTATAATTGTGACTCTTCACAGTATAAAGTGCTCTCGTGCTAAAGTGTCTCGATAACACAATTGTGCAAATTGGTTAATGAATCTTAAATAAAGTGCATACAGTGCATAAAGTGCAGTACAATGCTGATCATGCTAGAAATCTAAAGTTCAATGAGGTTGACAGGCTTATTTCGAGTCCTGTTTTAAGTTGGTTGTGCCACAAATAAGGCAAATTCAAAGTACTTATGGATCTGATGTTTTTAGTGATGGTTTCTTGTTGTTCCTCTCTTTGTCAATTCTCTTATGGTCACTGGTGTGCTCCAATATACAAAACAAAGGAGAGAAAAGAGAAGATAGTGCAATACTGTTTCAATTCGTGCAAAGTGCAAGAGAAATAGTGGTATTGCACTTACGAATTCCAGAGCCTCGTATATCCAGGCTCTGGATTGAAGTGCCTTGAGCCAAGTAGAGAGTGGCTTCTACCCTTCTTTGCGACAGCCTTATCGTCTCGTCCGGAAAGATAAAAGGGACCACGCTCTCATGGCACAATATCAATCAGATAGGGTATAAAAGGTGGGATGCAGTGGAAGAGCCTGGCTGCTGGAGGTCAGAAAACTACACCTCCCGACGTGCTGCGTGGAGCAAGGGTGCATGCTTGGTTTTAAGCCAGTCTTCAATGATTGGCTTAAACCAAGCGTGCCCTCTCGCCGTGATGGATCCCACCGCTCCCAGGAGTTCCTGACAGTGGTGTATTTAGGTTTTGTGCTGCCCTAGGCCTGACTAAACTCGTGCACCCCCTAATTTAAATTGGACGCACCCCTTCCTGTCAAGGTCACACCTCTTCCTGGTTAAACCCCACCCTTCCTATTTAGGCTCCACCTTTTCCTTTTAGAGCTCTGCCTTTTCCTCTCTTTATATTAAAAGTGGACACCAAGTGCCTACTTGTATATTTTGTATACCATTTCAAATGTTGTATCTATTGAGATAATCAAATCAAATTATGAAATGTTTAAATTCAAGCATTTTTACAAAGATCAGCCATGCACGTCAAGTATACTGGATCACAGCCACTCTAATTGGTTGAACAATAAAATCCACAGAAACGTGCAGTGTGTATGAGCGTATCACAGAGCTGCACAGAAACAAAACCCACAGAAACGTGCATTGTGTATGTGCGTATCAGAGCTACACAGCAATAGAATTCACAGAAATGTGCGTATCACAGAGCTCCACAGCAATATAACCCACAGAAATGTGCAGTGTGTATGAGCGTATAAGAGCTGCACAGCAATAAAACCCACAGAAGGGTGCACTGTGTATGAGCATATCACAGGGCTGCATAGCAATAAAACCCATAGAAACGTGCGCTGTGTATGAGCGTATCACAGAGCTGTACAGCAATAAAACTCACGCTCATACACACCGCACACAGGGGCAGACTGACCCATCAGGCACTCGGGCACCGCGACCGAGGGCCTGGATGGGGGGGGCCCGGTTTGTCCTTGCCACTGCATGTCGACCGTGGAGCGTCATGGGGATTCCCTCCCCAGCTTGCAGGATGATCCACGCATGTTCTGTGTCTTGATGCAGACAGGGAGCGAAGGGATCAATCAGAGCAGAGTCCATACCGTCTTCCCCAGCACCAGCATCCTGTCAGCTGACACCACCACATCCTGTCAGCTGACACGAACCAAGAGGAGCCAGACTGCCTGCACGCGGCTGGAGGGTTCAAATTATCCTCTACCCTGGAGGAAGTGTTGGACCCCCCCTGAGAGGCCACCGTGCAGCTTCACACATTGCAGATCCCAGCAGAAGACATTGAGTGGGGGGGCGTGGCTGGCCATGAAAGGGAGCACGTGCCTTAACAGAGCTCCTCTTGTTATAGCTGACAGACGGTTTCGTCCCGGATTTGCCTCTGAATTACCCCTTCTGTGAGTCCCTGCGCTATCAGGTAGAGTGCTCTGGAGCCTGTTTTGTCCCCCCCTCCAGAGCCTAGAAGAGATTGTGGCCCTGTCTCCCTGCAGAGTGTTCGGCCGTTGGCCATTTTGAGGCCTACCCTCTGGATTTGCCTTGGCTCACCCCTCGCCTCCCCCTGCAGTGTTACGGCCCGTACGGTCGGCTGGCGCAGGCTTGGAGGATGGAGGGCCCCCATCTTCTGAACGTGGCTGGTGTCCATGCAGTGGAGCAGGCGGGGGAAGACATGGAATGGTGGCGGCTATCATGTCCCCCCCACAGGAGACTTGGGGACAGTTCTCGCAGATCTGGAGGAGTGCCTGGGGTTACTGCCGGACGATGCTGGGAGCCCGCTGATCCGTGGCTCCTGGCACAGATTGATGGCAGTGCTGCGGGATGACCGAGAGACGGAGGCGGAGGCCCGAGCTGAGTATGTATTGGAAGGATCTTCACTGTTGGATGCAAAGAGCGCATTCCTGTCCAGACGGCGGATCGCTGCGATGGGGACAGGTCAGTGTATGATGAGCTGGATGACATGGTGGAGGTCCCCGAGCTGCCGGTGGACAGCCCCCCGGTGTGGTCTGTGAAGGTGGTGTTGCAGGACACGAAGACTCACCCTCCCGGAAAGCTGTGGCACGTGCCCCGATTCCGCTGTGTGGCTCCGGCGGCGGTCGGATCCTTTTGGGACCTGACCGTTCACCATGCCCTTCAAGAGGAGTGTGGGCCTGAGGATGATCCATTCCCCAATTCTCTGCTGGACACTGGCTGAAGGGGCCTGTCTCAACTACCCGCTGCTTGCCTGCCGATCGCTGACCCTGGTTTTCCCTGACCCGCTGAGTTACCCTCCTGCATTTTTGATGTTCTTGTCGTATCCACCTAGCTGAGATATATATATTTATTTTTATTATTTTTTCTTTTTCTCCTCTCCCTCCCTACCGTATGACACTAGCTGTGGACTCTGCTGTTTCCAGTATCGACTGTGCTTTTCTATCACCCTTCTTTTCTCTTTTATCTACATGCAGAGACTCTTTATTTACTTATTTACTGAGACGTTCTGTTGTCTCTGGATAACCATATGCAGACCTATGTTGTTTTTTTTATTTTTATTATTTTTGGCTATTCCGGGATATCTCGGGTGCCGCGGTCTGGTACCCGAGTACCTGGGCCTAAGTGCCATTTTACCCCCATGGCCTCCCTGCGGTCTTTTTGGCTGCTTGGGAATACGCCAGGGCAGGCACAGTTTTGGCCTTTGCCACCTCCCCTCCCCCCTTTGTTTTTTTTCTCTTCCTCTCCCCTCCCCGTTTCTTATACTAGATGCCTCCAGATTACTTTTTCTTAATTCTGTGCCCTGATTTCGTGCAGTGCTTATTACTGTTTAGTCGTTATTTTTTAGACTCACATTATTACAGCTGACAAGTATTAGTCCTGCGGGACCGTTTCTCATTTATTTCTGCTGACGTGTATTGGCCCTGCAATGCCTTTTTCTATGCGCATAGTTTGATGACTATCTTTCGTATTAATAAAAATCTTAATACACAAAAAAAAGACAAGACATTGAGTGGTGAGTTACACACACAAACACCCCCTCCTCAGTCACCACAAACACCCCCTTTAGTCATTACACCCCCCAGCCATTACACCCTCAACCATTACACCCAGGCCAACCATCAGAAATTTCGGGGCCCCTTACTGACCCTCAGAATAGGGCCCCCCCATGATCCCCTCTCCCCATAGGAAATACATTTTTACTGTGAATTGTGATCAGATTACAGAGTGTTAGTCCCAATTTCTTAAAATCATACATATTGCTCACACAACAGCACATTTAACATAAAAAAGTATCTATCTGGTTGAAATAATTTAAGACAGTAAAAAATTTGCATTGTTATTAAAAAAAATATGAATCAAGATCGGTTTACAGAGTTTTGCTCCCAATACCTTAAAATCACATAAAATGTGTATTCGTGCAAACAATGTAGCATAAGAGTATAATTAGATAATTCCACTGGATAAGCATCACAGAGCACCACAGCAACAGAACTCTCAGTAATGTGCAGTGCGTCTAAGCATATCAGAGCACCACAGCAATAGAACTCTCACGGTAAAGGCAGCGAGTAGGAACATACACAGGATCCACAGCAATAGACCTCCAACAGTAAAGGCAGTGAGTATGAACGTACACAGGATCCGCAGCAATAAACCTCTAACAGTAAATGCAATGGGCCACATTACATACTTGGTGCTCACGTTTGCACTCAGCTGAGTAAGCATTAACGTTAGCCCAAGTATTTAACGCATATTTCAATCCAAACGCTAATGGGTTAAGTAACCCGTTTGTGTTTGGATCTTGTGCTTTTCAGTGCGAGGTTACTGTACTTTGCGCTCCCTATACTTAACATGGGGAGCGCAAAGAGTAAATAGCATTAGGATTACAAAGTCCCAGCGCTGATTAACGTCCGGCTCTGGTTAGTGGAAAGTTAACCAGAGCCAGGACTTGGTGTTAACGGATTCCACTTCTGCAGAATCCGTTAACACCATCCAAAAAAATAAAAAAAGTGAGCAGATACTCACTTCCTGTCCCGCGGCGAGGATTGCCTCTGGCCGGTGGGAGCAGGATAAGACTGGGGGAAAAAGTCTCCCCCAGTCTCCCACTGCGTATCACTACGCTGACCGGCCAGAACTCACAAGGCGAGATCCGGCTGGTCATGTGACCGCCAGCGTCTGCTTCAATGGAGTCCTATGGACTCCATTGAGAGGATGCCTGCAGCTGCGCTTAACGCTGCCGCGAGCATCCCGGGGGTTAACGCGCAGTACCAATGCAAGCAGCAATTTTTGCGCCTGCATTGTAATCTAGCATTAAAACGCAGGCGCAAGGGGGAAAACTGTGGGCACAGTTTTTCCTCCCTAGCGCCTGCGTTTTAACGCTAGGAATGTAGCGTTACATCCAGAGGGATGGATGGATAGACACATATACACACACACAGCCTCAGTCATTACACACACACTGCCTCAGTCATCACACACACACACACACACTGCGTCAGTCATCACACACAATGCCTCAGTCGTTGCACGCACACGGAGTATCTTAGTAAATTAAATCATTAACACAAGGATGTACATGTGGGTGTTGTATGTATGTTTCCGGTGCTTTATGTGGGTGTGACTTGTGTATGTTAGGGGCACAAGGGGGCCCCATGCTCTCCTTTTGCCCGGGGGCCCCATCAGTTGTCAGTCCGCCCCTGACCGCACATTACTGTGAGTTTTATTGCTGTGGAGCTCAGTGATACGCTCATACACACCGCACATTACTGTATCACGGAGCTCCACAGCAATAAAACTCACAGTAATGTGCGGTGTGTATGAGCGTATCACCGAGCGCCACAGCAACAAAACTCAGTAATGTGCGGTGTGTATGAGCGTATCACAGCTGCACAGCAATAAAACTCAAACTCATTTCATTTAAACCCCCACTCTTTCCAATTCATAACTCCCTTCTTTCATTTAATTTAACCCCCCACCTCTTTCATTTAACCCCCACCTCTTTCATTTAACTCCCCACTTCTTTCATTTAACCCTCCCCACCCTTTTCATTTAATTTAATCCCACCTTTCATTTAACCCCCGCACTTTATTTAATTTAATCCCCCACCTCTTTCATTTAACCCTTGCACACCTATTTCATTTAACCCCCCTTCCATTTCACCCCCCACCTCTTTCATTTCACCCCCCACCTTTCATATCACCCCCACACCTATTTCATTTAACCCCCACCTCTTTCATTTCACCCCCCACAGCTATTTCGTTTAAAGCCCTGCACCTCTTTCATTTCATTTAACTCCCCCCTCACTTAACAACCCCCCCCCCTCTTTCAATTGCTTTACCTGGGAGCTGGTGGCTGGGAGCTGGCAGCATGGCTGGGGCTGGGTGCTGGCGGCATGGCTGGGTGCTGGTGGCATGGTTGGTGGCTGGCGGCAGTCACCGCTCCTTCCCGGCATCTGGCAGGTGGAGCGCATGGGAGGAAGTGACGTCATACGACCACTTCCTCCCAGCGCTTTCATTCGCAGCCGTATTCACAGCCGCGGGCGGCAGCTCTCATGTCCGTCGGGTCCCATGATCGGGCGGCGGGTCCCACCGAGCAGCGGGGCGCCGCCCTCTGTAAATTGCCACCCTAGGCCTTGTCGGCCTAGGCCAAGATACAGCGCTGGTTTCTGAGGTGTTTGCGGGCGTCAGGGAGCCCACATTCACTTCAGGGAGACTACCGGAACTTCTGGGAGACTTGGGATCCCTGAGCAAGTCAAGCTTTTTATTAACACGCGATGCAGATGTCTCGAATATAACGCGACCCCTCTTATTTTAAGGTCAATTTTTGTCACCAAAATCTAGCGGTATACTCTAGTATCTACAGGTAATCAGCTTCCTGGAAATTCACATTTTTTAAATTTTTTTTGAGAAAGGATTTTACCAGGAAGGATACATTGAGATTTCTCTCGTTTTCAAGTATGTCCTGGGTGGCTAGTATGTACCGTTAGGTGTCTTGCCCAATGACACTTACTGGAGAAGTGTTCGTCAGGATCGAACCCATCTCTCCACAGGTTCTCTCCATGCAGAGCAGTGATGTTACCTCTACTCCACCCAGCCGGCATACCAAATTCCCGACTGCTGGTGATGCTGGGTGGGGTGGACAATACTCCTTTACTTCACCCAGCGTTTTAGGCAAAATGCGGGGGCCTGGGAGGGGGGAGAAGGGGGCACTCTACAGATCCTGACCATTTTCAAAATATAAAGTGGTCAGGATGTGTACCGTATTCCTTTTAAGCATTTTTATGTGTTTCTAATTCGAAGCCTAATGGAAAAAATAACCTGTGCATTAGATTGTTCATTAATATGTAATATATAAATCCTGCAGAACTTTTCCTTCTAAAGTTTGGAATAGGAAGGAGATATTGAATGTGAAAAAATAGTTTACTTAAAGACACTTTATTTTTTTTCCTTTTCTTTTGTGTTCATAAACCATTTCGATTTGCAGGCATTAATTTTCAAGAGCTTCATAACAATCACTAACATCATATGCTAAATGACTTGCTCTGCATCCAGAATTAAAATATAAATGACAAGGCAACAT
This sequence comes from Leptobrachium leishanense, assembly GCA_009667805.1. Taxonomy (NCBI): domain Eukaryota; kingdom Metazoa; phylum Chordata; class Amphibia; order Anura; family Megophryidae; genus Leptobrachium; species Leptobrachium leishanense. Next base: position 86,948,985 of record CM019068.1, on the reverse strand, counting down.
CAGTAAAACAAACAGCTGTCCCCCAGTAAGGCAGCTGGGATCCCTACTGTGTCACGTAATAGCCCTGCCATATGTTTTTCTTCCTTTGGTATTGAATGACCTTCACTAACAGAGGAGGCATACAATGTATATTTCTACAGCCAAACTGAATGCGGACAGAAGACCGATAAAGAAAGGTCACAAAATTCCTGCTGTCCTGGATATTTGATTGGGACCCAAATGTATTAGTTTGTTTATTATATGGATTGTTTGTCAGGAACCTGTCCCTCAACGAAAAAAAGAAATCTAAAGTCTCTAAGAGGGCACATTTGTTCCATATCTGGGTGGAATTGCTTTCTTGTGTTGTGAATTGACCTGTACACCACACCAATCTCTGGATCATCAACAAGGCTTTATGTGAAAGTCTAAATTTAATAACTAGATCAGATACTGTTTTGTCTTGGGGATGGGATGTTTTACACCAATGCATGGTTAATTGGCACACCATTAGTCATGTCCAGTTAAGTAGTACGAATTCTGTAGTCAATGTATGGTATGATCGCTCAACAAGGGTTGTTGTAAGAATTGGTTACAGCATTTCAAGGTTATAGGCTAGTATATATCATTAATGACAGTGCCTCCAATACCAATGGTATAATTTGGTTATTTACCCTTAAAATAAGAATAACCAATCAATGAATATACGTCTTAACAAATATATAGCGCGTTATCCTGAGTTCTTTTGAGGCTATGTAGATATTTTTAGACACAAAAAAGTCATTAAGGATGATTCACACCATCAAGTCCCATACAATCATATGTTGTCAACTGATCAGCAAGATACAATTTTAAAAGTAAATATAGGTAGTCATTAGTAGCAATACTGCGACACGCAATAATCTAATGGACAAACAGTTTAGATTTATAAACCTCACCACACATAAGCACGAATCAATTATTAAACACCAACAGGGTTATCCAAAGAGATCCGAATTGCTTGAGAAAGGTAACCGAACGCTGAAAATCAGTGTTCGGTTACCTTTCCTGACCATTCGGCTATCCAGAGAGCAGGCAATTCCCCAAATCCTGGCGAATTGCCTGAACATACGGTGCCTGTTCGGTCCCTGTTCGAGGGCAGTGAAATCCCCATAGAGAAGCACTGCTTCGGCTATTCAGAGAACACAAACCAGCAGTGAAAGGTTCCCCTAATGCCCTGCCATTCGGTGGTTTAATTCAGCAAATTTATTCAGGAGAATCCCATAGGCTTCAATGTTAAAAATATTCCCGTTTTAATTCAATATCTAATAAACCGTTCATTATAAAACTCTGCAGCAAAAAGTCTCTTTATTTATAGATTTTTTACGATACTTTAAGCATTTTTCTGATTTTCTTTTTTTTTTTAAAAGTCCGATTTTTTTTTGATTTTTTTTTCAGTTTACTTATTTTTTTTGTAACAGCCCTCTTTATTATCATTCCCTGGACCTCCTGTGAAAATTTCAGACATTTTCGCTCAGTAGTTTCTTTGCAAACAGCGTTTCATTTTCCCAGATTCATACAAATGGTTTTGCTAATTTATTCACTGCCTCCTCTACGTCACAGCTGCTTCGGCTCTGTGTGATTCGACTCCTGTTCGGCTCCTGTTCGGCTTCTTCGAAGGTTAATCCAGATGTTTTTGCTGGTTTTCAGCGTGCATTCGGTTAGTTTTCGTCAGGTTTGCGGCAGCTTTTCCCTGCAATTCGGGGACCCTGTGCTGTTTGCTGAATACACCGCAGGGTCACCGAAATGCAATCGGCAAAAGGAACCGAATTGAAGAGAACGAAAAGTCACCGAACGTGCGGTGACTTTTCGAATCTCTTTGGATAACCCTGCAAGTTTTATTCTACCATAAGAAATTCTCCCATTATAAAACAACCCTCAACTTGGCTAAAACACTCTGGGGCATTATCCGCAGCACAATTTTAGTATTGTGGTCGGGGCCGATTCACTAAACGAACCTTTCTTCAGGGAGACACATAACACACTCGATAGGTAAACTATCTCTTCCACAGATTAATTATAGCATCAATACTCGATTTACGATATTATTCACTGCAGTTACTCTGTAATACATATGATGGACCAAGCAATATAACCTGTATATTTAATCACTTGCAGTCTAGACTCAGCAGTTTATTCAGCATGAGTTAAAAAAACTTCCTATTGACTTAAATAGCATCACATGTATTGTACACGAAAACACATTCAATAGTAGCAGTTGCAAGATGTAGAATTAGGTTATGTTAGTTTACTCTAATGGAGGCTGGTGGAATCTTGATATATGAAAGCTATTTCTCAGTTCCAGCTTATCTCACTACGGGGACAATAATTATCCTTAGATGTCCAAACACAGCATTCTTGGAATAAAAGTAAATTCATAAATTATGGGACGCAACACGGCCCCCCGTAATAGTTACTGCCTTAGCATTCCAATGCAGTAGGAACTGAAGGGCTGATAACTATTCTACAGTATAGGCTTCAACAGCCAAATAATTCATTTATATTCCTTTAATAGGTGATGGACATATAAAGCAGTGAAAATGCAATTAGAAAAAGATATCAAGTTAAAAGTATTCAATTACACTTCACCATCTGGTAGTGAAGGTAGAGAAGATTCGGTCTGGTGGAATCTTTTAGTGACTTCTTCTGGCTCTGGTGGTATTAGCCTTTTTCTCCTCCCTCCCCTTGTCTAAAACTCACCCCCTTTTTATGTTCCAAATTTCCTTAACTAAGGACTGGCCTATAAGGGTGTAGCTTGACAATATTTATTAACATCACTGCTCTATAACCGTTTAGAGAGACTGTGGAGACACGAGTTTGATCCCGGCAAGAGCACCTCTCCAGTAAGTGTCCTTGGGCAAGACACCTCATTTTTTTTTTATTGAAAATTTTATTATAGTCAAGCATGAATACAGGAAAACATAAAAAGAGGAAAGCCACGCAGGGCCCCAGAAAGGCCAGCAGAACATATCATAGAAACGTCCATCGGAGGCTATCAGGGTAACAAGAGCAGCAGGCAATATATAAACGCAAAGACACAATATTATCAAAAGGTTAATGTGGGCTCAAAAGGGAAGGGGGCAAAGTAAAGAGTGAGAGAGATAAAAAAAACAGTAAAATATGGCTAAAGGCCAAAGTCGTAACCGTCCTGGCTCACTCCTGAGACCTATAAGTGCCCCAGAATGCCACGGATGACATATGTCACTAGGCTAAGGTAACCAGGGGCCAACATGGCAGGCAGAGCCATGGTAACCACCAAATTGGCTCACCTTGGGAGAACCCAAAAGCGCCATCAAAAAAAAAAAGGGGGAAGGGTAGGCAACCAACTGCAGGATAACAGGTGTCATAAGTCTTCCAGCTGCAGGCAAAAACCAATGCCTGCGAAAACCACAGAAAAACAAAGGGACCCTAGAAAAGCGTTCTTAAGGCTCAAGAGTAGTCATATTTTTAAAGAAGAGGCCAAATGTCTTCAGCCCAGATCCAAACACGACAGACCTGCACCTTCTTCTGCTCGGATGGGTGAAGGCAATGCATCGGTATTTAGCAGAGCCCGAGCTTCATCTGGAGTGGACACAGAGCACATTCTTCCAGCATGCGCCATCACTAAAGAGCCAGAAGGACCCCAGCAGTAACGAACTCCCCTGTTTCTCATGAGGGCTGTCACTTCACAAAAACGGCGGCGTGCCATCAGGGTGAGAAATGATAAGTCCTGGTAGACTGTAATCTGCATAGCTTTATAGGTCACCACAGGGACAGATCCCGCTTTCTGTAGCACCTTGGCATGATTGGAGATATTAGCAGTAGTAGCAATGACATCCCTAGGTGCCACAGCAGGCGACGCAGCTGCCCTATGCACCCTAAAGGCGGAGATAACCGGTGCAGGAGAACCCGGAGGCAAACCCAGCAGCATATTCACTAGGCCCAGAACACATGTCATCAGGTCATCCTCACCCACAGTCTCAGGGATACCTCTGAGCCGTAAATTACGGCGGCGATGTCTGTTTTCTAAGTCCATAACAGTGGCTGACAAAGCTGTCACCTGGGACTGAAGATCTTCCAACCGGGTCCTAGTTCCTGCCCCCTCTTCCTCCAGTGCTGTCAAATGGGTCCCCATAGACACAGAGCCAGATGAAATAGCTGCAATTTCGGTCCTAACCTGCGAAAGGTCAGACTGCCATAGAGCTCATAAATCCTCATAGAGCCGCCGTATGTCGTCTTTAGTAGACAGCTGCGGGTGCGGGGAATCAAGCGCCTCCGGGCTGCGACAGGACAGATCGGCAGGTGACTTAGCTGACTCCGGAGGCTCCGCAGGAGGCAGACGCCGCTGACAGGCTAGTGGACAACCCAGAGAGATCCTAATGTCAGGGAGAGAGGATCCTCAGACTCCTCCAGCATCTTGCTCTTCTTCCCCATGGTAATGGGAGACGCTGGCAGGGAAGTAGGCCGCAACCAAGAGGGCCGCCGTCCCACTATCACATGCGGTCCGGTGCAGGGCCTGGGCAAAAATACCTCCTGTGGGGGGTCAAGAGAGGTACACTTCTATCAGGGAGCACAGCAGTAGCGTTCTGGCGACGAACTGAGCTGCAGATCGGGGTTTGTGTGAGCAAAATATGCAAAAATAATACTCGGCAGCAGGAGTTCCTCCACCACGTGTCCGCTCAGCTCAGCGTCCAGACACACCCCTCGGCAAGACACCTAATGATACATACCCGCCACCCAGGACATACTTGAAAATGAGAGAAATCTCAATGTATCCTTCCTGGTAAAATCCTTTCTAAAGGAGACCAGTTGCATTTTTCAGTGCTCTCTGGCTATTTGTCTAACTATATGTGGATTTCTGCATTTTCTTTCGATTATTTTTACGGCTGCAGCGGGTGATATCCCCCTGGACCTGTCCCAGTACACTGGATTGCGGTGTGAGATCTGTTCGGCCCGGACTGTGGTGATACCGAGGAGGGAGGCCTATCACGGAGACACACGCCTGGTGGCCATTTGGGTGGATTCTCCCTCGACCGAGGTGCTCCCTGTAGATCTGCGACCTGGCTTACCGCATCTCCATGGGTAAGAAGTCGGGGAAGAAGCTCTTACCATCAGAGGGCCCACGACAGCAGGACATCCGTGATGCACTGGGTGAGGGCAGGCGTAAGAGGCAGGGAGAGCCCCACACATACCTGTCTCCCACGATGAGCTCTTCCGAGGAGGAGGACCCATACTGGTCAGAGGCCTCGGTGGCGGCGCGGCACTCGCCCCGGGCACCAGGGGCAGGTGGACAGCCAGTGGCGGGCCCCGGCGGTCGGAAGACTCCAGTGGCACGCCGACTCAGGGCATCTTCTGATCCTCCTGTTCCTGCGGATGCTCTTCCGGCTGTTCCTAGGAAGCAGGGAGACGCGGGCCGCCTGTCCTTCACGAGGGACGATATACGTGGCCTACTGGGAGAAGCACTTGAGGAGATGAGAGCAGTGTGGCGCGCAGACTTTGCAGCCTTGACAACGGACCTGACGGCTGTCAAAGGGTGGCTGACGGCAGTCGAAGCCCAGGTCGAAGAGGTAGTGGCGACCCAGACGCTCCTCGCGCCGCAGGTGGAATCACTACAGTCTCAGGTGGCGATGCTCACAGGAGCCGTGGAGGCGGCTGAAAACCGTCATCGCCGGAGAAACGTTCGTATCCGAGGGATCCCGGAGACGATTGCCAACGATGCCTTGCTACCGTTTATTAATAAGTTTGCGTTGCATGTAATCGAAACGCCGACCGGGACTGTTTTTCAGAACGTTTTCCGACTACGGAAGGCGACTACGGCCCCGGTGGACTCCCCTCGAGATGTGTTGGCGGTGGCGGGAAATGAGGCCGATAAGCAGCGCCTGATGTCGACTCCCGCAGCTCGAGCCCCAATTATTTTTGAAGAGCTGGCTTTGTCATTGTTTAATGATCTCCCCTTTGTGACATTGATTGCTCGTCGGCAGTTTCGAGAAGTCTCGGCGTTTCTGAGGGACTGTGGGGTTAGATATAGATGGGGGTTGCAGGTTCTATGTACATAAATTATGACAACCTGTCTCACCTGGTGTCCTCCCCTGAAGCCGCCTGGTCCCTGCTGCTCTCTCTGGGCCTCTCCCCTGCCCCGGTGTCTCCTGGCATTGTCCCCAGGGGTTCCTCTTCTCCGATGTTGGATCCGGGTTAGAATCGGACTTTGAGTGGCCCAGCTCTGTGCTTTAGCCTAACAGTACTCTGTTCCCATTCTGTTTTCCCCCCTGTTTGCGGGTATGGTCTTTCTTTTTTCATATCTATTGCTGTGTATTAGCTATGATATGACTTTCCTGTGACATATTCGACGATTTACGGATGCCCTGCGAGGCCTTCACTTTGTTTGTTCTATACCTATTGATGCAACTTCCATACATATTTCTCTTTTTTCCTTTTCTCATTATCCTGCGTAAATTATTAATTATTATTATTATTATTATTATTATTATTACCCACTCATTATTATTATTATTATTTTTTTTCCTTTTCTTTTTTTTCTTTTTTAAATGTTTTTGATCATATGCAGCTCCTTTATGACGACACCCCCCCCCTTTATGTGTTATGTGTTCTTATGATTGTGATATTTGGCCCTGCGAGGCCGACCCTGTTGGTCAGTCTGTGACCCATTGAATACAAAATAAAAATCTTAAATACAAAAAAAAAAAAATCCTTTCTAAAAAAACATGTGGTTGGTGGGTAGTTTTATTCATTATCCCAATATTTAATTAGGTGTTCCTGGCACCTGTTCAGCAGAGGTCTCCATAAGATCAAAATCCAAACTTTGGAGTTTCTCAGATCTTAGAGACCAAAATTCTAAATGAATTAATATATATGACCAGACAATAACCTATCTTTAATGGTTTGTGGTCATTTCATAATATATACAGGTACTCTATGTAGCATCTACCAAAATTATTATTCTTTATTTATAAAGCACCAGCATATTCCGCAACGCTGTACAGGCATGATGTACATGGGTATAGATATCTAGAGATATGTGTGTATGAGATAATCCTGCAGACAAGCATACATGTGTTTCGTAATACATCCCTTAAGATCTATTCATAATTAACAGATCGATTATTTATCAAATTACGCATTGTTACTCATAATTACAATAGGTTACGTAGCATAATACATATGTCTACTTAGGTTTTATCTACTGTTTTCTGAATGTTAGTAGGCGATACACTCGTTATTGAATAATCAATTAAATGTAGTATGGGCTCTACTTTTATAAGAATATCAGTACCATTATTATCTGTTATAACTCACCACATCAGTAAAATATTCAAATACCACTTAGACAGTGCAGTCTGTATTAACACGCATTGCGGCCCTGCAGCTCGCTTAATTCATCCTACGTGCTTTATACGGTGCTGAGCACAAGTATATGAGAGTCCTATCTGTTGCCAATCCTGCCTGTACAACCACCCTCTCTGGTGCCAACTCGGAACGTATTATTGACTATGCTTATTCTGAACCAAGTTATATTTTTTTCTTACTATACTCTGTGTATAGTTAACTTGCCTTCACTCAGCAGACATTTGGTCACAAAACCACTTGCTGCTGAGTGGTATCTAGGATTATACATCACCTCCCTGGCTGGGAGTGCTAGGTGTGGCAGTGTAACTGCTATCAAGACAAGAATCTGGTTTATCTGTCCATGAAGATCCAAACCATTGTTATAATGCAAATACTATTGGAGCAGTAAATATCTGTCCCTGGTCATAGTAACAGGGAAGATGGAGGTGACCTGGATACTACCTTTTGACCAGTATGACGATATGCTGGGTTTTTGCACAATCCCCATTTGCAGAGTGAGAACTTCCCCAACTCTGGCAAACTGATTGGGTCCATTGGCGAGCCTTGGCTTGGGGCTCCAATTCTGCCCTTAGACCCTGAAAATATTCAGGCTCTTCCATTTCGTACACATACTTTGAGTGTTTTAGCAGGTTCATAGAATGGGTGGGGCGTGTAGTGACAAGTTCAAAATTCATGACGCACTATTTGGATGATTTCATTTGGGAGGGGAGGGTCAGGAGAATATTTACACTTTCTCTTCCAATGGATGGCAAAACGGTTTGGCACTCCGCTGACGGCAGACAAGAATAAGGGTCAAGCTCCTGGTGTGACTTTGTGACTGGGTATTGAGATTAGACATGTGCAGTGCACAAAAGTTTGTTTTGGACGAATGGATTCATCCTAAAACTCAATTTATTTAGCTGCTAAAGAAATTCGTTTTCAGTTTTTAGTTTGAAAACAAATTTCATTCATCCGAAAACCAGCGGATACAATTAATATTGTAGTGGTGGCTCCTCAAAGGGCTGAGATCAGCTGCTTGTTACAGTATCTCTCACTCTCAGCACAACGTGTCAGGCAAAGCTGTTACAGTAACTGACTGCTGCTCACAGCCTCAGAGTTTTAGTAAAACTAGTGTAGCGCTCACTCCCGGAGGAGCCGCTGAAAATGAACCACGGGTCAGTCTCCCCGCACTAGGGAATAAATATACTCCAACACAGTTGTGGGTTTTTATCATTTAAATAGTTTACTAAAATATTTGGCAGAAGTTGAGATACGGTATTCACAGATATTATTACAGTACTTTCGTATTGCGATAAAACGCGTAGCGGAAAAGAAACGAAACACGAGGCTTCGTATTTCGGAAAATAAAATATTCGTAACCGAACATAAAAGAAATGCAATTGCACGAATATTCGGAAAAGGGACACGTAGCGGAACCCCAGAATATACAATCACTTCGTATCACGGTAAACGCGCAGTGGAAAAGAGAAAAATATATTTCGGAACGTATCTTTAACCCCCGTTCCGATTCGTAACAAAATGAGTCCTGCACAGGTTAAGTCCCGGAATGTAAAAGGTGTGTATGTGTGTAAGGTACCCGGGTACTGTTCAACTGGCCAGTGAATTTACTTAAGAAATGTCTTTGACTAGTCAAGTTGGGGCCCTGTGGACTTTAACGAGAAAACAGCAGCGTGCTCTTTGTATTATAAACGGCCTTGGAGGCCTCTCACCCATCCGCCGGTTGCTTTAGGCTCCGCTGACCCAGGACGTCTCTCCGCTGGATTTTGACTGGGGATACTAGCGGCCGGATCCGTTGTCTGACTTCCCGTAGCTTGTCCACGACTTTTCCTCAGCTCACCGCCTGCTCTCTGTACCCGATCAACTTGCGGTGACTCCTTACTCGAGGTCTTCGGTTGGTTCCATCTGCAGCAACTCTGGGACTTGGAGGGCTCCTTCTCTTGCGACTGAATGACCCGGTAACAGAAATGACAGGTCTCACTTGTTCTCCGCCCTAGGCCCTCTCACAAAGTATGGCACTGCGTCTGCTCTCTCTCATTCCCTGGCGCGCTCTGGCGCGTTCTCCACGAGGCAGAGGATGTAAGTCTCCAGTCCCCACCCACTTCCTGTCTTCTTGCAAAGCATGCCGGGCATTGTAGTCCCAATGTCCAGTGTCTCTGATCGCGATAGTCTCCATCTTGTGGCCAAAAATAGGTACTGCCACAGCAAGATTTTAACACAGCGCTACACTCTCCCCCTCCTAGAACTCTTGGGTCTCTCCAAGGAGTACAACAGTTACATTACATTTCCACAATATTTGAATACAGTTTACATAACATGTACAGGTTCAGCAGCATACATGCAGTGGGTTAGGAACACTTCCTCAAGTTGACTCTATTTTGGGCTACCTCAGCTAGCATAGCAGACACTTCGGGCAATCTCCGCACCGTGGTGATGGCCTCTTCAGTGCTATGTCCTGGTGAGTCGTAGGTGAGTCGTTGGGGCAGTCGAACAGAGCGTTTTGGTTCTGGCTCAATCAGTTCCTCTTCAGGTGGAAGTACTATAGGCGTTGGCTCAGTCCTTCTCTCTATCACTGGAGCAGACGTTTCTTCAGAGTATGATCCTTCCAGCGAAGGCATAGAACTATAATCACCTGAGTAAGCTTCCGGAGCTACCGGGATCCCACAGCCTCAGGGACTTCCAACTGAAATTCAAGAGGCTCAGGGATATCAACAGTCTCAGGACTTCAACAAGAATTCAGGAGCTTCAGGTCTCAAATTACTCTCCCATCGTTCAGGAACTGAGATAATCTCTTCAGGCTCCGGTGAACGTATCCAGTCCAGACACAGAAACTTTCTTCCTCACTGTCCCTTTCGCTCTCTTCGACAACCTGGGTCTGTTGAGACCGAGTAACAGGAGGCAAACATGGAACAGGCGGATTTGGCAGAGGCGGTTCGTCCCCAACTGGCATCCTTACAGCCTCTCTGCAAAGGTAACAAATGATTTCGGTGCCAGTTCTTAATAGGCCCAGCCTTTCCATCCGGGCGAATCTGATACACTGGTAAACCCGGCAGTTGTTTGCAGACAATGTAAACCTGGGAACTCCACCTATCCGCCAACTTGTGTCTCGCAGCAGCACCCAAGTTCTTCAATAGAACCTTATCACCGGGTTGTAGATATTGTATTCGAACTTTCAGGTCATAGTTTCCTTTTGTTTTCTTTGCTCCCTGTTTCCCGAGGTCAAACGGGCCTGTTCAAACGCAGAAGCCAGATTCTTTCGAAACCTATCCACGTAGTTTCTATGGGAAGCTACTGATGTCTGGTCTAGGGATAACCAATGCCAAATCAACCGGCAATCGAGCCCTCCTTCCGAACATAAGACGGTACGGTGAGTATCCAGTTGCATCACTCTCCGTACTGTTATCTGCATGCACCAAAGTAGCTATGTGCCGGACCCTCCAATCTGCTTCTCCACATTCGACAAGGGTCCCCAGCATGTTTAGCAGTGTGTGATTAAACCTTCAGGCTGAGCATCACCTTGAGGGTGATAAGGTGTAGTTCGGGTCTTTTGGATTCCCAACAGCTCTAACAATTGCCCCACCAGTCTGCTTTCAAAGTCTCTACCCTGATCAGAGTGTATCCTCCTTGCAGTTCCGTAGTGAACAAAGAACTTTTCCATCAAACACCTTGGCCACGGTCGGAGCGCGTTGATCTTTTGTGGAGGATGCTTGACGTAACGGGTGAAATGATCAGTCACTATTAGAATGTTCCCTTGCCCACTAGCATCCGGCTCTAAGCACAAGAAGTCAATGCACACCAAATCCATGGGGTCCCTGGCTCTGCAGATGGCTCATTGGAGCAGTTCGGGTCGGTAGAGTCTTCCTCTGAATACACCTTAGACAGGAGTGACAATAGCTTTCCACTTCAGCTCTCATGCAAGGCCAAATAGAACCTATCTCGCACCAGCTTAAAAGTTCTTTCAGCACCCAAATGTCCATGCTCATCATGTAGTGATCGCAACACACTCTCCCTATGTTTAGTAGGGAGGAATAACTGTTGAATCTCTTCAGCGCTAGTTGAGGGGCCCCTTCGGTAGACCACCCCATCCAACATCTTTAACCGCTCCACTCTTTGTAGACCAATCTGGCTCCACTCGGGGAGTTGGTTAACAAATCTCTCGCTGGTTTGCAGACAGGGCCTTTATGGTCAAGGCAATTAAAGGGTCTCTGGCCTGATCCGCTTTCAGGTCCTGTCTCGAAAAGGTAGGTAAATTTTCATCCCTTAACTGCGTAGGGTTACAGTAGAACTCAGGAACAGCCGCAGCCATAACTCCTATGGCCTCCGCCTCAATCCCTCCTTTGACCCGGCGCTCTGTTCCTTGACACAAAGCTTGCACCCCGTCTGGAGTCAACTGAGTCCATTCTGTAGTGTAGGGTCTTCTCGACAACGCATCAGCATCTCGATTATTCACCCCAGGGCGATACTTCAGGCTAAACCGAAACCCTGACAGAGCGGCAAACCACCGATGTCCCGTTGCGTCCAGTTTTGCGGTAGTAGGATGTAGGTAAGAGGATTGTTATCCGTCTTGATCACAAACTCGGCTCCATACAGATAGTCTTTTAACTTGTCTACCACTGCCCACTTCAAGGCTAGAACTCCAGCTTTGTGAGTAGGATAGTTCTTCTCTGAAGGCGTAAGGCTCCGGCTCACGTACGCTACAGGCCTCAGCAATCCACCATACTCCTGATATAGGACTCCTCCCAGACCTTCTCGGCTGGCATCCACAATGTAGTTCATACGGCTTGTGAGGGTCCGCATAGGCCAAAAACAGGAGCTCGGGTTAGACTCTCTTTCAGCTTTACGAAAGCTCCTTCACATTGACTGGTCCATTCACCTTGTATAGACTCTCGAGCTTTCCTTGGCCCTGGAGCTGACGGGTTTTTGTCAGAGACCTTGCAGCCTTCTTCGTGGTTTCCTTCTGCAGGAGTTTGTTCAGTGGTTTGAGCTATTTTTTGCGAATCCTCCCACAAATCTTCGATAGTATGAACAGAATCCCAAGAAAGATCTAAGCTCAGTGACATTTCGGGGTCTAGGCAAGAAGCTACGGCCTCCAACTTCCGAGGATCTGTCGAAACACCTTCTGCTGAGACCACATGTCCTAAATACATAACAGACGGTAGACAGAATTGGCATTTCTCCAGAGACAGTTTCAACCCTCTTCATGGAGCCCTCTTCAAGACCTTCTCCAGACGTTGTTCATGTTCTTCCAGAGTCTTCCCAAACACAATTATGTCATCCAGGTACACTAATACTTCGATTAAATTCATATCCCCGACTGTCTTCTCCATTAACCGTTGGAACGTAGCTGGAGCCCCGTAAAGGCCTTGCGGCATTCTGTTGAATTCCAAGAACCCTAGTGGACAGATGAACGCAGTTTTCTCCTTATCTTCAGGATGCATGGGTATCTGGTGATATCCGCTTCGCAGGTCTAGTACACTAAACCACTTTGCTCCAGACAAACACTGTAGGGCATCTTCTATCCGAGGAGTGGCATATTGATCGGGATGGTTCTCCGGTTTCAATGTGCGGTAGTCTATACATAGGCGGACAGAACCATTTTTCTTCCGGACCAACACTATGGGAGATGCATATGGACTCCTGGACTCTTGAATCACCTTGGTTCTTTGCAATTCATTCAGTTGCTCTCGCAGATCATCCAAGTCTCCAGCGGAACTCGCCTTGATCTTTCACGAAACGGCTTGTCTTCTTGTAACCGAATGCGGTGCTCAGTACTCTTAGCTAGCCCACATCGAACCTCATCTTTCGAGAACAATTCCTTCCACTTTAGGACTTGGAGACTGAAGACGTTTCTTCCACTCAGGTGAAATGGGAGCGTCTTTGAGGTAGAATCTTTCATCTGGAATCTCTTTATCCACTCCCCCACCTAAATCGGTAGAGAGGGGTGTAGCAGACTCTACCTGCCGATAGGCATTCGTGCTTTAAGGACTACTGGAGAATCTGTCACATTGCACACACTGACCGAGACTCTTCCTCGTGTTCTCTTCAGGGCTTTTGGGAGATTATTTCAGGAATTACTTCGACTCCGGTTTCACTCCCATGATTAAAATCGGTTCCCAGCACCACATAGGGACCGGGTTGCGATCCGTTCAACTTGACTGAAGCCCGGAAGCTCGCTACTTCTCCTGCTTGCAGAACCTTCTCTGTTCCACCCAGTCGCCACAGTCTTCCCACCTCGGCAGGTGCCTTTCGCTCTTCGACCATCCTCTAAAAAACCGGACGTAACATTGGGTGCACTCCTTGAGTTGAACCTTCTTCCAACACGATAGGCGTCAGGAGACGCCGCACTAAGTCAGTATTCGTCCCCACTATCAGGGAGCTTCTATTCGCACCCGAGGGTCGAGGACACACAATAGCCAATGCATCACAACCCCCAGACTGCCCGATGACTTCAGATCCGATCTCCAACTTCACCTGCAGGTACCCGTCATAAGGGAGTTTCTCAGTGCCGATACCCCATATTTCCAAATCCTTCAATTCTTGCAGAGGAATGTGCTTTAAGTGTTTCTCATAGAAGTCTCTGTAGATCAATGTCACTTGAGCCCCTGAATCTAACAGGGCTTTGGTGTAGACCCTTCCACTTGGATTGGCACATAGGAGAAGGACCTATCAGTTGGTCAGGAAACTTTGGTGGCGGCATCCGGACACTTAGACCCAGTTTGCTGTACCCTGGCCTTTTTCTTGCGTGCAGGTTTGGGTGTGCATTGCTTCCCCCATGACGTAGACCGGATGCTAAGGGAGTGACCTCTTTCCAGTCCTGGCAGCTCAGCACAGTTGGCTCGGCTTTGGGCCTTCCCGCCCTCTTAGTCCTTGACTTGGTTTCTGGAGCGGGGTTCAACCCTCGAGCACTTAGGTTGCTCCTTCACTTGTGCCCTCTGGCGTTTCCCGCAGTGAGGTAGATAACAGTCCTTCTAGGGCTTTCAACAGTCCCTCGACTCTATCCTTCTCAGTCTTTGGCCTTTGCACTGTGCGCGGAAATGGCCCATTTCTCCACAACCAAAACATCTCTTCTTAGAGAGTGGAGACGTAGTTGCTTGTTGGGATTTTGTTAAAGGACTTGGACCAGACGCCACAGCGGCTCCCGTCGTCTGCATGTCTGTGAGGAATTTCTGCATTTCTGCCTGCATTTCGGTCACCTTCATCAGCACTCGGCACAATTCCGCGTGCGCTTGTTGCAATTCAGCTTGAGCTTCCTGTACTTTCTTGACCTTGGACAATTCACCATGTTCAGAGGGGTTCGATTCTTGGCCAGCCCTCTCTGTAGATTTTAAAAAACGACTAGGTGTTCTTGTTCGTCCTCGTCCGATCCATAAGTATCTAGGGAGTCGCTTTCAGGCTGCAGACCGTCGCTATGTCTCACAGGTTGTGCATAAGCCCTTTCCCCCCGCCTGAAGGATTTCTCTTCCAGTAAAGCCTCTTCTTCTCGTACAACTCGTATCAGTTCCAGGTACTTCAATTCTTGGTTACCTGCTCTGCTTCTCAGCTGCATCATTACTGGATCTAGAGGTTGAGAGCCCCTCAGGATCTGTTTTATTCGGATCTTATCTACTTCGGCCGGTTCAGCCCCTTTCTTGAGGAGTATCTGGTGTAGGATCTTATCCAGGCGCCTCATGTACTCGGTCATCCTTTCACCTCTTCTCTGATAGGTGTGTTGGTACTGATATACCAGTTCGGCCGCCTTTTCGGTTCGCCCAAAAACTTCTTCAAGAACGTTTAAGTAATCTAAAGCAGTACAACTTTTCTGCTCAGTTTTAGGTTTCTCACCGCTTCTGACGCAGGTCCCTTTAAACTCTCGGTGATCCTTTGCTTTTTCTGGGCCTCAGGGACGTCCCACTCATCCAGAGCCTGCATCGCCTGTTCCACCCATTCTTCAAAGGTTTCTTCTCCGCCGGAGTTGGTACGTTTCCTGTAAAATTTCTTAACCGTCGATAACCGAAATTAGTGTGAGGAGGGCTTGTTTTCTGACATTTAGCCAGTAGATCTCCAATAGCCACGATAAA
Organism: Leptobrachium leishanense; assembly: GCA_009667805.1. Lineage (NCBI taxonomy): Eukaryota > Metazoa > Chordata > Amphibia > Anura > Megophryidae > Leptobrachium > Leptobrachium leishanense. The sequence continues at coordinate 86,933,572 of CM019068.1, read as the reverse complement.
TTCTGGCCCGATCATGGCCAACGAACTAGGCGCGGGAACACTTGCGGATTCCCACGTGGCGCACTTGGCTGAACTAGTTGGACTTCCACCTCATCGGCCAGTTTCACGCTCGCGCCCTGAAAACATGGTGGAACACCCTTTCTCCACTCGAGAAGAACATACGTGTGAGAAGTATCTGGGTTTTTCTTAATGTCCAGTATTAACCCCCGATGATCTGGTGCTAGCGTGGCCACGGCCTGGCGGATCTGCTCTTCGGCCCAAGTGTCTGCGGGAATATCCATGACTATACAACATTCTAACTGACTACTGTGCTCCTCACACCATTCGGCAACAGTGTCTGGATCCATATTTAACCCTTTAGATGCGGTTTTTTCCAGAGACTGAATCCCGGACGAGCCCCCACGTGTAGCGCTCACTCCCGGAGGAGCCGCTGAAAATGAACCACGGGTCAGTCTCCCCGCACTAGGGAATAAATATACTCCAACACAGTTGTGGGTTTTTATCATTTAAATAGTTTACTAAAATATTTGGCAGAAGTTGAGATACGGTATTCACAGATATTATTACAGTACTTTCGTATTGCGATAAAACACCGTAGCGGAAAAGAAACGAAACACGAGGCTTCGTATTTCAGAAAATAAAATATTCGGAACCGAACATAAAAGAAATGCAATTGCACGAATATTCGGAAAAGGGACACGTAGCGGAACCCCAGAATATACAATCACTTCGTATCACGGTAAACGCGCAGCGGAAAAGAGAAAAATATATTCGGAACGTATCTTTAACCCCCGTTCCGATTCGTAACAAAATGAGTCCTGCACTTGTTAAGTCCCGGAATGTAAAAGGTGTGTATGTGTGTAAGGTACCCGGGTACTGTTCAACTGGCCAGTGAATTTACTTAAGAAATGTCTTCGACTAGTCAAGTTGGGGCCCTGTGGACTTTAAAGAGAAAACAGCAGCGTGCTCTTTGTATAATAAACGGCCTTGGAGGCCTCTCACCCATCCGCCGGTTGCTTTAGGCTCCGCTGACCCAGGACGTCTCTCCGCTGGATTTTGACTGGGGATACTAGCGGCCGGATCCGTTGTCTGACTTCCCGTAGCTTGTCCAAGACTTTTCCTCAGCTCACCGCCTGCTCTCTGTACCCGATCAACTTGCGGTGACTCCTTACTCGAGGTCTTCGGTTGGTTCCATCTGCAGCAACTCTGGGACTTGGAGGGCTCCTTCTCTTGCGACTGAATGACCCGGTAACAGAACTGACAGGTCTCACTTGTTCTCCGCCCTAGGCCCTCTCACAAAGTATGGCACTGCGTCTGCTCTCTCTCGTTCCCTGGCGCGCTCTGGCGCGTTCTCCACGAGGCAGAGGATGTAAGTCTCAAGTCCCCACCCACTTCCTGTCTTCTTGCAAAGCATGCCGGGCATTGTAGTCCCAATGTCCAGTGTCTCTGATCGCGATAGTCTCCATCTTGTGGCCAAAAATAGGTACTGCCACAGCAAGATTTTAACACAGCGCTACACTAGTAAATAATATTTTTATATATAAGAGGTTATAACAATGTTATTTCCTTGTTTTACTGAAACTCACCACTGTGATGAGCAGTAGTCAGTTACTGTAACAGCTGAGCCTGATACATTGTACTGAGAGAGAATGTAACAAGCAGCCGATCTCAGCGCTCACAGCCACTGGATTTAAAGGGCTCAAAAAAATGCTCCTTTCTGTATAATGTATAGAACACCCTCCTGCATTAATTAATACCCCCTCTGTATAATATATATAACATTCACCTGCATTAATACCCCTCTCTGTATAATGTATAGAACATCCTTCTGCATTAATACCCCTCTCTGTATAATGTATAGAACATCCTCCAGAATTAATTAATGTCCCTCTCTGTATACATAGTTACATAGGCTGAAAAAAGACATGTGTCCATCGGGTTCAGCCTCTCACACATCACCTACTGCTGTTGATCCAGAAGAAGTCAAAAACCCAGTCTGAAATGTTCGCCAATATGCAACACACTGGGAACAAATTCCTTCTTGACCCCATAATGGCAGTCAGATTTCTCCTTGGATCAAGAAGCTTACCCACATATTAAATATTATAACCCTTAATATTCTGTGTCTGCAGGAAGTCATCCAGTCATTTTTTAAAAGTCTGTACAGTCTCTGACTCAATCACCTCAACAGGCAGAGAATTCCACAGCTTTATTGTTCTCACCGTAAAATAACCCTTCCTATGCTATAGGCTGAATTTCCTTTCGTCCAGTCTAAATGGGTGACCTTGTGTCCCGTGTATAGTCCTGTTAATGAATAGGTTTCCAGACAATGGTTTATAATGGCCCCGTATATATTTATATACATTTATCAGATCCCCTCTAAGGCGCCGTTTCTCTAAACTAAACAGGTTTAAGCTTGTTAGTCTTTCCTCATAACTTAAACCTTCCATTTCCCTTATTAATTTAGTCACCCTTCTCTGCACTTTTTCTAGCACTATAATATCCTTTCTTAAGACAGGTGCTCAAAATTGCACGGCATATTCAAGGTGCGGTCTTACCATTGATTTATACAGAGGCAAAATTATGTTTTCATCCGGTGAGTGAACTCCCTTTTAATGCATGCCGATACCTTGCTGGCCTTGGCGGCTGCTGTTTGACATTGCACATTGTTACTTAGTTTGAAGTCTATGATTATTCCCAAATCCTTCTGCTTGGATTTCCCTAACTCCTTACCATTTAGGGTATACGATGCTTGGGTGTTCTTCACTCCAAAGTGCATAATTTTGCATTTATCTACATTAAATTTCATCTACCATTTAAGTGCCCAGTCCCCCAATTCTATCTAAATCCCTCTGCAGCGAAGTAACATCCTGTTCACATTTTATTACTTTTCCTAGTTTTGTGTCATCTGCAAACACTGATACATGACTTTCATTGCCTATTTCAAGGTCATTTATAAATAAATTGAATAGAATTGGTCTTATAACATACCGCTGAGGGACACCACGTACCACTGATGTCCATCTTGAAAATGTACCATTTATGACCACTCTCTGTACCCTATCTTTTAGCCAGTTTCCAATCCAAGAACAAGTATTTTCATCTAGACCAATTTTTCTTAATTTAAATAGTAACCTTTTGTGTGGAACTGTGTCGAAAGCTTTGGCAAAATCCAAGTAAATCACATCCACTGCGAGCCCCTGATCTATACTTCTACTTTCTTCCTCATAGAACGTAATTAGGTTAGTCTGACATTATTATTATTATTATTCTTTATTTATAAAGCGCCAGCATGTTCCGCAGCGCTGGAATATGATCTGTGTTTCATAAAACCATACAGATTTTTGCCAATTACATTATACCTCCCAATAAATTCCTAAATATTATCCCTTAGTAACCCCTCAAATACTTTCCCACCCACAGATGTTAAGCTCACAGGTCTATAATTCCCAGGCACAAATTTTAAACCTTTCTTAAATATAGGGACCACGTCAGCTTTTCTCCAATCCTCTGGTACGATTTCTGAAAGAAAAGAATCTTGAAAGATTAAGAACAGAGGTTTACAATAGGGATGAGCGGTTCGGGTTCGGACGGGTCGGAGTTCGGCCCGAACTTAGCCTGTTCGGGTAGATCGCGAACTCCGAACATTTTGCCGTGTTCGGTTCGGGTTCGGGAAAAAAAAATAAATTTTGAAAAAAGTATAAAAAATGCTTAAAAAAATACTAAAAAATCTAGAAATAAAGAGACTCTTTACTGCAGAATATTATAAGCAACGGTTTATTAGATATTGAATTAAAAACGAATGTCTAGGTGCAACGATTTTCACCTTTAAATTACCTTTTTTTTTTTCAAACATAACAACAACAGATGTTTTTGTCTGGTCTAATCAATTTGATACATTTTATGTAGAATGAAGGTGTGGTGTCTGCTTCTGTTCTGAGTGAGTAATTCCCCTCCTAAAACGTCCTAATATGCGGCATTTAACTGCTGTGTGAAAAAATACAAAATTTCCTCATTGCTTTAGATGTTAAAATCAGGCAATGTTATTTTTCACTTTGGGAGTAAACATTCACAGGGTTATTCAGAGAGCGGTGAAAAGCAGGAGAATAACTGGAGAAGTGAAAATTCTAGGTCAAAATAGCCAAACCAGAAAAATTCTCCCATTTATCTCACTTTCCAAATCGGCTATTTGGTCTAGAATTTTCCATTCTCCTGCTTTTCCCCGGCAAAAAAAATTAGTAAACTTTTTCTGCGTGTCCGAAAATGTCTCCTCTTTTCATACAGACTGCCGCCCCAAGCAGTTGTTTATGGATAGATTAAAGGAAAAGCATTTACCGTCATTTGAAATGTCATTTTTTGGTTTATACATATTTCTATACATCCTAGAAATCCGCCACTTCACGGGCAGGTTATGGGGACCTCCTAGGCATGATATTTGAAGGAATTTTTCGCTTTTATTTTTAACCCTTATTTCATGGAAAACTCACTGTCCCTTTAAAAACGTTTTTTTTTTACTTTTTGTCCTTGTTTCCTGTCCCCCAGGGCACTACCCAGACCCCCATACACTTTTTATGGCAAATATCTAGCATATATGCCCTCTTGGAGGGCACTCTAAAAACCGAATTTTCAGCCCCATTGACTTGTATGGGGTCCGAGTTCGGGTTCGGGTTCGGACCAGAACATTTGGAAAGTTCGGGTTTGGCTTCGAACCGAACTCGGGGAGTGTTCGGCTCATCCTTAGTCTGCAGCCACTTCAGACGGTCATTCCCAGCAAGCGTTCGCCTGGCAGAAATTCAAAGTGAATTCCACCTTCCCACAAACCGTCTGATCTGTGACATGCCCACCAGGTGGAACTCGACATTAGCAATGCTGCAGCGTCTGCACAAGCAGCAGAGGGCCATCAATGAGTACCTGATTGAGTATGGCACAAGGACAGGTTCAGGTCAACTTAGTTCCCCCCCCCCGCAGTGGCTGATGATCAAGGATGCATGCACTGTACTGTACTGTCACCATTTGAGGAGGCAACGAGGATGGTGAGCAGGGACAGTGCATGCATCAGTGACACAGTTCTTTTAGTGTTCCTGCTGGAGCACACTCTGCGGGGAATTATAGATGTGGCTCTAGAGGCAGAGCAGCGGGAGGAAGAGGAGGCCTTCCCTAGCTCTCAAGGCCCCAGTCTTTCTGCAGACAGCATTCCAGCGGGTCCTACTCAGATCAGACAGGAGGAGGAGGAGGAGGCGGCAGAATATTTAAGTAGTGGGGGCATTGAAGGTGGGGATTCCTCAAGGGAGGGTTTCGTGTGCCCAGAAACACAAGGGCTAGTGCGTGGCTGGGAGGAGGAAGTGCATGATACGGTCATCCTCATTGACCAGGAAGACTTGGAAGCTAATGCCACCTCCAACCTACGCTGCATGGGCTCCCTAATGATGCAAAGCCTGCAAAAGGACCCCAGGATTTGTGCTATCAAGGAGAGGGATCATTACTGGTTAGCAACCCTTCTTGATCCACGATAAAAGGGTAAGTTTGCAGAGCTCATCCTGCCCGCACAGAGGGAGCACAGGAGGAAAAACCTTGAGGACGCTCTAAAGCGACACTTGTGTAACACCTTTCCAGGCACTGGTAGATTACCAAGTGCTGACACGCGTGCTTCTGAGGCTGCGGATGATCAGAGGAATAGTGGTGAAGGCCAGGGCCGCTTGATTGATGCATTTTTACATTTTTTTAGTCCTTGACACCCAGGGACGTCAAATGTAAGCACCCATTGCCAGCGTCTTCACCATATGGTGCAGGACTACCTAGGGGCAAGGGCAGACCTGGATACCTTTCCAGCAGATGATCCACTGGCTTACTGGGTGTTGAGATTGGATCACTTGCCAGAACTTAGCCAATATGCTATGCACCATTCGATGGATTACTTCTTCCGGTTTATCAAGCCGGAAGTATTTTGCGGGACGTTCTTTCGTTTCGTTTTCGTTTCGTATTGTGACTTCCGCTTTTCCGTTACTTCCGGTTTTTCGTTTGTTCGTAATTCCGGTTTTTCTGCTTTCTTTGATTGGTTAATTGATTTTCATTTGGGTATATTATGCTAGGGTCAGACGAACGCATTTTTATGTTGTCTGTGAAAAAGTGCGTTCGAACGAATGGACGCATTTTTTCACAGAATACGTGATAGTGGTCATACTATGCGCATTTCGTCCGTGATTTTGTACGGATCATCAATAAAATACTTTTTGTGTCCGGACGTTATGTTGGCCGGACATTAGCAGCGTCTGACATCTCCTAATCACGCACACACGCCGCTAGCGGACGCAGCGCACTCTGTACGTCAGTACCTGCGGTTTCACGTTCTCGAAAAAATGCGTTCATTTTCCACTTGCGTTGCGCAGCCGGACTTTTGTGCGACCGTACTTCGTATATTGGCCGTCATTGCCCGGCATCTGCTGCTAGTGCGGCCGTGATTAAGTGCGGCTGCACGCGCGTTCGCACTGCCTCAGTCTGACCCTAGCCTTAGAGGGATATCAGATGGGACTTTTTCACGCTCCTGATGAAGTCCACGTGACGAAACGCGTCGAGCAACACCTTCAGACGAATTGGGTCATGGGAGTTGGTGATGTTATGCTCCATTTGTTTTAAATTTCTGTAAGCGCAATAAAAACGTTGTTTTTAATGATTGCTTGGCTATCTACACTATTGTTATTATTCTTCCCTTAAGGCTATCATCTTGGCCTGGAGAAATTCAAGAACCTGCTACGTGTCTTCCCAGTAGCGACAACCTGTGAGTGGTTGTAATCTAAGAATACATTGCATCAATTATATTCTGTATTGTGCTGTATTGTTAGGGGTATCACCCTATGTGTGATGTACTATATATTTTTTTATTATTGATACCGTATATTGACAATATCTGGGTGCACTGACGCCCATTACCAGATCAAAAACTTTTCAATAAAGGACCACATGGTCCACCCCTGCACTCTTCCACAGAGGGGTTACTGTATGATGATACTTGATGGCCTGGCATTAAAGGCACAATATCTGGGTGCACTGATGCCCATTAACAGATAAAAAAACACACTTTTCAATATAGGACCGCATGGTCCACCCCTGCACTCTTCCACAATACCACAGAGGGGTTACCGTATGATAGTACTTGCATGCCTGGCACTAAAGGCACAATATCTGGGTGCACTGCCATTGACGCCTGTATCAGATTCATATCCTCAGAGGGGTTACGGTGTGACGGCACTGTTGCCGACGCTAAAAGCCCAATTTTAAAGCACCTATTGTTACTTTCATCCAAAGCCTGCATAAGTTTCACAATAATTTAGCACAAAAAAACACTAAACTTTTTCTGCGCGTCCTAAAATGTCTTTTTATACAGGCTGCCGCCCCAAGCAGTTGTTTATGGATAGATTAAAGGAAAAGCATTTACCGTCATATGAAACGTCATTTATTTGTTTTTAAGTGTTTCTATACATCCTAGAAATCCGCCACTTCACGGGCAGGTTATGGGGACCTCCTAGGCACGATATTTGAAGGAATTTCTCTTTTTTTTTTTTTTAACCTTTATTTCATGGAAAACTCACTGTCCCTTTAAAAACTTTTTTTTAAAACTTTTTGTCCTTGTTTCCTGTCCCCCAGGGCACTACCCGGACCCCCATACACCTTATATGGCAAATATGTATCATATATGCCCTCTTGGAGGGCACTCTAAAAAAACGAATTTTCAGCCCCATTGACTTGCATGGGGGTTCGGTCCCGAACAAATGGGAAGTTCGGGTTCGGGCTCGAACCGAACTCGGGGAGTGTTCGGCTCATCCCTAGTTTACATATTTCAACACATAGCTCCCTCAGTACTCGCGGGTGAATTCCATCTGGCCCTGGGGCTTTATTCACATTGTTTAATTGCTGCAAAACTTTGTTCTGAGTCATATTTCTTTTTCATTTTCTAGTTTAAGAAATCGCTTTTTACATGCTTTATTGGCTGCCCTATATGCTTTATAGGATGCCTCAGATTTATCAGATTTAAAAGCTTTAAATGCCTCCTTTATATTTTTCATTTCCTTGGTTACCTTCCTACTAAGCCACATTGGTTTCAGTCTGTTTCTTTTATATTTATTAACCAGTGGAATATATTGTGACGTATACTTTTCTAGTGTTAGTTTAAAGATATTCCACTTATCCTCAGTGTTTTTCCCATGAAAGGACCCTATTACATTCTTCGCGCAAAAAATAACGCGTGCGCAAAAACGCATTAACGCGAGGGGAAAAACCATTTGCGCACAATGTCGTATTATAATGTTTTCGAAACAAATTGTTCACTGCACCTCGCGAGTTAAATTCGCCGACCCTCAGGTGAATTCAGCATTCACAGCACGGTCCCCGAAGTGCGGCGAATCGACCCACCGAACGCTGCAGATCGCAGCCGCTGCAAACCGCAGAGAGCCAGACGACCCGCTGAACGCCCCCGAACGTAGCTTACAACCTGCCAAACGAACAGCGGAACACTGCCGAAAAAAAATGACAACCAGCCGCCGAACGAGGGTAAAAGAAGAAAAAAAAACCACAACTTTTAAAAGCTGTTTTTTTTTTAAAGAAAATAATGCATCAAAATGCCTGGAAATAATATATAAGGTTCTATGAATAACAGAAAAAACACCGGTTTAAAGAAAGGAAAATAGGGGGGAAAAAATGCCTGACAATACGAGCGCATAGATGGAAAACCCTCAAAGCCAGATATACATTATGTCTGGGGGTGATTAAAAACCTGTATAAACATGTGTTTATGCAACAGGTGAACAGTTAGTAACAACCTAACTCCGATCTTTTTGAGTGGGACCAAAAACACGCTCACCCTGTATACATATTACCACAGCGATCATATAATGCTGACTATTGGTTTAACCCCCTTGGCGGTATTCCCGAGCCACACTCGGGCTGGATACATACCTGTCCTGCGCTCCCTCGCTGACACCCGTGATCGCCGCAATTTGCTTCCTGGCTACCTTCTCGCGAGAAGGGAACCAGGAAGTGTGACGTCGCGATCGTCCGGAGGCGACAGCGGAGGACAGCGAGGGAGCACAGGGCCAGGTAATGTATACAGCCCTGAGTGTGGCTCGGGGATACTGCTTTCAGCACTGAAAGTTAACCCCGAGGCGCACTAATACCGCTAGGGTGCATCAAACTTTAATTTATAAATAAAGAGAATCTTTACGGCAGAATATTATAATCAACGGTTTATTAGATATTGAATTAAACCGGGAATATTTTTAACATTGAAGCCTATGGGATTCGCCTGAATAAACCTGTTGAATTAAACCACTGAATGGCAGAGCATTCCGGGAACCTTTCACTGCTGGTTTGTGCTCTCTGAATAGCCGAAGCAGTGCTTTTTATGGGGATTTCACTGCCCTCGAACAGGCACCGAATGTGCAGGAAATTCGCCAGTAATTGATCCAGCGCTCAGAGCCTCCTGCTATACTATGATTATTGGGCTGGCCCGTCCATGGAGTGGGGTGGAGCAGCCGCTCCAGGCAGCACTTTGTCAGGGGCAGCATTTTGCTGCTCTTTCAAAGGCCGCCAGCACAGACACGCCTGCAGGACAGTGTTCCGTTGAAAACCAAGCTGTGCCTGCCCCTCCATCACGTGACTGCCCTTTTCAGCGGGCCGGCGCCCACCCCTTTCAGCAGGCATGGAGGCCATCAGCTTAAGTTTTACCAGCGATGCAGTCTGGCTGTGGTCTCTCCTGCAGCGCAGTGCGCCTGTGAGATGGAACGCGGTATTTAGAGCCTGTCACGTGCACGCGCGGCAGGGCTCTGATGGCGTAGGCAAGTGCGCGCCTTTAAATTAATCCCGGGGAACCATGAGGCTGCTGAGGAGCTAGGCCTGACTTGATTTCATACAGGAGACTCTGTGCCCCCCGTGTGTGTTATGGAGGTTCCACTCCCGCCATCTCTCCTCACAGGCCTGGCAAGGCCTGGGTGACTTTGCTAAAATAAATAAATCAAATTTTTACCTTTCTAAACTGAGGGGGGGTTAGTATGGAGCTGCCAGGGTTTGATGGGGGAATTACAGAAATAATTGGGACGCTGCATGTTTTAATGCCGCTTTATGGCTTTACCCCCCCCCCCAGTATTCCCTGAATTATTAAATCATGGTGAAAAAATTAGCATATTCCTAATTTCTTTCATACCTTCGGTGAGGTGCTTCCTATTTAAAAGGAACTCCCTGTGAAATATAAATCGACAATAACTCTGTGTCCTCCGGAGTCATTAATCCATTGTGTCTCCCCTTTACCGGCTGTGTCATGTGTGTTTGACTGCATGTGTGTGGCTGTGGAAGTATGTGTGTATGTGGAAGTGTGTGTGTCTGTATGTGGAAGTGTGTGTGTGTGTGACGTTATGTGGATGTGTGGGACAGTGGGCCGTGATATGTGGCGCTCTGTGATATGCTCATACACACCATGTTTTTTGGGGGTGGGGGGCAGAAATTCATCCTTCGTTCCAGGCAGCACAGTGGCTTGGGCCAGCCTGGATTATTACTATAGGTAGATATAATTTGCCTCCTGCATTAGTATGATTATTACTATAGGTAGATAAAATTTGCCTCCTGCATTAGTATGATTATTACTATAGGTAGATAAAATTTGCCTCCTGCATTAGTATGATTATTATTATAGGTAGATATAATTTGCCTCCTGCTCCATACTAGCGCCGGACCGCTCTCCTTTAATGAGTATTTGTGCGATGGAGTTTCCGCGTTTCAGCTTGGAGCACAGAGTTGACACGCATGCGCTAAGAAGGCGGGATAAATGTCAATCTTGGGCGTCCCAGAGCGAAATGAGACGCCATTATGGCGATTTTAGCCCTGTACTTCCGCGTGTCACAGTAGTTGTTGTTTAAAATGCGCATGCGCAAAGATGGCGAATTGGCGATTTAGCCTACATGTGTTTTAAATTGTTTTTAGATTGATGGGACTTTTAGCATTATATAAGGAGGCAGCAGACACAAGACAAGTGATACCAGCTGAAGAAGCCCTGGGGGTGAAACGCATTCTGGTAATATTGTTTTAAAACTTTATGTTTGTATTAAATTAATTTTAAGTACTGCTGCTTCCTGCAAGTTGATTGAAAGAAGGTCTTGGAATTACCTCATAATTCCTGTGTGCTATCCTTGGAGCCAATTTGTGGCTCAGAAATATGTGACAGATATTCTAGCACTTATCCACCTTGATTGTATTTACGGTAATACACTAGGGGAGTGCTTTGGTATTCTCTTGTTATCCACTGCAGGGGAAATCGGTTGAAGATCAAGATTGTACCCGGGGAGAATGGGCGCCTGAATAAGTTAAAGACGCATAACGCAATCCATCCCAGAGCCGGATCTAGGCTCAGTAATATGTGAGTTGGAAATTTGTTAATCAATTCCACACTATTGTATTGACATACTGCGCAATCCTGGTCTCTATTTCCTCCTGCAGTATTGCTGATCTACAAGTATAAAGAGTGTTCTCTAGAAGAGAAGAAAAAAGAACTATTGATGGACATGTATGGTGCCTAATCATGTTTACCAGTTATACTGGCGCTACGTTATCATATTTGTATATAGTTATTTTCTGGTTTTATAGAGGAACCTCCGTGTACAATGTCTAGCGAACGTGATTGGTCACTATTCTGGTGGGCGCTTCACTATTTTTTCTCTTCTATCTGACTGTATATCTACCTAAAGTAATAATCCTAGTACTGCAGGAGGCAAATTATATCTACCTATAGTAAGAATCATAGTATGGCAGGAGGCTCTGAGCGTTGGATCAGTTACTGTATCTCTCAGAGCCTGTGAAAGTGTAACTGAATCAGCGCTCGGAGTCACTGTGATAACATTAATAAATTAGATATTTATTTAGGCAAGATGATTATTACTGTGGCTAAGTTCCTCTTTTAAGGTAGTTGCTGTAACGGGTGGAGTAGCGCCCACCAAGGAGTAGCGGAGTTGAGATCCTTAAGGGCTGAGAAATCTTTTTGACGTTTAAACACCGATTAAATCTCACAGAATCAGACACTTGTGGCAACAAGGTTGAACCATAGACTGAGTCGCTACTAAGCACTAAAGGTTTTGAGACTGATAGAGCACATACAGAGAAACACAGATAAATCAGACAGTTGGTGAATTGTGCGGACTGCAGGGCAGTCAGGAAAGAAGTTGCTTTAACGTTTGCTGATAATCGGGAGCAGGTCAGCGGTACCTTAAGATGGTAAGAACCAACACATACACTTCTGGGTCTGTCGTAAAAACAAGAATGAGTATTGTTGCTGGTAATCGCACACTGACCATCAGCACTAAATAAGCAGGACTTTGCAAATCGCAGATTGAAACAATATATGTGGCTGGCGAACGTGAATCCTTGGTTGGGTATAGGCACTTAGAAAGGCCACGGACAAGACCCACCGATGAGAAGGAACACTTCCCAAGTAGTGTGTAAACACCCCAGCGGCAAGCACTGTGTAGTATTTTGTATCTCCAGGAATTAATGCCAATAAATTGTATGGATTGGGGACAACGGGGTGTAGGGTTACCGTAGCTTCGTTAACCGCCCTTAAGGCCCCGTTCACACTGTGCGATTTGAAAATCACGCGATTTTCATACTTGCGACATAGTGCGATAATGTCGCGCGATGTCGCGGTTTTGTGCAATTTTTGCAAAGCACCACCAATACAAATCGCAAAATAGCAGCTAGCAAATCACAAAAAAAGGGTCATGTACAAGTGACATGTTACCACGACATGTGACATGTGACATGTGACGTCGCGCAGCAAGATGTGAACAGCTCCATTGAAATACATTGGAGAAACTACACAGCGTGACATTGCGCGGATTTTGCTGTGACGTCGCAGCAAAATCCGCGCGACAAATCACACAGTGTGAATGGGGCCTAAATCTTAGACTGGACGGTACTCCTGAGTCCCTTCTTTTTGTACTCGCAATAATGGTGTATTCCATGGTGACACACAAAATTTCAATATCCCGTGATCTTTCAGTCTTTGTAAATGTGTCTGGATGTTTTGTTTGGCTTTCTGTGGAATATGATACTGCCTTAGAGCCACAGGGGTTGCGCCAGGTTTTAGATCAACGTATACTGGGGGAATATTCACTGCTAAGCCAGGTGGGTTGTCCTCCGCCCACACTCCAGGACTGCCCAGTAGTAGTGTGTATGGGTCTGGTGCAACCGGAACGGTTGATGCTGTGCGCCATTCTTCCTCTCTGGGCATAATTACTGCAATCTTTATTGGTTGGGTCTCTAGGCTGGCCGGGTTATGCTGCCGAACAGAGCCGCCACTCTCAGGCAGGTCTAATCTAGCGTGACCCCCGGGAAGGAACGTAAATTGGGCTTGCAATTTGCAGAGGATGTCCTGCCCTAGGAGTTGGATCAGACATTCAGGCATATACAGAAATTGGTGTTCTACATTGTGCCCCCCCCGGCTGCATTTACGTGACGCAAGAAAAGGATACTTAGCAGATACACCCATTGCACCCATTATATCAGCCTCATTACCCACTTGTGGTGCAATTGGCTGCGTTACAACAGAATATTCAGCCCCTGTGTCAACCATAAAAATGTCATCTTTGTCCTCCACTCTTACTATGACTGTGGGCTCGTGATTGCAGAGTGGGATGGGCCCAGGTCTGTGTCAATATGCACCTTGCCCTTCAAAAGAAGTTCCCGCCAAACCAACAAACCCTGGACCAGCGGCATCATTTCTCTCATTCCTCCCGTTTGTCACTTGACTATTTGACATCCCCGTATCTGCCTGGTCACTATGCCCCCCATTTTTCTCGAGTAATACGGGACATTCCCTCCGCCAGTGACCTTCACCTTTACAGAATGCGCACTGATTGCGCCCCAATGCACCCCAGGAGGCACCCCTGCCTCTTCCTCTGTCCCCATCATGCCCACCCCTGCCTCTTTCCATGTTTACGGCAACTACTCCAGTCTGCCCTCTCTGTCTTCGTATTTCCTCCCGCTTTTCTTCTAAATCTCTGTTATGATACACATTATTAGCGATTTCCACTAATTCACTAATCCCTTTTGCCCAAAAACCCATCTATTCTCTGTATTTTGTTACGTATATCCCTCTGTGCTTGGCTCACAAAAGAGGAGTTAACTAGCCATTGATTCTCCGTTGCCTCTGGATCTATCGGACTATACATCCTAAATGCATCTAGTAATCTTTCTAAAAATGCACTCGGGGACTCTATTGGGTCTTGCATTACCTCGGCTATTTTTCCCATATTTGTAGGTTTCTTTCCTCCCGCTTTTACACCCATCAACACTGCCGCCCGGTAGCTCTGAAGATGAGCTATACCCATTTCAGTATTGTATGGCCATTTGGGATCAGTTTTAGGGTAGCGCTCCTCGGCCCATGCCTCTGGATTGGGTTTACTGTCCTCGACTGCTTGGGCTAATAAAAGTTTGCTGGCATTGCTATTTATAAGGGCTCTTTCTTCAGTAGTAAACAATGTCAGCAGCAGCTGCTGACAGTCTGCCCAGGTTGGGTTGTGCGTAAGCATGACTGATTCTACCATGCTAGCCACGACTCCGGGATTTGCGGAGTAGGGAGGGGTGTGTGTCTTCCAATTAAACAAATCAGTGGTGGTGAACGGGACATACGTAAATCGTGTTGGCCTTAGCTCTCCATTTTCCAGCAGGGGACCCGGCACCTCTCATAACGGGAGTTGTAGTTTATTGGGATTATGCTGATACATTACTCGGGGCTTAACAATATTGTTTTCAGCCCGTGTTACAACTCTAGGGTCTGCATCACCCTCTCCCTCCCTTCGGGGAGTTTCTAACCGATATACTGCTCCATCTGGCATCTCAATTTTATCTGCAGGCCGTGTGTCGTCTCCCCCCTCCGCAGCCTCCCCCATCCCGCCACCACCAGCCGGGGCCAAGGGCGCAGGTGAAGAACTAGCAGCAGCCTGCCACCTCACCCCCGCCTGTGCAACCACGGCATCCAAAGACTGCTGGGCCGCCCCGTAGCAGGACGGATAAGGCGGCAGAAGAGAATTAGACTCCTCGGGGTGTACTAGCAACACCGGTTTACATTCATCTTCAGATTTAGTATTAGCTGGGGACACCCTTTTCTTATTTTGCCCTGCTAACATTACAAAATGGCTCTTATCTCTCACACAGTACCTCCAAATATCTATATATGGGTACTGGTCTGGGTGGCCATATCTCCCGGCGATGTGGGAGTGCATCTTCTGTATTAACACTGGATCCATTGATCCCTGTTCTGGCCACTCGGGGACTAGTATTGGGCAGACTATACACAAAATTTGTAATTTTTCTTTACTCAATTCAACCCCATAGTGGTGCGTTTCATACACTGCCTTAAAATTCTGCACCATATACTCTAAAAGTGTTTCACCATCCTTTGCCTTCTTGGGTTTTGATGACTCGTTACCCATAATTACCCTTTTTAGCAGTAATTTCTTCACAATGCAAATGACACTTTTAACATAACCAATTTAAATTGACAGTCTGGTATTTCAATCAACAGTTCAATCGTGACATATTCGCTTCCCCTTTCAGTGACCGGATGAGTCGCCCCAGTCCGGAAATGTATTTCGAGGGTCCACTCTCAGAATTGCTTCCTTGCTAAGCAAGTAGGTGCACGTTCACTCACAGCACTCTCAGCAGTCACAGCATGCTCTATACCAGATACATGCAGCAGCACGTCTGCTTCTCCTGTTGCCCCAGGGCTCTCAGCCCAGTCAAGCACCCTTAATCTGCAGTTCTCAAATTTTCTGGAAGATCTTATATCTCTCTCTTGTCTGTACCTAGCTATGTATATCCCGTTCCTAGCAACACGTCTGCTTCTCCTATTGCCCCAGGGCTCTCAGCCCAGTCAAGCACCCTTAATCTGCAGATACCAATGGCCCGGGAGCCCTATACCCACGTGCAGTTCTCTAAATCACAATATCAACACTGCACCATGTGACAATACAAGACAATACAATACCTCAATTCAATTACAACCAAACCAAATTGATATCCTGTCCGCCGGGTCCAGACACGCGCTAACCAGTAGTCATTGAGGTGCAACTTCCTGGTTCCCATGCTTTTGGCAGCGGGTCCGGTATACCAATGAGACCGTGTACGGGGGTCCCCTTACCTAACTATGGTCGGGCGTCTTTGTAACGGTAGCTGTATCGCTTACCCAGGAGTAGCAAAGTCGGGGTCCTTGAGGACAGAAGTATCGCCTTGAATAATACAAAAGGTTTATAACTTACAGACTGTAACAAAGAGACACAAGGGTTAATTGAATTGCCTCTAGGCTCTGAAGGTTTCAAGACCAACAGTTTACCTAGGACACACTCAGAAACAGTAACCGTGGAATGACAGTCCGTGAAGTATACAAGGTGCAGGGCAGTCAGATACAGAAATAACATAAAATCAGAAATAAACAATGGTATGTAATCGGGGTCTTAGCAAAACCATGAACCTAAGTAGGAACCTGGATAAAGGGACCCCAAAGGGTTGCAAACAATATCCCTAAACGTGAGGGGTTAAAACCCAAAACTGTGAGTGATTAAGGCTAGGGTCAGACGAAAGCATTTTTCCCTGCGAACGTGAAAAAGTGCGTCCGAACGCATTGACGTATTTTTTCACGGAATGCGCAAAAACGGTCAGACGATGCGCATTTTCGGGCGTGATTTTCTACGGATCGTCAATAAAACTCTTTTTGCGTCTGGACGTTATGTAGGCTGGACATTAGCAGCGTCTGACATCTCCTAATCACGCAAACACGCCGCTATGCCGCAGCTGCGCACTCAGTACGTCAGTACTAGCGGTTCAGCGTTCTCAAAAAAATGCGTTCAAATTCCACTTGCGTTGCACGGCCGGACCTTTGTGCGGCCGTACATCGTATATTGGCCTTCATTGCCCGTCATCTGCTGCTAGTGCGGCCGTAATTATGTGCGCCAGAACGCACGTTAAAAGTGCGCTGGTCTGACCCCAGCCTAACCCAGCAAACAGCAGGGGGTTAAATCACTAAAACAAATCATACAACGTAAAAAACACAATAGAAAGAGAGTAGTCTAAAGCCAAGCCAGGTCAATAACAGGAGAAGGGATCGCATACAAAGCAGGGTCGTTAACGGTAAAGTCAAATATATATTAGGAATTAGCGGTGCGTGAATAACTCACAACATGATAATACAAAAAGGATATAACAGAGGAAAAGGATTAATAAGTTAGATGTGAAAGGATTTAATATATCTCCTTCTTAAGCAGTATTTTTCTGCGTCAATATAACTCTATTCGCTCCTGGTGACGCTGCATTTAGCAGGGAAACGCATTGAGCCGAGTTAAAATGTCTTATTGAAGGAATCTGTGCTTTTAATTTCTCCACTCACCTATTGCCACGATTAAAGGTCTTCAAATAGAGTCAAGCATTGAGCAGACTCTGGTACAGATCAGCTAACGACTTTGGGTGGACTGCCCGCCATTCTATTCAGCGGTATGTTGTATAGCTGAATATATACATATTTTGTATCTGTATTATCCGCTGTGTGTTTTTTTCTTTTCTTTACTTTTGAGGTGCTCAAATCCAACACACACTCGTTTACTGGGTATTATTTTGACATTCCTGTGTGTACCTCTTTCTATTACAAAAAAGTGTCTGGTATAGTTAAATCTTTTTTTTTCTTTTTTTGGCACTTCAGCTATACAGCGGTGGATATTTGGGGCAAAAACCTTATACCCACTTATTCTGTGGTTAACCCCCGCTTTTCTTATTATTGTCCCCTGTATAGGGAACTCTGTGGGCAATTTAACCGACAGCCTGCTGGCTAAAGGCCGGTTAACCAAAACCACTTTAGCGTTGGTTACCCGGGGCAATAAATCTTTGGTCCACCTACAATTTTGGGTATGCTTTCCTCTCTCATATCATTGTGCTCCCCATAGGAGACCTGTGCATCTACCTCTGCCATAATTATTATTATACAATGATAATGCTGCTATTATTTTTATAGTATTATATCGTGAACGATAGCAGCATTATCATGATATCATTAATATTAATAATTATGATAATGCTACTATTAATCACAATACAATTCTATAATAATAATAGCTGCATTATCATTGTATAATAATTAAGGCAGAGGTAGATGAAAATCAAGCAGAAACCAGTGTACAGCATTATTGTGTTTATTGTTGTTCGTTACATTAAAGTTGTTTTCAAAGAAAAAAAACCTTTGCGTAAGCGGAGGTCACAGGGGTAAGCGGAGGTCACATGTTTCCTGTGGAGCTTCACTCTGCACTTCCCGTGGAGCTCCACTCTCCGCAATCTGCAGCCAGACCCACTTGGGTGAAAAGCCTGTGTTGTGGCCCTGGCATGGCTCACCCAGTCACGACAGCTGCCCAGGAGATGGTCCAGTGCTCCGGCGCTCAGGCACACCCACTGGGAGGGGCCAACAGGACACAGGCAGTGAGTAATGCAGATGGCGGGACAGGGCCTCAATGCAACTGCACGGGCTGATTACATTGTGTACTGTCGCTTTAATTTCTACAACCGGAAGTCCCAATCTGTCATGTGACTGTATATTTCCTGCTGTAGCCTGAAAGTGCAGGAGCTGCATGAAGGCGGAGAGGAGGAGGTGTCAGTGTGTGATCACGGTACGGTAAGTGTGCGGGGGAGCTGTATAGCTATGTGTCTGTCCCCTTCTCTGTGTCTGTAATGACTGGGGGGACCTGGCTAGACATGGAACAGGAGGGTGTGAGCTCTATTGCAGTGCACAAACATGAACCGAGAACAGAAAGTAAATAAAGGAATTTATTTACTAAAAAACTAATAAACAACGAGGAACCAGAAAAAACAGACAGCATCAGAACAAAATATACATGAAACCAGAAATCAGGGAACTGAGCAAAACCTAAGCAGAAACCCAAATACTGAAAACAAAAGCAATGCAGGTTGGAAGGGTTAAACTGAACTCAACAGGGGAAATACAAGACATGGAGGAGACCAGGAGACAGACAGGATAAAGCTAGGACACAATGAGGAAATAGCTTAAACTGAGAGCACAGATCAGACTGATAACACAGAATGCAGAAGAGAACAGAACAAACTAGACTAGACCATAAATCACTAGGAGGCTTGGATCAGAAAGAGTTCCTAACACAATAAGCTCCAGAACAAAATGAGGCAGCGTCCTTCTTTGGGCACTGCCTGCTTTTAAGCACATGAGTTCATTAGCAATTCAGCCCAGGTGTGTGTGTCCAGGCTTGACATCAGGAAGTGACTGAATGTCCAGAACTAAGATGCATACAGTTGTGTTCAAAATTATTCAACCTCCAATGCTGTAAAGGGTTTTAGGGAATTTAGTGTACATTTGTAATTGTATTCAGAATGAAATCCTACAAGGACTTTTTAAAGAACCATATGCAACTAAGATGACATCAATTGGTTTTGTAATACAGTAGTAAATGTTTCTTTTGTGAATTCTTCATTGACACAATTATTCAACCCCTTAAAGACTACCACTCTGAAGAACAGAGGTTCATTCAAGTGTTTTCAATCAGGTATTGAAGACACCTGTGGATGTCACGGAGCAGCAATAAAGCATAATAAGCACCAATTAGGCAGCTTTAAAATGACTGTGATACTCAGCTCCTTCTAGACATTTACTGGTGTGGTTACAAACATGGTGAAGTCAAGAGAATGGTCCAGGAAGACAAGAGAAGAGGTGATTACTCTTCACAGGAAGGGCAATGGCTATAAGAAGAGTAACTGAATAACTGAAGTTTCAGCTCAGACAATACGGCGCACACTGCGCAATGAAGGCCTCCATGCCAGAACTCCCAGGCGCACCCCCTTGCTGTCTCCAAAGAATAAGAAGAGTCGACTGCAGTATGCCAAAAGTCATGTGGACAAACCACAGAAGTTTTGGGATAGTGTTCTGTGGACTGATGAAACAAAATTAGAACTGTTTGGGCCCATGGATCAACGCTATGTTTGGAGGAGGAAGAACAAGGCCTATGAAGAAAAGAACACCTTGCCTACTGTGAAGCATGGCGGGGGGGTCAATCATGCTTTGGGGCTGTTTTGCTTCTGCAGGTACAGGGAAGCTTCAGCGTGTGCAAGGTACCATGAATTCTCTTCAGTACCAGGAGATATTGGATGACAATGTGATGCAGTCCGTCACAAACCTGAGGCTTGGGAGACGTTGGACCTTTCAACAGGACAATGATCCCAAGCATACCTCCAAGTCCACTAGAGCATGGTTGCAGATTAAAGGCTGGAACATTTTGGAGTGGCCATCGCAGTCACCTGACTTAAATCCGATTGAGAACCTCTGGTGGGACTTAAAGAAAGCAGTTGCAGTGCGCAAGCCTAAGAATGTGACTGAACTGGAGGCTTTTGCCCATGACGAATGGGTGAAGATACCCGTAGATCGCTGCAAGACACTTGTGTCAAGCTATGCTTCACGTTTAAAAGCTGTTATAACTGTAAAAGGATGTTGTACTAAGTACTAAGATTGAATGTCACTTGGGGGTTGAATAAAACTGATAATGATGTGAGCACAGAAAAGACATTTGTGGTTATTTCATTATAAATGTTATGTTATATTTGTCTGACCTACACGTGCCTCTTTGATTTAATTGTAAGCAGGATGACTGAATGATCAAAATCAATGTCAAACTGGCCAAAACACTCAATTTCAGTGGGGGTTGAATAATTTTGAACACAACTGTAGTTCAAAGAAGCCAGCGGTGGCGCCAGATACACTAAAAGTCCAGAACTTCTCTATATGCCCTTCTCTTTGTCTGGCTCTATATCCCTCTCTCTGTGTCCGCCTCTCTATATCCCCCTCTCTGTGTCCGTCTCTATATCCCACTCTGTGTCTCTATATCCCCCGCCCTGACTGTCTCTCTATAACCCCTCTGTGTCTGTCTCTTTATATCCCCTTTCTGTGTCTCTCTATATCCTCTCTCTGTGTCTGTCTCTCTATATCAGTGACGTGCGGTGAGGTCAGTGGCTGGTGAGGCACTGGTTAGTATCAGAGCCAGATATACAAATGCAAAACAGCCAAAAAACATTCTAGCTCCAAAGAGGAGGCTTCAGGCATTTAGTACATCAGAAGGACAGACACTGCGAGTAAGGACTGACTGGAAGCCGATTCTGTTCCCACAGAACAATTATCTTACAATATGCCTTCTAAATTGCATTGGTAAAGACTTCTTAAATGAAGAATCTACAGTCCTGGGTCCTTGTACCTGGACTTGTTTTCATACAGGGTTATTCATTCAGAGAGGTGAAAAGCAGGAGAATGACTGGAGAATGGAAAATTCTAGGTCAAAATTGTCCCTTTCATCTCACTTTCCAAATCGGCTATTTTGACCTAGAATTTTCCATTCTCCAGTCATTCGCCTGCTTTTTGAAAGGTATTTTAATATGATAGGTAGTTTTTTAATTTTTGCATTAGTGTGAAATCCCCCCCTCCATTTTCCAGCACGGTGTCTGTTCAATTTCGTTTCCTCTCGAGGCTAGTCAGCGGGTGACGCAAATAGATATCCTGTGTTGACTTAGAATGCCCACGAAATCTTTGTTACATGATGTAGAAATGTATCTGCTCTGATTGGTTGTTGTATCACATTCCTATGTTGGGAGTGAAAACTGCAAGAAGTTTTTATGTATAACGAACATTTCTATTGGATGTTGAAACAATAAACCAATCTGACAGACCACGGACTGATCAGATGATAATCTGCCATATCTCGGTGTGGTTGGGTCTGTCGTCTCCTCTGATCAGAGTCGCGCAGCGCCTTACTTCATTTTTGATATATAAGAAGAAACTTGAAAAAGGTTTATGGTAATTATAATGGAAATTAGAACTTAACAGTTGTTGTCTGAAGTGGGATTTGCCATTCGGATGTATCCTTACATTTTAGTGTATCTTTACTTTTGAATTTATCCTTACATTTGCTTGCTCAGATTTTGCGAACTTGCCTCCAGGCTTGGTTTTTGTTTATTTTCCTTGACATTAAAGCTATGGTTCAGAGCTTGTTGATTTTTTTTTGATTTTTTTTGGTGCAAGGTTGGACTCTTTGTCTTGGTTTGTTTTTGTCATTTTATGTATTGTAGTAAAGGAAAAATCGTTTGAGGACCTCACGTGTGTTTGAACTCGCCCGGTGTGCTGAGTATTTGTATATGCTGGAAATTGAACTCATAAAAAAAGGAAAGAGATGTTTCTAGTTGTATTGTCTCCGTTCTGTGTCTGTCTTGTACTTCAATTCTGGTGTTTCTGGGTCGTCCATATCTTGTAATTGTGAGAATTTTATTTTAACTGATTAGATTTTGATTTCTTCTTATATATCAACTGATTTTATCTCCCATTGAGAGACAGTTTTTTCTTTTTCCTCTTATTTTTTATTTTTATTTTCTTGCGCGCTGCTGCCTTTTTTTCTTTATTTTTTTTTGCTGCATGTGTTTGCGCGCTGATTCTAAAGGATTTGCTAACTGTTTTTTCTTTCAGATTGCATGTTTGTTTTTGTTTTATTTTTTATTTTGTTTCTTGCCATTGATTGCGTCTGTTTATTTAAATGTTTGTCTTTACTAACTATTAATATATGTGTTTATCTTTGATGTTTTGTATTTCGTAGTTTTGATATTATGTTTTTTATATGTAATTTATGTATAGGGACTGCTCTTAAAACAGGTTGCTTTGTTTCAGTCTTTACTGCCTTGCCTCGTGTAAAAAAAAAAAAAGGAACAGGAAATGGAGACAATAGGGCTTTACTTTTACAGTGACTTTCTAAAGCGCCTGCTAACTTTTTTCTCTTTCTCATACATTCATTTTTTCTCTCTTTGTTCTTTTTTTATTAAATTAAAAAAACTCTTTATTTGTAATGTATAATTTAGGCTAGGGTCAGACGAGCGTGATTTCTACGGACTGTACGTCCGTGCAGTACGAACATCGTCAGTACGGAAGACGCAGTAGTGGTCACACAGTCCGTTTTTTCACTGAAGTTATTTTTGACGGATGTAGGAGGGAAAAATAAATTACAAGGAAAAAACATTCTGTCCGTCAAAAATGCTGGAAGTATAAATGCAGTCCGTCTGACCAGGCTCCATCACTCACACACAAAGCTATGCAGACGTTGTGGACGTGGCGCACTCCGCACGTCCGTTCTAGCAGTATTACGTTCTTGCCTAACCTGCGTTCGTTTGCAGCGTCCGTCAGCCCCCGCACTTCTGTGCGGACGTACTTCGTGTGTGGGGCTCCATTTAACACAATTGTATGCTATCACGGACGTACTTATGTGCGGCAACACGGACGTTAACACTGCGTTCGTCTGACCCCAGCCTAATGTGTAATGTGTTTGTATAAGGATTTTTTTTTCTTTGAATGCTAGTAGTCTTTTAGCAGTACAAGTTGGATAATGGAATATGTAGTTATTTTTGTTGTTCTGTGAGTATCTATTTGGGATAATTGAACAGGATATACAAATGACATGTGTCTAATGCCTTGAATGACTGTAGTAGCAGTTGAATTCTGGAACTGTTAGTGCTTTATAAAACTGTAACTGTTGTGGAATTGGGCGCGGTTTGAGTGCTTCGGCGTACGTACAGTAGTGGAACAAAAGAAAGTAATTATGGGAGCTGGATTTACTGTAAATGGATTATAAATTGATGTATGATATATATATATATATAAAAAAATTAGTGTATCAAGGTGATGGGCTCAAAGTTGTACATTTTCCCAAGAGAGGCGAGGTCGGTTATTTTCCTCTGGTCTTTGTTTGAGTCCAGCACTAAGGGATTGACCGCACCTTAATATAGGTTATATGTTTTGCCAAAATGGCTGACTGAGATCATTTACAGTTTTTGTAACTTGTATAATGGAATATATATATGTAGGTTCATGTTTAGTTGTTTGGAATCTAAGAGGATGAAGTGATATAAAGCTGAAGGATTTGAGTGAAAGTTTAAAGGAAAGCGCCTACAGGTTTAGTAGCGCTGTACAAAGGAATTTAGGCAGATTTCAAATGAGAGAAGGTGGGGTTTTTTTGGTTTTATTTTAGTTGACTAAGGGAGATGGAAGGTTGTAGTTTGGTATCTGAGTATTGTTTGATTGTTTTCTTTTTCTGCAGTGGTAGCCAGATGTCTAATTTTATTTTTTGCTGTCTGTTGTTTTTGTCTTTTGGTGTGAAGTGCAATAGCGTATAACTGTGCCTCCATTGAATATTCTTGGAGGGAATAAAACAGGTTGTAAAATAGCTGCACAAACACCTCACGTTTGATTGTTTGTTTTTAACTAATATCCTTAATAAAGATTATTGATGTCTATTAAGAATCTTTTTCTCTGAGTTTCCTCTGAGAACTTTGTGCTAATTAACGTGTCAAGTTTTAAACATGCCCTTCTATACTTTCTTTCCCAGTTCATGATATTTTTGTTGTGTTTTTTATTTTTTTGAATTGAAGTTCACATTCTTTTCCTAGTCTCCTCCATTTTGTCTCTCGCATGACCCCTCCTCTCCGTGTTGTCTCTCTCATGACCCCTCCTCTCCTCCATTTTTTTCTCTCTCATGACCATTCCTTTTCTTTGTGTCCAAAATGTGTTGCATTTTTTTCTCCATTTAAAAGAATTTTAACCATATCAATTTTAACGTTTTTGACAGGTTAATAATACATTTTTTTTCAAGTTTTTTACTTTAGGTGAAAATTACCCATGCATGCCAACTTTGATCAAGCTAGATGGAAGATTATGTGATACCAATATTGATAAAGCTGTTGGAATTGAAGGAAATTTACTCAAACACATTATCATTTCACATTGCAATGTTACATCAACCGGATAATAAGGAATTATCAGACACCAGGCAATAAAACATTCTAGTTTATCGACAACTCATCAATAAATCATGCGATTAAAGAAGATCATTGATTTGGAAATAAAACTTAAGACATGTCAGTTTTACAAAACTGTTATTTTCCACCAATAAGACAGAAGACAAAGAAAGAAGATAATGTATTTTTATATGCTGATGGATTATCTTTGTGTTGTCGTCTAAGTGATAATTATTTTGTGTCTTTAATTATTTTATATTTTATTATTATTGTTGTTAGGTTACAATCAATAATGTTCAAAATTCCCTGACACATTTAGGATTATTGAAGATCACATCCAATTAAAATTAGAGTTAATTAATGTATTTAGGAACATATAATTTAATGCATTTGCATAAATACGTTTCATGACATATATAGTGGTAAATGGAAAGTTCTGATTCGGTAAAATTAATGCTGTTTTTATTTTTATTTTTCATTTCATTTGAGGATTGGTGTGTTTTATAAACACCAGGTTTGTGTCAAAACACCGAACAAGACTGAATAGGATAGTAATTAAATATTTTTTTTTTGATATTTAAAATGGGTGGAATATGCACTTCGGCTATTTCCCTTTTGAGCCAAAGTTGCGTATATATATTTTTCTCTAACAATGAGTCAGAAGTAGTATAATTTTTTTCTCGTTGCGTGCGGCCGATAGGCTTTGCGGGGAAATTTTAAAATTTATTATCTGTGTCTCTTCTTGTGTAAATTAACATTTTTATTGTTTTCGTGCATTTGAGAGTGACAATGAATGAATGGATGTATATGATTAGCGGGGTATACCATATTTTCTTTTTTATTTTCTTTATTGTTGCTAAAGCCGTATCACATCATCAAGAAACCTGACAGTCACAATGACTGCATATGGAACAATCATGGACATTTTGTGTCAAGGTCAAAGGTCACAGGTAATAAGCAACCAGCGCAAAGAGACAGCTTGTTCAGGCGTCCCTATGGTGGGAGCTCTGATGACATTTAATGATTATGCGTCTCAAGATGGGATGTTGAAAAAGACCAGACCTTGATCTCGCACTGTGGACTACGGTATTAGATTCTGGAATATTATTTTTTTTTATTTAATCCCCTAGATAAGTGTGAGAAAGGAATGGATTTGGGAAAATGAGAATGTATTTCTTGAGAGTGTGTATGAATGCAGGTGTGTATGCGGTTTGTGGAGTGATGCTGAACATAGGAAAACACACAGATATAGATCTGACTCATGTTGATTATTAGATAAATAACCTTTTACATTCAAGTTATTATATTTTTCTTGTTCGGTGAAGTACATTTTGGGAAATGGGAATAAATAGTTATTCAATGTCTAGATTAGGTATTTTGGCCCAAACTCCAAGTGTGGTTCGCTGGTAGAGTGAATCTAGATAGATAAGTATATTTTATGCTCATAAAGGGCCTCCTTGGGGAATCCTTTTCGTATATCGTACAGGTATTAGGCGAGGATAATATGGTCCAGGTATAATTAGTTTAATTGTCTAGTTTGTTTTATCCATTTTGTGATCACGATTGTATATGTGATCAATGAGACGATTGAAAGGTATTTTAATATGATAGGTAGTTTTTAAATTTTTGCATTAGTGTGAAATCCCCCCCTCCATTTTCCAGCACGGTGTCTGTTCAATTTCGTTTCCTCTCGAGGCTAGTCAGCGGGGTGATGGAAATAGATATCCTGTGTTGACTTAGAATGCCCGCGAAATCTTTGTTACATGATGTAGAAATGTATCTGCTCTGATTGGTTGTTGTATCACATTCCTATGTTGGGAGTGAAAACTGCAGGACGTTTTTATGTATAACGAACATTTCTATTGGATGTTGAAACAATAAACCAATCTGACAGACCACGGACTGATCAGATGATAATCTGCCATATCTCGGTGTGGTTGGGTCTGTCGTCTCCTCTGATCAGAGACGCGCAGCGCCTTACTTCATTTTTGATATATAAGAAGAGACTTGAAAAAGGTTTATGGTAATTATAATGGAAATTAGAACTTAACACTTTTCACCGCTCTCTGAATAACCCTGATACAGGGCTATTCAGAAAGGTGAAAACCTTTAGAATGACTGGAGAAGTGAACATTCTAGGTCAAAATAGTAAAACCAGAAAAATTCTCCCATTTATCTCACCTTCCAAATTGGCTGTTCATTTTCCTGCCAATTCTCAAGGTTTTCACCTCTCTCTGAACATCCCTGATAATCATTGTGCTGGCTACACTATCAGGGATATTCAGAGAGGTGAAAACCTTGAGATTTGGCAGGAAAATGAACAGCCGATTTGGAAAGTGAGATAAATGGGCGAATTTTTCTGGTTTGACTATTTTGAACTAGAATTTTAACTTCTGTCATTCAAGGTTTTCACCTCTTTCTGAATAGCCCTGTATCAGGGTTATTCAAAGAGCAGTGAAAAGCAGAAGAATGACCCTGTATCAGGGCTATTCAGAAAGAGGTGAAAACCTTGGAGAATGACTGGAGAAGTTAAACCAGAAAAATTCTCCCATTTATCTCACTTTCCAAATTGGCTGTTCATTTTTATGCCAATTCAAGGTTTTCACCTCTCTGAATAACCCTGATATTTTTATTTTTTATTTTTTTTTATGAGCCTAAAATGTTAAGCCAACGCTTGCCCCTGGCAAAAAAAACACACACACGTGAAAGAAAGAGTGTGTAAAGAGACTGGCACTGTAAGAACACACACACACACACACACACACACACACACACAGCTCTATGCTGCCCCTATAACAAAAGTATTAAGAGGAGCCTGGCCACATCCATTAGGTTTCCTTAAAGCACCTATACATTTTGCGTCATTCATATTATACTGAAGGGAAAGCAAGCCACTGACCCAACCTGACTTCTGCACACTGCAGGGCAGCACTTTTAGGCACTGACAGGGAGCAAAATGGAGATCTGACACCCCAGCCCAAAGCCAGTGACCCATGAAGCACACGCTGTGATCTGACAGCCCTGGTAGAAGAGGAGTTGAGAGAGTCTTGCTGGCAACTTTGCATCTGCTGAGTCCCCCACCTGTCCTGTCCTGTCCCTCCCCAGGCAGCCTGGCTAGAGGTACAATACATCATACAGACTGGCAACTAAGCACTATCTGAACATCAGCACAGAGGAAAGCCATGGCCATGGCCTCTCCCCCCCCAGTGAGGTCACTTACCTTGCAGCTGGGCAAAGAGGGCTTCCTGCTGCTGCACCCCCTCAGATCCCTCCTGGGGGGCAGATGTGTTGTGCATTCTTCCAGCCCCAGTTAGCAGACAATAACCAGCCTGGGGTATAACTGGGCATCCCCAGCTGTGCCAGGCTCCTGGACTGCAGCTCCCCATGCAGCCAGTCAGGTGTTGTTTCCGGGGACCCAACGGACCAATCACGTTCCAGTTACACTGACCCTTTAGTGCCTATTATTGCTGTCTCTTTCTATTTTGTACTGATTTTCTGTGTTCGACCCGGTTTGGCTATTGACCTGTTTACCTCTCAAAACCCCTTGACTCGGATTTGGCTATTGACCCGTGTACCTCTCTAAACCCCTTGACTCGGATTTGGCTATTGACCCGTGTACCTCTCTAAAAACCTTGACTCGGATTTGGCTATTGACCCGTGTACCTCTCTAAACCCCTTGACTCGGATTTGGCTATTGACCCGTGTACCTCTCTAAAACCCTTGACTCGGATTTGGCTATTGACCCGTGTATCTCTCTAAACCCCTTGACTTGGATTTGGCTATTGACCTGTGTACAGCTCTAAACCCCTTGACTTGGATTTGGCTATTGACCTGTGTACATCTATAAACCCCTTGACTTGGATTTGGCTATCGACTACTCTTCCAGGCTTTGCCTTGTTCTGTTCTCCCATTTTTCTTTTTCCGTACCTCTCCTGCCGCTTACTGACAGCCATACAAGGACTGGTGTTTCCCTTCCTTATTGCTGTCCCTGTTTTTATAGGTTCATCTCCAACCATTGCGAAACGCAGCCAAATTAAGGACTGGTACAGAAACTGGGTGAAGGGCTACCTGGTATTGCGTCTCGGGTTAACCCATAGTTTACCTAGGAGATATCCTGAACCAGCCTCACAAAAGGATCCTCTGCATTGGATATGAATTACCCTGTAGCTCTGCTGTGTGGCTTAAGCCTTCACTATGTAGAGATTCTGCAGCAGAGGGAAAGGCTCAGGGTGATAGTAATGTCCTGTATGGGAGTGATTCATGCTCAGTGTGATGTGATGAGAGTTAAAGCTTCAGCCTCAGCATTTTCATGATCTTTGTGAGTTGCTCAGTAGGTAGTGAGTGTCTGATCCAGTCACTGAGACCCTGTAAGAGGTTGAAGCCAATAGATCTGTAAAGTCATTGATAGAAATTATTAAAAGTGAAGGTGTTAAGTAAATTATTGTCATTGGGCCTTGTGTGGGGCACACGGGGTTAATACCCCTATCATAAAATTGATGTTCTCTGTAAATGCTGTGGGAATATCTCCGGTAGACAACCCTTCTAATGATCCCCTTAAGCAAGAGCCAGCGATCTATACCCTCCAGATGTTTCGAAACTACATCTCCCATGACCTTCAGTAACTCATTATGGCTGAATCCCATGGGACATGTAGTTGAGAAAACATCTGGAAGCACAATCCTTTTCTTACGCTCTAGTACAGTGGTTCCCAACCGCGGTCCTCAAGAACCCCAATAGGCCAGGTTTTAAGGATTCCATTGAGGAAATGCAGATTGAATCCTGCAATCACTGAGCAGCAAATCATATCACCTGTGCTGTGCTTCAGATATCTGGAAAACCTGGCCTGTTGGGGGTACTTGAGGACTGCGGTTCGGAAGCACTGCTCTTGTAAATGAACCAAGACAAAGAGTTTATTTTTCATAATAATCGACAAACAGAAAAAGGTAATTTTTAAAAAAAATTTATTTATAAATTTAGAGAACAGTAAATTTTGTACTAGACAGCAATAATTAAATAGGGCTAATCCAGAGGAAGGCGAAAAACACCTTGTGAAATATCAAACAAGGTGAAAAAATTCCTTCCTGACCCCAATAATGGCGATCGGTTCACTCCCTGGATCAGCCTCCTCATGTTTACAGCTGCATATCACTGGAGCCGCTGCCTGTACACTCCATGCAATACAGAGAAATGATCACCCGGGAAAAGAGCTTGCAATCGAATACAAAAAAATACAATACAGAGACTTCATTTTCCTGCTCGCAGAGTTTACAATCTAATACAAAATCAATACAGATAATAATTAATGTTCCTGCTCGTAGAGTTTACAATCTAATACACAAATACAATACAGAGAATTAATATTCCTGCTCGCAGAGCTTACAATTTAATACAAAATGTACAATACAGACAAATAATGTTCCTGCTGGCAGAGTTTACAATCTAATACAAAGGATACAATACACACACATTGCCTAAAAGCGGGGAGGACGGTCAGGCTTCTCAAATTCAAGCCTCTCGCCTCAACTTTGGGAAGGAGGGTCAGGCTTCGCCTCTCCAAACATGGAGGAGGTTCAAGCCTCTCGCCTCAAAGCAAGCAGGGGAAGAGGGTCAGGCTTCTCGCCAACAAAGAGGAAGGCATGTGAAACCTGTCACCTCAAAGCTTGGCTAGACAATCTTGGCCTATCATCGCCCCACAAAGCCCAGGAGGCGATGGTCAAGCACCCAGTCACAAGCTGTGGAGGAGGTTCAGACTTATCAAGTTCAAGCCTCTCGCCTCAACTCCGGGAAGGAGGGTCATGCTTCTCACATCCAAACATGGAGGTTCAAGCCTCTCACCTCAACGCAAGCAAGGGAGGAGGGTCAGGCTTCTCGCATTCAAACATGGAGGAGGTTCAAGCCTCTCGCCTCAAAGCAAGCAGGGGAGGAGGGTCAGGCTTCTCACATCCAAACATGGAGGAGGTTGAAGCCTCTTGCCTCAACACAAGCAGGGGAGGAGGGTCAGGCTTCTCACCTTCAAAAAGGAGGGTGGGTTAAGCCAATCGCCTCCAAACAGGATAAATAGATCAGGAAACTTGGCTTCAGCCTTGAAGACTGATAAAAAACAACTAGGGTTGCACTGATACCGATACTAGTATCGGTACTGGTGCCGATACCGGGTACTGTACGAGTACTTGGTACTCGTGCAGTGCCCCCAATATTTCCCCCAATACCGGAAGCCAGCATTGAGCTGGCTTGCCGGCATCCGATGGGCCGGGGCAGCTGTCCAAACGCTCTATCGGCATTCAGACAGGCCCCTGCAGCTCAACGCGGTCATACTTACCTTCCACGAGCGCCGCTGGCAAAGTTTCCGCGTGTCTGCTCGTTGAGAAGCCCCCAGCCTCGATCTCGTGAACTCCCGTGATATCGCGGCTGGAGGCCTTCCAACGAGCGGACGCGCAAAGACTTTGCCGGCGGCGCTCGTGGAAGGTAAGTATGACCATGTTGAGCTGCAGGGGCCTGTCCGAATGCCAACAGAGTGTTCGGACAGCCGCCCCACGTGCCAGTGTGTTTGTATGTGTTTATATATATTACACATACACACACACTGAGGGCTGCAATGGGCCATTGTGCGTGTGTGTATATATATTACACATACAAACACACTGAGGTCTAAAATGGGCAGTGTGTGTATGTGTACATAACACATACACGATCCAGAGGAAGGCGAAAAACACCTTGTGAAATGTCAAACAAGGTGAAAAAATTTCTTCCTGACCCCAATAATAGAAACATAGAAACATAGAAAAATGTCGGCAGATAAGAACCTTTCGGCCCATCTAGTCTGCCCAATTACATGGATACTTTACCTGGATTTATCTTTTGTTTAGGATAGCCTTATGCCTATCCCATGCTTGCTTAAATTCAATTACTGTTTTGGCCTCTACCACTTCTACTGGAAGACTGTTCCATGTATCCACCACCCCCATAATGGCGATCGGTTCACTCCCTGGATCAGCCTCCTCATGTTTACAGCTGCATATCACTGGAGCCGCTGCCTGTACACTCCATGCAATACAGAGAAATGATTACCCGGGAAAAAGAGCTTGCAATCGAATACAAAAAAATACAATACAGAGACTTCATTTTCCTGCTCGCAGAGTTTACAATCTAATACAAAATCAGTACAGATAATAATTAATGTTCCTGCTCGTAGAGCTTACAATCTAATACACAAATACATTACAGAGAATTAATATTCCGGCTCGCAGAGCTTACAATCTAATACAAAATGTACAATACAGACAAATAATGTTCCTGCTGGCAGAGTTTACAATCTAATACAAAGAATACAATACACACACATTGCCTAAAAGTGGGGGAGGACGGTCAGGCTTCTCAAATTCAAGCCTCTCGCCTCAACTTTGGGAAGGAGGGTCAGGCTTCGCCTCTCCAAACATGGAGGAGGTTCAAGCCTCTCGCCTCAAAGCAAGCAGGGAAGAGGGTCAGGCTTCTCGCCAACAAAGAGGAAGGCGTGTGAAACCTGTCACCTCAAAGCTTGGCTAGACAATCTTGGCCTATCATCACCCCACAAAGCCCAGGAGGCGACGGTCAAGCACCCAGTCACAAGCTGTGGA